>CM057452.1:1620872500-1622072500 GCA_016271365.2 Neoceratodus forsteri
AACTTAATTTACACTCATCATGGCAATCGTGCTTGAAGTTGAAAGGAAGGGGCAGTCAGAGGTTGCATGGGGAGGTGTACCTATATTTATGTAGGATCCAGACTGCAAAAAAACCATGCTTTGCCAGACACCCACTGCAGCACCAGGTACATTTTTTTTTTGGGGGTGATTGCAACGTGCTCTGTAAGGCAATTGTGTCTAAAGTTAAAATGAAGGTGCAGCAGTCAGCGTCAAATGGGGGGTAGACATGAGATAAGACCAGGACTTTGAGGAACCACACTTTACCTAATGGGACCAGGTATATGTTTGGGGGATTGGGACATACTCAGTTGTGCATTTATGGCAGTAGCTACTAGTTAATATGGATGGCAGTTGGCAGTCGGTGGTTGCCATTGGGGGGGGGGGTTCATGTAGGACGGAAACTTTGAGGGACCCAAACTTACCCCACTGGACCACCAGGTACTTTTTTGTGGGGGGAACTGTGATTATTTGGGAAGGGTGATTGAACAAACTGTTAGTTATGAAGGGTGACACATGCAACAGTGCATTTGTGGTTGTAGATGTTATGTCACCTCACCATTTGATTTTAGTTGAGACCATTTAGACAAGTTCCAAATCATCAGTTAACTTGTGTATTTGCGTAAAATTTTACACAGGTTAAGTGATGATTCCTGCATTTTCTTATCACAAAGAGCAAAAATTACTGTGCAGTAATTTTCTGCTATAATGTTAGTGCTGCAAAGTTGAGAGCTCTCTCCTGATTGGCATCATCACACTGTACGTTGGCAGACATTTTAGGGTTTGGACGTAGTGAGATTCTTGAATGCATAGAGGCTATGTTTACATTTCTCAAACCCTACAAAACTACATTTATCCTGCTTAAATCAGTTTCAGCATTAATATAACAATCAGTCTGTCCCTTAAAGGTCTATATAATCATTTATAAGAAAAACAGATTTGCAAAATGTAAGGCTCTAGGTATCCTGTAAGACTACTTAAATTCCTTGGTGTAGGTCTGTCAGAACACGGTTCACTGGTTCCACAGCTATCTCAACAATTTCTCCCAGTGTATGAAGATAGATAATCCTTGTCTGACACTAGAGGAGTATCTATTTGAGTCTCCCAAGGCTCTGTTGTGGGCCTACTCTTCTATGGCCTCTTCATAAACCAACCGACCGATGTCTGCCAGACAGCCAATGTACTCCTCTATGCCGATGGTGATGTCATCTAGTCCAAAAACCCTGACCTTGACAGCCTTATCACCACTCTTCAGAGTAACTTCAGGACACTAGAAAGCTGGTTCTCTAACAACAAAGTGGTTCTCAGTTACAAAAAAAAAAACAAATACCATGCTCATCTCTAGCCTCCCACAGAAGAGGAAAATTCCAACCCTTGTCATCCAAAATGGCAAGGGACAAGACCTTGAACAGATGGAGACCTTCAAATACCTTGGAGTAACTCTGAATGACACCTTATCTTTTGCCTCACATGTTGACAATCTGATGGCCACAGTTAACAGAAGACTGGCCTGTACTGTAACTGGAACAAACTCACTGGAGATGCTAGACACCTTATTGTGGCCAGCTCCATTCTGTCACTTATAGATTATGGCCTTCCTGTCTATGCAGCTGCCTGTGACATGGTGCTAAACAGAGTAAAGCTGATCTGTAATAAGGTATGCCACTTTGTACTTGATGTGGATAACTGCACTCATAGTTGTATCCTTTATGCACTAATTAACTGGCTATCTTTACCTAGCAAAAAAAAGCTCCAGACCCAATTGCTAGCCAAAAAGGTGCTCCTGGCTCTAACATCTCTTGCTTTAACAAACTGCTTCTGCATCATCTCCAGCCAATATAACACCAGGAACATGGCCAGGAATGCCCTTAAACCTCCTTTCTGGTATACTCAGCTGGGCAAGCAGACATTTGCTATCAGTGCTGCTAACTGGGTAAACAAACTGCCTATTACACTGCTGAATCTCTCCAAGATTAAGCAGATTTAGAGATCTTTGTGGGGTTCTATGTCATGATGGTGATCACAGAATAGCAATCGCCATTAGGGTGAGTGTACATTGCCGAAAATGAGTTTCGGCAATGCACATTCATGGTGAATGGGAAAACAGCACCGGGGATCTACGGGTTTCCTTTTCATGCGGGTGCCTGCACCCTCACACCCCCCAAGGAGGGGTTCAACTCCTGCACACCCCCTACTAAAGGATTCTCAACTCCAGGGGGATACATTTTGGGGGTGGGTGAAATACTTAACAAAAAAAGCCACCTGCCGGCAAAAAAAGAACCGTACCACATCAAACCTGAACCCTGCACCTCCCAACCTACCACCATCCATCCCCACCATGCTAGCGGATCAGCTCAGCAGTTACCTGCCACACCCCCTCCCAGATACCTTTCCTCCCCTGCCTCCCCCTCCTGTGCTTGTGCTTACGTACTTCCTGTCACCCTACCTTGCCCACCCTGGTATCTGGTCACCACCCCTGCCAGGTAGCCCTGAACACAGGCACCATAACTGAGTCACCATTTTTGTAAGCGCTCAATTGAGGTCACCTTGTTCACAGGTTACCTCTTTGTGTCTGCCATTGCAGTCCAATGCAACTGTAACCATTAAACATGTGTTTTGTGGTATGTATTTGACATGGAACCTTTGTAAATGAGCACTTGTGCTCAAAGGTAATCTCCAAAGTTTTCAATAAACGTAAACATAATACAGACAGTGTTATCTTCTCAACCAGGTGATGTAAGCATTTATTAAGTAACTCTTCTATAAGAAACTCCCTTTCTGCAAGCTGCACTGAAGAACATCTTATTGGATGTTGAGGCGAGTTCTCCATCTAGCAGCACTTCCTCTCGGACATCCCAACTCTGCAGAAATCAGAGTGGGAAGAGGAAGGGGAAGGAAGCTTTCCAAAATCACATTTTAAGTAACAAACAAGAAAAAAACAATATTAAAATTATGGATAGCAGTGATAACTTCACTGATAAGTTTATGGGTGGGTGGGGTGGAGGTTAAACAATGGTCACGGTGTATGACTGTACCAATGAGGTGGTTGGATTTTAGCAAGTCTCTAAACCATTTTACAGTATTACCTTATTTAGAAACACAGTAGAATCAAAGAAAGGTTTACAAGAAGAAAAATACATGGAGTTCATTTGGTCTGCAATCTTTCTACTGTAGCTACTGTATAAATCCCCCCCCCCCAAAAAAAAAAACTAGTGCTGTGCAGGCACAGCTGGATTCCCAGTGGTAGCTCAGCCACTTATCTCGTTTTTTTAGTTCCCATCTTGTCCTAATCAGCCCCATATGTTTATACTGCCCCTCCTGAAGCCCTCCACAGTTTTCATTTCCATTACCTCCTTGGGTAACTCATTCCACATGTCCACCACTCTTTCCTTGAGCAAATGTTTCGTCATATCCTTTCTGAACCCCCCCCCAGTTTGTACCTCTAGTCCCTTGTGGCGGACCCCTGTCAATGCTTGAAAAGCTGCTGGCAGTCAAGTTGTTTGATTCCTTTGAGAAACTTGAACATTTCTACCATGTCACGTTTGTTCCCTCCTCTTCTACAGCAAGCACATATTAAGGCTACTCAGGTACTTTTTGAAAGATTCCCCCTGCTGCCTCTAAATCCTCTCTGTCATCCTTCTCTACACATACTTCAGCCTGTCCCTGTCCTTCTTTAAGTGAAGACTCCGGAACTGTGCATAGTGCTCCAGGGGTGGTAACGCCAGAGATCTGCATAGGGGCAGAATCACATCCTAATTCCTACTACAGAACCCCCTCCCTATGCACCCCAGCATTTGATTGCTATCTCATATGCCTTAGTGGCCTGATCTGTGACCTTTACGTTATCTGACGTATTCACTTCAGGTCACTCTCCTCTGATGTTGGGGTTAATTTGACACCCCAGAGCCAATACTCAGTTTTAGGATTGCTCCTACCAACATGCATGAATTTGCATTGTTTGGCAATGAACCTGAACTTTTATCCCCATGGCCACTCTTCTAACTTCCCTAGATCCTTTTTCATGCTCTTGACATCCTCATTGACTCTGACTCTCCCACACAGCTTAGTATCATCTGCAAAGGGGCTGACCATGCCCTGTATCCTTTCTTCTATGTCACAGATGAGCAAGTTAATTGGACCTGTCCTAAGACTGATCCCTGGAGTACACTGCTAGTGACTCCCATCTCCCATGAGCGCTGTAGATTTATAGCTATCCTCTGAGTCCTTCTCTTAGACAATTTTCTATTTAACTTGTAGGTCTCACCCTCAGCCCCAGGCCCCCTAAGTTCTTCAATAGCCTTCCATGCAACACTGAGTCAATGTTACTGATTTTCTCATTGTGTACAGTTTCCTCAACTGTTGCTTCTTGTTTTTTGTTTGGTCTTTTTTTTAATTAAATGTTGGACATCCATTCTGGCCTGTGGTTGGCCAAAACCTGCTAATGTCACCAGAAATAGTGGCACTATTACCTCTTAAAGTCCCTGGCAAAGGGCAATAGTCCTAGCAATAGGCAATAGTTAAAATAAACTATTGCCTACTGCACTCACACATGCATACCCTCCTCGTTAACAAAAAAAATGCCAGTCCCCAATATCAAGCACTCCCTCTTCCATTTCTTTCCTTTTTATTTTTTTATTTTTCCCAGGAAATACAGTGGACCATCTCCTCCAAATCAAGATCACCACTTCACCTTCCCACTCTCCCCCAACCCCAGGATGGTGGTCTGTATTTACCCTCCCCTCAACACCACCGCTGGACACTGTCTCACACAAGTGCAATGACTTGCATTATCTAAGTGACTTTATTGTTAGTCATTTAAGTAATGCAGGTTATTGTACTTGCATGAGACAGTGGCTAACAGTGGAGGTGAGCAGAGGGTAAACACCAGCCACTGTCTCAAGATCAGGTGGTATGGGGACAGGAAGTGATAACCCCAATCAGGAGAGGGTGGGCCACTAGACTACCTGAGAAAATGTTCCTTATAAAGAGTAAAGGTGGATGGGGGAACCACTTGCACTAGGGAATTTTTTTTTATTTAGTTTTAGGTACAGTAAGTGTGTTTTATTGATTTCCAGCCAAATACACACAAGGACATAACATTACATGACATACACCATTACAACACAAAAGTACCCCCTGTACACATATAGAATAGTGTATGGGTAACCATACATAACAAGGCTGTGTTTCCATCAAGCGGTTGAGATGACATCACAGGGACCTTGAGAACGAAGCTTGAGAGGTCCCGATGTCATCTCAACCCCGAGATGAAAACATTGTCCTTGTTTGTGTATGGTTGTTCATGTACTATTTTATGTAGTATATGGTTCCAACCAATACAGGACACAATGGACTGCCAGCTTGTCTCTCCCCCCTCCCCCCGGGTTGTCTACCTGCCTCTCACTTGTCTCCCCCAGCCACCTGCTCGTTCATTCACCTCTTTCCACCCACATGTATATGAACTGTAACGACTGGAGCACATTTTGAAAAATACACATTTTTTACATTCAGTAAAGCATTATTGTTTCCTGAGAGCTTCAGTGCGGCTTTCATTGGCAGCTCCCAACTGCCACTAATAAACTGTTGCCAGCCCGATCCCTGAGATGCACTCGTGCTACAAAAAACAAATTCAGATTCAGTTTTTCGCTACTGCTCTGAGGGTAAGGGATAAGATTTAATGGAAGGTGGTTCTTTTTCCCTAAGTGGTGCTCCTCAGAGCCAACTCCGGAAATGTAAATGATGAATGGGGCAGTTCAATGGTCAGAAAAAGTTGTTGTACTATCGATGTGACATCGGAACGATAGTACAACCTTTTTGACCTTTGAACTGTCCTACAACAAGATTTTGAAAGCATCTTAATTCTAGACCCAATAAGCCTTAACCATATATGATATAGAGGATAATGGCTGGGGACTGGGTGATAACCATGCTGTAATCACCTCGCATGATTGCTAGGGCAGCATGGTAAACCTCAAGAGTGCAGCTTGAGAGGTTTACTGTAGCCCTAGAAACCACGAGAGGTGATTTCAGCGTGGTTGTCACCCGATCCCCAGCCATTATCTTTTATAGTGTATGGTAAAAAAAAAACACTGTTTGCATTCTATGTGTGAGAATTAGGGAACTCTGGTGCATTCTTTTTTGTTATGCCACTGTTTGGAAGTTCCGAAGTGTGGTAACAACTTTTAAAATTCTAAACAGTGCATAGCAAAGCTGTGTGACTGCTGATTATGGTGGTTAATAGGCACTTACCATACATTATAGCACGTTATTTATTCTTCTAATAATGCATTTATGATGATCATGTACATTTCATTCACTACAAGTCATTGCAATTTACCAATCTCTGAGTGTTAAGCTTCATCTCTTTATGTTTTTTTACAGTGGTATTAAAAGCAAACATGGGGTGGCTACTAGCACCAGGAAATTGTTTTTTTTCTTGTTTTTTTTTTCAGGCTTTAAAAAAAGCATACTGCACCACGTCTGCACTGCAATCTTTCAGGCGCTATTGCAGTTCCATGGCTAATGAAGAAACTTACTTTTAGTGTATGGGGGGGGGCAACAAAACTCGAGTTAGGTTTATTAAACTGAATATTAACCAGATGGGTTTCAGGATATAGTCGGAAAATCTTGACCGCCTGGGATGAAATATTGCCTGACAATAATTGTATTTCCCAAATTCAAATATTTTCCCACTATGTATCTCATCTCCAGTCAATATTTGTATCATTTTCCAGTTTAGCATTGTCTATGGATAGTTTCACAACATTCATACTGCATCCCAGGTTATTTCTTTTCTATTACCTTTATTCTGTCCCTTCCCTCTAAGTAGCTTGGTATTTGTATCAAATACAGTACTGTATAAAAACGTGCTGTATTGTAATCTGCCACCGCCCAGCCTTGCGAATTCAAGGACTCTAAGTACAAAGATCTCAAATGGCATGCCCAGGGTGGCGCAGCAAGCAATGGCTACCCAAGGATTTGAAGTGGGATCCCCATCTGAACTCTAAACGCTGGACCATAATGCTTTCCATGGAACTCTGTACTTTTGTGAACACAGTTTTATTCTGGAGAAAAGGCCCATAGCACGAGTTCCATTAGATTTTCCTGTAGATTAATCTCAGTTTTGCTAAAGGACCGATCTGTGCTGAAGCAGAAATGTGTATGGCAACTAATAAGAAAACCGAACAGTCCCCTTCCCAAAACAAAACAAAATAAAAATAGCAATGGGTGGAATAATGCTGACCCAGCTCTGATCTCAGTATAGCTGTCTGGCTTAATCAGAGCTGTCAATCAAATTTCAGAAAGTCAAATATTAATTAACAGTTAAAAAAAAACTTTCCTAAAGTAAACATAGTTTGTTATTTTAGTTTCTTGCCAGAGGAGTAGGAAGTAAGGAGAAGAATGGATCAGAGGGAGCCTAGAGTGCTGGAATTAATCAATATTAATCAATCAATATGTTTACTCAACAGAATATGAAAAGTAGTAAAACCATAGTACAGTGACAATGATTTTCCCTTTTAAACAGTAAAGTAGATCACTGCATAAGAATAACACACTAACAAAACTGATACATGAAACTTAAAATGAATAACACAGACATGTTTACAGTACATGTACTGTAAGGCAATTATAAAATAGCATTCAGAACCTGTACAGCTACAGCAGCGTAATAATGCAGACATATTCCATATAATCATTTGGAGATCTGATGCAAAGAAGAAAGGGGACCAGAGCATGGTCTGTAGCTTACTGGAAGGGAGTTTCAACACTGTGGCCAAGCAGAGACAAACCTTTGCCTTCCAGTTGACAGTGGGCTTGGGGATAGTCCAGCTCTATACCACTAAAGATTGGAAATTGGATACTGATGGCAATTGTACCCAGGTAGCCTTGAAAAAAAAGAAAATGACACGCAGGCATACTATAGAGGATAATGGCTAGGGATTGGGTGATAACCATGCTGTAATTCCTCGAGTGGTTCAATGAACATGGTAACTCCTTTGAGCGCAGCTCAAGAGGTTTACTGTAGCCCTAGCAACCACTTAGAGGTGATTTCAGTGTGGTTGTCACCTGATCCCCAGTCATCATCTTTTATAGTGTATGGTCAAAAAAACACTGTTTGCATTCTATGCGTGAGAATTATGGAACTCTGGTGCATTCCTTTTTCGTATGCCACTGTTTGGAAGTTCTGAAGTGTGGTTAACAACTGTTAAAATTCTAAACAGTGCATAACAAAGCTGTGTGACTGCTGATTATGGTGGTTAATAGGCACTTACCATACATAATAAACGTGTTAAGGTGAGGATTTTAAATATGGCGCATTTAGGCTATTGGGCCCTAGTCACACAGTGTCACTGGCTACAAGACACCCACTGTAAAACAGGAACAGGAAATATATTTCCCAGTGCTGAGAGGGAGAAGTCAGGATATATTTTATTTATTTATTTGAAAACTGGTAACTGGAAAAAGGTACACTGAGCTGAGGTTGGTTCCCAGGTGCGACCCTGGGAAGAGGGGACAGGGAGAACAACAGCACAAAGTTGCAACAAGTTATATAGTACAGTTACAGCGATGGTGACTTACTGTAAAAAGCCAAAAAAATGATCGCAGAACAAACAAGAGATCAAAGTCTTGACAAAATTTGTCAAGGACAATAAAATAAACTTACAAATCAGCAGTCCATATTGATAAGATCAAAGTAAAGTGCTAGGTGCCTGCAGGAAAGACGGTGGGGTTTATGCTGTGAGGACAAAATGAATAGGCAGTTAAAAATAGAAATCAAACTCATGCAGAAAAGGGGGAGAGGGACGGGCAAGGGATGTCAATAGCAGGGGGAGATTGAGTAAGGGGTCAAGTAGAGGATTGGCAGGAGCAGGAGAGAGCAGGGAGAAGTTTTAGCTGGCACCTAATAGAGGTAAATGAGGGGGAGAGAAGGAGGGAGGAGGGTAGCAGGTTCTAGAGCGAGGGGAAGCAGTAGGAGAATGGAGACTGACCAGCTGAGGAGTATGGTTGGGGAAGGGGAAGATGCGAGGCTCCCTAGAGCTCAGTGTGTAGGAGGAAGAGGGGACAGGAGAGAAGAGTAAGGATAGATATGAAGTGAGGGAGGGATGTAGAAACATAACAACTCTGTTACCCTTTTTCAAACGAGAACCAATACAGTAGAACAAAAAATAAATAGCACTCAACAATGACATAAACTGTAGCCAAAATGTATTAAACAGAGGGAGACACACCAAGGGGCACTCCTTGAGTCAAGTGCTGGCTTTTTTGTTTTGTTGTAGTGTATTAGGGCTTCCTGCACTGCTGTGCACTTGCCAGTAGCTGAGCACACTCCCATCAGTGCATCTGTTTAAACTTGTAATTATTGCACTGAAGGCAGTTTGCTATGAGTACGCATCATCTCACAAGCACAGATCATAACTAACACTTTAAAGTTACCCCTTGTCAAAACTAATTTTTCCTCCCTACTGTTTTCTGAGCTATGGGTCAAATGCACATGAGCATGAAGGACAGACTGCACTGGAAATTGTCCCCAGTGTGTGATACAGGCTAATACATTCCAGTTCTGACCCAATAGATCCATGCTCGAATGTAGCTCTATAAACATGTAAAATACAAAACACACAAAAAATCAATTGTTTTTATATTACCTGAGAAAAGAACCCACTCAGGTAAAAAAAAACTTACAAGAATGCCTTGGGGTTGCAGCACTACTACTAACATCTTACAGACATAACATTAGACACATTCAGTTTCGGCGTTTTGCAGTTAAAGTGTTTCCTTGTACCTGTTATGTGTAGTAATTTAATCTACTTCATTTTCTTCACAGTTCAGTCCTGAATAAGACTTTAAGGCTGAAAGCTGCATTATCTGTTTAAAGTGTGCACCTCCTTTACCTCTTTTCTTTTATTTTCAGCCCCCACACGATGCTAACACAGCACATTTTTATGTTATTTTATCATGTGTATGAACTTTTTATTTTCCTTTTCTTGTTTATTGATTTTCCCCCAGAAGACATATGACCAACAAATTACAGTGCAGAATTCTTTTAGCTGAATTGAGACAAATCTGTTTTACTGTCAATTCTGGTAAGTGGTTTCCTGCTTCTGCTTTAAAACTGTGATGGCAACAAAGTAAAACAAATAAAGCACATGCTAATCTTTCAGGCAAGCACATATTTTCCATCTTACATCTTTGAGTCTCATAAGCCGGTGAGACAGGCAGTCCATTAGAGAGCCTCATGGACATTGTGGCTGATTGTAACCACACACCACAAAGGAAACCATTTCCTTTTACTTGGTAATGGCTACCGAATACTGTCATGTGCCAAAACAGTAATATCACAATAAAGACAAGGCAGTGTACTGTTGCACCAAGCTGTACAGTAGTTAACAGAATAGAGCTCTGCAGGCCTTTTAAAGCTTAGCAAATGTAAAACAGTGCATACTGTATTTTGCTGATTTCACAAAACTCACCAACCTTGTGCCTGCATGGTCAAAACAACATTTGTGTCATTAAAAACTTCTAAAGTTTTTATTGTACAAACCTAGAGGGTTTACCACATTCACAAGGCTTACAAAAGTTGGACCCTCCTGAAAACAATGATGTTCCCTAGAGAGTGACTTCTTAGAAACCATTTGTGACACCTCTAGCATCTTAGGCTAACAGATGCCTCATGTTTTACATTCCCCACGCAACCTTGGCACCTCACTTCTTCAAGTTCACCAAGGTTCCACTCCTTTCTAAACACCCCACAGTCCTCTGGGAACCTTTTCTGCATGCCCCAGGCACCCCGCTATCAGAGGTGCCTGATGTGTCAGAGCATGGAATTCCCCAGCTGTTGACAGAGGAGATAGACTGTTTCGAAAGAAAGTGGCCTGGGCAGGATCAGAGAATTGGATACTTAGTGATGTTGGTAGGAGAGCTGCTGGCCATCACCCGACATGCCTGACTGACTATTTATGTGTTCTTCCTTGTAGCCATGTCCTCCTCCCACAGTTAGATGTGCATTTCAATATTTCCCCTATAGGAGGAGCCTCATTAATGGTACTGTATGTGGCCATCCTTTACCCCCGTGCCAAATGGCCAGATGGCACAGGAGAAGCTGGTGCTCATCCGCTTATCCCAGGAGTCTGAATATGCTGCCCTCACAGCGTGCCTGACACTCCATTTGCCTGCTGTAAAAGCTTTGGTTTCACGTCATAAATACAGACTGTAAGGTATTTCTATACCACTCAATTTCTGTAAGGTAGGCATTAATAGTGGCTGAAGGGATGTTATTTTTTTTATTTATTTAAATCAGAAAGGCACAACAGGTTCAAGGGGTCATCTTGTTTTCAGTTGCAACCTGGTAGAGGGGGACACTGAGATACACAGAACACACTTATGCAGCAATTAATTTGGCACCAGTTACAAAAAATGGGTGCAGTGACAAGCAGGTAGAAATATAATAGGAAGAAAGTAATAATATATACAATACAATAATGTATATAGATGAAAAATGCAATGGTTGTGGCTAGGCATAAAGTTGGGAAGGAGTATAACTGATGCAATATGGTAATTAGCTTTGAGGGGCTGGCAGTATAGCCTAGAGGTTAGAGTAACAAGATGTGAATAAGCTTTTACATATAGCAGACAAGGTTTGACTCCCACAACCTCCACTTGCATACTGTGTGACACTGAGCAAGTCACTTAACCTCCCCATTGCTTCTGGTTTGCTCTTAGTGGGTCTTGTAGATAGATATATATATATATATATATATGAAATACAAAATCACACATACCCCCACAATGCAAAGCATCATGGGCTGCATATGCAAATCACCACGGAAGGTGCATGCACACAGAGGTTCTTTGTCTTTTATTTATATATATATATATATATACACACACACACACACACGTGTACATATATATGTAGCTTTACAGTATTACAGGATACAATGTCACTTACATGGAGCTACAAATGTTAATTTCACTACAGCTGTATTATAAACTTACATTAGATTATTTATTTATTTGTTTGAATTTTGGTAACTGGGTAAGCCCACCCTGAGACAGAATGTCCCTTTTTCAGGGGCAACCCGACGGAGGGTATAAGAGGAGGTACAGAGATACAATGAATAACAGCAACAGATAAGTGTACAAAGACACTTTCACAATAGTACTTAGAACACAGTGGCCCAGATATTCAAAAGGGTTGCGCCATGCGCAACAGGGTTGCGCGTGCGCAACTCCAAAAATGCGCCATTCTGCAATATTCAGAAGGGGCCAGTTACCCACCGAAAACATGCTGAGCAACAGCGCAATGGAAATGAAGGGTACGCGCAACCGAAGGGGCGGTCCATGCACAAAGTGCGCAATGCGAGTATCCGAACACTCTGCGCACGCGCAAGAGTGGCTTAGCCGAAGTTGCGAGGACCGGATTTGAGCCAAAATAAAGAAGCTCAAGGAAGCGCGCAAGAACCTCTAGCAGGCCGCAAACTGGGGAGAGAGACAGAGAGAGAGAGAGAGAGAGAGAGACAGGAGCTGGAAGGGCAGAGAGGGACAGGGTCCAGGAGGACAGAGAGGCCAGTGGGGTGCCGTGCAGTGGAAGCAGCAGGGGGCAGCGGGGTAACACAGGAACAGCAGCCGGGGGCAGAAGCTAGGAGATGGATAGTGTCAGCTTCCACATGGAAGCTGTAATGAGGGGGTGAGACACCATGCTGCAGGGGACGTGGGCATGAGGGGCCCGCCGCGGCATGCCCCCGACAGGTGGTATCGCGTCCGCATCAGCCACGAGCTGTACACAGATGTCGTAGATTGTGGCCCGGTACTGCCTGAACAGGGCAATACTGAGACGGCTCAGCGAGCTGTGCAGTGATGTGATGCAGGCACCCTCACGATGGAGTCATGCTCTGTCCGTGGAGACCAAGGTGACAGCCCTGCATGTGCCTGCTCACCACGGGCACCTTCCAGAGGCTGACAGGGACACCACAGGCATTACACAGTCGGCCACATCATGCATCCTCACCCAATTCCTCACAGCACTGCTGCCTCATGCCGCGGAGTACATCCATTTCCCCAGCACCGCTGCAGAGCGCAACAAACATGCAGAAGTTCCACAGGGTAGCACATATGCCTGGCATGCTAGGGGCCATAGACTGCACCCATGTGGCCATTCGCACGCCACCTGGCCCGGCGGTCATGCTTATCGGAACCGAAAGGGCTTTTCCAGTGTCAACTGCCAGGTGGTGTGATGCCACCGGCGATCATCAATGTCGTGCACCACACCCTGGCGGAGCACATGATGCCTTCATATGGCACCAATCTGCACTGTGCCATCGATTCGAGAGGGAACATCCCCACGGGTCATCTAGTGGGTGAGTACATGTATGGAATGCAAACTTGTGCAAGGGTGGAATGACACAGGTGCCATGGTAGTGGCACACAAGGATATGGGCAATATGGACCTGACATGACACTGATCTCCACTATCTCCACACAGGTGACTGTGGATACCCACTGTGTCCCTGGCTGCTCACACCATACCGCACCTCACGCACCCCAGCGCAGCTCGGTTTCAATGAGGCACATGCCGCAACACGGAACATCATAGAGCGGGTGTTTGGGATACCAAGGCACGCCTCGATGCCTGGACACCGGCGGAGCTCCTACAGTACAGCCCCCAAAAGGCCTGTGGGATATTCCTGGCCTGTTGCATCCTGCACAACATGGCCAAAGACCATGGATAGCCAGACAGGTCCAAGAGGGGGACAGCGATGGGACGCCCAGTGGCGCCGGTGATGTGGGTGATGAGCAGCCCCCTAGGACGGAGGGACCCCGACTGACACGGCAGGCCCAGCTGCACCGGGACACCATTGCAGAAGAGCACTATGCACAACACAGGTAAGTCAAGGACATGTGCAGGCAACATCCATGCGCAAACCACAGGCACACAGGGAACACACCTGCATGAAGGTCAGGGGAGTTGAAGGGTCCAGGCATACCAACACACCATCAGAGAGGGTGAGCACTCATATGGACACACACACGCACCAGGCTGCATACAGGGCAGCAGCACTGCACTGCGGAAATGACATCGCCAACACACAGCACCACCAACCACCCCCACCACCTGGACTGTCCACGACGTGTGTCAGGACCTGGGCAACCTTGCACCTGTGTACAGTGCAATGCAGGCATCATCATGCACACGCACCTGTGGACAGCAGTTGGGAGAGTGCAGGTGGTCCGAGGTCAGCTTATGAGCAGAGCACCCAGCAGTGCACTGCCCACCATGACACACATTGCACACAGGGCAGCACCAGACAGGGCCTGCATTGGGAGACAGCTCAGTCAGGAGCACTGTCCCACGGCCACCACGGATGCGGCAGGCCCGCCGCGGCCTCAGCAGCACTGGCAGGCTGAGCAGGGGCCACACCGGGTGGTGCTAGTGCATCACCAGGGTCCCAGTGCGCGACCGCGACCTTGCTCACGACAGGGGTCTGCATCCCGCCAAACAAACTTGCACCAGGGTGCCTCGATGCCCACAGCAGAACCCGCATCGACAGGCCTGGTGTCGCACGACGCCGGAACGGGAGTGGAGTGCGACTGTGTGGGTGCGTGGTACAGGGGCACCTGACAGTGTGGTCAATGCGTGGCACAGAGACCACTGCCTGGTCAGCCTGTCAATGGCAGCGGTCACATCCGTCCGCGATAAGGACCATCTCGGCTCGGTCCCCGAGCACACCCCTGCTGCCGCCTCCACGGACACAGACAGTGCCTCCACGATTTTGCAACCCGCCCCGCAGCTGTACCAACTCCTGCAGCAGGCGGTGCGCGTCCAATGGGTACTGTGCCCAATGGCATCGTGGACCCCAGGGTGGGATGGTCCTGGTGCACAGCACCCTTGAGGGTGGCCGCTGTTCACCAGACCAGGTATGGGCGGATCTAAGGGCGGTGGACAAGTGCCACTGCTTGACGCTGTCCCCAGGCCTGTGTGCAACTGCTGCGCCGCCCCAACTGCTGAGCCCCAGGTCCACCTGTTCCACCTCTGTGCTGTCAACAGTGCCAGACACCTGCACAGCCACCGATGCTGCCCCACCGGGTGCTGACAGGCACAGCCTGTGACTGTGCCAGCATGCTGGTACACAGGTGTGAACCAGGACGCCCAGGGCACGTGTTGGCCTGCCATGTGTCCGCCGTGGGACACACACCTATCACTGGCCATTGCAGCCCTGCTATCATCAATGGTGCCGTGCGTTCACTGTCTATAGGCACAGCAGGCTGGCATACCTGCATGCCAGACTGCTGTGACACAGGCTGTGCACCCCTGCACCTGTATCACTGCCGCCGGAGTTGTTGGGCCAGCCTGCATGCTGCTGCAGTGCCTGCAGGCTGGTGGCGGAGGAGGATGGTCCCTCCTCCAGGTCCAGCAGGTCTGCCTCACTGTCTGCACCCACCACCACCACCGTCTCCTGCAGACAAACAGGATCTGTAACAGAAAGAGAGTACATGTGAGTGCATGTGAACAACAGCCCCCAACAACATCACCATGTCATACCGCGAGTGATGGGCTTCCACCTGTCTGGAACCCTCCGCCTGAATGCCCGCAATGGCACTCGCTGCATGGCCGCGACCAGTGTCTCCTCAGTCGGGTCAGCTGCAACACCACTGGTGGTCCCCACCAGTGGCAGCATCGCACACCCTGAAGGCTGCCACCTTCTCCTTCAGCCTCCCGCGTCAGTCTCCATCTTCTTCGGCATTCCTGCACGGAGCGCTGGTGGCTTCCGTGCAGGTTGACGGCCCGAGCTACCCCTCCCATGCAGCTGCACGCCCTGAGGGTGCCCTCCATCCACTCAAAAGTGGCTCATCCTCCAGGTAGGCCTGGAAGAGGGCCCTCAGTCTCTGCCGTGGTGAAGTTCGGCCTCCTACGCCGCCGTCCACAGCCTCAGCCTGGTTCTCGCCAGTCATGGTGATCTCTATGGGTGGAAGTGGACACCTGTCACTGTGCAGTCCACAGCATTTCCCATGAGCATAGCTGCTCGGGGGCAGAAGCCCCCTTCCTCTCCGCATGGCAGATACTGATGGAAAGGGTGCTCTGTCCCTTTCTATGCCCCATCATGCTCAGCCCCTCAACCTATATCATCCTCCAGCACCCCTGCCCATGAGCATTGTCCTGAGCATCACACAGCATGTAACTCACCTCTCACCTGCAACAACCAAATCTGGCCGCCACAACCCAGTGGCGCATTTTTATAGCTCAATACAAGCAAATGAGGTGTGGCTCAACTTTAATGACATGCTAATCGCCACCGCGCCTTTGAATGGCTGATCGAATGATTTGCATATGTCGGCTGAATATCGCGTATTTGGCGCTAGCGCACACGGAAGGTCCGCTGAGCCGATGGCGCATGTTTGTGGCTGTGTGTGCTACACTGCATTGCGCATGCCCAGACAGGTTACGCGATGGCCGATCGCGCTGCAGACCTGCTGAGCGCGATAGGCGATTCAGGCCATGGCCACCATTGTGCCAGTGGCGCTACAGCACTGGGCACTATATGGCGCTGTGGCACTTCTGTGCGATAGCCCACTGTGGCACTGGTGCTGTGCTTAGCAGTCGCGCAGGATGCCTATACATCCTATGGCTCTGTGCGTAGCCTTGCGTCATTGCCGTGACCTTGTGTATGCCCTCTGACCCCTGGCGCTGTTGGCATGCCATGTGTACGTCCCTATTGCGCTGTCTGGTAACAGTGCCATGTAGGGACGGCGCTGTTCAACAGCGCGATTGGAGCCTGTGCTGGTCTATTGCGCAACAACTCCACGCGGGGTTACGGCGCAGCGGGGCGCCATATTGCCTGCTGTAAAGTTGGTGCCATGGCTAGGAGGAGGGCGGTGTCCTGGAGCCAGCTTGAAGTGGCCAACCTGGTGGCCCTGGTGGAGCCCCACTGTGAGGCACTGTATGGTGAGGCCCCCCTCACCATGCCTAGGACCCATGTGTGGCAGCAAGTGGCCACTGACCTGGTGGGGTCACTGGCGGGCCGGTCTGCTGAGCAGTGCCGCACCTGTACAGTGACCTCCGCCGAGGGAGCCGGACTTGTCGACGCGGGCCGCGCTCACGCGCCAGGCGGGATCTGGTGCCTAGAGCCACGGAGTGTACCATCTATGCACCTATATTCTCTGTAGGGGTGTGTGTGTGCTTGGGTGGCTGTGCATAGGTGTGTCAGTGTGCAGCTGTGCGATGGATGGTTATGGCTGTGTGAGCAGGCACTCACTGGGGCAGGGGCACTCTGCTTTTGAGTCACACTGATGTTTGTCTCACCATATGTCTCCCACAGGCCGGATTGTGAGGACACTGGACCACGGTGATGTGGGCCATGCCAGGGCCCCGGTGCCACGGGATGTTGTGCCACAGCAGCAGCAGCAGCAGCAGCAGCAGTGTCAGACCGAGCTGCTGGAGGAGTGTGAGTATCATTACGTCATGGATGCTATTGCATGCTGGGGGGGCAAGACCACCAACCATGCTGGACACAACCAAAGGGGAGGTCATAGTTCCATTATACGAAACACTAGTGAGTCCTCACACTGGAGTACAGTGTACAGTTCCGGAGACCATACCATGCATGGACATGGACTGGGTGGAGAGGGTTCGAGGAGGGCGACATGGATGGTGCATGGATTGCATCACAAGTCCTATGCAGACAGGTTGACAGAACTGAACATGTACTCCTGGAGGGAGGAGGGTGGGGATATGATGGGGACATACAAGCATTTTACAGGAGGAACAGAGTGCAGGAAACAATATTTGTAAGCGTAAAGGATGTTCCAGGACTAGAGGGCATGGGATGCAGTTGAGGCTCGTTAAGAGGAAACATGAGAAAGTATTGCTTCACAGAATGGGTGGTGGACAAGGGAACACCCTGCCAGAGGATGTGGTGGGGCTGACTTGGTTACGGGATTTATGAATGCATGGGTTAGCCATGAAGGAATTCTGGAGGTCAGGGGTGAGGGGGAACAGACTTATAGGACAACAGAGTGAACGTACAAGGCCAAATGGCCAGACTGGGTGTCCCATAGGCCCTTATCTGCCGACACTGTCTATATATCCATGTATGGTTAGGCATGACACAGGTGACCTGCATCACAGTGCAGCATCACGACATGTCTGTGTATGCATCACAGGTGGTCCAGGCATGCACTGGGCACATAGCTGTGTAACTGGCATCGCACCATGTTGCCACATCACTTGACAGCCTAGTTTGTACTGTGATTGACGTGGGCAGTGTGTGTGGGCGTAGATAGCTGGTGCCGCCTGTTTGTGATGGCTATGTGCATGTTCACTGTGGGTGGGTGCATGCCATCACAGGTGCAGGACATTGGGTTATATGGGTTGCAGGTTGGGTGGTGTTCAGGGTGTGGTCAGTCTCAGCCATTGACTGTGTTCCCATTTTCCTAGGCTTCGGGTGCTGAGACGCATGTCCCAAGATCTGCGGCGCTCACCCAGGTTGGACTACAAAACCGGAGCTCCTGCAGGCCATACAGCCAGGGTGAACAGCGTGGCGGCACAGGAGGGACGCCAGCAGGGGAGGACCAGGAGCCAGCTGGGCCGTAGCCCACATTCCTTCCCACTTCTCCCATCCCTTTCACCTTGCCTTCCTCCAAGTTTTATTCCTCCCCTTGAACACCCCTGCCTTTTACCCATCCCCCAACTTGTACATAGTTTCACCTGTTATTGTTTATATGTTGTTTTAAATATACATTTCTATTTAGATACAACTGCTGTGTTGGTGTCTGCTTTGCAACTGGCTATGGGTGCTCCGTTGCAGGGGTGTACATGCCATCTGGGCTGCTATGGTCCTGGGTATATATGTGTGTGTGTGTGTGTGTGTCCATGGGGAGGTATCACCAGTGGCGGCTCTACACCAGGGCCCGTCAGGGCACGTGCCCTGGTAAAAAAATGCTGTGCCCCATATGGTGCAGAGCTTCCCCCATAGTGACAGTACATCAGTGCCCTGGCTGCCATCTGTTGTGCCCCAGCTGTGCCCTGGTAACCATTTGTGGCTGGAGCCGCTAGTGGGTATCACCAGCATGGCATTGCCTTTCTGTTGGTCTTGCCATCTGCTGCCACCCACTGCTGGGTGCACAGGGTGGGTCTGGCTGGTATGCTTCTCTGCAGCATGGGGTTGACGGTGGCACGGGGTGCATGGTGTTTCCTGCAGTGCCTGTCACTGCACATGAGCAGTGTCTTGGGGGCACGGTGCACGGTGTGCCAGCGCATCGGGGGGACTGATGTGCACTGTGGTTGTCAACCCCTGTGTGGCACTCTCTGCCTGCCAGTGGTTGTGCTGGGGTGTCATGGTTCTGCTATGCTTTAGTTGGCTTGTCCCCATGGGCACGTGGATCATCCGTCCCACCCCAGTGATGCTGTGCTTGGGTGTGCTGGTGTGGTGTGGGTTCTGCAGTGAGTTCCTGTGCTCATGTGTGGCATGGCTGGGTGGGCCCCAGCCTGCCTCCCTGGATGTGCAGTTCCATTGCTCTGGGGCTGTGCTTTAGCTATGGCAGCTCTGCAATGCTCAGCTGAGCTTTCATGGATTTAGCATAGCGCACTTGTACTGTCCTTCTCCCTTCCTGGTTGCGCCGGCGGCGCAGTATGTGCGAGTATTGAGACGCTGGTTGCTTAAGTAATTTGCTCTTGCTCCATGTTTGAATATCGCACCTGCTGCGAGACATTTGCGCAACTGGTTTGTGCTTGTTCCTACTGTTGCGCCAGTTTTCAGCGCAGTTTGAATATCCAGGCCAGTATATATATATATATATATATATGTATATATATATATATATACACACAAAAAGCATGTACAGTATTTACAAATAATACAGTATATACAGGCTCATAAGTAGTAATTTACAATATACACAAGATGCATGGGCACAATTTTACAGATAATACAGTAAATTTTACAAATAAAATACAATAGATATAGGCACTGAGGCAGTATTTTCTATTGACTGGATGAGAAAAAAAAAATCACAGTGAAACAAGAGTAGCTCAGAATCAAATCACAGCAGAGCAGGTGTGGCGCTTCTGGGCAGAGTCAGGAGAGAAACAGGAAGGTACAAGGGTGGGGGTAGGTGCGAAGGGAGTGAGACAGATACAATGGGATGGATAACTTAGGCACAGTTGCACAGCTGAGAGGAGGCAAGATGGAATTTAAGAGAACCCATGAAGAAGTAGATAGAAGGGTAGATCAGAACAGCAGCTGGTACTGAGTTCCAGAGAGACGACCTGGAAAAGGCGAAGGCACGTTGACCCACAGCAAGGCGGGGTTTTGGGATGGTGAGAAGAGGTAGGTCGGCTGACCTTAAAGACCTCATCATGGATTTTCATTGGACAATCTGCATGAGGCAGGGAGGAGTGAATGTATGAACTAGTTTATAGGTCAGGCAAAGGATAGGGTATTGTAGTATAGCTTCAAAGGAAGGCCAGCCAAGGGAGTCAAGGACTGAGCAGTGATGCATCCTAGCATTAGTGCCAAGGGCAAAACATGCGACCCTGTGGTAGGTTTGCTTGAATCTGGCAAGACAGAAGACCTGAGCAGAGTAGCGTATACGGACTCCATAGGACATAAGCAGGATCATGGAGAAGGAAGCTATGGCCAGGCAGAAGGAGAAAGTTAGGTAGGGCAAGAGGCAGCACAGCAGTCCTAACTTTTTGTGGATGGTCTTGGCCACAGTTGAAACATGAGTGTCAAAGGTGAGGTGGGAGTCCAGTGTGACACCAAGGTTTTTAAAGGATTGTCCCTGATCTAAGGGATCACCATGGGAGAAATTTATCACCAAGGGGGGGGGGGGCAGAGAGATTAATTTAGGGGTCCGGTGATAAAAGAGCATCGATTTAGCCTTCTTGCTGTTGCGCACCAGGAGATTATTGAGAAACCATGCCTCGAGATTAAGGAAATCCTGTTGCAAATGGAGGTTCAGTAATGTCAGGTCAGAAGAGGACCTGTAAGGAATGGCATCATCTGCATACATCTGGACAGATGCACCTCCACAGTGCAGCGGGAGCTTGTTAATAAATAATGAGAATAGGAAAGGGCCAGGGATAGAACCCTGAGGGACAGGACCCATTATGGCACTAAAAAGGGAAGTGTGACCGGCCCATTTCACGCATTGTGTTGGGCTTGTGAGATAGCCTGAAAACCAGTTTAATGTTAGGGCATCGAGACTGATGCAGAGGAGCTTGTGGAGCAGAAGGTCATAGTTGACAAGGTCAAAGGCCTTGGTAAGGTCAAAAGATATTGCACAAGTGACAAGGCCCTTGTCCATAGAGGAGAGGATGTCAGATGTTACCTTAATGAGGGTGGTGTGGGTACTGTGGGATTTACAGAATCCATGCTGGTTCATGGAAAGTGAACTGTTAAGCTCCAGATGTGATTGAAGTTGTGCATAAATAATTTTTTCCTGTATTTTAGCAAGGGGGCAAAGTATGGAGATGGGCTGGTAATTCTCAAACGCAGAGTTTGGGCCGCTTTTGCGGATAGGGACAATTATTGTGGCCTTCCACTTGCAAGGCACAGTGCTTGAACAGAAAGATTTGTTAAATAGGTCTCAGACAGGTTAGGCAATGGCAAAACCACCAAGTGACTTCTTTTATACGTGGTTTTTACCTTCACATGGCTGCATTTATATAACGAGTTTGATCTTCTTCTCACTTGAGTGTCCTCTTTGATGTCTCAGGTCCAGGAGATAGAAGAGATGGTATCTAAATTGGAAAAGACCTAAAGGAGGTGCTATGGCATTAATTTAGGAAAGACCAAGGGAATTATTAGAGTAAGACTGATGTCTATGTGGCTGCTACTAGCCATCTGCAAAATGCTGGCATGTAACAGTATGCCTTCCAGAGCACCAAATAAAATAAAATAAAATAGGGCAACTTTCATTACTGTATCATCTGTGAATCCTGTTCTACTTGTTTGCTTGCTAATTTGTTGTTTTTTTTTGGGAGCGGGAGCTGTCAGTTTAATATTTTTGAGGGAGTATCTTTGTCAATAAATATTTTGTTATATTTGGGGGGGAACATTTTTTTTGTTTTAACTTCCATGTAAGTCTACCTAGGTGTCAGTACTGTGTGATCCAGACAACTCCGTGTCACACCACTTTGTAGATTGAAGGGAAGGTGTAAAGCTGTGGATATTTAAACAGTCTGAACTATAATTTTCTAGTTGTGCTTGAGAGAGTGAATGGCAGTACTGCAGTGGTATGAATCAAAGGTGTTAGGGGATCAACAGTTACACTCACTCAGGAGAAAACCAAAATAATTCAGAATCAGATTACTTTTACTGCTACATAAATGCTTCGTATATGCAGCATATGTCCCTCCCATGTGGTGTCCTGATTTCACACATTATGGGGCTGGTGTAGTTTTCCCAATGGGAAGTATGGGCCAAGGTAGCTTCGACTCCTCAGCTGTAAGGTCCCACCTAAAGATGCTAGAACAAGGTCCCCAGGTTGTCAGAAGCCTTCATCAGTTTGCACCGTAGTGATTCAGCGTGCAGCTCCAGTTGGGCATTTCCTGGTGCAGCTGTTGTGCGTGCAGTGCTGAACGCTGCAACCAACAGGCTCTGTGTATCCTAGAGAGAAAAGTAAGGTAACACAAACAGGTTTGGACTGTTGCACAACCAGCTATTTCAAGCTGCACTACGGAGTAAATCAGCTAAGCTTGAAATGGGTGAGGGATACACTATGAATTCTTGCCTTTGGTACAAACGGATAATCAAAAATGCGCTTTATCCTCATTACCACATACCTGGGAGTATAGAAACATATTTAATGGTTACTCAGCTTCAGAATCTCCCAGGTTAAATCCTACTTTAAATAACATTTGCCACTATGCCTTAAATGGGCCAAGACTTACACACCACTGCCAGCTGTACACTGCTCATGGAACTCCCTCCCTGAGTGCCAGTGTAACCCTTGGGAATCCATTAGGTTCCTAAATTCTTTTTGCCTGCTGGCACCTCAGGGGTTAGGGTCTGAGAGTTTCTGCCATCATGTATCATCTGCTTTGGTGCATCTGGGGGAGAAGGGCCTCATTTGCTGCAAGTCTGCTGCTCAAGAGAGCATCAGTCCACTGAGTCAGAATATTTCACAGTCAGATCAGTTGCCGCCTGAGTCAGAATATTTTTCAGTTATGTTAGATCGGAAGGGGTTCAAAGGAAAGCAGCCTGTGTGAAAGCTGCAAAGGAGGTCCCCTCAGTTTGATTCCTTTATGCTGCCTCTAATTCACCCATTTTATAAAGGTATTCACAGCAAACTGGAATCCAATAGTCAGTGTGAAAGGAAAAGTTAGTTCTGTTGTGCACTGAATTGTCACACGTTTGGTGTACCTCTTGTGTGAAAGCAACAGAAACAGATGTGTGTTTATTACCCTAGAAGTAAACAACAAATTACAGCTTCAAAGGAAAGATATTCCATGTGAAAATGGTCTGTCTTCTACTGCAGCTCCACTGCAGAGCCCAACTAGCATCTACACTGCAAATGAGGTAGTGCAGTATGCTAGAGGGGGGTGCAACAGATCTAATGCTAGAGTTAATACTAGAGTCTGTGAGGTAGAGTTAATGCTGCAGCAGAGTTAACACTAGAGTCAGTAAATAAACAGACAAAAATTAGTGCAGATTGCTGTCCCTCTACACTGCAACTACAGTTCAGTTCCTCATGTCCAGAGTACTCTAAGGATTACATTTGACAAGACAGATGCAGTTCCTTCCTGCATTTGAAGTTTTTATCAATGAGGACCCTCTTCATTGATAAAAAAATGATGCGTGAGGGAAAAAAAAACTTTGGTTTTTATGGCCTGTTGCTGGCCACCAAGGTGACTGTCAGCCTATTCTTTAGGGAATGTACAAAGCAGAGAGTTGAAGTTGAGGTTTGTTTCTATTTAGACAGGATAAGGCACTAGGTATAAGCCTATTTTCAGGGCCATCTTGTAAATACAGTTAGCTTAAATTAAGTTGCATGGAATAAACAATTTACAATTTATAAAAATATTAAAATTAATGACAATAACATAAAAATAGATTCCATTCAGAAAGGTCTGCCTTGAAACTGTAGAGTGTAACAATATTTCATGGTTTTGGAGGGAGAGAGTTGCAAGCAAAAACAATAAAATGGTCAAAGGCCATTTGTCTATATCTTGTTCTTGTTCGAGGGACTTTTAGGCATTAGTAACTTGGTAAACCAGTAACAGAAGTGCACCATAGGCACGTTGAGTCTAGTCCCCCTCTATACAATGGATTACCTAATTTATAACCCAGGAGTACATACAGATTTCAAGGTATTTTTTGAAGCAGTCCACACTAGAGGCATCAATAACATATTGGGGCAAGATATTCCAGTATTTTACTACCCTCTGTGTAAAATAAGAACCCCCTTTTTTCAGTTTTGAAAAGCTTGCCTTGTAGTTTAGTGTGGTTCCTAGAGCTGTATATGGTTTCTTTGAATTCTAGGCCCATGTTAGCCATTAACTCGACATCAGTTATTACTTTAAAAACTATGATGAGGTCTCCCCTTAACCATCGTCTTTCTAGACTGTGTAAACCCAAGAGATGTAATCTATCATTATGGTGAAGTCAATCCATGCCATGAATAGATTTTGTAAATCTCCTCTGAATCTTTTCTAAATCCCTTTTATCATTTATGAGATATGGGGACCAGAACTGCGAGCAGTTATCTAAATGTGGCCTCTTCCAGTAACTTCCCCTAGATAATATGTAGATAATACCGGAGTAAATCTTTTCAGAAGGTAGCATGGAGCAAGGCCCTTCATGCATTTAAAGATAAAGTTACATAGGAGTCTCTCCCTCCTGATCTCTAAAGATGTTTAGTTCAATTGAAGTGGTAGTGAACAACAAAGAAACATTGAAGGCAGACCTACTAAACCCAGAACAAATCTAGCTAAACAGTATTGCAATCTGTCTTATTTCTGTAGACTTTTTTTACATGCAAAATGATCGACCATGCTAACATACTCTATTAGGGAAGTATGACCATGGTCACTATCTTTGCTCTCGTGTCCCCGGTCATGCAGTGTTTATGTCTACCGAGAGCACCTAGTTTTTGGGAGACTTTCATAGAAATCTTCTCTATATGGCCATCAAATCTGAATTACAAGTCAACCCAGACCCCTAGATATTTATAAGAATTAACCTGTTCAATCCTAGGTCCCTTAATAGAGTGTATCTCAAATTCATCTGACGGGGAGCTGCCCCTCCAAGCCCCAGACATGAACAGCATGGTGTTAGTTTTTTTTTTCTCATTAAGAGCAAGCTTATTTTCCATCAATTGATATTCTAATTTATTGAATTCATGCTGTAAATTTAATTCCACACTGCATTGGTCTTTGGCAGGGAAGAGCAGGACTGAGTATTCAGAGTATAATTTCACCGTACTCCTTGTACACATCTTTGCAAGCTCATCAATAAATATGATAAATAAAAGTGGTCCTAGAATTGATCCTTGTGGAACACCTTTATTTACTACTTTAGCTTCAGACATTGTTCCCCTAACAGCCACCATTTAGGAGTGATCATAGTGGTAGGATTCAAACCATTTAATACATCTTTACTAAAACCCTTTGTAGTCATTGTCTGCAATAACAGTGGATAATCCACTGTATCAAAGGCTTTAGACAGATCCATGAACACCATTCCTATGCACTCTTTATTTTCCAGTGCGTGGGAGACTAAATCTACCAACGCTGTTTGTGTGGAATGTAACGGTCTAAAGCCAGACTGCTGGGGAGAGAGGAGATTGTACTCAGGCAAATAAGAGTATACCTGTTTATGAATTGCTCTTTCTAGTAAATTGGATACAAGGGAAAGCAGAGCTATTGATCTGTAGTTATCTGTGTAAAACCCCCTCCTTTAAATACCAGAACAATTTTAGCGAGCTTCCAAATCTAGGGAAAAGAACCTGTACATAAACTTCTATTAAAAAGTTTTGTTAGGGTCAATACAACTACATCAGTCCCTTCCCTGAGCAGTCTGGCCTCAAGACCATCCAGTCCATCTGATTTCATTACATTAAGTAATTTTAACTGTTTCCAAATATCCTTTGGGTCCAAAATTTTAAATCAAAGTTGCAGATAACTATCAACCTGCGTATCAAGTATTTTGTTTTCACTATCAGGGAAAACATTAGGATCCCTACCAAGGTTCTCCAGTAAAGGCAAATTAGTGAAAACCTATTGAAAGCCTCAGCCATTTCTTTTAGATCACTTACTACTGACCAATCAATGTTGATGAAGCTGGGAAAAGTCGGAGCCACAGGAGTGTGCAACAGTTTAATAACTTTCCAAAATTCCAGGAAATTCATTGCCGATTCAGATTTATTTTTGTAAATGCTTTCTTTGGCTTCCTTAATTAACATTTGACATTTGTTCCTATAAGCTTTATAAGCCTCCCAATTACTATCCCTATTAGATTTGTTTGCAGTTTTCCATAATCTATTTCTTACTCTAAGGTGCTTTAGGATCTTACCATTTATCCAGGGCATGTTCCTCTGTTTCCTTTCTACATGTTGTTTTGGGGCATGGTTGTCACAAATTTGTTGAAAGTAACTAGTAAAGAATGTAACTGCATCCTCAAGGTCAGGTATATGGTCCAAATGGTACCATTTGACTTTTCTTAGGTTATTCTGGAATGCCAATTTATTAAAGTTTCTAAAGGACCTACATGATATACTGTATGGGATGGACATGCTAGTACTTGAATGGGTCCTACTACAATCACACAACTAATTAAACAATGGTCTCCTAACCATCCTAACCTAACTCAGGAGGCAGTATACAACAGTGGGTAAAGGCTCTGAGCTGCAGATCTGGAAACCTGGGTTTGAATCCCACAGCCACCTAAGTGCATACTGTGTGATCCTGAGCAAGTCACCTAACTTTCTTGTACTCCCAGGTCATATCTGGAAGCAAGCTTCAGCTTAGTGTGCTACCCCTGGTTAAACAATGTTCCCTTTCCCCTTCCTAACAAAAGAGGGCCTTCTTCCTATTTGGAGACCAATAGACATCTGGTTACAAAAATCAAGTCAATTAAATTTCTACTGTCACCCATATTATGGACCATCACTCTATAAGGTTCAGTTCTGTGGCTCCTCCTGTGAGATCTGCCCCTTTGGAGATGTCCAGTACTGCCCTTTGAGGGGTGTTACCTCAGAGGGTCTGATGGTGGTGCTGGATCTATTGAGTAGGCCATTGGAATGCTCGGATCCAGGGGACCAAGTAGTGCACTATAATAGTATGGTGCTGATGGCCCTGGAATCCGTAGCTCCTGTCCAAGTTTGCCCTCTCCCTCTACGTCCTTGGTCCCCTTGATTTGATGGGACTTTGAGAGAGTTGAGGAGAGTGGGACGAAGGCTGGAACATTGTTGGTGGAAATCTGGCCTGGTGGAGGACAGACTTAGGTTGATTGCCCATTATTCAGACCATCAATCAGCAATCTCCCATAAGAAGGCAGAGTTCCTGTCCAGGGAGATTGCTGCAGCAAAGAATCAACCAGCTCAGCTCTTCCAGACCATGGACAGGCTGTGCAATCCAGCTTGTCTCAGGGGCTGGAGAGCCTTTCTACAATTAAAGTGTGATGAGTTCACTCAATTCTTTGCAGATAAGGTGTCCTCTATCAGGTCGGAAATCTACCTGACTCATTCAAATGAGTATGGCATTGATTGATGCTAGAGCACTGGCACCCGGTCGGTCTGGACAGATTTTGATTAGCCAGCTGTCATGGATATCATGAAGATTGTTCAGAGCTTGTGACCGACTTACTGTAGTTTGGATCCTAGTCCTACGCACCTCTGTGAGGGGTGTACAGATGTCATCGGACCAATCCTTACTGAGATAGTCTGATGTTCACTGAATCAGAGGGTGTTTCTAGACCCCCTGAAGGAGGCTGTGGTGAAACCCCTTTTGAAAAAATCTTTCTGCGACCCAGACTGTCTTACTAAGTACAGACCGGTCTCTAACCTGCCCTTTATCGGCAAGGTTATTGAGAAGGTAGTCGTGTTGCAGCTCGAGAGCTTTCTTACCACCCACAAAGTCTATGATCTTCTCCACTCTGGTTTCAGCAAGAGGCATAGTACCGAGACAGCATTGGTTCGAGTACTTGATCTCCTAACAGCGAGGGATTGGAGGAATCATTCGATTCTGGTCCTCCTTGATCTCTCTGCAGCATTTGACACTGTGGATCATGGGGTGCTGCTGGAATGCCTGTGGCTACTCTGTGGACTGTCAGAGACAGTCCTCAGGTGGTTCCATTCTTTCTTCACAGGCAGGACTCAGAGGGTGGTGTCGGGGAATTTTTCCTCGGCCCCCTTCTCCCTGCCTTGTGGGGTGCTGCAGGGTTCTGTGCTGTCCCCCATGTTGCTCATGGTGTATATGCTGCCATTGGGAGACATTATAAGGTGGTATGGGCTGAGTTTTCACTGCTATGCAGCTGATACTCAACTCTACATGTCCTTTGTACCCAAACAGGACAGTGCTATCTCAGTCTTTAACAACTGCCTCACTGAGATCCAGGACTGGATGAGTGCTAACTGGTTGAGACTGAATCCAGACAAGACTGAGGTGTTGGTGGTGGACCCGGCTCAGCGGGTAGAGAAGCTGACTCCTGGACAACCGTCTGGCCTTGTGCTAGGAGGTAACCAGTTGAGACCTTCTGAACAGGTGCAGAATCTGGGCGTTGAGCTTGATAATGAACTGACGCTTAAAGCCCAGGTGTCAGCCATTGTCAAGTCCTCATTTTATCATCTGAGTAACATCACCCAGATAAAGCACCTTGTTCCACCCAAGGACCTTCCTACATTGGTTCATGCCTTTGTGTCTTCTCATCTTGATTATTGCAATACTCTATACCTAGGGTTACCGGGGGTGGATCTCTGTCACCTGCAGTGGTGCAGAATGCTGCGGTCAGGTTGTTGACAGGGTTGTCCAGATCTAGCCATGTCTCACTTGTGCTGTGAGAACTGCACTGGCTGCTGGTGTGATGGAGGATCACCTTCAAGGTCACGTTGCTGACCTATAAGACCATACACAGACAGGGACCGGGTTACTTGCAATACCTCCTTTGGCCATACCACCCCATCCACCCTCTCTGCTCCACTGACAAGGGATTGCTAGAGGTTCCCAGGGTCCTTCTGCAGACATCGGGTGTTAGGGCTTTTTCTTTTGTAGTCCCGACCCTGTGGAACTCTCTACCTCGCTGGATGAGAGAGTGCCTGTCCACCGAGGCTTTTAAATCCTCACTAAAAACATATTTATTTGAAATGGCATTTGGGGATAATGTTTAGTATTGTTACTGCTACCTTGATATTTTTATTTTTATTTGGATTTAAAGTTTTTATATTGTATACGCGCTTTGGTTTATTGAAAAGTGCTTTAAAAATAAATTTTGATTTGATTTGATTTTGATTACAAATTTTTGTGGGAGCTTCTATTATTTGAACAACATTCAGTAACCCAAAAGACACTCAACTTATTTCCTTTATGTCCACCCCAGTGGGCATTAAAATCTCCCATTAGGACTATTTATCCTGCTTGTGTCTAATTTCCCAGTGAATCCACTAAGTCTACATAACTATGTGGGTTGACATGGGGGGGGGATAAATTACCCCCAACTGTTAAATCTAACTTTCACACTTCAATTTAATAATTCTTCTATGCCACTAATATTAAACATATTTTTGAAGCTGCATTGTCCAAGATCTTCACTAATATCAATAAGAACACTCCCACCCCTTTGATTTCTGCCGTGGCAAAAATGGTCATATCCTTGAAGATTTATATAAGTGTTGGGTATTGTTTCATCTAACCAGGTTTCAGAAATTCCTAACACAGTAAGTTTATTTTGTAGGCACCAGATTCTCAGTTCATCAGTTTTTGGTGAAATACTACGTGCATTTTTTTAAATTTATTTATTTGAAACTTGGATACAACCTCTGAGCTAATGCTCATTTTCAAAGGTTCTACGTCAGTACTTAGACAAGACATACACATCAAAAGCAGAAAATGGGGCATACAGTGGTCAAAGATATCAGTACAAAAAGACAAAAGTCAGCAGGGAATACAATTGTTAGAGTGAGCATAGCTTGGGGGTAAGCTATAACATAAGGTGGTCATTGATTACAGTACAAAAACAGGTGCCCAGCAAGGTATACATTGGTTTAGGGTACATAGTTTGAGGGTACACTGGCAAATAATACTGGCTATAATGATATTAGGACTAAAGTGATTAATGCTTCAAGCAATCAGGAGGCAGGAAAGCTTAGAGAGGACGGGCGAGGAAGGTGGGGGAGAGTCGCAGAAGGAGGTAGACTTCCAGGGTGGGAGGTGATGCAGAGGAGCAGCTGATGATGTGGAGGAAGGAGAAAAGAGGGGGGGGCAGAGGAGCAGCTGATGATGTGGAGGAAGGAGAAAAGAGGGAGGTACAGAGGAGCAGCTGATGATGTGGAGGAAGGAGAAAAAGAGGGGGTACAGAGGAGCAGCTGATGATGTGGAGGAAGGAGAAAAAGAGGGGGGGTACAGAGGAGCAGCTCAGGCAAGCCTTCTCGTAGGACAGGAAAAAGGGGATAGCATGGGACACAAGGAGGGAGGGGGAAGTTACGCAGGTGGCAGGCAGGCAGAGAGAGAGGAATGTGGGGGGTCGTCGAGATAAAAAGGGGACAAGTGCTAGAAATAAAGTAAGTGCCGGGAAGAGAACGGGGATCTGTAGGGTGGGCAGGGGAGAGAATTAGTGACTGCAGTTGCACTTGTTGTTGGATTTCTGTTGAGCTATTAGGTTAATCTTAAACATGCCAAGCTTGGTGCATGACAGTAGGTCAGTGTATAGAGAGTTCAGCCATTTGGGGGCTCTGTATCCAAAGGATCTCTGGCCTTGACCGGTCAATTGGAAGGGCACTTTTAGTGACTGATTACTGGCATTTCTGGTGTGCCTTATGTTGTCGCTGGTGTGGAGGAGGTTGAGTAGCCTTGTGTAGTGAGGCCCAGGGTTGTCTTATTGGCAATTAGGCAGACTTGGTACTTGATCCTGTCATCAAGGTTGAGCCATCCAGTCCAGGAGTAGAGCTCACAAGAGTGAGTTAGGCAGTGGGCTCCTAGGAGAAGATGACAGGCTTTGTTGAGTGGAACTCTTTGCCAGATGAATTGGTGGCCTGCAAGATAGCAGACAGCTTCAAGAGGGGTTGTGATATGGTAAGGGATGGGGTAACAGGATGGGGGAGGGAGGGAAGAAGCATTATAAGGTCCTAGCTACAGACTCGAAGCAGACCTCACTACACCGTGAGACCTGTTTCTGCTGCCATTTTCATATGTTGGTATGTTCGTAGAACAGGATTCATGTTGTAGGTCCAACTAAACAAGTGAGCTTGATAGCAACAATTCTCTAGCAGAAACCAAGTACAAATAATCAATTACCAACTTAGCTGTAGAAAGGTACTCCTAACTTATGTGAAACAAGTGATTAGCAACAGATTGTCAGCACTAGTGTGCTAATAAAAAACACAGTATTACAGAATAACAAAAACAAATCTTTTAAAAACCTGAAGCTTTTCTGGCTTAACTAGGCAATTTGATGTTTGTAAATACTATAAACATTCCCTACAAACCATAAGCAAATTTAAACCTTGCAATAGGAATGAATACCCAATTACAAATACAGTGCAGCCCTCTTAAATGAATACCTTTTGGACTGGCAAAAAGTATGCATTTGAAAGGGCTATGCATTTATCAGATCTTGTATTCTTTAATGGTGAGTGCAACTTGCTGTATGTGCTAGGGGGGCTGGGTAGGAAAAAGAAATGCCAGTTGCACAGAGGAAAGATTAGCACAGACGGTGAAGAAAGGGGACAAGACATTCTATAGGTACATCAGTAAAGGAAGAAAGTCCAGTGGAGGATTCTAAGGTTCAAAGGTGAGGAAGGGGAGGATGTAGAGGGAGACCTGGAAAAGGCAGAAATATTGAATAAATACTTTAGTTCAGTATTCACTGAAGAAAGGGAGGGGCAGGGACCACAGCTAGGCTTCAGCTACAAAGGGGGAAGAGAGGTGAACACTGGTCCATTTACAGAGGAGAGAATTCTGGAGGAGCTCACAAAACTGAAGGTGGACCAGGCAAAGGGACTAGATGGCATTCATCCCAGGATTTATTTATTTAAATCTAGGATTACAAGTACCTTTGAGCCAAGCCTGTTTTACAAAGGTTCCACATCAGTTAGAGACATTATAACAGAACATGACAGAGCAAATGCAGTATTAGGCAGAATAAACACACCATTACATGATAGTGCAATGCATACTTATGGGTAATACAGGTAGGGTGGGAGGGGACAGGGGGTTACAGGAGGGACAGTAGGAGGTATGAGCTGCCAGAGGTGATTGCTGACACATACAGAAGTGCTTTTTGTGGGGCTGGGGGGGTGGAAGAGGGGCGGAGGAGGTAAGAGGAAAGGTAGGGAGAAGGAGGTAAAGTGCTGTGCGGGGTAGAACAGAACTAAGGGATAGATAGGAGGGCTGGCTAGGTGTGGCAGTCAGAGGTGCTGGAAGCAGTGAGATATAGCCGGAGCCTTGTTTTGAAAATATCCTTTTAACCATCAAACCGAAGTCACTGAAGCACCCTCTCTACTAAAGGAACTACAAATGGAGCTAGCAGCACCACTGACAGCCTTGTTCAGTGAGTTGCTCAGCACAGGAGTGGTTCCAGAGGACTGGAGGAGGGCACATGTGGTCCCTCGTCACAAAAATGGTAGCAGGGAGGAGGTGGAAAATTATAGGCCAGTCAGTCTCACCTCAATAGTTGGTGAGACTATGGAGGCACTGCTTAAGGAAAGGATTGTGGAACACTTGGAATCCAGTGGAGCCAAGGATCTGAGGCAGCATGGATTCACAGCAGGAAGGTCATGTCAAACAAATCTGATAGATTTTTTTGACTGGGTCACGAAGGATGTAAATCAGGAGGGAGTGGTGGACATCGATTACCTTGATTTCAGCAAGGCCTTCGACACTGTCCCACACAGAAAGCTGGTGAACAAGATAGGTAGCCTGGGCATGGGCCTCAAGGTGTTGAACTGGGTAAGAAACTGGTTAATGGACAGGAAGCAGAGGGTGGTGGTAAATGGGATCCAATCTGGGGAGGGGGGGTGAACAGTGGGGTACCTCAAGGATCAGTCCTGGAGCCAGTCCTTCATTAGTGACATTGCAGAAGGACTGGAAGGGAAGGTTTGCCTGTTTGTGGATGACACCAAGATCTGTAACAGGGTTGACACACCTGATGGGGTAGAGAAATTGAGGAGGGACCTAAGAAAACTGGAAAAATTGTCTGAGGTGGGGCAACTGACGTTCAATGCAGAGAAGTGAAAAATCATGTACCTGGGATGAAGAAACCCTGAAGAGAGCTACTGGAGCGGGGGAGTTGCTGATGGTCACTAGGAAAGAAAGGGATCTGGTGGTTTTCATTTCAAATTACCTAAAAATGGCCAAACAGCATACAAAGGCTGTAGGGACTGCCAGTGGCATGTTGGGGTGCATGGGTAGAGGTATTACTAGCAGAAGGAGGGAGGTGGTGGTTCCACTATATAAAATACTGGTGAGGCCTCATCTGGAGTACTGTGTACAGTTCTGGAGGCCAAATCTTTGCAGGGATATAGGGTGGAGGTGGCTCAGAGAAGAGCAACTAAGATGGTACAGGGCTGGCACCAGAAAACATATGGGGAGAGACTAAAAGACCTCAATATGTATTCACTGGAGGAAAGGAGGAAGCAGGAAGACATGATAGAAACCTTCAAGTATCTTAAAGGTGTAAACATAGTGCAAGTGGGCGGCATCTTTCAATATAGGAAAAGTACAAGAACGGGGGGGCATGATATGAGATTGGATAGGATAAGGGGAAATGTGATTTCATGGAAAGGGTGGTGGATGCATGGAATAGCCTGCCACAGGTGGTGACGGGAGCAAGCACAGTGGAGGGATTTAGACATGCATAGGACAGGCATAAGGGAACCAAAGATGTGGGAAGGAGTGGCTAAAGCCGATGATCAGGTAGGGTCAGCAGCCGTTAATGAAGGTAGGGTTAAGGGCAGACTGGATGGGCCTAGTGCTCCTTATCTGCTGCCATCAAATTCTATGTAAGGTTTCTATGTTTCTACGTTAAGTGCTTCTTTGGTTGGGATAAAGTGATTTGTGACATGCTGCGGCACTCTTTGGTCCGATTCCTGTGTGAGGGAGGTTGCTTCTGAGATTCATGCAAAGTGCTTCGGTGACAACCTCTTGGGTTCTTTGCTTTGATTTCAGTGTGAGAAAGGGTGCTTCAGTGACTTGGGTTTGATGGTTAAAAGGTTGAAGTAGGTGATTAACACCTCATTTCAATGAGAGCTGCCTATTAACAGGCAATGAACTGGTAATTAGTAAGGCTGCTACAGACAATGCCAGTAAAATTGGGCCAGTCAGTCCACACTTGAGCAGCAAAACTGAGGGAAAAATATGCATTTAAAATGGCCCCTTTATGCGTTTAACAGGTTTATTTTACATAGGAATTATAGGGAAAAAAAATCAGGACTTTGAAATTCTATGCGTTTATGCGAGCTATGTGTTTATCAGGTACTGTATGCTGTTAAGCGGGTTGCACGGTATATTTTAAGATAACACTGTTGCGTACAATACACTTTCAACAGGACTGGCGCAATTAAAAGCATACAAATTAGTGCCCTTATATCTTTATAAAAAAATGCAGGACTATTACAACTAATCCTGGTGATAACAACTAGTTCAACATTTAAAACCTGTGAGGAGTCGTCGTGTGCTTTTTCTGTCTGAGTGGCTCTTGCGTGTTGCACCACTCCCACTCACACTAATGGGAGGCACGGGCTTTTGAACTGTCCAAGCCCCATCCCCAGGTTGCATGTCCTGGTGGCTGGCTCCTTCGAGCCCCCTACACACTGGGAGGATGTCAGTCGGTACCAGATCAGGCAGATGGCTATGCCAGAAGGCAGCAGGTGTTCAAGTAAAGCAGAATGCTGCCTCCTGTTCTTTCATGGATGGTCTCCTTAGCTGAATAGTGTCAGTATCACAATGGGCGGCATGGGCTTTTGAACTTTCCAAGCCCCACCCCAAGTTACATGTCTCAGTGGCCAGTTCCCCTGAGCCCCCTACACACTAGGAGGATGTCAGTCTGTATCAGATCAGGCAGATGGCGGTGAGGGTTTTATTGCCAAGGATTCCTACAACTTGCCTCCAGCTACAGAGTTCACTATTTGAGGATTAATGGAGAGAGGGCTGAAAATAGAAACATAGAATTTGTTGGCAGACAAGGACTGCTTGGTTCACCAAATCTGCCCAACTTTTCCCTGCCTATTCTACCACCAGATACACTACCTGTTCTCTGGCCGTCCCCCTTCCCCACCTCCCCACCCCAAGGTAGGAATGTTGAAATAAAAAGAATTTTAAAACATTTGCAAAATTGCTGACCTGTTAGTGCAGTGACTGGGAAATGAATTGCCATGCTGGCCAATAAGGTTCCTATCCAAAGCTTGGAACGCCAAAGCAGGCTGGCAGGAGACTGAAATAGTGTTTGTTTAAATGCTGTCAGTCTCCAGTGGAAAAAGACAGGACATTCTGGTAGTCTACTGCTTCCTAATTAGTGAAGAAACTGGCTGTGGGAGAGGACATTGCCAGTTGACCTCAGCTCAGCCCACCATTGTGTCTGTGCACAAAGGAATTTAAAGCACTGCCATCTGTGTGGGGGATGAAGCACAAACTAGAGGGAAAAAGACAGCACAACCTCGGAATGATGGGAGACCTATATTGGTCCCTGCATTTCACTGCAACAGCACTGGATATTTAGCCCCATAAGGGTTATCCATTATAGAGGTGTTACCATGGGGGGCAGTCATAGGGAGGCTACAGTGGGGGGCATGGATGTCTGGGCTGGAAATTGCACTCTCACTTAGAATCAAGAACAAGGCAAATGCCAAATAGTAAAATACTTAATTATTTTTGGTTCTCCCTTGACGAAGGCTAACCACCAAAGCGCTGGGGTAGCTGCACCTGCATTGTGAAGAGAACTGAAAATAAATAAGTATTTATTTTACTATTTAGGATTTGCCTTGGTTCTTGATTCTAGTGACAGTGCAAGTTTTCTCGGACTTGTAAATTTTGGGGCTGGCTGCACTTTACTTGCGCTGCTTCCTTCTGCAGTTTGTGGCATTACCTTGGAAGCTGTTGGGCTGAGAAATTACCTGTGGCTGGCAACACTAGTCTTAAGCAATTACAGTATGTGTAGGTGTTTGGTATGTAAACTACCTGGAGATATTTATTTGTAACTGTGTAACTGCTGTCCATCAGAAGAGATGCTGATAGCTGATATATAATAGCCAGCCAGCAACACCAGCAACAGCAGCCCCAGTGGTCCAGCCCAACTCAAACCCCCTGCCAGCAACCCCAGAGACAGAAACAATGCCAGTCACAGCCATCGCAGCCTGATTTGACCCCTGCCAGCAATCCCAGCAATGCCAGCCCCATCCAGCAACCCCAGCAACAGTAGCACTGCCAGCTCCAATGATCTCAACCTGGCTCAAAACCCTGCCATCGATACCAACAATGGCAGTCCCAGTGAGCACAGTCTCAGCAAGCATATTAATATTAATATTAGTTGGTTAGCAGACACTACCGCTCCGTATAGGGATGCGGCAGCCACCCTTGGTCTATCTCAAGTTGTACCCACTATCACCCGACACAACCCGAGAACAGGTGCCTCGACCCTCATCAACTTAACTCTTACTAATCACCCTCACAAATTCGCCCAGGTGTCCATGCTACCTGATGCACTGAGTGACCTCTCGCCAGTACCTGGGCGCTGGTCTTACTTAGCTACAAAGGCCCCTCCTAAAGTTAGCCAGAGAAAAACTCAGGCTAGGCATGCTACAGTCTCTGGAAATACCACCTCATCAGCTGGGACTGGTCTCCCATTGCTGCATCACCTGATATTGATTCAGCCTGGAGTACTTTGTCAATTCCTTCAATTCCGCCTGTGACCTTTTGCACCCTTCTCCAAATGAGTCATTAAAGAAGCTGACACCCCTTGGATGTCCCAGTCCCCTCTGGACCTCATGGGCCACCGAGATAATCTCTGGCACATAGCCTTGGAGACTGGGAGGCCCACTGATAGGCAACGCTACCATGAGGCCAGGAACTACTGCACCTCGCAGGTCCGACAGGCAAAGGCAGAATGCTACAGAGCAGCCCTCACCACCACCTGGGGGAAGGGGCGCAATTTCTGGGACTCCCTCAAAGATCTTAGTGGCAAAATCTCTAATGCCCCCGATACTGGTAAATGGTGGTATCTCCATGGACCCTGACACAATAGCAATGCTCTGAACTCCTAGTTCTCAGACCTCAGCAGTGTGTTCCTGCCAACTTTTTGCACCCACCCCCACCATAACATCGACACCCACCCAAGTACCCCCTTTCCAATTCAAGGTCATCTCCCAGCATGATGCTGCCCCCCTCCTGCTAAAGGCACTCAGCAAATCCCGGTTCAGCAGTGACAATCTCAATCTTAAAATACTAGGGCTCACTCTCTCTGAAGTACTCTACCCCCTCACTGCCCTGCTAAACCACTCCCTTGCCCTAGGTCAATTCCCCTCTATGTGGAAAACTGCCTTCATCACTCCTTTCCTGAAGAGTGGTGACCGAACTCTGACTAGTAATTATTGACCCATCTCAATTCTAGCCCCTCTCTCCAAGGTTCTTGAAAAGATAGTCGCCATCTAAATTTCAGACTACCTTGCTCAACACAATCTTCTCTGCCCTGAACAGGATGGTTTCCAAAAAAACCATAGCACCACAACCATGCTTTTTGAATATACCAACACTATCCATGCTACCCTGGAAGCAGGCCAGATTGCTGGTGTTGTCTATATAGATCTTTCTAAAGCATTTGACACCGTCCACCACTCTCTTCTCCTAACCTCGCTAAGCCAAATAGGTTTCTTACAGGATACCACCACTTGGTTCTCAAACTACCTCTCTGACAGAACCCAGAGTGTCAGATTAGGGCATACCTTATCATCCCCCCTCAGTGTTACATCTGGGATCCCCCAAGGGTCAATCCATGGCCCCCTACTTTTCACTCTATTCCTTAACTCCCTGCCCAAGACCTGTTCTGGGAGTCTCCTTCTATATGCAGATGATGCGGTTTTATTCAGCACGCACACCAACCCTACCGCCCTCCAAGTAGCTCTCCAAAGGTCATTTAATGAGGCCAAATCCTGGTTTACTGACCATAAGCTTGCTCTAAACTATAAAAAAACAAAGTCCATGATGTTTGCCCATGCCCCAAACAAGTTCAGTAACCAACCCCTGCTCATCCATAACTCCCTTAATGAGACCCTGGAACAAGTTTCTACTTTTAAATACTTGGGGGTTACTCTAGACTCAGGGCTAACCTACCATGAACATATCCACCAACTTAATATGGCTGTAAATGTGCACATTGGTCTGCTCCACTGCTACAGGCACTGTCTCCCCCCTGAAGCCCTACAGCTAGCCATCTCCTCCTCCATCCTGTCACTCATTGATTATGGGATTATCTTCTATGGCACTGCTGACAACACCTCCCTCAACAAAATGAGGGTTTCCCTGAATAAAGCCCATAGACTGGCCACAGGATGTGACTGGCTTATGCACACCTGTATGCTGTATACCAGTACAAACTGGCTTAATTTGAAGATTGCCTGAAGTACCAAACCTGTCTTCTTGCCAAGAAAATCATGACTGGCCTCATGCCCCCTGCTCTTGTGATGCTGCTTCCACCTCTAACAGCAACAGATGCACACGCCACGCTGAGAAATCACCCTACTAGGTTCCCCACTGTAAAACCTCCATGGGCCAAAGAACTTTCAAATGCCTGCCCCCAATTGGCTGAACTCACTGCCCATACCAGTCCTCCTGTCTCCTACCCTAGGACTGTTCAAATCCCTTCTCCGCAGCAATATCTTGCGTGACTCCACCTGTGACTGTACCTGACCTACCCATGACCTACAACTGCCATGACAATGGACCCATTTGGTCCTGCTTCTAGAGTGCCTGTCATTGGTTTCAGTCTTACCCGAGCCTCAGACTAGCTGGCACTCACTGGACTGCGCCGCTTGCACATTCCAGTCAGAAATACTTCTCTATAACAACTTAATTGCATACTGTGGTTGTCTTCTTCCATTCCCTCTTCTGTTTCTCCTGCCACCCAAGTGTCTGCAAAATAGTCCACTACAGGCTGTAATTCTTCTGGAAAAATTTGTGCAGCTTCATCTGATATTTCCTCAATTCTAGCAATGGCTTGTTCTGTGGGGTAGAAAGCCAATGCTGGCAGATATTTACATTTTAAGGCAAATTCAGGGTCATGGGCATATTTAATTGCTAGCCCTTCACTTTGAATTTTCCGATAGACGCACTGAGTGAAATGGAAGAAACAACTGACTTGCTCTGATTAAGGAAATACTGTACGGAATTCATTTACAGTAGCTTTCTCGAAGTCAGTCATGACCAGAACAGGGTTCAAGTTAGGACATAGAGCTTTCAATCCAGACAGTAGACGTTCATAACATTCTCTTGATTTACCTGGCAGTAATGCATAAATAGCTGGCTGCACACTTCCAAAGCGTTCCCCCATTATAACATATAACTGTGTGAACAGTGGTGGGGAAACACTGAATGTGCCATCTGCATACCAATGTGTGCATTGCTCCAAGAATGTTAAATTTGTATGCATTCCAAACATTAAGATTCTGTTGTGCCCCAGGGCCACTGTCGTATAATAAGAAAGGTACTGTGTCACCACATTCGGATGTTTTATATACGCAGTATGATTCAGGGATTTGTAATTCCAGTAAGTCTTTTGGGTTGGGAGGTGCACCATGAACTCTGACCCGTTATATAGTCCGTTTGAGGTTTTTGTCACTTATATTCCCCTTGGATGCAAGTGATATGTTGGATTTTGAATGCAGAAGCACCTGTGCAGTGCTATCTTGTGTGGCAGCAGCTCTGTCTTTTGCAGCATGTATTGCTTCCACTCTTTCCACCACACAGGCATCAGGTGCATGTGAATGAATAGAAAAAATAATGTATAATGGTAGGGTCCTTGTAGCTTTTAGTATGGATTCATGCATTGCAAAACTTTACCTTGTGTACAGCGAGCTCGCACTGCCAAATCGCCTTGTTCATGTGTCGGGTTTCTGGAAGGTATAGATATAATTTAAATCATCCACAATTTTTTTTTTCTCTCTGGGTCACTATGAAGTGGCCTGTCATTGTGCAAACTGATGTAGTGGATTCGGGGGAAAGCTGTATCTTCTTTTAAACCTATGGTTACCCAGGATGCTAGCTGCAATTACTATGTGGGCGGTAACTATATTAGGGAGAGAATTGCCTCAACATGAGTTTAAAACATCTGAATGACTCCCCTTTTGCCCTGTGTCACATTAATGAGTGGACTGTCAGTGTCTTATGATGCACCATAAGTTCATAGATGTTGCCTGCGAAAGGAATCCATCTGCATCTGCATGTGGTGTGTTAGAGCTATTATTTGAATGATTCTGTCTTATGATGCATCGTAATTTCATAGATGTTGCTTGCAAATGGAATCAATCTGCATGTGGTGTGTTAGTGCTATTAATGAATACAGCAGGATGAGGGAGCGGGAGCGAATTGTCATAGGTGGTTAGTGTCATAGGAATGAATTGCCGCGGGATCGTATAGTCGGGAGTGAATAGTTGCGGTATGAAATCACGGGAGCGAATTGTCATGTACCCGTACTGTATGATTGCTCCTGTAGTTACTGTATTTATTGTTATTTTGTCACTGTACTTCATTGACTTTGACTGTTGAAATTATCCTGTTCCACATCCACCTGTTGTAATTTACCATGTATCATTTGTAAGGTGTGATATTTCCCACACTGCTATTTATACTGTAATGTCGGTACACTGTATGCTCTCTATTGTTTTCTATGACGTGGAGCCTTTGTAAAGGAGTCTCTGACTCAGAGGTATTAATTCCGATTGTATTCAATAAAATAAAAAATTAAAAAAGCAATCCCACCAAAAGCAGCCCAGCCACTTTATTGATAACTCTGGTTTGAGTTGCACAAAACTGATTGACCGCTCTGTACCTGGCATGTACATAAAAAAAGGCTTCAGGCTACAGTGCTGTCACTCCCTTGCCTTTCAATAACACTGAATTCATGACAATGTTGGGGGAAACCTGCAGTGTACCTGCATATACTAAACAGATGGCTTTAGTCTCCTTTGCTGTCAGTGGGTTCCCTGCAGGCAACACTTCATCTTTCTCAGGGTATAAACAGAAAGCTTCAGTTAACAGTGGTAGCAGTCCCTTTCCTTGCACCAGTACTAAATATACTGTATATCAGTACGAGGAAGCTGGCCTCTTTTTGGTCACACTATACTTAGCTTTGTGGCTCAACAGAGTACATCAGTCTGCAGTGTGATATGGAGGGAAAGAGTGTCAAAAGACTGTTAAGAGTACAGTACTTAACAGGAGGGTGAGAGGGAGCTTGTGTTGGTACTGAGGATCTAAGTTTCTATATGTGACTGCTTTTTCAGAGCCTGTGTATGGAATATACCTCTCAGTCTTTTGTAACTGAAATGTGGGACACCGTTGAAACTCAGACTGTGGGTACTAATCCTCATAACAAGGGGCAACCATGAGACACAGAGATAGAAGCTTATTAGAACGCCATGGAAGGCAAATTCATATTAACATGGGAATTGTGTAGTGCAATGGTTGGCTCTGGGAAGCTGGGAGTGGCATGAGGTTAGAGGTACATTACTTAGCCTATGCTACTAAAAAATTCCTTTGCTATTCTGGCAGGATGGGACTGCCAAGGGGAGATAGCTGAAGTGATGGCAAAGAAGGATGTGGGAGTCCTCCAAAGGGGAGACCCCAGGGTGGGCAGTAGAGGACCCTAGTAGAGGAAAAAGCAGCTTCTGGTGGGGGGACTTAACTGTGAGGGGGAAAGATTTTGGAGCAGGATGGGGTGGAGGGAGAGAAATTAGGTGCCTATCTGGTGCTTCGGCTTGGAGGGATGGGCAGCGGATTTTAAAGATCAGTAGAGCAGCAGGATGGGGAGGGAGCTGGATGTCATTGGCCACCCAGGGACAAATGACCTAGAGACAGATGGGGCTAAGGCAAGTAGTACAAATGGTGGCATTTGCTGAGTTGCTACCTGTCTGTGGACACAGGGAGGATAAGGTGCTCTGCACTAGGGGCTTCAATACTTGGTTGAAAGAATGGTGCAGAGAAGAGGGGGTTGACTTCATTGGGGACTGGGGGTCAACTTGGAAGGATATGGGTCTATATAGAGGTGATGACCTGCATTATTCTAGGGAAGAGAGCACAGTTCTTGGTGGAAGGTTTAATTGCTACTTTGATTAACATTTAAACTAGCTGATGAGGAGGTGGTAATATAAAGGGAGGCATAAACTTCACCCCACCATAAATTGAAGCAAGAGGAAGAGAGGGGGCCAAGTGGAGGAAGCTCTAGAGTGCAACTTAATGGAGGCAGAGGCATAGTAGCAGACAAGTGGAACAAGAGCAGAAGATGTAAAAGGAGAAATGTTGAGGAGGCAAGGCATGAAGAAGTTAGCAAGGAAGGGTGTGGGAAGTTCCAAGTGGTAGCAAAGGCAGGAAGGGGAGAAGGAGTGATGCTGACAGAGTGGAAGCAAGGTATCGAAAGCCATGTGTGCCAATGCAAGGAGTCTAAGAAATAAGATTCCAGATCTGGAGACCATCATGGTGGAGGCAGATCTGGATCTTGTGGCCATAACTGAGTCTTGGTACATAGAGAACCACGACTGGGACATGGACATGCCAGGCTGCACTCAGTTCAGAAGGTATAGAGAGGGAAGGAAGGGAGGAGGGGTTGTCCTGTATGTGAGGGAGAATATCAGAACAATGAAAATGCATGGGAATCTAGGGTTAAAGGATGGGTTGGAGATGCTGTGGGTCACCCTAGAGATAGGAGCTGGAGTTGCTATTTGAACAGGGGTGATATACAGACCTAAAACACAGAGGGAAGACTTGGATAAGGTACAGGGGGAAGCCATTGGCACAAAGGTAAACAGAGTCTGGCCAGAGCCGATAGGGCTGCAGTTGAAGAATTTGGGGTAAAAATATTGAACATTTGTTTTTTTTTTAAATATTTTACACCAAATTTTCAACATAGCCTTGTTATGACCCTGCCTCATGATGAAGGGAAGAGAAAATGTTCAACTCCTGGCCTGAAGGTGATTTTGTGCAGGGAATATGAAATCATATTTTAGGACACTGAAACACATTTTGTGCAGGAGTTGAAGAAAAATGGCAGCTGTCACATTAATGAGGTGCTGTAAAGAAATGGCTATGTTGAAAAGTTGGGGTAAAACTATTGAATATTACCAAAGTTATGAGCCTGCATTTGCAAAATTCAACATAGCCTCATAGCTTTTTTTTTCTAAAATATTTTTACACCACATTTAGGAGATAGCCTTCTTATGATGCTGCTTCATAAATAAGGTCAGAGAAAATTGTCATCTCTTGTCCAAAAGGTGATTTTGTGCAGGAACTGCAAAATCACCTTTCAGGATTTAAAAAAAAAAATTGGCCAGGATTTGAAAAATAACAGCTGTCACATTCATGAGGTCCTGTAAAGATATGGTTATGTTGTAAATCTGGGTTAAAAATATTGAAAAGTGCCAATGTTATGAGCCTGTGTTTGCAATATTCAACATAGGCTCATGACTTTATTGTTTTTTAATATTTGTATACCGGATTTTCAATATAGCTTTCTTATGACCCCACCTCATGAACAAGGGCAGAGAAAATGTTCAACTCCTGCCCAAAAGGTGATTTCGTGCAGGGACCACAAAATCACCTTTCTGGATGTAAAAAAACATTTTGACCAGGATTTGAAAAATGGCATCTGTCACAGTAATGAGGTGCTGTAAACTTCTATGTTTCTATGTAAATTTAAAAGACAGCCTTCTTATAATCTGCCTCATGAATAAGGTCAGAGGAAATTTTCAACTCTTTTCCGAAAGGTGATTTCGTGCAGGGACCACAAAATCAACTTTCAGTATGTCAAAAAAAACCAAAACATTTTGGCCAGGATTTGAAAAATGACAGATGTCACATTCATGAGGTGCTGTAAAGATATGGCTATTATGGGGTAAAAATATTGAAAATTACAAAAGTTACAAGCCTGCATTCGCAAAAGTCAACATAGGCTCATAACGTTATTTTTAAATATTTTTACACCAGATTTTCAACACAGCTTTCTTATGGCCCCACCTCATGAACAAGGGCAGAGAAAATTTTCAACTCCTGCTCAAAAGGTAATTTCACACAGGGATCTCGAAATCCACTTTTTGGGAAAGATCTGCCAAATGACAGTTCAATTGTTCATGAGGTAGGGTCCCAAAGAAGGCATGTTGAAAATTTGGGCCCAAAACATGCAAAAATGCCCGTTATGCCACTAAGTTCAAAACACCATTGAATACATTGAACCGCATACCTGATTCTTCAGTTCGTGGTCCGGCTTTGAAGAGCGAAGAGTGTCTGCGGTCCAGAGAGGATTATGGCTTTGGGCCCCCGATGGATATGTAAGGGCTTGGAGGGGTGCGGGGGGTAGGTGCTGAGTGGGAGGGTCAGGTGGGGGGCAGTTATGACCACAAAAGACATCAATGGATGGTTTTCTTTTTGCAGGGTTTTAAAGCCAAAAAAAACTCATGGATTATTCTCATCAGGACACTGGGGATTGGTCTTCCCAGTGTCATTCTTATGTTCTGAGTGGGTGCTGAGAGGAGGGATGGGTGGGTATATATATATATATATATATATATATTTTTTTTTTCCAAAGAAGAAATCACTGCACGTGTGTGGTAGTGGGGGGGGGGCACTTTAAAAAAATCAAGGATTCCACATCGGGACACTGGGGATAGGGCACCTCCAGTGTCACTCTGATGTTTGTGGAGTGGGTGGGGTGGTGGGTGCTGAAAATGAGGAGTGGGTGGTGGGGATAACTCTAATATTAAAGAAAAAAACAAAGGCAACCATGGCACAACACAGCACACTCCGCCATGTGCAAAATGACCACCATTTGTTTTTTCTTTAAAATTAAAGTTATCCCCCCACTCGACCCTCCTACTCAGCACCCACCACCCTACCCCCCCGAAACATCAGCATGACACTGGGGGTGCCAATCCCCCAATGTCGCAATCAGAATGCCCTACATGTTTTTTTTTCAAGTACAAAATAGTGCAGTGTGAGCACTCCATGGACATGGAGACAACTATGGTATCACGTTAGCATGTTGTTCAGTTGCAAAGAATGCAAGGAATGCAGGAGTCCTTTTCAGAAAGCAAGAGGTCTGCAGGGCTTCAGCCACTGCAGCCCTTAAAAGGACCAGGTGCTGCTGGTGGAGGACTTCAATCTGCCGGATATAGCTTGGAGCCTTCCAGTCGCAGCCTCAGCTAGAATTAGGGCCAACCTAGACTCCCTACAGTGGGCATTTCTTAGGCAACTAATCAGAGCACCCACTCATGATGTGGCAATACTGGACTTGGTGCACGCAAACAGGGACAGTATTGCAGTCATCAAGATGGGATGCCTTCTGGGGACCAGTGATCACCGTCCAGTGTAGTTTAACATAAGTATAGCGGCAGAGACAAACTACACAAGGATGAGTGTCCTGGACTTCAGGAGGGCAGACTGAAAAAAAAATGGGTAAATGCCTCAGAGACAACCTAGTGGGAAAGAGGACTGCCAGGGTGGGGTGGAGGAACAGTGGGGCAAATAGTGAAGTGCGTAGTTTGGAAACTTTGATTTGTAATATTTTCACAAAGTCCATGAACTTTGGGAAGTTATTTGCACTTCACAGAGTCAAACTCTGAGGTGTTGGCAACATCACAAAGCTGTGAATTTAGAACTTCGCTGGCGAAGTTCATTGGGACTTTACAAAATAGCTGAGTCATTTAGTGCTGCTGTTGTACCACATGACCTGCAGATCACATAGTTGTACTGCAGCAGGAAGCAGACCAGAAGAGCTGTGCTGTGTACAGTTCCACGAACTGTTCAGAAGATAGGATCTGCACTGTGCTTAGAGCTCAGTTTTGACTTGATTTGTACTGCTGTTCATTACATAAAACAATTTTGTAAACCATATTTTACTTGGTGTTCTGCATCACCAGACTTCATATGGAATATCTTTGCTTACAGTTAGTTATTGCTGCTGTGCTGGACTAGTGCTGTGTGTGGAAGGAGGGGCAGGCTTTTGTTTGCCACGTTTACACTGACACCTTTGCAGGACATTAACCTGTGTGCAAGGGTTGATGCACTGCAAAGTCAGCAGTGTGGACACTCACTGGAGCATATTAGGAGAGCTTTGGACCCATTTTCTGCACCGGCGCTGGAATGGGACTGTTTATTGGAGTAAGCGCATTATCTGGTAGTATAAATGTGCTGTGACACTCACTCCAATACAAGTAGCTGCTCCCAGACTCCTCCACTGATCCTAACCCGTCCCCACAACCCATCTCCCACGCAACCTGCACCGGTGCGAGGGCAAGCTGTGTAAATGCAGAACTGAGCCAAAACAGTGCTTACATCAGGAACAGAGTGGTGTAAAGGTCAGAGCGCTTCCACTGTGTAAACTCGGTTTTAGTTTCAGTGTATTCTCACTGTCACTCTCAGACAGCTCATTTTTCTCAGGTCCCATCATTTCTATACAGCCTCAGTGTTTCAGTGCTGCTAAAATACTAATATCTGTACAGGGCTGTGGCAGGTAGTTATAGAACTTTAGTATTTTAATATTTTGATTAGTATTTTCATAGTACTTTAACCCATTCTTGACATTTTGATTTTTTTTTTATTTGATTGTAACTATTTTATTATTTGCAGTATTTTTGGTATTGTTCACACCACTAGTACAACTATATATTTCCACATTAGAATGAGCAGTAGGGGGAAGAAAAGGGTAGACAGGCAGAAAAGGCAGGGAATGCAGCAATGGGGCCCACCGGTTGGGGAGGGATGAGGACGTGGTATGGCTGCAGGAGGTAATAGTGTATCTGCAGTGCATGATGGGAATGGCACTGTTAAAATGCTTACAGGACTTGATTTAGCTGTTCTCTTAGTTGAGGGAGGAGGCAGCCACAGCCAAGCTCTGTTATCTGAAATTTCCTCAACCTTATCACTAAACACGTTGGTGGTGAAAAATATCAAAAAGAGTCCCCAGAGGTTAGTGGTACTGGACCGGAGTCTGAGAATGATGCAGTGGCAGAGTTGTGTGTACCACTGCCATCTCAGGAAAATGAGGAAGAGGAGGATCTGGGAGAGGAGAAGAAGGAGGAAATGGAATATGAAGGTGAGGAGAACACTGTCATTGATCCTTCATGGGAGCCTGGAAAGTCCAGTTGCAGGTCCCACTTCCATCAGTGCCCCCTCCCCCGGCAACTGTGTACCTCTCAGTCGCTTACTATGTGGACACCCCCATGGCACGGAAGGACAACTAGGAATGGCATCATCTCCACCCCTCTCAACAACCTTCTTGTATTCCTCCCACTCACAGTGGTGCCTTACTTTAAGGTGGGTGTACAGCCCACCAGTGCCCAGGTGACTGCTCCATTTACCATACTGAACAACTGTCTGGCACAGTTTGCATGTCACAACACTGTTGTTGGCAGGGTCCACATAAAAAATTACCAAACTAGTTACTTGTGCTTGTGCTACTGCAGAAATATAAGGAAAATCAGACCTAAACCACAACTAAATAACTCCTAACAAACTTCTAAGACATGGAAATATGTATAAAATACCAAAAAAGCTGTAAAGCTTTGACATACATACACTCTGTTTCTCAAGGATCAAGAAACAGCAGATCTGTCCCTTCCACCCACTCACTCACTCACTCACTCGCTGCAAAGTGAAACTGAAGGACACTGTCTACATAGAGCTGTATCATGTGAGCTGCAGGAACTGTTGCATGTAACCTGCAGGAACGTGTTCCGCTTTCTGAGGAAACTTTTCCTGAATTTGCCACAGAACAATATCTAAGACAAATTCCATACGTGAAGCGCTCCCAAAGTTTTTCAAAGCTGACACAGAATGGTAAACTTTGCAAAGCAACTTTGCAAGGTCGAAGTCAGTGGCTTAGCCGGAACTTCACTATCAAAGTAAAACTTTGCTGCATCTCTAGGGGCAAATTAAGGGATGCAATAGTGAAGGCAACAAACCTCTTTGTGAAGGAAGTGAGCAAAAACAGGAGGAAAAAGACACCACAGTGATTCTTGAGGGAAGTGGCTGTGAAGGTAAAGGCTAAACAAGTGCCATTCAGAAAGTAAAAGGAGATACAGAGGGAAGAGCACAGGGAGGTGTACCAGGAAAAGCAGAGGGAAGCTGGTAAGGCAGTGAGGGGTGCAAAGTCACAAACAGGAAAGGATAGCCAAAGAGGTAGCTTATAGGGACAATACTTTCATCAGATACATAAGCAAAAAAGAGGAAGACAAGGGGAGGGATTGTAAGAATAAGAAGGGCAGGTGGAGACTGTGCAGATAGGGATTAGGAAAATACAGATACAGTGCACTCCACTTATAACGGACACTGTTATAATGAACAATCAGTTATACTAACATACTAAAATGCCAGCAGAATAGGCCTAATGGTCTTTTGTGTCTGCTCGTTTGGTCAGCCCCCACCCTAGGAGCTGACCTTGCTGCCCCCCTTGCCCTCTCTGGCTTCTCCCTTCCCAGTCCCGGATATTCTCGCTGCACAGGACTTTGCTTCCAGAACCCTTCCCCTGTACCTGTCCCACCCCTCTGAATCCCTCCACTGTCTCTGCCTCCACCAGCCCCTGGGCAGTGCATTCCATGGCTCCACCACCCTCCTCAGTGAATAGCACCTCCTCCTTTCTCCCTGAATCTCCCCCTCCAGCTTCCACCCATGCCCTCTAGTTGACCCCCTTTCTTGGAGCACCTTCGGCTGCTCCTTCCTTATTACCTTCAGGTACACAAAGACCTCTATCATGTTCCCCGGTCCTTCTCTCTTCCAATGTGCACATATTTGGCTCTTGAGCCTCCCCCCAGGTCCTGTCCCTCAAGCCCCAGATCATTTTGGTTGCCTTCCTCTGGACCCTCTCCAGGAGTTTGATGTGCCTCTTTAAGTGTGGCCTCCAAAACTGCATGCAGTACTCGAGATGCGGTCTCACCAAGCAGTTATACAGAGGGAGTATCACTTCCCTCCTTCTGGAGGTGATTCCCTTAGCGATGCATCCCAGCATCCTGTTGGCCTTGTCCACTTCCCTCCTACAAGTCTCAGAGTTGTTCATCTTGACATCCACCACCACCCCCAGGTCTCTCTCAGCCATTGAGACTTGTAGCATCCCCCCCCTCCGGGTGTACTCGTGGCCCGAGTTTCTGGCTCCCAGGTGCAGTACCTTGCATTTCCCTGCATTGAACCTCAGCTTCCACTTTCTAGACCACCTTTCCAGAGCCTCCAGGTCCCCCCTGTAGGGCCACCCTTCCCTCCTCCCCATCCACCACCACCCCCAGTTTTGAGTCATCCACAAAGAGACTCATCTCACTCCTGATACCCTTCCTTATGTCAGAGACGTAGGCATTGAACAGGAGGGGCCCAAGGACCGATCCCTGAGGGGCCCCACTAATGACCCTCCTTGGGGATGAGACCATCCCGCCAACCACTGGAGCCAATTTTCTACCTATCTGATCATCTGGTTCCCCACCCCCATTTCTCCCAGCTTATCCAACAAGCCTCCGTGAGGAACAGAATCAAACACCTTGCTGAAGTCAAGAAAGAGGACGTCCACCAGTCTACCCAGGTCCAAGGTACTTGTCACCCAATCATAGAACTCCACAAGGTTTGTCTGACACGATTTCCCCAGGATGAATCCATGCTGTCTATCATCCAGACACCCCAACTTTTCCAGGTCCCCCCCAGCCTCTCCTTGACAATGCCCTCCATCACCTTGCCCACCACCAATGTCAGGCTGATGTGCCTGTAGTTCCCTGCCACCTCCCTTGATCCCCCCTTGTGGATAGACAATATATGTTCCAGTCCTGGGGCACCCACCCTGTCCACAGAGAGATGCTGAAAAGCTCCGCCAGGGGTTTTGCCAGGACATCCACCAGTTCCTTCAGCACTCTGGGATGTAATTTATCTGGCCCCGGTGCTTTCTCTGTCTTAAGGGACCTGAGGGCTTCCCTCACTCTCTCTGCCATGATTTCTACCTCCACTACCTCATCCCCCTGCTTTGTCTTCCCCCTTCCTGCCAGTGATGGCCCCCCTCTCCCCAGACCCACCGATCGGTAAGGGTCCCCCTACCTCAGTTTAACCATCTCCTCCCATGTATGATGCACTCCCTATTTTTCTTGGTGAAAACTGAGGTGAACTACTCATTAAGTGCCTCAGCCTGCTTCTCTGGGTCTTGTGCCCATCTCTCCCCTGTTTTAATCCTGCTAATCTGCCCCTTCACCCTTCGTTTTTCTCCAATGCATCTAAAGAACCCTTTGTTCCCTCTCCTAATTTCTCTGGCCAGGTTCTGCTCCTTCCTTGCCTTAGCCACCCTCACCACCCTAGTGGCCCTTCTGGCCATCGGCTCATACTCCCCTCAATCCCTTTCACTCCTCGAGCACTTGAAATGCCTATAAGCTGCCTTCTTTCCCCTCACCACCTCCTAAACCTCCCTGATCCACCAGCAGGGTTTATGGGCCCAAATGCATTTTGTCTTACTCTTGTACAGGTGCTGGTAGTATCCTGCACCCCCCTCCTGATGATTTCCCACCTACTGTCAGCGTCCATATCTGGCCCAATCCCATCCAAATGCTTCTTAAGGGTCCTTCTGATTTCCTTGAAATCCGCCCCCCTGAAGTCAGTTATCTCCGTCTTTCTGCAGCCTTCTACCCCTCCTAGGTCCAGGCAGAACCAGACCGTGGTATGGTCGCTCCCCGCCAACGGGTCCCTTACCTCCAGGCCCCCATTCTGGTCACTGTCTGCCAGGACCACATTCAGTATCCGCACCTTCCTGGTAGGTTCCCCCACTGCTGAGTTAGGAGCACGCCCTGAAAGACATCCAACAACCTTTGTTCCCTGGCCACCAAGGATGTCATAGTCTCCCAGTCCGTTCCTGGCATGTTTAAGTCCCCCAACACCACCGCCCTTCCCCTGCCCAAACTGCAGTGTCTCCCAATATCTGCCACCAGACTTTCCTCCAGCTCCTCCGCCAGCGTGGTTGGTCTATACACCGCTCCTATTTCTACTCTCTTGCTCCCCCCTTGTTATCAAGGTGACCCAAATCGCCTCCACAGTTCCCTCCACCTCCTCCACTCCTCCTATGCCAATGCAGTTTTTGACTATTATTACTACCCCTCCTCCCCTTCCCTCCCCCCTGTCCTTCCTGAACATGGTGTAACCCTCCAGATTCAGCTCCCAGTCGTGCCCTGTGGTGGCCCAGATCTCAGTGACCACTGCCACATCCACCTCTCCCTCAATTAGCATCACCTGGAGCTCAGGTATTTTATTGCCCAAGCTCCTGGCATTTAGCAGGACTACCTTCCACCCTTTCTATATACTTCCATTTCCCCTGCTCGCGTCCCCATGGGGATTCAGTCTTCCCCCGGTCAGCACCTTACCAGTCGACCTTTTCCCGCATTTCTCCAGCTCCCCAAGATGGTGGAGACAGATTCCCTCCTTTTTCGGACCCCCCCTCGACAGCCTTTTCTCCCATTCCTCCCCCCTTCACAAGTTTAAACCCCACCTTTCACCAATGAACCCCTCTATTTTCAACTTAAGGATTTCACTCCCTTCCAAATTGAGATGGCGCCTATCTCTAGCATATAGCCCCTTATCCTCCCAGGTCTCCCCCCAACCCCCCCATCAACCCATACCCTCTGGCCCTACACCACTCCCTGAGCCACTGATTTATCTCCCTAATCTTCCGCTTGTGTTCCCCACTAACCCTTGGCACTGGTAGGATTTCCAAGAAGGAAATCGTGCATCCTATGTCATGGTAGACCCTGGCAAGCTCCCTGAACTTTGCCTGTATTTCTAGCTCACTATTTCCCTCAATGTCATTGGTACCCAGGTGGACCAGTATGTCCGGGGAACCTCCACAATCCTTTGCCAGCTGATATACCTCATGCTTGGCCCTGTGCACCATTAGTCCAGGGAAGCATTTTGTTCTAACCGGGCTGGCTTCCCCCCATCCCCTTTGATACCCCTGTTCATGGAATCACCCAACAGGAGCACTCTGACCACCCCTTTTCCTCCATTCCCCCCTTCCATGTCCCTCATCCTTTCTACCCGCCCCTTCCCTCAGCCGGCTCCTTGCTCCTCCCCTATCTGGGTGCCACCTGCAGCCCCTCCTTATTACCTCCTGCCGCCCCTCCTCCGATCCTATGCCTCTCCTCCTTCCCGAGTATCCTTCTGTCCCGCTACCCCCCCTGCACCACTTGCAACTGGTCCTTCCCCCATCTGCTAAACTTGCCTGGCTCATTCTCCCTTTCTTCCAGTCTCCGTTCAGCCCCTCCTTGCCTGTCATGCTCCCCTGTCCTAAACCTTCAGCTCCCTTTACTGTATCCTCCTTGTACTTCTGGTCCCTCTCCTTGCCCTTTCCTCCTAACTGGTCCTTCTCCTTGCACTTTCCTCCCTCTACCCCCTCCTCCTGCTCTGATCCCCCGCTCCCCCCATTTTCCTGCGTTCCAAGTTCCCCCTGTTCTTCCTGCTATCCAGCCCCTGCCTCCTGCCCCCACTCCCTTTCCATCTCTAACTGCCCCTGTCATGGCTACATCACCCACCTAATCCTCAAGCAGAAGAAGAGAATTGAAGTGGTTACTGAGCTTAGGGTCCAATCCACCTCCCCCCATTGATTCCTTCTGTCCAGCCCCAGCCATCTGCCTACTTCCCTGAGAATGTCCTCCCTTTGGACCCCCTCTGTGAGGGTCCCCAGATACCTGCCTGCTTCCTTGGTAGTGTCCTCCTTTTGGGCCCCCTCTGTTGGGGTCCCTATGTGACCCCAGAGTACTCTTCTGCACTCCTTTCCCTATGCCCCTGCCCCTAGTGCTTGGTGCAACCCCGTGGGAGAGCCTCTGCCCTATTCCCCAACCATACCTCCCCCCTCCAGCTGTCTCCTAATACCCTCAACCTCCTCCCTAAGCTGTGCCAGCTGATAGCACACTGGGTAACCACCAAACTTCCAAGCCCAGTCCAGTATCATGGCCGCCACACACCCTGTGCACCCCACCACCCTCCCAAAGATGCTGGCCCTAATGACATGTGGTCCCATCCCCCTCCAAGTAGGTTTCCTTGGGTGAGCCACCAGGTTCCCCACTAGTCCAAGATATACCCCTACCCACTAATCAGGTCACCCACTAATCCTAGATACAGTCCCACAGCAAACAGGTAACCCCATTACTACGTGCAGTACTACAAGTAAACTTATAGGGGAAGTGTACAACTCCCTAAGCTCCTCTCTCCCAGCCTTTAAACCCAACCTCCAGTGGCTAGAACTACATGAACTGCACCTGAAGCCTTTTCCTCCAATTGCAGGACAGGTGTTCCCCTATAAATCAGCCGAGCCCTGGGGAAGGTGGGATTAGGGTCTACACCCGACTCTCATGAGAGTGTATCAGCCCTGTGTCTGCCCCTCACTGCACCTCCAAGCACTACCAGCTAAGAAAATCTTTCAAGTCTACTTACTCTCCCAGCCTCCAGCTAGAAGCTTCTTCCCCCTTCTCCTCTAACTGAAGACTGACTGAGCTGGCAGTCACATCTTACATTCGAACAGCACTAATCCCCTGTAATTTGATGCCTGCACTTACAGGCCAGATAGCAACTTTTAAACACACACAAACACCAAATTGTCTGCTAGAATCCCTTCCTCCTGCCCAAACTAAATGTAAAAGCACAATAAAAGGCTGCCCTAACTAAATGTAAAAGTACAATAAATGGCAGTTAAGACCAGCCCTCAAATACAATTACAAACACACAGAATACCAGCTAAGAAAATCTTTCAAGTCTACTTACTCTCCCAGCCTCCAGCTAGAAGCTTCTTCCCCATCTCCTCTAACTGAAGACTAAAACTGACTTCCCAAATCAAATATATCAAATCCAATGCATTTTTTCTCTGCTTATAATGGACAGAAACATTGCTTATAATGGCCACTATGAAGCTTTATGGACATTTGCAGTGCTTTTTTTGGGAGGGGGAATGCGGAGCTGGTAAAGAGATTTGGCAAATATAGAATTAAGCTGGAGGAGCTACACAGATCACATTTCTTACAAAATTATTCTCCACAAGTTGCAAAAACTTTAATTAGTTAAATAATTACACTAAAAGGAAATTATTTTATATTTCAGTAAAATCCTTACAGTACAGTTGCCTTCGTTCTTACTGTTCTGGAACCCCAACACCCAGCCACTCAAGTTACTATCTTCTTGTTACTATCTGCAATAAAATTCCTTAAAAAAATCACATTCTGTGACAGTTGAACAACTTTAAGTAAACACACAGAATACAAAAAGATATATGCTAGGCAGGATTCTGAGTAATCTATGAAATTTTATAATATTTTCTAATTAACTCTGCACCCCAGCTCACATATATAGGCACACCTTACACGTAGGCTCCACCTCCTCTGGATATAATGGACACTGGATGTAACGGACAAATGTTGTGTGCACAGATGTGTCTGTCATAATAGGCTTGCACTGTATCCTGACCAGACACTTCTGCTCAGTCTTCATAGTGGAGGGAGAGGGGATGAACCACATAGAAGCAGCTGGAACAATGGGGGAAGAGAGGTGGACACAAGTTCATTCATAGAGGAAAGAGTCCTGAGAGGCTTGCAAATCTGAAAGTGGATAAGGATATAGGGCAGGACGGGGTATATCCAAGGGTTCCGAGGGAGCTCAGGGAAGGAATGGCTGTACCTCAAGCAGCCTTATTCAAAAACTCACTGGAAACAGGAGTGGCTCCAGAGGACTGTTGAAGGTAGATGTGGGTGGTGGTACTGTAAATGGTACTCACTCTAATGAGAGGATAGTAACCAGCAGAGTGCCTCCTGGCTCAGTGCTTGGACCAGTTCTCTTCAGTGTCTGTCATAAGCGACATTGTAGAAGAGCAGGAAGGGAAGGTATTCGTCTTTGTAGACGACACCAAAATCTGAAATAGGGTAGATACTCCCGAGGGGGTGGAGAGAATGAATAGGGACCTGGAAAAACCCAAGGAGTGGTCAAGGTTATGGCAGCTGGGTTTCAATGCAAAACAAAAGTGCAAAATCATGCACCAAGGGCACAAAAGAGACTCTGAGGTTATTACATCTGATGACCTGTAGGTGGCAGGGCAGTGTGACAAGGCAGTAGGTAGTGCCAGCAGGATGCTGAGGTGCTTAGGAAGGGGAATCACCAACAGAAGGAGAGAGGCGGTGTTACTACTGCATCAATCTTTGGTGAGACCCCACATAGACAAGGCAGAGGTTGTTCAGAGGAAGGCAACTAAATTGGTACAGCAGTTGCATCGTAAATAAGCCTTATAATGAGAGACTGAGGGAATCTCAATATGTACACCCTAGAAATGAGGAAGGGCAGGACATTCTGGAACAGTCTGCCAGCAGTAGTGGTTTGGGCCAACATAGTGGTGGGCTTCAACCATGCATGACATAGGCACAAAGGAATGTCAGTCAAAAAGTGGGGGGAGGGAGTAGTTAGAGATCAAGTAGGATCTGCGGTGACAGTATAGGCAGGGACAAAATGGGCAGACTGAGTGGACCAATTGGTCCTTATCTGCTGACAAAGTCTATGGTTCTGTGTTAACTAGTTATTACAAGCGAAGAATGAAATAAAGCAGCAGATCTGTCACACTTTAGTAACCAGAGTGCAATGAGATCAACAGCAACTTTACAGTAATTAAACTAAGTTTCACCCTGTAAGCTGAGAGAGCACACAGATTTTTATTAGTTGGTCTATTCCAGTGTATAAGTCAGAGCTCTACACAACTAATAACCCAGTTACTGTGTAGCTCTTGTTAAAATGGAGGTAAAAATGAAAAGTAATAACAATATTTGGCCCATTCCAGAACTATAAACAAAAAACAGTAGAGTGCTTCAAGCATGCATGGGATAGACGTAGGTGAATATTCGGAAATGAGCAGGGAGGAGGGAGGGTCGCCATAGATCAGCTAGGGTATGCGGAGATAGACTATGCAGGGACCATCCGGGCAGGCTGGCCGGGCAAATCAGTCCTTTTCTGCTGACAAATTCTATGCTTCTGTGTTTCACCTAGAAATAAGCTAGAACCTGAGAACAGGAAGAAATTATAGAACAGGTTTTATGTGCATTCAGAAAGCTTTCAAGCCTCACAATCTTTTGACTTCATGACTCTGCTCTTCCCATTAAAAAAATAAGAAAGTTCAGTAGATGGAAAATCAGAAAGTGGCAAAATATCAAGGATGAATAATCAACTTACTATAGTTAGGTTTAGTTTCCAGTTCAAGTGACCTTTTGAAGTATTCTTACAGGCAAAAGATTGCCAAGTAGTGCAACATATGACCAAGTGTTTTGTTAACCATTTTCCTTTCAGAGTGCTTAGAATATTTTATTGCTTCTTCAAAAAGCCACACATTGATTCCTAAGCAATATGGACCCAGTACATGCCAGAAAAGAGGTATACTGGGCCACACAACTGCGCACCTGACTCCCAGCTCTAGAGTAGGTCGTGGGGCCAGCATGCATTTCCCTCCCATGGCACCTCTCCTCAAGCATGTAGCAGCACAAAGATGAAGGGGGCCACCTGGGGGTGGAGTCGGTTAGGACATCAGGTTTTCAGTCAGAAGTCCAGTCTAGCTTCAGAGTGGATCCCCTGCTCCAAAGGAACAGGAGGCAATAGGACATGGTAGTGCGTGGCTAGGACTGTGTATCCCTGTCAGTGACCTCTTTTTTCCTTGGAAACAAAAAAAACAACTGAATGCCAGTCCAGTGGCACCCAGCTTTCCATAGTTAGGAGAGGGTTGGGCAGGGCCCAGTTTCTGGGGTTGGTGACCTTACTGAGTTCCCAACATGGCAGCCATAAGTTATCATAAATACCTACCCCAATACATGCATGAAGCCTATCATTGAAAGCTTTATGAATTTATTCATTGGGGCTTTTGTGGCGGGGGGCTTGACCAGCAGTCCCATCTCCTTTCCTGATCAAATATACAGTTGCATGGGATCTGGGACAGTCAGGGAAAATAAACATTTGTGGCTATGTAGATTAGTTAGTGCATACATAGGTGAAGGTGTCCATCGGACACCCAGGATTCTCATAGCCCAGCACTATGTGCTGCATATGACATCTCTTTGAGCCATTTCCATAACATGAACATAGTCCATTGCTTTTGGCTTGTTTAAGCAGTAGATACTCAAAACAAGCATTTGTCAATGCCGAATGTTGGCTTGCTGGCATTGGCATTGGTAGTGCAGGAGTTAGACAGATGCATCATAGGAATGGCAGTGAAGTATTGAACTGATGCCAACCCACCCCCACCCTGCAGAGACTGACAAGCATTAGGGTGTCCCTTTGGGTGTTTGGTAGTGCAGTGCAGGAAAACATGTCGGGCAGGATGTGAGAAATGACAGCTGCACAGTTCATAAGGAGGTGTAAAAAAATGCCAGTGTTGAAAATGTGGTATGTAAATATACCAAATTTGCGAAGCTACTAGGGTGCGTGGGAAATATGCAATGCATGCTTGCAACACTGCCATTTTATGGGCGTTCGGCACCAAATTTTCAACATAGGCATTTTAGCACCTCTGCTCATGTACAGTGTCACTGTTATTTCCTCAAAGTGTCACAAGAGTGATTTCGCACAGCGACCACGCTATTCTGTGCCGGAGGTGCCAAAACACATTTTGGGCAGGATATGTAAAATGACAGCTGTACTGTTCATCAAGAGGTATGGAAAAATGGCAATGGTGAAAATCCAGACTGAAAATATCACAAATGCATGACGGTACGAGCGTGCATGCAATCTGCTAACGCACGCTAGTAACACAGTAATTTTATGGAGTATCATCACCAAATTTTCAGCATAGGCATTTTAGGTCCTCTGCTCATGAACTGTCACTGTCATTTTTCATAATCTGGCCCAAACACTGATTTCCCACAGCAACTGCGCTACTATGCGCGAAGTGCGGAAACACATTTTGGGCAGGATGTGGAAAATGACAGCTATACTGTTCACAAGAGGTGTACAAAATGACAATGCTGAAAATCCGCAGTAAAATATTGTGAATGCCGGTTACGAATGCCTGCGTAGCAACTGCGCAACGCACGCTCGTAAAACAGGCATTTGTTGGAATTTTTCCACCAAATTTGGAACTTAGGCTTTTTAAGAGGGCACCTCATGAACACCACCACTGCCATTTCATTAATGGGTCCCAAATGGTGATTTCGTGCAGTGACTGCGAAATCACCTTTCGAGGCTGATTAACACCATGACAGTAACAGAATTCAGGAGGAGGGGCCCCAAAAACACCATGTTGAAAATTCGGTGCAAAAATTCCAAGAAATGCCTGAGATATGCAACAAAGTTGAAAAAACCCTATTCACTCCATTATGCAGCTTACCGGCATTTCCTCAGTTCGTGGTCGGCTTTGAAGAGTGCAGATGTGTTCCCGGTCCACTGAAGATCGTCGCGCCGGACTCCGGAGGTAAGTATGGGTGGGAGGGGTGAGTGGAGGCAGGAAAATGCAGTGGGTGGGGTTGTTGAGGGGCATCGACCAATACGAGGGATGGTTTTAGTTTTACAGGGGGAAAAAAGAAACCATCGGGACAGTTTTCCTATTGCAGGGCATTTAGCAATCTGGGGTGGGCCCCCAGCATGCCACCCAACTGTTTTTTTTGGGGTGTCAGTAGCCGGCGGGGGGATTGGGCACCCTCATTGGCTCCACAACGGGGGCAAATAATGCCGATGGGGATTGGGCATCCCTGTTAGCAAAGACAGTGGTGGGGTCACTTAAAGCCGAGGGGATTGGCACCTCGGCACTGAACAGTGGGGAGAGGTGATGCGATGGGGAGTGGGCTCTCCGTCAGCGTACAAACACAGCGGGGGCACCAGCCGAGGGATTGGGCACCCCGGCATTCCAGATTGGGGAAGGTATGCCAACGGGAGTGGGCTCCCCGTCGGCACAGTAAAACAGCAGGGGTTACCAACAGGGGATCGGGCTCAGCCGAAAGCCACTCGCCGACCATGCTGATAATGGCAGCGAGCACGCAAGCAAAGGGTCCACTGCATATGACAAGCTTTGCTCGGATTGCAGTGGACCTTTGCTTAGATGTGCTTGCACCATTATGTATGCATGGTGTGGCACCGGCATGCAAGCTGATTGGGGAATGAGGGACGCACCTACTGATGCGTGCCCTGCATTCGCCCAACAGCGGCCACACCCCCAAATCTGCACTCTCCCTTTATGTTGGCTTGCACCTGCGGCAAGCCAACATAAAAATGGTTATTTCTCAAATTAAGAAAAACTGCTTCTACTAGTAAATTATTCATATAAATAATTACAGGGAATTTAAGTACCTCAGAAAGTCGTAGCTCATTTTATATCGTTGTTCCACCACATTTGCAAGAATGGCCTCAAAATCCTAAAAAATAGAAATGAGAAATGTTTATTAGAAAGATACATATTAAACAGTTCTATTTTTTTGTAGCAGGTATATTGTTTATATTTTTTAACTCAAATAGTCTTAGTACAGTAGTCCAATTTATTTTCAGGAAATATTTACCACTCATACATCCCATAAAGAGAAACTGCATTTTATTTCTACACACCCCTGTGCATTTCATTTTTTGGTACAGAATATGCAAGTATTAAATTTTTCATGAAAGGTTTTAATAAAAAATGTGAATAAAAATCAAAATTACCAACAGCAATGCATAGTCACATTGACAGTGGGTAGCTTGGTAACAGTAATGAAAATGGGCAACAGTTACATATAATTCATTCACAAAGCAAATAAAAAATTTAGTTCACTTCATCAGAGAAACTGACAAAAAGCCAAGAAGGTCTTCAGAGGTCTTCGAAGGTCTTGGCCAATTCTTTTTATGGGGAGGTCAATGAATATGTTAAAAAATATAAACTACGGTTTATGGCAGTCTCACATACCTGCAGCTATCAGCCACTCCAATTTCCTGTATCACCACTTAAATCAGAGTTTGTAGACTAGTGGATTTGTAGACTTAAACTGCTGTGGGCACACTCAGTGTCATTTGTTACAATAATTTGCCAAATCACTCCCTCACATACCTCACTGCCTAGGGAAACAGGATTATGTTCATTTCATAGTAAAGTACGTTCTACTGAATCAAGATTAGGAGACACTGGCTATGCAAGAAATGTCGACCAGCTTGGTTTCAGCCTCTCCAAATAACCAAGAGTCAGAGTTCTGGGTGCCTAGTAAGATGATTAAGGGCATATAACGAGCCACAGAAAGGAAAACTAGGGTCCCCCTCTATGGTAGCCCACTGGACTACTGTAATGTTAAAACATATTATACTGATGCCATCTGGTGGCAGTTAGATTAAATTGGAAACTAGGGGCTGGAGTTTCAGATCACCCCAGGACTAAATCCTACTTTGCAATGGCTGCTGTGGACCTAAATTTCCACACCTGTGGGGTTCCTTAATTTTAGCTGGTGCAGCTGCGGGGGATGCTATGCCAGGTCCCATCAGGCATAACGTTTCCCCGCAGATGTGCCAAAAAATTGGCCACAAGCTGCTATAGATCAGGGAGCCAGACATAAACCAACTCTGCCTTTAAAAATACTACAGCTGCAGGAAAAACTGCGGCTTCACAAAATTGAGACCCACATGTGCCAGGTTTTTCCCCCACAGCCATGGGGACTGACAGGGGCTTTGAAAATCTAGTTGTAGGTCTTTTGGAAGCCTCACTGGAAGCCTTTAAAAGGGGTCTGAAGTCTTATCTTTTTATGATAGCATTTGGTTTACTTTAGTTTACTAGCTGTTTATATTCATATTTATAAATTATCCTGAGTTTATTTACTATTGACCTAAATTGGTTTTGATTTTAACATTAAGGTTGTTTGCTATTTTCTTGTTCTGCATGTAATGTTATGGTATTGTATAGTGTACAGCACCCAGAGACTATGGGAATGGGTGCTTTATAAATCAAAGTTTGCTTGCTCGCTTGCTTTTCATGAGAAGACTATTAGAACAAATAAAATTAATCAAAAATAAGCATATACTTATAGGCATATGGGGATGGAAAGAGTACATGGTTGGAATAAAAAGAACTGCTGAGAGACTAGCATCTTTTGTGAGTGTGAGGTTATCACCCAGTATCCACCAACAACCCAGAAACATAACTATCACCTGTAACAGGTAACACATCCACCAACAAAAAATGGTAGCCAAATCAGTTACTTTAGTTCGAAACATATGAAAACTGTGCTACCTGGGTTTTTTTGTACACGTATTTAAAGATAAATCTGACTTTCATAATGAGTGCGGACAGTGATTTTATGAAGATGCATACTGTTCCGCCGCCTCATGACTGTCAGGTAGCATCTCAAGACAGTGACACACAGTCACATGAAGGCTTCCTCTGGGCTGGAAAGGTTCTAGCATCAACATTTTGGTATCCAAAGCAACACCATAGTAACACAGAGTGTAATGTGTGCTTCATCAAAATGCTGTATTGCTGTTTATATGCTTTTAGCATAACCCTTGCCACAGTGCTTTACACCGAGGTTAGCTTCTTATACACGTCATAGCAACATCTAGCTACCATTTTCATCCCTGTATGTGTAATTTGTTTTTAATAAAGGGCCTTCTAATTTGATCAATACCTGTAGGGGTGGTGGTGGTGGGGGGGGGGAGGCATACCCTAGCTGTATGGCTAGATTTTTAACAGAGATACTTGTCATGACTGCAATTATACTACACATAAATAATGAAAATAATTGCTGGGAAACTGACAAGAGGTACGAGCAAGCCAGCCCCAAGCTTTCTGAGCTTTGTTCATTTATTTCAATCACAAAGGCCGGAAGTTATAAAACATTCATGATAAAATATAAAAATAGTGCTTAGTGGGTATTAATATACCACTATTTCAAATGTCACATCCTGATATAGTGAAATAGATGACTGAGAGGGGTCTTAACAGCTGCCCTTACCTCAGTGACCTATGGTCTGTGTTGGTGCCACGAAGGGGAATGGAGAAATTGCTAATGTAAAATTTATTGGTACAGTCTTACTTTTCCCCCTTAGTGAGCCAACAAGAACTATGGAAGGGAAGCACTCTGTCGTTCACAGATTACCATAGCACATGGGAGACAAGGATTGCATTTCCATTTATCGACTGAGAAATTATCTGGTCACAAGGAATCAAAGCACTTACAGTGCTGGATGGCGCCAAAGACTGAGCGTAATCTTTTACTTTTATTAATAATCAAACTGCTTCCCTTGTCTTTTACTTTTTATTTATGCATTTTGAAAGAAACACAAATGTCAGCCATGAAAGGATAACATACATTACAGTTTTATCCAAGGTTTACTTTCTTACAAATTATATATATACCAGCACCTTCTTATGCAAACTATAGAGGGGGAAGGAAGATATTTCTAACATTTCATGTCATTCAAGCAATAAGACAATATAGGGTGTGTATTACTGGAGGATAACAGCACACTTTGAAAATGTTGAGAGCCACAAGGCATCACAGAGTGCCTTCAACCAATTGAGAAATGTTATTACCCACCATTAAGCACACCCTGGAGTGTCTTATTGTGATCATAAAATGGCTCCAAGTTTTTTTTGGTTTTGGTGGGGGTAGAGGTGAAAATAGCAGAAAAATAAAATGTTAATAATGTAATGATTTATTTTTTTAAAGTTCAGCCACCACATCAAACTGTTCCCAGCAAATCCCAAAATTGGAATGCCATCTCAGTTTCAAATATTAACCTTTGCTGTGCCACGGACTGATATATCAGTCAAGAATTCCTAAATGTTCTAATTCTCTTGGCAGCTTAAGGGTTAAGCACAGCAAAATACATATTTTTTTTTAATTAGCTCTTAAACCCACTGTTTTCCCCAACCCACTCCCATTTACAGGTTTCTTCACCTTACCTCCTTCTTCTTTATATCTCTCCCTTTCCCCAACCTGTTTCTTTTCTGTCTTTCCTACATTCAGTTAATGGAATGTTTACTTAGGATAAAATGAAAGAATTCACATCTCTGCTCAGTTCTACTGGCAGAATATTTACCCCACACTTACACAACAGACCTCAGATGGAGTCAGGGCTTCTGTTTTATCTGTAGCAGGTTACACAGCAGTGATTTCCCTGATAAGCAGGTACAGATAGGAGATGGATTTTTCATGGTCAGCAAAGAAATAACAGAAACCAAAACTCTAAGAACTGCAGTAGTTATTTACTTATTTATTTGAATTTTGGTACCCGGGTAGGTACATTGAGACTAACAGTGCCTTTTTCAGAGGTGACCTGACCCATCTTTAATTGCATTCAGGTAAAAGAAAAGAGTCAATGTACAAACTGTTTAGAAATAAGTAAGCTGTGGTACAAATAAAATGTACAATGCCAATATAGATATCAGGGACACTGGTTTACCGGGATTGAGAAAGGGCATATTCCATTTTGCACATTGTAAAAAAAATGGTATTGTCACCGCTGTCTGCTAAGCCAAAATCCGGTTTTACCGGTGTTTGGTTTTGTGTACTTTATTTAACAATTTTTAACTCTGCTATTATGCATTTTAGCAATTTTGACCTCCACTATTACACATCCTTCCATCCTTGTACCAATTTAAAGTTATTTTAGGTACAAGATGTGATGGCAGCAGCAACACTACAGCCCCCGTCCCTAAGGTGTGATGGAAGCAGCACTACGGCCCCCATCCCTCTGGTGTGACAGAAGCAGCAGTATGGACCCCATCCCTCAGGTGTGATGGCAGCAGTACTATGGTCATCATTCCTCATGTCTGATGGCAGTATCAGCACTATGGCCCCCCATCCCTCAGGTGGGACAGCAGCAGGCCTACATTCCCCATCCACCAGTGGTGATGGCAGAAGCACTACCACCCCCACCCCTTCGGTGTGATGGCAGTAGCAACAATGCAGTATACATCCCTCTGGGGTGATGGCAGTAGTGACAGCACTATGATCCCCTTTCTTCAACACTCACACCCCACATGCACAAGTTAAAAATGACTTGATCTCTTTGCTTGTTAGAACTCAGACGTGAATTAATCTGAACCATCACTGCTAAGGTGGACTACCTTTGTTTTTACTATCTATAATTTAACTACCTGAATTGGATATCTGCCTGTGACACCGTTGACCAGGGTTAAGGAACAGACTTGGGTGTTGGAGGGCCAGCTGGTGGGTGAAGGCTTGAGTGTCCAATGACCACTCCCCTTCTCCTGAGAGGGAGGGTGGGTTCACAGCTCAGCATTTGCTGGCCCATGGTGGAAGCCAGAGGCATGACAACACGTCAATCCTCAATGCGGGAGGAGTGTGACGGATGTCGGCTTGTGCCTTGACATCATGTAGCCTGTCAAGTTCCCAAGAAAATGGGAAAACACCCACTGGCCAACCGAAGGATGGCTGCTGGTCCTGCCATACACCAGAAGCCCCAGACAAGTGTCCGTTCTGACCCCCAACATGCCCAGGATACACAGGAAGCTCTTTGGGGCAATTCTCCTCCCCTAGTAGCCTCCCACATGGGTAGGGGCCCACTCAATGAAGGGTTACTTTGGGTTACCTGGTAGCACAGCAGTAAGGGTCAGTGGATAGTGGTCGGGACTCAGAAGCGGTGGTAGGGGGCCTTGGCAGGCCTGAAGGAGTGGATGGCCAAGGGGTAGGAGGAGCAAAACAAAACTGCTTGAATTTGCTTCTTTGAAATAAAGTGTTTTCACCTAAAAAATCCACAAGTGATTAGTGGAGGACCTTCAAATGGATTCATGCATCTTCCAGACATGTGGATGCTTTTTTTTTCCACTTGGTGTCCATTAAAAGGGTGTCTCCCAGTTTTCATGTCTTTGTTCAGATGTGAATTGAGCACTGCTCTGCCCACTAGCATCCTACAGCCCCTGGGGTCTTACCTTCTGTATGTCATTGAATGTGCTTTCAAAATCCACTGGCCAAACATAAGTACTCTTAAATACTTAACATTTGCTTTTTGTTGAAGCAGTCTATCAGAAAACATTTTGTTGTCACAGAGACAGAACCAGCAGGTGGAAGAAAAGGTGAAAATGATCCAGTTCACCTAAATGGGGTGCTAACTGTAAAGTCTTTACATAAGTAGTAAGGCAGTTTCTTCCTTGTGAACATACTTTCATTCAGACTCATTTTCATTCAAACAACTGAGGATTTTGGATGGCCCTACTAATTATAAACTTGAATAAGTTAGTTGGTAACAGTGATCCTGCATTTAACAATCTACAACCTAGGTGCTTATATGCAAAGAATACAATAAAACCTGACTAAAATCTAAAACAAGCTTATAAAACATATCTGATATTTATCTTTACCTAAACAAAATCACTGCAGCCCAAGAAAACTCAAGTAAATTACATGGTACCCTGACTACTATTCTATGATGTAGTAAACATATATTGGTATTTTTTTTTATTCTTTGTAAAGCAGGTAAGGCCCAGTAGGCAGAACTGTCCGTTCTAAGGAGTGACCTAGAAGCACTTGGAGGTTAAGTGACTTGCTTGGATGCAAGAGTGGAGGTTGTGGCACGTACACCCAAGTCTGCTGGATGTACCCAGTTCAATCACCATTTGTTACTCTAACCACTAAACATGGGTGGTTAAACTGAATGGCTGCTTACACAAAGCAGTGTGGGCAATTTCCTTACTGTTTCTATACACAGCAAAGCAGAAAGAATGCAAAGCACAGCAGCATTCATTTTAGGATGCTGAAATCTGGGTCAGCCCGCTGGTGCTGCAGTAGCACTATTGCTTGCAATGCCAGTGACCCAGGGTCAGAAGCAAACTCGGGTTGCTGGAGGTCTGGCCAGGGGAGTAGGATCGAGCACCTGGGGGACTGCTCTCCTCCTCTGGGGAGGGTGGGCTGCAGGTCCTGCTTCTTTACCACCACCGGTGTGACCACAGGTGGTGGTGCAATGGTGCTGCAGAGTGACCAGGAGGGGAGGACGCTAGCCAGGATCTGGAGCAGTGGCATGTCTCTGTGTGACCTACCTCCTTGGATCTCTAGTGCCGGTGCCCTCAGGGACAGAGACCAGAAAACCATGAACAATCACCCCACATTGGCCACTGGCAGAAGGGACCCAGGTGCCCCAGACTTCATAACCAGGCTCCATGAGGGACCCACTGGGCTGCCCAAAGCACACTAAGGGAGTGTGGAGGGGTGACCTAGGGTCCCGTTCCTTCCCACCTGGGGGGGGTACAACCCAGGCAGGATAGGGGCAGGCCCACAGAAGCTCCTGAGCATCACCTGGGGGTGAAGCTAGGGGATACCGATGCTGTGAGAAGGGGACACAGAAAGAGAAAATAAAAAAAATTTAAAAAGATACTGAAATCTTAGATTCTGTGCAGTGACATGCAATTTCCGTGAGGCACCGGTACAAGAATTCAAAATCCGCAAACCAAGCAGGATTCCGTGATTGTTACCGGTGTTACCGGTAAAAATGGAAAACCAGGGTCCCTGTAAATAATGACAGAGGTTTGCATTTTGCAGGGTTACAGGCCACCAATTGTGGATTGTCATATAAAACAACCTGGTTAAGTACACAACATAGGATCTCACAGCAAGGGAACACAACACACATATTTACAGTACATGTCATGGTAAAGAGAATAGCAAGCAGTGATAAGGGCACAGAAAACCTACTCGGCACCTGAGCCCATGGAGTAATCTGGGCAGTTGGTCAGGTCAACAGTTACATAGGCACTGAGTACCTTTAACCAGATGGGCCTTGAGGACTGTTTTAAACACAGTCAGGGGAGAAGCAGTTTTGAACCACAAGTGGAAGTTTGTTCCAGATGGACAGGCCTGAGATTGCAAATGACCTAGCATGGAACAGGTCCTAGACCTAGGAACTTTGAGCAAAGGACAGCTCAAGGAGTGGAGGAGCCATCTTTGGAGCACAAATTTGAGGAGCCCCTTAACACTGGGGGGGGGGGTCCAGTGTGAGCTTATAGGTAAACACATAGCAATATCTGGGAAATGATGAACTTTTATGACAATCACAAACTCCAACAGGGTGCGTTAAACTTCCACAAAAACAAGAGAATCTGGAGTCTGCTGTTACTTGTAATACGTTTTCTTTATTTAAAATCACCCCTACGTTTCGCTCCTATGAGCTTGATCACAGGGCTTCAGTAGTATCTATTCAAAAACAAACAAATGAACTATTATATATCTTTGACAACTACTATAGTTTCAATTAATAAGAATATCTTTCAATGCATTTATCTACCTGAGAAACAAGTCGCTATGCTTTTAAGCGCTTAGTACTTCAAATTTAATCTTCTTCCTGACAAAAAATGTCAAAATACTATAATGAAACACTGAAAGCTGCAGTCGTGCCAAAATGTAACGTAACTCATAAGACTTTAAACACCACATAACACGCATACCTTGGGAAGCTGAACAAGCGTTGCTCTGAAGTTTTATATACCTTTAGGAGTTCTGAAATTGCGAAAATAACTAAATTAAGCCAAAGGAATTAAAACAATGAAAACACTTGCAGTGAAAACGATTGTGAAATATCAACTTTGTGCCCTTCAGATATAATGCACTTACCCTCTTAACTGTAAAACTTGTCACAAAAGTCAGAGCTTTCTAATGAACTTGTAACATTTTAAAATTAGCCCGTCGCTTTTCACAAAACTAATACAAGTCCAGCCATTATGGCGTGTGTTCGCAAGAACGCTGAGACGCTAAACGGCTTCCCAAAGCTGCTGATCCTCTTGAGCAGCCTGAGTTTCCTGCGGGAGTGACGTATCACTTCCTGAAACTCTCGCTTCACGCGAGAGCGTTGCCTAGCAACTAAACACACATTCTCTGAATCATTGGGAATGTGCACGGTGCGCTCAGGCTGCTCATAATTCGACAAGGCTGTTGCTTCAGCGTTGTAAGTTACTTATTAAAATTAAAATGGGAAAAGAAAAGAACACTTTTAATATGGCATAAGGAAGGCATTAAATTACATTGTATTATTTAAAGAAATAAAACTGATAGACTGTATTCATATAATATACCTTCTAATGCAGGGAAATTAACAAACAATAAAGACTTAGGAATGAACATCCTATTTACAAATGTTTCCCTTCTATACTAACACTTAATAAATTTGAAAATACACTGCAATAAAAAACATTGGATCCATCAACTAATATAAATTCATACCAATCTGAAAACATTTTATAGATGTTCTGATACACTCCAACATCCCTTAAAAAATGAGAATAATCAACGAGTACCAAAGGAATTAAATCTACCTTCAAAAACTTATACTTCACATATAGAAACTGCTTAAGACATACAGTTAATACCATTCATAGACTTAGAATACAGAATGTTTTTTAAAAAATGATATAAATTACAGACAAGCTTGCCAATTACAATCAATATTCATACCAATCGTTGGATCTAAAGTTCTTAAACAAAAGATCCATTTCATTTCCATTTTCTCTAACAGTCTTTTATAATTTCCACCTCTAGGTGGTTGTTTTACTACCTCGAGACCCCAAACCTAAGAGATGCTCCAGTGTGTCCGCCTCATTGAAATGCATAGCTACAGGGATTTATCATTTTGTTTCTTATATCACTTTTGTGTTCACATATTCGTACTTTGAGAGCTCTTTTCGTCTGCCCTACATATAATCTATCGCATGGACATTGCAGCACATAAATGACACCTTCAGTATTGCAATCAATGTGATCCTTGATATGAAATTCTTCATTGTAATGAAGAATTTCATTTTAAATTTTTTTAAATTTTTTTTTAAATTTTTAAAAAAAAAATTTTTTTTTTTTTTTAATTTTTTTTTTTTTAAAAGACAGATTGGTACATTCACAGTTTGTACAATATGATCTTAATAAAACTCAATTATTGCTCGGACCACTACAACCAGGGATGACTAGATGTGGCAAATGTGCAGTTTGTAATAATACTAGTAAAAAAAAACATCTTTTAAACATCCTCATTACAATGAAGAATTTCATATCAAGGATCACATTGATTGCAATACTGAAGGTGTCATTTATGTGCTGCAATGTCCATGCGATAGATTATATGTAGGGCAGACGAAAAGAGCTCTCAAAGTACGAATATGTGAACACAAAAGTGATATAAGAAACAAAAATGATAAATCCCCTGTAGCTATGCATTTCAATGAGGCCGGACACACTGGAGCATCTCTTAGGTTTTGGGGTCTCGAGGTAGTAAAACAACCACCTAGAGGTGGAAATTATAAAAGACTGTTAGAGAAAATGGAAATGAAATGGATCTTTTGTTTAAGAACTTTAGATCCAACGATTGGTATGAATATTGATTGTAATTGGCAAGCTTGTCTGTAATTTATATCATTTTTTTAAAAAACATTCTGTATTCTAAGTCTATGAATGGTATTAACTGTATGTCTTAAGCAGTTTCTATATGTGCAGTATAAGTTTTTGAAGGTAGATTTAATTCCTTTGGTTCTCATGATTATTCTCATTTTTAAGGATGTTGGAGTGTATCAGAACATCTATAAAATGTTTTCAGATTGGTATGAATTTATATTAGTTGATGGATCCAAGGTTTTTTATTGCAGTGTATTTTCAAATTTATTAAGTGTTAGTATAGGAGGGAAACATTTGTAAATAGGATGTTCAATCCTAAGTCTTTATTGTTTGTTAATTTCCCTGCATTAGAAGGTATATTATATGAATACCGTCTATCAGTTTTATTTCTTTAAATAATACAATGTAATTTAATGCCTTCCTTATGCCATATTAAAAGTGTTCTTTTCTTTTCCCATTTTAATTTTAATAAGTAACCTACAATGCTGAAGCAACAGCCTTGTCGAATTATGAGCAGCCTGAGCGCACCGCGCACATTCCCAATGATTCAGGGAATGTGTGTTTAGTTGCTAAGCAACGCTCGTGAAGCGAGAGTTTCGGGAAGTGATACGTCACTCCCTGCTGGGAAACTCAGGCTGCTCAAGAGGATCAGCAGCTTGGGAAGCTGCTTAGCCTCAGCGTTTTTATGCAGCACGCCATAATGGCTGGACTTGTATTAGTTTTGTGAAAAGCGACGGGCTAATTTTAAAATGTTACAAGTTCATTAGAAAGCTCTGACTTTTGTGACAAGTTTTACAGTTAAGAGGGTAAGTGCATTATATCTGAAGTGCACAAAGTTAATATTTCACAATCATTTTCACTGCAAGTGTTTTCATTATTTTAATTCCTTTGGCTTAATTTAGTTATTTTCGCAATTTCAGAACTTCTAAAGGTATATAAAACTTCAGAGCAACACTTGTTCAGCTTCCCAAGGTATGCGTGTTATGTGGTGTTTAAAGTCTTATGACTTACATTACATTTTGGCACGACTGCAGCTTTCAGTGTTTCATTATAGTATTTTGACATTTTTTGTCAGGAAGAAGATTAAATTTGAAGTACTAAGCGCTTAAAAGCATAGCGACTTTTCTCAGGTAGATAAATGCATTGAAAGATATTCTTATTAATTGAAACTATAGTAGTTGTCAAGATATATAATAGTTCATTTGTTTGTTTTTGAATAGATACTACTGAAGCCCCGTGATCAAGCTCATAGGAGCGAAACGTAGGGGTGATTTTAAATAAAGAAAACGTATTACAAGCAACAGCAGACTCCGGATTCTCTTGTTTGTGTGAGCTTATAGGTAAGCCAGAGCAGTGGGTAAGCTAGTCTTGCCTCTAGGGAGGGCCAATTCAGGTGAAAAAGAACTGTGCAGTGATAGCCCCTGGGATGGGCACCAAACACAAACTGTGCAACACTATTGTACAGCATACTCAATCTACTGAGCTCAGTTTCATGCAGGTTTGAAGTAGGGGAGCACCATACATTAAGACAGGCAACAAAGTAGTGGTTGAAATGGCCAGTCATGCCTCTTTGGTGAGATAGGCATTGAGCCTCTAGAGCAGACCAACCTTTTGGTGAATGGACTTAGTAACTGCATCAACAGAGATTGGTGGCACACTCAGCCTCCCTGACCTTTTCCAAAGTCCTCCCTGTATGGGGCAGGGAAGGGAGGCAGGATAGGATAAGGAGTGCTGAAATAGAGGAGTTTAATAGCTGGCTTATGGGTTGGTGTCAAAACATGGTGTACCATTTTGTTGGGGACTGGGGGGACTTCAAGGACAGAAGACTCTTCGAGGGTGATGGTCTTCACCTGATGAGAGAGGGGGCCAGTGTGTTGGGGCAGAAGTCTGACATCTATATCTGACAGTTAAACTGACTGTGGGGGAGTATAGGTCCAGGGTAACTATGGAGGCTGGTGAGCAGAAGGGAATCCCAGATAGTACTCCCCCACATCCAGGGGACTATAGCAGCAAAGAAGGTTCAACGATAGCAGTAGTGTTTGCAGGACAAAGGGAATGGACAGGAGTGACAGATAAAACAAAGGGCAAAAGCCTCAACACAGGTAGAAAAAAACACATGGAAAACAGAAGCACAGTAACAAAGTAGCAAAGTAAGAGCAGAGGTCAGATAGAAGGGTGTATGCCTTAATTGAAGGAATCTAGGTAACAAACTCAGCGAGTTCCAGGCTCTGTTAGCAGACACTGAGGTGGACCTTGTGACCATCATGGAAACGTGGGCCAAGAATAATAATGATTGGGAGATGACGGTCCCAGGGTATTCACTGTTCAGAAGGGACAGAGGAACTGGTAGAGGGGGGAGGAGTTGCCCTTTTTGTCAAGGAAGGTATCAAGGTGATAGAAGATGAGTGCATTAGGAGTAGCAGTGGTGAGGCTGAGTCAGTATGGGTGCAACTCATGTCAGCCTCAGGCAGGAAAGTACACTTGGGGGTGATATATAGGCCTCCAGGGCAAGGGGAGGAAAGGAAAAGAGAACTCACAGAGAAACTTGAAAGAGGGGTGGCAAAGGGGAAGTGGTGGTGTTAGGAGACCTGAACCTGCCAGACATTGATTTGGAGGTCTCAGTGGCCAAAATTGCCAGGAGTCAGGCCTAGCTTGATGCCTTCCAAGACTGTCTACTGATGCAGCTAATTAAGGAACCCACCAGGCAGACTGCAGTTCTTGATGTGGTGCTCATCAACTCAGAGATGGTGGGAGTGGTGGAAGTAGGGGAGCGGCTGGGGAATAACGACCATGACTCTGTTTGGTTTGAATTGGCCTTACAGGTCGGCAAGTCACAATTGAGAACTTAAGTCCTTGACTTTAGAAGGGCTGACTTTGACAGGATGTGGGAACTGGTCAGGAATAAGTTAGTAGGAGTGAAGGACATAGGAGGGGTGGAGGAGAGATGGGGTAATTAAGGGAACCATCCTCGAGGCATCTATAGTATGCATAAGAACAGTAACAAAGAAAAACAGATTTAAGAGACCACTATGGTTCTCAGCAAGGCTCAGGGAAGCAGTAAGGGCCAAAAAGAAGGCCTTCTATAAATACAAGAAAATGAAGGGGGAGGTAGAATGGGAGGATCATCAACAAAAAACAGGGAGGCAAAGAGGGCCATTAGGAGGCCAAAGCAGACACAGAGCTGTGTTTCGCGGAGGGGGTCAGGAATGGAGAAAAACAGTTTTTCAAATATATTAGTGAAAAAAGGGAAAAGGATGGGGGGACCATAAGGCTAGTTGAGGGGGGTAGGATGATAGAGGAGGATGGGCAAAAGGCCTCAATCCAAAATGACTACTTTTGTTCTTTTTTCACTAGGGAGGACAGCTGGCCCATGCCAGAGAGTGGCATCAAAGCGGCCACTAAGGGAATCCGAGAAATGAGACAGCCATTGTTTTCTAGTGAAAAGGTTATGAAATGGCTGACTGCCCTTAAGATAGATAAGGCCCCTGGGCCAGATGGGTTGCATCTGAGGATACTCAGGGAATTAGCAACAGAGCTGGCTGAACCATCGGTATGTCTGTTCAACAGCTCACTTAGGTCTGGGAAAGTTCCAAGGGATTGGAAGGTGGCAGGTGTTGTACCACTTCATAAGGGGGGGGATAAGGAGCAATTAGGGAACTACAGGCCTGTCAGTTTAACCTGTATAGCAGGGAAGCTGATGGAGTCATCAATCAAAGAGAACCTCATAGACTACCTGGAGAGATCTTGTCAGACTAACCTGATAGTTTTCTTTGACTGGATGACAAAGGAATTAGACAAGGGCCACGCTGTGGATCTGCTCTACTTTGATTTCAGCAAGGCTTTTGACTCAGTACCTTATAAACAGTTGCTCAAGAAGATGGAAGACCTGGGTGCAGCTAAACCCATAGTGAACTGGGTGAGTAACAGGCCAGAGGGGAGGCAGCAGAGGGTGGTGGTCAGTGGGGTTAAATCAGAGGAGAGGGAGGTTGAGCTGGGTTTCACAGCAATCAGTCCTGGGTCTAGTGCTCTTCAACATATTTATTAGTGACATAGGAGAAGGAATCCAGGGAAGGCTGTGTCTCTTCGCAGATGACACAAAACAACGTGGGAAGGTGGATAGTGATGAGGGAATAAGGAAAATGCAGAGACCTACAAAAGTCAGTGGGATGGTCAAAGGTCTGGCAGTTAAAATTCAATGCTAGAAAGTGTAAGGAAATGCATCCAGGGAAAAAGAACCCCAAGACAGAGTACTGGATGGGAGGAGTGAAACTTATCACTACAGCTGAGGAATGGGCTCTGGGAGTTATCATTAGTAAGTCACTTAAGAAATCAAGTTAGTGAAACAAGGCCTATAGCAAGGCTAACAGGATGCTGGGATGCATCGGGAGGGGTACTGATAGCAGAAGAAAGGAGGCAGTACTTTCCCTCTACAGATCCCTGGTGAGGCCTCACCTAGAGTACTGCACCCAGTTCTGGAGTCCTCATTTCAGAAAGGATAAGGATAGGTTGGAGACAGTGCAGCACAGAGTACCAAAAATTATTCAGTGCCAGCAGGAAAAATCCTATGAGGAGTGTCTCAAAGCACTAAATATGTACTCAGTGGAGACCAGAAGGGAGAGGGGAGATATGATAGAGACCTTCAAGTTCCTTAAAGGAATTAACAAAGTGAACTGCAGGGAACTATTTAGCCTGAATATATTTTAATTTATTGACGGTCCAAGAGAACCCCTTAAACTTAATCTAAAAATGTTTGAATCATTTAATGAGCGTAAAATAAACACTTTCAAACAGTAGTTTGAAATATTTTGTCTTGGGAATTAGAGACTGTAATTATGTTTTACAGGTGAGCTAATAACTGCAGGAAACTGCAAGAGACAAACGTCTGACCGAGAATCATGTCCAACATTAATCACCTGAATTTAGCTTAGTCACCAACATTATTTGGTAGCCGATTTCACTGGTCGACGTAGGCATGCTCTGGTAGCTGCACCAAGGGAGCAGTACTGAAAACAATTAAAAGTAGTAGTAGTAGTATATTTTATTCAAACCATGAAAGGAAAAATCACAAAACAGATTTAATATTAAGCCATATGTGAAGCAAATGTATGATACCCTAGTGCTTCAACTCAGAAAGAGTCTACATTAGGGGGTCATTCCACTGGTCCACAGCTCTCTCTGTGAAGAACTTCCTAAAGTCTCTGTAAACCTCCTGCCCAACAGTCTCCAATCATGCCCCCTAGTTACCACATTTTCATTCCTAGTAAGCAGGTCCTCATTACCCACTTTGTTATTACCCCTTACAAACTGTATGCCTTTATATCCCCCCTCTCCCTATTAGCCCCCAGTAACTACATATTGAGGTCAGCCAGCCTTTCCTCATATTTCTACCCTTGTTGCCTTTGAATCATCCTGGTAGCCCTCTTATGCACCATCTCCAGTTTGACTCTGTCCTTCTTATGGTGTGGGTTCCAAAACTGTGCACAGTACTCCAGATGAGGCTTTTTCAGAGTTCTGCATGGTACAGATGAAAGATCACCTGTTTCTTCCTGCTGTCAAATCCCATACTTATACACTCCACCATCCTATTTGCCATGCTGTATGCCCTGTTGCATTGCCCTGAAACTTTGAGACTGCCACTGATAATAACCCCACAATCTCTCTCCTTTCCTATCCCTGCAATCCTCCTAATCCCACACATCCAATACTCCGTGTGTGGATTCCTTCTGCCAATGTGTATTACCTTGAATGTTTTGGAGATGAACCATAACTGCTACAGTTTGGACCATCTTTTCAACCTTTCCAGGTCCTTCGTCATATCCTTGATGCCCTCCTCGCTGTGCACCCTGCCACATAACTTTGTGCCCTCTGCAAGGAGGCACGTTTTGCTCTGTATACCTTCCCCTGTATCACTAATGAATATGTTGAACAGGACAGGCCCAGGGCCGATCTCTGTGGCACCCCACTAGTGAACCCCTAGCCCAGATTCTATCCCCTCACCATTCTTTGTTGTCTCCCCACAACCAGTTCCCTATCCACCTAATTAGTCTTTCCTCCAGTTTCACATCCTCCAGTTTATTTTAGAGCCTCCTGTGGTGTGCAGGATCAAAGGTCTTGTGAAAATCAAGGCACAGCACATTGACAGCCTACCCCCGTCAAATGCCCAGACAAAGAAAAGTATCAGGCAGGTCTGGCATGATCTAATCACTAGGAACCCATGTTGTTTATTGTCCTGCAACCTGTTCACTTCCATGTACTACACTATTCACTCTTTTATTATGGTCTCCATGAGTTTACAAATAACTGATATTAGGTTAACAGGTCTGTAGTTCACAGGGTCTTCCTTGTCTCTACCTTTGTGAAGTGATACTACAGCGGCTATTCTCTAGTTCCCTGGCACTAATTAAGTCTTTGGGGAGCATTTGAATAGGACCATCAAGGGTGCAGCCATTTGAAGTCCAGTTCTCAGTACCCTCAGGTGTATTCCATCAGAGCCTACGGCTATGTCCACCCTGAGTGCTGAAAGCTCTTTCCTTTCCCCACCTTCTGTGACCTGAACAAGCTCCCTTTCCCTCACTCTCCTCATGGATGCTTTGATGCTACTCTGGCAGAGAATCACTTCCTTATACTGAAATTATTTATGTAACAAAAGTAGTCATTAATAGATTGCTTTCTGCTGGTCATCTTCCCCCGACTCCTCTACTGTATCTAAAGCAACTCTTTTTCCCATTTCTGACCCTTTCTATTACTCTTAATTTGGTGTCTTCCTTTACTCTGCTGACAGCACTTTGTGTATCTTATAATATCCTTGATATTCCTCCCAGGTTTCCTCAGTTTGCCACCCTCCAAAGTATAGATTTAGGGATGTCCCTTGGGAATGCACAAAGCACATGTCTATGTTATCCAGCTGCTCAGCAGCACTCCCCTCCCCATATTTAATTAAAAACATGGTTATGTTTTACTCAGCCATCCCATTATCACAGCAGTAGGGTTTCTGTTCATACCACCAGTGACCCGGGTTCAGAAACTAGCCCAGGATGTTGGGGGCCAGACCAGGGGAGGATGATTGAGTGTCCCAGAGGATGCTTTCCTCCTACGGGAATGGCATGCAGCATTCTCTTCTACCGTGCCGCCATCTCAGTGACCACTGTTAGTAGTGCAGATGGAGGAGCTTAAGGAAGGGAGGACACAGCATGGCTCTGGAATGTGCCCATGAAGTTATGTGTGCATACGTACCATGGAGCTCTTGCCAACCACATCTTTAGGGCTAGAGAACCAAAAGCGATGAAAAACCTTAGAATGTAGTAACATGACACTGACACACCCAGTCCCCACCACACCAATGGGCCACTGTCCTCCATATTTGGAGAACGGGGGTATTTCCCCTGTCAGGCCTCCTGATGGTATCCACCATAAGGATGGAAATGACCCCTGTTGAACCCCATGAGGACTAGCAACTACCAAGATGGAGATGGATGGGGCTGGATAGCCACCAAGCAGAGGTGAGCAGCACCTGTGACCAGGAGGGTAAACATATCTATCTATCTATCTATCTGTCTATCTATCTATCTATCTATCTATCTATCTATCTATCTATCTATCTATCTATCTATCTATCTATCTATCTATCTATCTCTTTATCTGTCCATCTGTCTGTTAGTCTGTCTGTCTGGTTGTTTGTCTATCTATCTCTGCCTATCTATCTGTCTGTCTGTCTATCTATCTTTCTATATCTATCTGTCTAGATATCTAGCTACAGTATCTGTATCTAATTTCAAACATGGAATGTGATTGTACCCAATATATTTTGTTATGTAAGCCAATCTGGTATATTCACTGTTTCTAGCTTACCATGTAAACAGGCTGTTGAGCCCATGGATTTACTAGACATTAAATCAATCAAATCAAATCAACAAAGGAAAAAATCATGACCCTCAGAATGCTAACTGGTGAATTCACTTAAACCCTATTCTTTCGTCTGTCTATCGACACCCTTCTTTCCATTTAAAAAACTCACAGTTCTGTTCCCATATGCTAACACCCTCACAAACTCCTACATTCAGGTGATGTTTATTTAGTTTCTTAGTTTATTTCAAAAGTTTAACCAGGAAAGACATGCTGAACTGTTCACAGCTCATTTCTAAAGTTGTTCTGGGGGGTGGGTATAGGAAGAAAAACAATAAGATAAAAGAATAAATTGTACATTAACATAGATGCATAAATAAGTAAATGCCAAGCATCACAGTACACCAAAATAAAAGCCAGGTACAATATATTCAAATGGGCACTCATGTTTAAAGGAGCGTAAAATAGCACAAGGTGCACAAGGCAGATAAAACTGCAATTAGAGGGCAGCAGAAAAACGATCCCAACCAGGGCATAACAGCAGGGTGATGGGGAGATGTGAAATATATGATTTGACTGGGACTGTTGTTCTTCCTAGCACATCTTTGCTGGGCCCACCACTAGCTGCTGGTACTGTCTGCACTAATGCTTGCTAGTACCCAAGACAGAAGCTGTAAGTAGAACTGTTCTTAAACAAGAAGATGCCTAGAAAGGAAATGTCCCGATATGTTTATCTTATTGTAGGGTATTGTGGAATTTGCGGATTGTGAAAGATGTCTTTAATAGTTGTAGATGAACTGAGAAGGGAGTGTGTTGGTAAATGGAAAAAGGTTAGGATATCGTACAGGTTGAAAAGATTGGCAGATGGAAAGGGAATTAGGGACTTTTCATTTGAAAGAAGGATTTCATAGTGGGGATTCTTGCCAATAAAACGCCTTTATTTTGTAATTGGACTAATGCTTTAGAATATCTGGGGGAGATCCCATTCCAGCTCAAAGATTTTAAAATCAGAGATCTTTATATATACTGTTGTAAAAGTATATTTGTCTTTATTGATCCGGAGTTCGCACTCTCCAGCAGGCAGGTGCTTAAACCAAAGGACACAGGTCAGGTGTGCATATGCCACATCAGCAGAGGAAAATATATTTATGTACCTGAAATCTCACTTTTGTCCCAATCACTCGCTTTGTGTGCCTCTTCAGATACAACATCCACATATATGCACTGTAGGCAGGATTTTCAACGCAGACCTGATACAGATCTGATGGCCCTATCTTCAAAGCGGACTTACGTCTGCACTCTTAGACCTGCTATTATATCAGGAAATCAGAAGTAGTAGTATCCAGAAAGTTAAAAAATGAGTCATGCAGGCTTTGAAAACATCATAACTGATATCATCTCATGCCTTCAGTAATGTACTGGATTGCAGTGTTGCAGAGCGTTATACTGTACAAGGATTTTCTAAATGAATTCTGATTCTCTAATACTAGACCACAGTTCACCTCTGTGGAGTTTCAGTCTTTTGTGCTGCTTAATATAGTCATGCAACTTCAGTGATCTAGCATCATCCTGCAACTAATGGTGCTACCCAGAGATGGGTAACACATTTTAAAAGAGCTTTAGACAAGACTAGTGGTTCTTCTGATATGACAAGACAACACTATATATTACATATATATTTCTTATTCAGCAATCGAAATGCATCACATTCTGCTACTGGGAAAAGTCCAGCAGAACTGGTCTGAGAGAAGTTCAAACCTGCTTGATTCTGGTTAGACTTGACCTTGATACGGCATGTGAAAGCTGGCAGGTACCGAAGAAAAACTCATGGGTTAAGCATGAAGTCTGCTCCCCCTGGAGTTTGTTTCAGAACATCCTGTGCTACTATAGTTCAAAATTTTCGTAGAGGAGAATATGGATGTCTGATATATTTTTATGAACTGCTTAGTAGTACTGTATCTGGCCACTAACACAAATATGTCGTTTCATGACCTAAAATAGCCACTTCTTTAGAGTAAGTGGACCTGATGCACTGTGACTTATATATGCTGTATCTTCATGAGTATATAGTATAATTATTCACTGGACTGTACCCATGTACATTTCCATGAGGCTGGCAGATAATTTATTATCTGTAACCATGAATCTCAGTCCACTCACACCACTGGCAAAAGTTAATGCCTGAATTTGTACAAATAAGATTTGGTCATCTAAATACAGTGAGACCTGTCTATTATGGGTCACTGAATATTGAGGACATTGTGATAATAACATTTTTGTGGTTCTGACTGCAGTTTCCCAAGTGATGTACAAGGTTCATATTAAGTACAAACTGATATTAAGGATATATGCTTTGCTCCCAAAGAGATCCTTTATAGATAAGTTTCACTGTATTTAGTTAAATTGCAGAGTAAATGGAGAAAAGCCTACATAAATAAAATGGTAGAGTGCCCATGTTAACACTTTTCTTTAACACTCGTGGTTGGTATGATGACTGTAGGACCTCTCGAGCTGCGCTGTCAAGGTCATCAGTCGTCACAGTAACCACTCATGTAAAGAACAGCCTTGTTGTTAAAGGTAACCCGTACACGTTTCTATATAGTGTATGTTCAAGGAAATTAGAAGACAACCATAAAAAAACACTACTGAGACATGCATCAGATAAACATTTGTCACAGCAACAGCAATAACCAGGGAGAGAGGTGATATGATCAAAACATTCAAACATCTTAAGGGCATTAACAAGGTGAAAGAGTCTAACATGTTTCAATATAAGAACAAGCATTTGTCAATGCCAAATTTTGTCTCACTGGCATTGGCATTGGTAGTGCTGGAGTTAGAGATGCATAACAGGAATGGCAATGAAGTACTGAAGTGATGCCAACCCCACCCCCACCCTGTAGAGACTGACAGGCATTGGGGTGTGCCTTTGGGTCATTAGCCATGACGCTCATGCCATTGTACCTCACCCTACCCTGTAGACACTGACAAGTGTCATGGTGTGCTTTGGGGTCTTTGGGCATTATACTTATTAGAGGGAGGCCGATTAAGGGGTAATGTGAGGAAGTTCTTTTTCATAGAAAGGGTGGTGGATGCATGAAACGGCCTACCTCAGGAAATGGTGGATATGAATATAGTGCAGGGCTTCAAACTCATCCATAATGAAATATGCTGAGGTGGGTGCAGCATAGGAGAATGGGGTGAATTTTGTGGTCGAACAGTGCAAGGCACACCATGATGACTGTCACTGACTGCAGGGTGGGGGGTGGGTGGGATGGAATGGCAAGATCAGTACAGCTGATGATCTCAAGTCACACCCCTGATGCCTGTCAGTCTCTACAGGGTGGAGTGCTACAGTTGGAAACCACTAACACCATAGGCGTGTGTTGGTGTTTTCACTTCAAATTTTCAACATGGGCTTTTTGTGAGCCTACCTCATGAAAAGTGGCACAATCAGTTTGTTAGCCAAAAGGTTGTTTTGCACAGTGGCTATGCCATTTGGCGACACAGGGACGAAAACATATTTTGGGCAGGATGTGGAAAATGACAACTGTATTGTTCATGAGGAGGCATAAAAAAATGGCAACGTTGAAAATCTGGAGTGAAAGTATGAAAAATTGGTGAGGTCATGAGCATGCATAGAAACTGCGCAAAACACATCTGTAACCCAATTATTTTTGGAAGTTTGTTAGCCACATTTTTAACATAGGCATTTTGGGACCTCCCCTCATGAACAGTGGTGCTGTGATTTTGTTAATCTGTCCCAAAAGTTGATTTCCCACAGTGACCATGAAATTGTGCACCACAGGTGCGGAAACAGATTTTGGGCAGGATGTGAAAAATGGCAGCTGTAATGTTCATAAGGAGGTGTGAACAAATGCCAGTGTTGAAAACCTGGCATGGAAATATTGCAAATTTGCAAAGTTACAAGGGTGCGTGGAAGCTGCGCAATGCACATGTGTAACACAGTCATTTTATGGACTTTCGGCACCATTTTAGGACCTCTGCTCATGAACAATATCATCGTCATTTCCTCAAACTGTCCTGAAAACTGATTTCACACAGCGACCCGCTATTCTGTGTCAGACGTGTGAAAACACATTTCAGCCAGGATATGTAAAATAACAGCTGTACTGTTCGTCAGGAGGTGTGGAAAAATGCCAATTTTGAAAATCTGGAGTGAAAATATTACAGACTCACGAAGTTACGAGCATGCGTGAAAACAGCGCAATGCACACTCATAAAACAGCCATTTTGGGGAATTTTTTCACCAGATTTGCAACATAGGCTTTCTGAGATCCCCCTCATGAACATTGGTACTGTTGTTGCGTTACTCAGTCTCAAAAGGTGATTCCATGCAGTGACAGTGAAATCACCTTTCGGGACCAAATAACACCATGACAGTGACTGAATTCAAGAGGAGGGATCCCAATAACCCCATGTTGAAAATTTGGTGCAAAGATTCCAAAAAATGCTTGAGATATGCAATGAAGTTGAAAAAAAGCCCCATTTATGCCATTATACAGCTTACCTGCATTTCTTCAGTTTGCAGTCTGCTTTGAAGACTGCAGACATGTCCCCGGTCCACCAAAGATCATTGCGCTGGACTCTGGAGGTAAGTATGGGATGGGGGTGGGGAGGCAGGGTGCGAGAGGGTGGGCGCGGGTTGTGGGAGGGGGCAGGGAGATGGCGAATGACCGCTTTTTCACAGGGCTAAAAAAACCATCTCAGGATGGTTTTATTTTCCAGGGATTTGGTATGCTGGAGTGGGCTCCAGCATGCCACCCAAGTGTTTTTTCTGGGATGCTGTAGCCGACGGGGGATTGAATTCCCCATCGGGTACACAAGGAAAGCAGAGGGCAAGAGCTGAGGGGATTGGGCAACCCCTTGGCACAGAACAAAAGTGGGAGGTAGACATTATGCCAACTGGGAGTGAGCTCCCCTGTTGGCAAAATAAATGGAACAGGGACAAACGCCGACGGGGACTGGGCCCCCCGTCGGCAAAGAAAAACTGTTGGGGGGCGCATGATGACAAGGGGGATTGGGCACCCTCTCAGCATACATTTTAAATGGGGGTGTCATTATGCTAATGGGGAGTGGGCTCCCCCATTGGCATTGTGACAGGAGGTGGCGGCAGTCACTACCTCCATGTAGTGTGCTCATCAGGAGGCATATTGAGGTCGTGCTGCATGAGAGCTTCGCTCTCATTGCAGCGGACCTTTTTTAGCTGTGGTGGCCACATTAGGATTCATGATGTCAGCGCCTGCTGCTGGCTGATTGGGGAATGAGGGATGCACTTACTGATGTGTGCCCTGCATTCACCCAACAGTGATCGTGCCTCCAAATCTGCTACTACCGCAGTATGTTGGCTGCACATGCATGAGCCAACATAAAAATAGCAGGACAAGAGAACACAGCATGAGATTAGAGGGAGGCCGATTAAGGGTTAATGTGAGGAAGTTCTTTTTCACAGAAAGGGTGGTGGATGCATGGAACGGCCTACCTCAGGAAGTGGTGGATATGAATATAGTGCAGGGCTTCAAACAGACACGGGATAGGCATAAGGGAGCAATACAGATGAGTATGTATAGATAGGCCATTGACAGAGTAAAGGCCTATGGCACATTCATAAGGTAGAAAAAATGGACAGACTGGATGGGCCTTGCAGTCCTTATCTGTCGTCAACTTTTATGTTTCTATGTTGTTAGCAGTAAACCATACACTATCCTATATATAAGATAGGAAGAATAGCAATTTAAATTTTTCAGTGAACAAGGGTTGAACATAGTTTGGATCATTGGATATTCTTAAGAGCTGCATTTGATCTGCTGGCATTATCCCCTGCAGGTATTTAAATACCATTATCATGCCTCCATGGAGCCTTCACTTTTCCAATGAGAAGCTCTCCAGTTCTGCAAATCTGTCCTCATAGGTTTATATTTTCCAAGCCCTCAGCCATGATGCTCTACGCTCTTTGGACTGTTTTGATCATGTCAGTATCTTTTCTCAGACATGGAGACCTGAACTGAATGCCGTACTTGAGATGTGGTGTGACCAAAGATCAGTACAAACTGCAAAAGCATTATACTTTCTCTTGATCTGCTTATGAAGTTTCTGTTGATGCATGTCAAGATTTTACTTGCCTTGCTAGCTGTCACCTCTCACTGCTAGTTTCAGCATAGTGAACATGTTGCTGACCATTACACTAGGGCTGGGCGGACTGTTCCATGGGAGATTCGGACCCCTGGATTGAATCTGCAATCCATGGACCCAGATAAATACGGACTTAGCCATAGAAATTTAGTTCCAGGTCTGTGGAGATGCCATTTCTGTGATTTTGTTGTCTGTTGTCATGGGGATGCCATTGGCACATACAGGCAGCTGGTGGCATCCAATCAGGCAACAGAAGGTCACGGGATGCACTCATGTATATAGCCATGCTGAGTGTGAAGCGTGCCTCCAGATAAGCAAAGAGGACCGGAGGAGCAGGAGTAAGAGCTGCACTCAGCAGAGCCAGGCAGCCAGCAGAGACAGCCACCAAACAAAAGTGCCAAAACCCACCAAAAATGCCAGATATATATGAGCCGGAGGGGAGGGGAGGGGAGGGAAGAGAAGAAATTATGAAGAGTGAGACAAAGAAGGGGGGAGAGAAACCGATTATTGGGGGTGGGTGAAGGCGGGTCAGGGAGTCGGGACTGGGGAGATAGTGGTGGCTTGGGTGGCTGCCGGGGGGGGGGATGCAAATTAAGACAGTGAGGCTGTGTGGCTGTCTGTATGAGCAAGGGCAAGCTGGCAAAATCTTTGACTTGTGCCATTTCAGATCCAGAGGAGAGAGGGAGAGACTACTGGGGCACAAGAAAGATTTTACAGTTACAGAAAATCCCAAATTAATTTTTATTCTTTTCTTGGCCTTAGGCAGTGCAGCAGTGTACATGAGAAATGGCAGGCAGGCAATATCTTTGACTTGTGCCATTCCACATCAAGAAGAGAGAGGGGGAGAGAGACTACTGGGGGCGCAAGAGAGATTTTACAGTTACAGAAAATCCCAGATGAAGGAGTTTTTTTTTTCTTTTCTTGGCCTTAAACAGTGTATCTGACCGTGTACATGAGAAATGGTAGGCTGCAAAATCTTTGACTTGTGCCATGCCTGATCCAGAGGAGAGAGGAAGAGACTACTGGGGGGGGGGGCAAGGGAAATTTTACAGTTATATAAAACCCTCAATTTTTTTTCCTGGCTTCAGTGTGGTTGTGTGTACAGGGCAAGAATAGCAGGGTGGCAAAATAAATCTTTGACTTGTGCTATCCTATCACAAATTACAATCACTTGTTAACATTCATTCACAATATCATACAGAAGGGAGAGAGAGAGACTGTGGGGGGGGGCTCACGACAAATGTAACAGTCCCAGAAATACCAATTAAAATGTATTTTCCTGGCTTTAGTGTGGCTGTGTGTACAGGGCAAGGGCAGATGGGTGGAAAAATAAATCTTTGACTTGTGATGTCCAGAAGGAAGAGAGAGAAACTACAGGTTGTCCCATGATAAATGCAACAGTCCCAGAAATCCCAAATAATTTTTTTTCCTGGCTTCAGTGTGGCTGTGTGTACAGGGCAAGGGCAGCAGGGTGGCAAAATAAATCATTAACTTGAGCCATCCAGAGGAGAGAGCGAGAGGGAGAGAGAGAGAGAGAGAGAGAGAGAGACTGCAGGGGGACCCACAATAAATATAACAGTCCCAGAAATCCCAAATAACATTTTTTTCCTGGCTTCAGTGTGGCTATGGGTGCAGGGCAAGGACAGCAGGGTAGCAAAATAAATCTATGACTTGTGATGTCCAGAGGGAAGAGAGAGAGAGAGAGAGACTGCAGTGGGGCCCACAATAAATGTAACAGTCTAGAAATCCCAAATAAAATCTCTTTTCCTGACTTCAGTGTGGCTGTGTGTACAAGGCATGGGCAGCAGGGTGGCAAAATAAATCTATGACTTGTGGCATCCAGAGAGGAGAGAGAGAGAGAGAGAGAGAGAGAGAAAGAGAGAGACAGAGAGAGAGAGAAAGAGAGAGAGAGAGAGAGAGAGAGGGAGATACTGCAGGGGGGCCCACAATAAATGTAGCAGTCTCAGAAATCCCAAATAAAATTTATTTTCCTGGCTTCAGTATGGCTGTGTGTACACGGCAAGGGCAGTAGGGTGGCAAAAAATATCTTTGTCTTGTGATGTCCAGAAGGGAGAGAGAGAGAGAGACTGCAGGGGGGCCCATGATAAATGTAACAGTCCCAGAAATCCCAAAAAAAATGTATTCTCCTGGCTTCAGTGTGGCTGTGTGTACAGGACAAGGACAGATGCGTGGCAAAATAAATCTTTGACTTATGACGTCCAGAGGGGGAGAAAGAGACTGCAGGGTGACCCAAGATAAATGTAACAGTCCCAGGAATCCCAAATATTTTTTTTCCTGGCTACAGTGTGGCTGTGTGTACAGGGCAAGGGCAGAAGGGTAGCAAAATAAATCTTTGAATTGTGCCATCCAATCATGATCACGTGTTAATGTTCATTCATGATTTCATGTATTAAAAAAAATACTGTTCAGACAAACAACATACAAGTTAATGCACCTGTGCTGCTGGCTGTGGGTGGCCCAGGGGATAATCTGACTTTGTGACTTGTAGCATGCTGTTTACAGTACAACACAAGTAAAGTACAAGTACTGTACACACACGTGTCATCATCATCACTCGTTCCCCATATGCCTCCTTATAAAATGGGCAAAGGATTTCAAGCAATCTGATTGGTTGTTAGCCATGCATTAGATGTGTCTAATGCACAGCTAAAACTAGAACCCCCATTTAGAATACACAGGCCCATTTTATAAGCACAATAAGCCACTCTGAGGATGTGCATTAGACAGTTCTAATGCATGGCTAGGAGACTAGACACACTCGGCCTGTGGCCTCATGCCTTACTACGTCCCCCTAGCCGTGCATTAGAACTGTCTAATGCACACCCCATCAAGTCTTATTGCTTACTTATTATCATTAGTTTTATAGTATATTGTGTTACATTGTGTATAAGCATTAACCAACCCCTAGTATGGGATTGTGCTGTGTGCGGCTATGCACCAGATGTGTCTGCATCTCCAATTCAAATTCTGAGGCACATTAAACAGTTGCTGAATTTGGTCACTTAACAGTAACTAACTGTATTGAAGGAGTCAGTCTGGTAATCTTGGAAGGAAGTGGTGGTGGACTGCTGTGCTGTCGGTGTGCTGTGTACAGTCACGAGTCATGACAGTAAATTTGTCCCTGGCCTGTGGGTGGGAGTAATCAGTTGGACATCATGTTAGTTAGAGGGATCTTTTGTTACAGGTTAGAATACTAATAATGATGGATTAAAGAGTTGATGAGGCGCATTCTATTTCTCATGTAGGCAATCAGCCTGAAAAGGGAAAACAAAATCAAACCCCAAAAAGTGATTCTTTCATGTCTAAGGTTTCGTCTTCCAAGTGAATGCTTAAATCCAATAAAGGTGAATGTCTCAGATTATTATCAGTCCCTAGTAAAAAAAAAAAAAAAATTACGTCGTTAAAAAAAACTAAAGGCGTGGTGGGTACCACCTGCAGAGGCACCCAATGATATGGAACAATTGCATACTATGCTACTGCCAGTCTCTCATCCAATTCTTCCAAAGTTGAACCAGACGAGGGTAATAATAAAGATGAAGAGAATGATCAGGCAGCACAAGGTTTACTGGAGGGAATGGAAACTGCAGATGAGGAAGAAACAGGCAGAAATGTTTTGGTTGTAGAGGGAGGCAGTGGGAATAAACCACAAGAGGAAGAGGCCCAAGAAAAATGCAAGAAAAGGGGGGACCCTGAAAAGGTGACTGAGGTGCCATGCCTTCCTGGGGAAACAAACTAAAAAAAAATAATCTTTTATTTGGTCATACTTCTCCATTAGCGCTTCCAATGAGTTGGTAGCAACATGCACTATTTGTAAACAGCCAATCAGCAGGGGTAAAAAGGAAGGAGCATTGGGAACTTCAGTATTGAAAAGGCACCTAGACAGGTGTCATAATGTTACTGAAAAGTCCAGTTGTGAGTCTCAAAGAGAAAGTGACAGTGATAGCTCACTACACTCAGGGGTAACTCCCATAGGTAAAAGAAGTGGCAGCCCCTGCAGCACTACTGAAACACCTCCACCACCACTTCCTACCATTCGAAGGACTCCTTCGACTGTTACTGAAAGTGACCATGTGTTCAAAAGCCCTCCTCCTTCAAGGAGACAGCTTACCATCTCAGAAAACATAAGAGCATAAAACCAAATATGCCTTGACTCACCCTGTTGCTGTTACAACAACCAAAAAAATTGCAGAAATGATAGCTGTTTATTTGTTACCATATAACGTAGTTGAAAATATAGGAATCAGGTGGCTGCTTGAGTACCTTGAACCTCGATATAGTATACCATCGCAGAAATACTTCTCGACAAAAGGGATTCCACATGTTTATGATGTTGTATGCAAAAAAATAAGACGTGTATTGTGCAATGCTGTTGGGAAGGTGGTGTATCTCAAAACAAACATTTATTTATTTGCTTTTGTTGACCGGGTGGGTACACTAGACATAGAAATGCCTATTTTCAGGTACGACCCGAGAGGATACAAGTGAAGTACAAGACAACAACATCGGTGTGATGCAGCACACATAAACAAATACAGTAAAGAGTTAGCCAGGAGAGTAAAGAACATCTCAGACATCAATGGTCATCTGGACAAGCTGTCAGCCCAAACCCTTCATGTCTGTCATGGCACATTGGGCATGTTGAGATAATTCACACGGGATTGGGGGCAGTGAAGCATCACAGTTTGCTGTTCCAAGAATGTTTTATTTTCCATCTGAACATACCTCATACAACATCAGTGAAGAACTCCAAAAAACCAATACAGCAATGGCTCACTTCACAGGGACTGTCAGTTGGCTTCATAGTTGCAGATAATGGATCCAATATAAGAAAGACCTTGGAGGAGGGGGGCTTTGTTCATATCAGCTGCTTTGTGCATTGCTTAAATTTAATAGTTCATGGTTTTCTCAATGATGACAAAGAGATTAAGGCTCTCGTTAGCACTGCACTCATTTCAGTCACTCAAGCAAAGCCCATCACTTGTTTGAAAAAATGCAGCAGGAGCACAGTTTACCTTTGCACGGACTGATACAAGACATTTCTACTTGATGGAAATTGACCTTTTATATGTGCCAAAGGCTGCAGGAGCAAAAGAAAGCCGTCAGGCAATACATCTTGGAATATAAAATTGGTGATGCAGACATCTATATTACTCCACCACAGTGGGCCATGCTGGAGTTTCTAATTTTCCTGCTCCAGCCATTTGAGGAAATCACCAGGGAGGTTAGTGCAAACAGAGCAACTCTCAGCCAGGTGATACCCCTAATAAAAATTCAGATTAAATCTGATTAGAAAAGCTGGCCCAGTGGCGCAGAGGGCTGAGGCACTGGACGTCTCACCTTGTGGCATGCCAGTGACCCCGGGTTCGGGAGTGAGCCTGGGTCATTGGAGGTAGGCATGGGGGGTGGAGCTGGATGGGGCAGCCGACAGGCAACTCTCTTCCCTGGGAAGGTGGAATGGCATCCCTCACTCATGGCTGCCCCCTGGTGGAGGCCGAGGGACTGTGCAAGCAGGGTGCTGGTGATAGGCCAATGGGGTGGGTAGAGGAGGGTCATTACCGGGGCTGTAAGGTGCATGCATGGCTCCACATGCATGCAACCTTCTCCTGGGGCCCTTGGGTAAAATGGGGAGAAAATGGAGGAAAAACAAAACCGGTGGCAGGATGGCGACTGACTCTCCGAGGGCATCGCTCCCGGACCGGGCGTAAGGTAAGTCCCGGTAATTCCGGGAGACAGAGCTGGGGGAGCAGATCAGATGGGGGGGCCGTTCGGGGAGGAGTATAAATAAATACATGGGGAAAAAAAAGCTGTGCAGGGAAACGTTGGAGAAGCAAGACAGTTCCATTATTACACAGGCTGCCACTTGCAGGTTGCCCACGGAATACAACAAGATCTAATGAGTCGTATGATCAAAAAAGTTAAAGAAGATGACAAACTATGTAAAATGCTTCATTCTGAGTACTACATTAAAGCAACAATCTTGGACCCACGATACAAATCAAAGCAACTATTGAGTGATGATGATGACACTTATTTTGAGATAAACAAGAATTTAATTCACGAGGTGTGTGCTGTCATGGAACAACAGTAGCACCACATTCAGAATCTTCTTCACAACTTCCTTTTCCTTCTCAGCCACTGCAGCCAAATCTTCTTCACCACCAGCCAAGCATAGTACTGTCCCACAGTCACTTGGTTCAGCTTCATGTCACTTAGAAGTGACACTGGAGTCACTTAGAAGATGTAATTGTAACATCTTCTTCATCTGCCTCTTGAAACACAGCCTCAGCACAGACCACTGTTGAAATGTACCTGGCAGAGCCCAGTATCAGCTGGAATGCTGATCCTTTGCAATACTGGAAATCCAAACAAAATATGTGGCCTGCTTTAGCAAACATTGCAGTGAGTACATGAATTGCCCTCTGACTAGCATCTGTTCAGAATGATTGTTTAGTTCAGCTGACAACGTCATTACTGACACACGATCCTGTTTGATACCAGAAAATGCTGAGCACCTCACATTTCTCAAAGTCAACATTCCCCACTTTAATTTCAAATACGATACTTAATAAAAACATACAGTGACTGCCCTGAGAAGGCCCTATCCACAATTCAAGAATTTGTGCATGTGGTGAAAATCTTCTGTGAACAGGGTCTACCACATGAGGTAGCAATTAACTGCAACAACTCAAGTCAGGACGGACTAGGCCAGGCCACTATTACTTGAATGATCACATGAGCAGCACATAATAGAAAAAAAATAATAACATCAGGGGATTCAGAGTCCAAATACAGCAAGCAACTGCATTTCATGTCACAAACTTACTTGGTGGTACCTGGTACCATTGTCTGATCTGTAAGGTAGGGTACTGATGTCTACTACTACTGCTACTACTATCACTTTTTGTCCTCACGAGTCACGACTACTACTTATCACTTTTTGTCCTTACTCAAGTCCTTACTGCTACTACTTGTCACTTTTTTTGCCCTCAGCAATTGATCCTGACTGTACTGTTTTAATTTTCGCACAGTGCATGGCTTAGCAGATGCCTGAAACCCAGAAACTGAATACTCTTTGTATATTTCTCACGTGCCCCATATTTGGCTGCGATTACTTCACAGAAAAATATGCAGCTAAATTGAAAATTCATATAATTTCTTTATTGTTTGTGTGTGCATGGTATGTTAGCCTGGCTACATCTCATTAACAGTAACTGGGCTGAGATTATTATATATTTCTATATTTTATTTTTGATACTTAAATTACTTGGTAGTGGCTGGCAGCAACTGTGGAACTAGGAAGGATATAAATGTGTTGTGTGTCATCAGGTCTTCAGGTGGCAGTGGCAAACTTTGTTATGACTGCACTCCACTTGATGGATGCGATGTGTTGCTGGCTGGCTGTCTGGGTGGTGGTGATCACTATGTCTTTTGTTTTTCTTCTTCAAGGATTCAGCGTGTTGATCAGATTCAGTAGAAGTAGTCGTAGTACTAGAAAACATTACCACCTCTTGGACCAGGTAGTGTACCAGGTACAGTACCATAGTACACTGGGGAATGAGGAGCAGTTGCGTCATTCGCATGGATAGGATGGGTGGGCTGTCTTAGTGCTGCTCATTTGATCATTCATATCCATTTCTTTGGCCTGTTCAGCTCTGACTGGAACAGCCATCAAAATAATACCCACACAGCAGCACTAATAAAAAAATTCTTAGCTGCCTGTCAGAGCCTGCAGTGCTTGGCGGTACTATGATATAGATATTTGCATCTGTCTGTCTGTCTGTCTCTCTCTCTCTCTCTCTCTCTCTCTCTCTCTGTTTCTGTTTCTCCCAGCACATTCATGTTACGGACCTGAGCAGGATATGCCACAATTATAGTTCAGCCATGAAGGGGCTAGTAGTGAATGATTGCTTTTTTTATTAAGCAGTTTTACATTAATTTTTATACAAATAATCCTTTAAATTATTCCCTTTGGGCCTCTGTCAAGTGTGACCGACTTAGATCACTTTTATGCATTTTTTTCAAATATCTGTCAATAAATCAGAACTAATCAGAACAAATCAGAATGTCACCGTGATCTGGTTATTTAATAAGGGTCAGAACTTCACTGAGTTCTCCCAGCCCTGCATTACAGCAGAGTCATTTTCCTTTCATGTTTGGTAATATTTTAATTATTTAGGATGCATTTTCCATGGACATTCTTCTTTCCAATGTGCAAGACTTTGCATTTCTCTATATTGAAATGTGTCTGCTATCTCACTGCTCAATCCCCAATCTTGTTCAGGTCTCTTGACATCTCATTTACCTTTTCTTGTGATGTAATTAACCTTCTTATTTTGGTGTCATTCTCAAACTTGCACCCAGCTACTGTGGGACACCATGGGGCACCTGTTTCATGGGTGACAGATTGCCATGATACACAAAGCCTGGCCTCCTATCCTGCTGCCAGTTTCAAACCCAGTACATTCCTCAACCAGCTATATCTAGGTTTTCCATTTTTGCACCTCTTATGTGGGACAGTATTAGATGCTTTGCTGAAATCTACAGTAGGTGCACACCATCCATGAGTTTTCCTACAGTATATCAAGATATTCGGTCACTTCTCGAAGAATTAAATAGGAATTGTCTAGCCTGATTTCCCTTTGTAAATCCATACTGGGCCATTAATTCTAAATAGTGGAGCTTGGCAGAATGCAACACACAGTACCATAGTATTCTGCAGATTTACTGCAGAAAACACAGCAGTTTCTATGGCAGGTAATGCCCCTTTGTCATGCAGTACTCTGTGCCACTGCATTGCATCCTGGCGTGTTCCACTGTAAGTGTCCAACAATTTTATTTCTTATGATAGTCTCCATTCACTTCCCTGGTGTTGATATCAAGCTTTTTGTCCATAATCCCCTGGTTCAGCCTTAAAACCTCTTTTGACTATTGGCACTACATGGCCACTCTCCAATCCTCTGGGAGAGAAGCCGATCTTATTTACTCATTAATATCATTTCCAGTGGGATGGACAGTATATAGCCAGCTCCCTTAGGATTCTTGGGTACATTTTGTTTGGGCCTGTTACATTGCTTGTACTGCCCATCGTATTGTCTCAACTCCTTCAGCTGTTACAGTATGTGTATGTCCTGCAGTGTGTTTTCTCGTGCACCTATGATTAACATTTTACTGTCAGCTACTGTTCCATCCTTCTACTCACTGTGCATTCTGTTCAGCCTTTGCTATTGGGTCACTGTTTTCAAAACCCTTTAGGTGTCCAGCTACCTTCTGTGTTCTTCATTTCATATTGACATATATGAGCACCTTTTTGTTGATGGGTTTAACATCCAGTGTTGTCTACAGTCATCTTCTGCTGCATGTTTTGCCCTAATGATTTAGTATTTTCTCACTCTAGGTATGTCAACATAAAGTTGTCTGTTTTCATTTGTGTCTTTAAATCTCCACCTGTTGTAGGCCTCTTTTTCACTCCTTCATTATGTCTAAATCTTGATTTGTGATCCACATGTAAGTCCCCCCCCCATTTTGTGGTTCACCAGTTTGGGCTATGGCCCCTGATTCCCCCAGTGTCCCTGTCTTCAGCCTCTGGTCCCATTGACTATTGGATCAGGACTGGGGGGATTTCACTAGGAGCCCTGCTGGGATTCAGGCCAGGGCTCCCTTCCCCAAAGCTTCGTGGCAACTGCCACTGGATCATTCTGTTCCTCAACCCCATGGTGATTGTGGGGCCAAGCTCCTGTTGATTGTTGCACCTTCAGGCACTGAGGAAAGCTTTCTGCCTGGCTCGGGAGTTGTCCAGGGCTAGACCGTGTAGTAGAGATTGTGGCTGTGCATGTGTAAGTTCCACGCATTCGCAGCCAGCACTTAAAGGAGCCGTGGCTCCCCAAAAACAGTTTGACAGTACGGCCATAATTTAAAACCATTCTCAACTCTAGACTAGGCAGCGGAGCTGCAAATTATGTACTAAGCACCATCGAGCACATCATTTTGAGGTCTCTTGGTTCTCAAATAGCTAGTGGGATCAGAAGCCATTGGAAAGAAGTGCACATGCTCACCTGAAGCTTAAAATGGTGCCTCTTCTTTGGGAGCACTGTTGGGCAAACGGGGCTCCATTCATGTAGTTTGGGGATTTCTAGGTCCCATCTCAGCAAGCAGGGCCAGGGCATATAGTTAACTGCCCTAAATGGGCTTTACATAAATACTGGAGACTGAAAATGGCAGTCAATCCAAATGTAGACAAACATGGTGGCCCCCAGGGAATCTCCCTGCCACAAGGGTTTCTGGGAAGGGTTAAAGGGCACCCTCCACTTGCCCAGGAAAATGTTGGCCAATAAGGTTGGGAGTTGGGGACTGCTATAAAAAGGGCTGTTCCCTGAGAACTGTGAGGAGTCCCAACGAGAGCTGAAAGGTGGAGAATGTATGATGGGGGGCTGCACCAGCCAGAGGCTATCTGTGGTGCAGAAAGGCCCTTCCAAAACTTAAAGTTTAGGCAGATTAACTGCTCTCTTGTTTTTCCCAGCCAGGAAACTATTTGTACTGCTCTCCTCTTTTTTCCAAGCTTGGAAGTTATTTATACTGCTCTCCTGTGTTCCCAGTCAGGAAGTTTATTTAGACTCCTGTCCTGTTTGTCCCAGCTGGGAAGCAACTCAACAGAGCTGGTTTGAGACTACAAAGAAGCCCAACTCTATTCAAGTTCCAGCAGAACCTGTGTATCCAGTATGGTGTCTAGGTTGACCATGAGCCTGGGCGATACCCTGGTCACTTTGAGAGCTCCGTAGATAGTGACTATCCTTCACCTATAGCTTGGGTGGGGGTGCCTGATCTCTCTTCTGGAGGGGTCTGGCGCACCATTTCTGGGGGAGAAGACAACGAATGGCTCGAGGGGCGAAGATGACAAAATGTTCTGGGGCAAAGACGATGAAAAGCACGAGGACCAAAGACAATGAAAAAAATTCCCTAAGGGCATAGATGACAAAAGGCCCAATGGGTGAAGATGACAAAAGAGCCATCAAGGGAGATGGAAACAGCGTCTGCTTTAAAGTTTCCTGTCTGTATCATTCTGTCAATTGAGAGGCTGCCTCCTGTGTTCAGAGGTGCACAGTCAAGATGTATCCTTCTACAGCACCCCCTGAACTCATTAAAAACTGTGAGTACCTCTGGGCTGCAGTCCGAGAAGTTCTGTGACACTCAGTCAGTTAGTTTAGAAAGCTATAAAGGGGTTAAAGTCCTGGGCAGGACTTTGTAAATCTGCAGGAAGAGCCCAAGCAGAAGTTTATAAAAATCAACCAGTCCACCCTTGTTTGGATTACAAATAGGAGCCCCTTATACAAGTTCTTCCCGTTCAAGATTAAAACTGTTATTTCCACAGTGTCCTATAGTGTACCAACCCAGTGTTAACTGGTTAGCTACCAGCAATCTGGTGAGATGCCCACCACAATAGACATTTATCATTTCTCACGCCCGTTAAGGGGGGAAGCTGGGTGCACCTGTATGTGTGGGACATCTGATGCAAAGTTGTTGATGTACTTCCTGCTTCCCCTTACCCCTCCCCTATAATAAAGAGGAGGTTAGTTGATATTATAATTTGTGTCCATGGGTATAGACTTGTGTGTAATTCTGTTGTGTGGGAAGAAGTGAAAGTGTGTGAGAGAGAACATAATACTTGTTCCTAGGGGTGGGTTAGGGCCACACTGGGTAGCCTTTATATACATTTGCCCCAGGTGGGGGCACCAAAATCTGTTCCTTGTGTTCTATCAGTATACTGCACCCAAAAGAACCCAGGCCTATCGCAAGGTGGGTTGGTAAGTGAGTGGGTGCTGGGTGTGTATGTTAAAATTCTCTCTTGCACACATTCATCTAAACCTCCTCCTACTACTATATACTCTTACTTCATGCTCAGTAAGATGCATCTTTATTTTAAGTTATCCATGTGATTTTTAAGGCTATCCCACTGTTGCTGAACACAGATGTCCTTAAGCTTTTTCCCAGTTTACTTGTGCTGTAAGCTATCTCATTTGTTCCAAATCTGTCTTGTGTAGATGCATAGTATATGTAATTTCCTTGACATTCTATTTGTTTTTGTTAATAGTGAATTTGATGTAAGCAATAATACTGGGTGGGTAGTATTGGGTTATACTCACCCATCCAGGGGTGGTAATAAGACCCAATGCCACAAGCAGTGGGCCTTATAGCCCCTGGAAAGACAGGTGTGGCACATACTATGTACCCTGGAGGGTATTATTAAACTTAAAACATGGGTTATTGGTCACATTTTAAATAAAATGTTTTAAAAAATGAAAAACAAAATGTAGAAAGTAAATTGAAAATGATAAAAAAAAAATAGGTGTAAAGTAGTCACTGTACTGCTGGACTTGCAAGTAGAGGGTGCTGCTTTGTTTCACTACTTTCATGAAGCTAATGCTTTCAGTTAGGTCTTCTGTCTCCCCCTTCCCCCAGCAGCAAGTCTGTTTTGGTTCTCCTTCCCCAGCTCCTGAGTACTGGTAAAAACAGTTTTATATTTTTAACAGTGACAGACATTTAAATTTGTTTCTAAATTGGCAACCTTTTAAATGTTTGCGCACTCAGAACAGACTAGTTCAGGAGTCACTTGCAGTGTAGGTGTTCCATTACGTGAGTGGTCAGGAGCGTGATTGTGTTGTAGTGGGGGTCTAATGTTACTGAGAAAGACGCCGGTATCAACAGATTCTGTAAGAACAGCCATTACTGCAAAACAAAAAAGATATATGTGGGGTTTAAATTTTTTTTTTTTCTTTAATGTTCATGGCAATATTTTAGTCAAGTTGGCTTAGCCATTTTGGAGTTCAAGATTTGATTTAGGGTCAATGATTTATATGGTAAATAGGCAGACAGGCGCAGGAACTAGTTGTTTAGTAGTCTCTGTTGCCCGATGCCTGCCTGGATCTTGGTTGTTGTTAGCCAATCAGGAAGATGGGTTTCTTCAACCCCTTTTCTAAGATATTATAGTCACAGTTTATACCTCCCTGGCCTGGTTATCCTTTAAATATTATTTGATTTTTTGTGGTTTCATTGAAACAATGTACTGGGTAATACTCTTCATTAGATCCAAAAATTGAAAATTACTCTTGGACTTGCCTGTTTTATCCTTCTAATATATGTCTGGGTTGTTACCCACCCACCCCCAAACAACATGCTTCAAATTCTGAAGCTTTTCTAATCTCTTCATGTAGTTTAGGTCCCAACATTACTTCTTATTTGGATGTCTGCAGCATAACCTGACTGTAACTCCTAACCATGTCTCACTTTTCATTAAAACCAGTAGGCACAGTGTCTCTCTCCGTCCTTGTTGATGTCATTTACTAAACAAAACGGACAAAAAATCCTGCCATCTGGTTGATTGACACTGCCTGGCACCTATACATTTACCTCAGCCTAATGGCCAGGTACAAAAAGTTCCAGTGGGATTTGGAATCTTGGACTTGCCTGTTTTATCCTTCTATTATATGTCTGGGTTGTTACCACCCACCCCCCAAACAACATGCTTCAAATTCTGAAGCTTTTCTAATCTCTTCATGTAGTTTAGGTCCCAACATTACTTCTTATTTGGATGTCTGCAGCATAACCTGACTGTAACTCCTAACCATGTCTCACTTTTCATTAAAAACCCGTAGGCACAGTGTCTCTCTCCCGTCCTTGTTGATGTCATTTACTAAACAAAACGGACAAAAAAATCCTGCCATCTGGTTGGCTGACACTGCCTGGCACCTATACATTTACCTCAGCCTAATGGCCAGGTACAAAAAAGTTCCAGTGGGATTTGGAATTTGGGCAAATCACATGCAGAATTCATGACTTCTTTCACTCATCCCTAATTCAATTACAAACATGGCGGACACCTTTAACCTTGGTGAAACCCTTCAGCAAGGCTCTAAAAAGTAAAACTCCTAAGATAAAAATATCTGTTTTTAATTAAAAAAAGATGGTATTTTTTTAATTTTTTTCTGTTTTCACATTTTATAAGTGCAATAAGACAGTCCAGAGTGTGGATTAGACTGAGATAATTGCCTTTCCAGGGGCTGTAAGGCCCTCTGCCTACAACGTTGGGCCTCACTATACCTCTGGGTGGGTGATTATCTCAGCCCAACCTACAGCTTGTCATGTATTATTGCTTGCTTAAGTACCTGAAGTTACTTTCTGACATAATAATTTGTTATTCCTTCTTTTTTTCCCGGTCTGTCTCTTCTGAATAGTTTGTAGTTGTTTAGTTAAGTTTGCCACAGGTCTTTTTCATCTCCCCTTGGCCCCCATTTTGAGATGGTTAGCATATCATTAAACATGTTTGTGACACACTAACTGTGATTAGCATGGTCGGATGAGGCGGGCCATATTCAGCAGCCCCCAGTGCATGGTGCTAAGCTGATAGCACATATGCACATAATATACAACTGTGCCCATGCAAATGAAGGATCTCCATTGCATATAGGATGTAATAGTACCTTTAGGAAGTTTGAATGCCCTAAACAGCCGCTGCAGCACTGTTTAAAGACTTTAAAATCCTACTCTTTCCAAAGAGCACAGTGGTGTGCATCCCCCCCCCCAGCCGAGCTCCAGGCAGGGGACTGACAGCATGGTCTGTCTTTCCCTGATAGGTCCCCCCCCAATAGCCAGTCAGAGGTGTCTTACTATGTTAACACCTACAGTATATTCCTGGTTGTCAGGTATCCCTCCATCCCCTGATTGCCAGTGTGATCTGTCCATATATCCTAATGCACAATCCCTGGTAGTCTACTGGCCCCTCCCCACCCCCATTTAAAGTTCTGAGCTGTCACTGTACCTCATTGCCCAATCCCTTGTAGTCTAGTGGACCCCCTTCCTCCAGTCGCATGTCCAAGCTGTCCATGTACCCTGATGCTCAATCTCTGGCTGTCTGATGGCCACTCACCCCTGATCATAAGTCAGAATGGTTCATATACATGAGCCAGCCTGCTGGTGCAGCAGCTGGATTTCCACTTGCGATGCCGGTGACTCGGGTTCAGGAATGGACTCTGGTTGTCAGAGGGCTGGCCAGGGGAGAAGGATTGAGCATCCCTTGACTGCTCTCCTTCTCCGGGGGAGGGGGAGCACACCCGGTTGGTGAAGCAGCGACAACCAGTGGAGGATAGGTTTGTCGAAAAGCACTGATGCCTACTCCACTCAGGGGCAGGGCAGACGCTGGTCATCATTGCACGTTCCTGCCCCTGCCTAAAGGGGGAAAACCTTGTGTCCCTGGCCATCTCCATGAGGCCCTGTCCCTGGGCCTCAATTAGCCTCTGCAACTGGCTTCCCCGACCAAATACTGATTTCGAGGCACTGGTAGGGGAACAGTTCTGCAACCTTGCCCTCTGGGGGGAAAGCCAGGGGTGACTGGGTGAGCGTCAGGCATAGGAGGAGGAGGAGGAGGTGGAGGTACAGGGGTCCGTAACCAGGGCAGATATTGACAGCTGGGGAAACAACAAAAAAAAGAAGAAAAAAAAATTAGAATGGTCCATATACCTTGCTGCCCTATCTATGGTAGTCTAGTCGCTCCTCACCCTTACCCAAGCACCATACCACACTCCCTCCCATTTCTGCCCACTCGGCACCCTACACCCATACACCCTGATGACATCCCATTCACCAGAACATGTCTGCTGCCACCAAACAGAGATGGCAAATGGCACAGCCCCTCTGCCTACCACTTCGGCTGGCCACTTTTTGAGTGGCAGAGAGTGAGCCCTTCTGTAGAAACAGTGTTTCTACAGTAGGCACATGCTCACTCTGTGTCACTCAGATGGCAGCTGGCCAATATGGTGAGAGGAAAGGCTGCGTTGTTTTCAACCAGTGCAGGAGATTCCATATGAGGTATGTGGAGGCTACCTGGGGTAGGCAGTGGTGGGACCAGAGTGGCGATATGGGGAGGGGAGTTCTATGATCGGGAGGTCTGGGGTCTATTAGACAGCAGGGATGGTGTAGAATACTTACTACACATTATCAGATTGGTGATCTGGGGGTAGGGGGAACACTGGATGCCATCTATATATAATAGAACATTTTTAGAGAGGCATATATACAGTGATCAAGGGAGAAGGACTACTGGATGCCAGGGATATTGCAGTTGACATAGAAGAAGGCATATTTAAAGTGACTGGGGGGTGGGCAGGAATGCTGTCAGGGACACTTGGCTGGGGTATTGCGTATATGGTCACACGCAGCTGTGCATAGTTATAAGAGAAGGGTTTTGTAAGCATTAAATAGTACTACACCAGAGGCTGTTTGGCACTTTCAAAACCTCTGAATATATTGCTGCACCCTCTATGCAAGGGGGGGGTCTCTCATTTGCATTGATGCAGTGGCAAATTCTGCATATCCATGATTTAGCGTTAGCACCCCTGAATGTGCCCCCCATCTGATCATGCTATTTCTCATTAGCATGGCTCTAACATGGTTAGCGCCATGCTAACCTTTTGAATATGGGGGCCCAAGCCCATTTACAGCAATGTCTCAGGTAAGACTAAGAACATTGACAACAGCATGATTACTAGAAGTGCACATCATTAATGGCAACAGAGTTTACACAGTCAATATGTTAACCTAATTTGACACTGTACTTACCTCTTTGTTTATTAGAATAAGTTCCACATCTGTTTCACATATAAGTGAAGCGGGCCTTCTCATGTTAGTAAAAAGGCAGAATTCCTGCAAAAGTGAAAGCAGGAAATAATGTTATAAAAATGTTAAAGAATTTTTCATTGATACAAATGTCTCCAAGACAGCTAGCTAACTTATTGCCTTTTTCTAAAAGCTATATTATTGTCATGAGGTCCTGGAAAGAGAGTTTATTAAAGTTGGTCTAACCATGATTTTCACTCTGTCAAGGGCATTTGATGTAAATTTTGCCCTTTGACATTAAGCAGACATTTCACCTCCCTTGTGGGACCTTTTCTTATGTATTGGATAGTCTATTTTATATAATACCTAAGGCCCACTTGTTTTCTCTCTCATTTATATTTACCCATATAGTGTAAGGTAGAACGTTGTTATATCTGGCAAAATCTATCATTTCACAAGGTTGTTATACCATCGATGTGACCTCACTATGTTGTTAACCCATCGATGGTAGGTCACATTGATGGTATAACAACTTCGAACTCCCACACGCTGTAATCAACTTGTCAGCACAGCCACACGTTCCTCCAGTTTTAAATGCGCTAATCTAGTCTGTTTCTTGTTCTCTTTCACTGCTAAGGCTGTAAGAGCTTAACTATTGTTATTAAGTGTGCTACAAAAAGTAAGGAATGTTTTCAATATTTTTTTTTGCCCTGTACCTTGTAAATCCATGAATCCAGAAGTGTCTCCATCTGAACTGAAGACTGACCTCTGAGACACTTACGGATGATGCACCATGTGATGTTGACCCGCAGTGACATTCGACCGCATCCTGTTTTAGACCACAAATCTATTGAAAACATTTAATTGTTTGTTTTAGTAAAGGTATAACCTACTCAGATGGTCCCTGATTCTGCTTTGATAAAGAGTGGTCCGTTGTTTAAAATAAATGGTGTCCACATCTTCACTTGCAGGTATGAGCAGTTACCATCAAGCGATGGTGCTTTCTCTGGAAATTAGCCCATTTTGTGCTTTGTGATTTTTCACTGGTGCCCATACACTATACAAGACAATGTAAGGGCATCATGTTAACAACTTCACTGAATTTACTTCTTGTGGTTACCATGGCTACTATAAACCTCTCGAGCTCCGCTCTTTAGGTTTACACAGTTGCCATGGCAACCTCTCGAAGTGAATACAGCGTGGTTGTTAACTGATGCCCATACATTTTACTTTATGTTATCACCTATTAACAAGGTTTTCTGCATAGCTCCATGTTGTCAATGGTGAATTTAATACATATGGGTAATATATATATATATATATATATATAGATATATATATATATATATCTATTATATATATATATATATATAAATATAATATTAGTGGCATGTAGAGTCACTATAGTTAGAGTTGAACTTTGGTTTCTATGTTAAACTTGGGTGGGGTTCTGGGAACAGGAGGGCCGCCCACAAGGGGCAATATGAGGGAGCCATATGGGAAGATACTTGTACCAGTGGAAAGGTTGGGGAAGAGGGAGTGGGAGCTAGCCAAACATAGGACCTAACACTGGAGGGAAGACCAAATTCAGGGGAGAGGAGCCAACGCTTGTCAACTCAGTGGTGGTAGGTAATAGGTTTGAAGCACTGGTGACTTTGGTGGAGGAAGTTGAGGGAGGATCTCCAGGAGGGGGCAGGAGGGGAATAGGAGGAAAGACATGAGGCAGCAGGCAGCTGGAGGAGGGGGTCAGAGGTAAAAGGGGAGGGGGGGAACTGCCCAGATAGGGAAGACAGGAAGAAGGAGGAGGGGGGCCAGGGGGATTCAGAGGGCTGTGGAGTTTAGTAAAGTAACATGGAGGGTAAGAGGGATTGGACAGGGGAAGGGGAGCAATAGGGGTGGTGGCATAGCTAAAAGTAGGGCGTACTCTAGGGTGAGATACCTCGGTAAGAGAGTGGTGGAGGGGCAAGGAAGAATGAGGGGGAATACTAGTGCTGGGGGATTCCATACTTAAAGGAATAAGATGGGACAGTAAGGGGGAAAGACATAGTTGTATATGGGTAGAATCCTTACCTGGGCTAAGTGTGGGGCAGTCTATTCTGAAGTGTGCAAGGAAGGGTAGGGGGAAGCTGCATCTTGTTGTACATATGGGTATGAATGACTTGGCAGGGGAAACGGTTGAAGTTGTAATGGAGAGGTTCAAGGAACTGTGAAGGGTGTTTGAGGAGCTGGGGGAATCGGTAGCCTTTTTGGTGGTACTCCCAGTGCCTTGCGCAAGTATGGCAAGGAAGGGGAGGATCAGAGAGTTCAACATATGGCTGGGGAAATGGTGTCAATCCAAGTGGTATGCGGTATTGGGGGGCTGGGGGGACAGCTGGGACAATAACAACCTATACACAGGGGACAGGGTACGCTTGAGCGGGGAGGGGAAGGCAGTATTAAAGAAGGGATTCAAGAGGTACATAGAAACAAAGGTGGGTTTAAACTAGGAGCAGGAGGTAACAAATGGACTACTGGTAGGCAGGGTTCCTGGAGAGGGGTATCAAACAAGCTTACCCCCTAAGTTAATAGGGAGGAAGTCGGGGTAGGGGCATTGGGGAGAGGAGGGAGGAAGACCAGGGAAGGGAAAGGGAGGAGACTGGGTGGAGGGTGGTCATGCTAAATGCAAGAAGTCTAGATAATAATACAACTGAGTTGCAGGCTCTCCTTACAGTGGAAGGGATTGATATTGTGGCCATCATGGAAACATGGGCCACCCAGTACCAGGACTGGGATATGATGATACCAGGGTATAGAATATTTAGGAAGGATAGGACTAAGGGGAAACAAGGGCATGGCAATGTATGTATGGAAAGGGATAAGGTGTATAAGGGAGGAGGAAGGCAGAACAGAGGCCCTATGGATGCAGTTCCAGGACTGATGGGGTAGGACATTAAGGACTGGGGTAGTATACAGACCACCAGTGCAAGGGAAGACCTGGACAGAGAGCTTGCAGAGCAAGTCAGAAGGGTCTGTAGGAAGAGAAACATCGTGGAGGTGGGGGAGTTCAACCTACCTGGGGTGGATTGGACCACCGACCGCCATGAGTGCAAGGGAGCAGGTACTAATAGACGCATTTCAGGACAGCTTTCTTGCACAGTTAGTATATGAACCAACTTGGTTAGAGAGGACACTGGACATGGTACTTTCAAATGGAGAGGCAGTAAGGGATCTGGGGTGCAGGACCTCTGGCTGGGAGTGACCACCACTCAGTGTGGTTCACACTCAATATGGGTAGGGAAACAGGGGGTACAGGAACCATGGTGATTAAATTTTAAGGGGCAGACTTTAGAAGGATGGGGGAATATTAGGTAGTTATCTGACAATAATTCAACCAGACATGGATGCTAGTCAGAAATGGGAGTGTATTAAGAAAGGGCTGATTGAGGCCACTGGGATGTGTACACGGTCAAGGAGCAGGAAGGAGAAAGCAAAGAAGCCAAGTTGGTTGACTCATGAGGATAGAGAGGCAGTGAGGGGAAAAAAAGGGCATTCTGGAAACTCAAGGAGGCAGGAGGGGGGACGACAAGAATGAGTATGCAAAGAAGTCCAAAGAGGTCACCAGGTTAGTCAGAGCAGCCAAGGCTTCAAGAGAATTGAGACTGGCACAGAGCATTGGGGAAGATGAAAAAGACTTCTTCAGATACGTTGGAGAAAGAAGGAAGAATAAAGACCAGATTGTAAGGATTAAGAAGGAAGAAGAGTGGGTGGAAAAGGGGGTGGATCAGGCAGAGGTATTAAATGAGTATGTCTGCTTTGTGTTAATGCGGGAGAAGAGGGGCAGATACCTCAAGGGAGGGGTGGGAGTGGGATGGGGTTGGGGTGACTGATGTAAGGATTACAGAGGGCAGGGTTCTGGAAGGACTTAAGACACTAAGGTTGGACAAGGCACTGGGATCAGATGGCATTCACCCTAAGGTACTCAGGGAGCTAGCAGAGATCCTAACAGGACCACTGGCTGACCTGTTCAACACCTCCCTGGACACAGGATGCATACCACAAGACTGGTGAATGGCCCATGCAGTGCCCATTCACAAAAGTGGACTGAGGGATGAACCAGGTAACTACAGTCTGGTAAGTCTTACTTCAATTGTGGGGAAGCTCATGCAGACAATACTAAAGGAGAGGCTAGTAGCCTTTCTGGAGGTTAATGATCTCCTGGATGGACATCAACACAGGTTTGTCTTGGGCAGATCCTGCCAGATGAATCTGATTGAGTACTATGACTGGGTGACCATGGATCTGGATGGGGGACATACGGTGGATGTCTTAGAAGACTTCAGCAAAGCATTTGATTCTGGGCTGCTTGGGATGCTGGGGGGAAAGCTGGAGTTCATAGGGGTGGGAACAAAGATGATCAAATGGATTGTCAACTGGCTTGATGGTAAGCAACAGAGGATGGAGGTGTTGGAAGGGGAACTCTCAACACCGAGGGAGGTGACAAGTGGGATGCCACAGGGATCGGTACTGGGACCAGTGCTGTTTGGAATATTTATAGTGGATATCTCATATGGGATACGGAGTAGGATCAGTCATTTCACAGATGATACGAAGATTAGAGCTGTGATGGATGATACTGAAGGGTGAAAGGGGTTACAGGAGGACCTGGCAAAACTACAGGAATGGTCAGAAACATGGCAGTTGGGGTTCAATGCCAAGAAGTGCAAGGTACTGCACTTTGGAGCTAGGAACCAGGGGAGGAGCTATCAACTGGGAGGGGTGCAGCTCGAAATCATCGAGGAAGAAAAGGATCTGGGGATGCTCATAGTAGGCAGCATGAACAACTCCACCGAGTGCAGGAAGGCAGCAGTGAAAGCTAACAGGATGCCGGGGTGTATAGTGAGAGGAATCTCCTCCAGAAATAGGGAGGTGATCTTTCCTTTATACAGGTCCCTGGTCAGGCCACACCTCGAATACTTCATGCAATACTGGCACTCGTTTCTGAAGAAAGATATAAAATTGTTGGCATGGGTGCAATGGTGAGCAACAAAACTGATACAGAGATTGGAGGGGAAGTCCTACGAGGAGAGTTGGGAGAGTTGAACATGTACTCCCTGGAGGAGAGGAGAGGAGGGACAGAGGGAATATGATTGAAACTTGTAAATACCTCAAGGGAATAAACAAGGTTAACAAAGAAGGAATTTTCCAGAACAAAAGGGGGAGGGATACGAGAGGGAACCAGCTAAGACTGGAGGGTGGAAGATTCAGGAGGGAAATCAGGAGACATTATTTCATGGAACAGGTGGTGGATAGATGGAATACTCTGCCTGAGGAGGTGGTGGCCTGTTATTCTGTGGGCAACTTTAAGAAGGGGTGGTATAGAGTAAGGGGGGATTATAATGAGGGAGGGTGTGGGTGGGGCAGCTGCGAGATGAGGGGCTAGCTGCACAATCGAGCAGACTCGATAGACCATAAGGCCTGCTTCTGTTCATATGTTCTTATGAAATTTTTCACTTTAAAATCTTAGCAACCATTCAATGGATTTGCATAACATTTTTCATTCATGGTTTAAGTGGTAAATCTCTGAATGTACCAAGTTTCATTCTGGTTGAATATGCAGTTTCTGAGATTTGGAAAGTGAAAAAAGTTAATTTTTTGTATATTTTTTCCCATTGGTTTAAATGGGATTTTCTTTGAATTTGGCTACAGCCCAAAAGGTTTGGAAGTTTGTTCTGAAATTTTTAGGGTAGAAAGGGGTTGACTTACAGATGTGCCTTTTGCTTGTTTGGTGAACAAAATATTGATCCGTTTTAAAGTTATTCTGATTTAAAATGTTCATAAATTTGTTCTGCGCATGCTCAGTAAGCACCACACGATAGCTGTTTGATATGAAAAAAGAATTATTATTTCATATGACATGATCCTTTTTCATTAAGGAAAATCATTTTTCATATGGCTGTCGTATTGTTTTCAGTTTTGCCTGAGAAATTCAAATTTGGAAACCCACAAAAATGATATTCTGGGGAGGAACTAGCTCATGTAGCTTGCTTATTGGGACCATCTTAGCTGCATTCTGCACTTTATTGCTTGAGAAATGCCCTTCAAATTTGTGTTTTTTTAAACATTGAAATTCTTTTTCCATGTAGGCGTCATGCAAAAAAAGATCTTGTTTTGTATGACAACTCGCAAAAAATATATTTTTTAATATGGTAAAACAATGTATTTCAATGGGATTTTCAACTTTGGTGCATAACTTTGCCATTTTTGCAAATTGTGATACCACATTTTCAACATACCCTTTTTGAGATCCCTCCTCATGAACAATAGGGGTGTCATTTCGCAAATCCTGCCTGAAATGTGATTTCACTTTTGGTTGGTGAACTCACATTTTTGGGCAGTAATTTAACATTTTCACTATACCTGTTCATAAGGTGGGGTCATAAGAAGAGCATGTTGAAAATGTGGGGTCCAAATATGTTAAAATGGCCAAGTTGTGTGTATCTGTTGACATTTTGCTACACTGACTCGTAACTTTGTTAATTTTCAATATTTTAGGCACAAATTAGCCAAATTTCTTTACACCACCTCGTGAATGTGATAGCTGTCATTTCTCAAATATTGCACAAAATGTATTTTTGTGCTTCTGCCACGGAATTACACTGCAGTGGCACAGAATTACATTTTGGTGGGGATTTTGTATGAAATTTTGTATGCGCAGTCTCATGTGGTAGAACTCTAAATGTTTCTGGTTACATTCTGGTCGGATGCGCTGTTTCTGAGATATAGATAGTGAAAAAAATTAATTTTTCATAGTTTTTTCCCATTGGTTTGAATGGGATACAGCCCAAATAGTTTGAAATTTTGATCTGACATTTTCAGGGTAGAAAGGGACTGACTCACAGATGTGCCTTTTGCTGGTTTGCTGAAAAAATTATTAATCCTTCCCAAAGTTATTCTGATTTAAAATTTTCATTAATTGGTTCTAAGCACGCACAGTTAGCACCTCAAATTAGTTGCATGAAATGAAAAAATAATTCTTTTGTTGTACTGACATCATCCTTTTTTGTTTGAGAAAAATCCTTTCTTGTTTGGCAGCTATCTTGTTTTCACTTTTGCATCAAAATTCAAATTAAGAAAACCCCAAAAATGATATTCTGGGGAAGAACCAACACATGTAGACTGCTTATCGGGAACCCCTTAGATGGGTTCTGCACTTATCTGTTATGAAAGTCTCCTTAAATATGATTTTTTTCTCAAATCTTGGACAAAATGTCTTTTTGTGCCTCTGTTGTAGAATTACACAGTGGTGGCATGGAATGACATGTTGGTGGCGATTTTACACAACATTTTGCATGCGTGGTCTCGTGTGGTAGAACTCTGAATGTTCAAAGTTACATTCTGGTTGGATATGCGGTTTCCAAGATATAGATAGTGAAAAAAGTAAATTTTTTGTAGTTTTTTCCCATTGGCTCGAATGGGATTTTCTTTGAATTTGGCTATAGCCCAAACATTTGGAGTTTTTGTCTGAAGTTTTCAGAGTAGAAATGGATTGACTCACAGATGTGCCTTTTGTTGGTTTGGTGAAAAAATATTAATCAGTCCCAAAGTTATTCTGATTTAAAATTTTCATAAATTGGTTCTGAGCATGCTCAATAAGCACCTCAAAATAGTTGTATGAAATGAAAAAATAATTGTTTAGTTGTATTGACATCATCCTTTTTCATTGGAGGAAAATCTTTTTTAGTTTGGCAGCCATCTTGTTTTCACTTTTGCCTCAGAATTTATATTAAGAAACCCCAAAAAATGATATTCTGGGGAAGAATCAACACATGTAGCCTACTTATCAGAACCCCCTTAGATGGGTTCTGTACTTATTTGTTACAGTAATCTCCTTCAACATGTTTTTTTAACATTATAAATTTTGTTTCATATCGCGAGATCGAAACAAGATGAGATACGAAATGAGTTGTTTTTTTCTTTGTATGTGGAATCAATGTATTTTAATGGGGTTTTTAACTTTTGTGCATATCACACATGTAATGTTAGCATTAGGGCTGACAACCCCAAGACACATCCAGTTCCTGATTAGCAAAGGCACAGGAGAGGTGAAACTGTAATGTTTTTTCCTGTTGCTGTCTGGTGAATGGGTTTGGGGTGTTAGAGCTGGAAATTCTAACACCACATTTCCCTACTTTTGTCGCTTCAATCCTAACTAGTGCATTAACAAAGTTTTTTCAAAGAATATATATAATATATATGCATATATATATATATATATATATATATAGAGAGAGAGAGAGAGAGAGTGAGCAAGAGAGAGAGAGAGATGTATAAAGTATATTTTTCCAATGGAAATTTTTATTGGATGCCCTTAAAATTTGTTTTTAATTGTGTAAGTGAATTTGTTTTAGATAGCATTTTAAACAGTTGCATTAAGTTAGAAAAGTAGTATTCTGTATTAGATATTGTATCATACAATGATATGCTTATAGTAAATGACATGAACTGCTTTTCTTCTATGCAACTTCAACCCACCTTCTGGTCTGTGTAGCAATCATATTTTTAAATAAACTAAACATTCTGAAGGAGCTGCTAGGATGAAGCATAGTGCCACAATTTCCAGCATGAGAAAATTAACTCCCATTGAAACTGGCTTGTTATCTGCAGTAACTGCTGTAGAATTTGGCAGAAGTGGGTTTCATCATGGTGGGATTCACTGTACCTCATTTTCTGCTGTACCACTGAATGGGTGGCAGCATAGACAGAGCTTTCTTGAAGATCTGGGATATCTTATTTGTTTTTGTTTGAGAAACTGTGTAACTCTGGGAAGGTTGGAGCTGCAAGGTGACAGAGATCAACCCTACATTTAGAAATCTGGGTCTATTTAGTAAAGGCTTTCAAACTGACTTACCTGCTAGCAAACTCTCTTTATCAATGCCTTCAGTGCCTGAATGGGGACCACTGACTGTGTAAGGGTATTTTTGTCAATTTACATTAGGTCTACTTGGTCTTTATGTTGTAGCCTGGGGCCTTAGATAAGTAAGTGTTGTTTGTTTAGTACCTTTTCCTGCTTCCTCACCTCCCTCCCTCACTCCAGTGACTTATAAGCTGTCCTCATTGAGTGTTACTTTGTGAGGGGTTTGTTGTGCTTTTTGTTGTGGGTTTTTTTGTTTGCTTTTTCTACCTTTAGATTTTGAGACTCTTTTTATGCCTGTGTGGGAATGTTTGTGACAGGTGCTTGCTTCTGCCTTGCTACTACTTCACCTCTAAGATAGTTTTATTGCTGGGCTGGTACTGTCCCTCTTGGCCATTTAGTGGTGCCTTAGCTTCATTTGGATGTTTCAGTTTATTGTGTTTTTGCTTATAGTGCAAGGTCATTTGAGCTTCAGAATGACGATTCATGCCTTTTTTCCCTTTGGCCCAGCACTACCTTGTTGACTCCATGCCAAGCTCTGTTTCTTTATCAGCACTTCATGTGCTTTGTCAGTTCAGTGCTCTGAGCAGACATGGGACCATGGAGGTGCAGGTTTTGAAATGCATGAGCATTTGACATTACACGCATGCATATAATGTCATCATGTTAGCCAGTAGCATATTTCTCTGCAGCGTGATCAGCCAGCACTCCAGTCAGAGCAAAGTTTCCTGTCCTGATCTCAGATGAGTCTCCAGTGGACTTCTGTTGGCACTCTGCTTAGCTTTGCACAGCTTGGGGCCAGAGAGAGGCCATTTTTACAGTAAGGAGGTTAGTAATTTGCCTTTCTTTCCCACTGTTGCTTGGCCTCAGTTATTTTGGGTAGTGGGAGTCTTACAAAGATAGTGATTGGAATTGCTTTAAAAGGGGACAGTGACTATCTTTTTATTTGCATGGTTGGATCAGTGGCACCATGGATTATCACAGACCAGTTATGCTGAAATGCTGTAAAACCTGCTGCAGGACTGAGACCCTTGCCTATAGGGTCCTGCTGTCCTCACAGTGTAAGGTAATATAAGATGTCTAGTTTGGTCTCCTTGAGTCAAACACCCAGACTAGAGGGTGCACCTATGGTACCATCTGGCAGTAGTAAAGCTGAGTTTCACAAAGTCCATTTGGCTTTTCTGAAGGAGATGCTACCTGCTGAATTCCTGAAGGTGTCACATGCACAGACACTGGAACAAAAACAGGCCCCTCAGGTGGGGTGTCCATACAGGCATGCCCAAGTTCACCGAACCAGAGAGACCCTGCTCACCCAGAATATCAGGAGATCTCTGACCTTGATGTCTCAGAGGAGCAGAGGATAGAAGGTCAAGCTGATGACACAGTGGGGTCTAGGGAGAATCCTGACCCAAGACAACCAGATCCATTGGATGAGAAAGGGTGCCCCTCAAGGAGTAGGAGAAGTGGATGGAACTCAAAAGAAGATTCTGATCCCCTCCATGATTGATTCAAAGATGCTGTTCTATATGATAGGTTAGGCTTTCTGTTGTAAAGACTCTACATGTGACCCTCATTATGTTCTACTTCCCCACAAAGTGTTTTTTTTTTTTCAAATTTTCTGTCATTGTGACCAAATTATAGATCAAGAATGGGCTGGATGGACAAATGGTAGCAGCTACCCAAGTCCAATGTTCAATGTTATCCCTTTTCAGGAGTTTCAGTGACAGATGAGGCCATACACAGTGTCATGTGACACTCCACCATACTTTAGAAGGTTCTGCAATCCAGTCAAATGCTCATAACAAAAATGGCCACAGGGTGCAGACCAGCCTTTGCTTTGAATACCATGAATCTGCAAAAATGGTACACTTTCCTCATTGGCTCCAGGGCTTTACATTTATGGGTCTCTGCCCTGGGTAGATTTGTTCCACAACATTCTGCAACAATCAATTTTTTGTCACTCATTTCAATTACCTCTTCATTTTTGAGAGATGCGACTGGATAGTAGGTGTTTGCCAGCATACTCACCCTACTCTATAGCAGTAACCATGCTGTGGGGGTTGATTACACTCCTGGACCACCGATAAGGCAAGCAGGGAGCATCTGGGCAGAGTGGGTGGGCCAAGCGGTCCTTTTCTGCCAACAAATGGTATGTTTCTGTATTTCTAAGACAACTAAGATGAAGTTGTACAATATGCCTTTTGATGGATTTGCCTTTGGCAAAGGACTGGATGGAACTTTAAGGACATCCAGAATAAGAAAGGCAGCTGTAAGTCTCTAAACAACAGCAGAAGACCAACCCAGCATCAAGAGGGTGGGCATTTGGCTTCTCCAGATGGTTGAGGGACAGCTTTGGACCATCTCAGAATTTCTGCAACCAGAGGAACTTATTCAGAAACAATAACAGAGACATCCCTGTTTGTAGAGAAATGGAGGTGCAAGCCAAAGAGGTGGATCTTCAGTATGAAAGTATTTGCGTCCACATATGTCACTCTTTCTTTGGTGGAAGGCTGCAGAATTATTATCAGTGAAGGCCAAGACAACGTTGGATGCATGAGTTCTGGAAAATTCTAGATCTGGGTTGTGCCTTCATAGTTATCTTTCATGCCCATAAAATATTTGTTTCCCTTAATTTCCTGGTTCCTACAAACCAGGTGAAAAAGCAGGCAGGGAGCCAGCCTCTGAACCACCTGGTCCAGAGAGAGGCAATCACATCAGTTTCCTTCTACAAGAAGGGACAATGGTTTCTTTCCACCTATTTGATTGTTCTAAGAAGGCAAGGAGCTTTTGTTCTTTCCAGGACTTGAGGTGCTCACTCCAGAAACCCTGAAGGACCCTTACCTGCCCAACCAATTCAACCTGAAGGACCTTTACCTGCCCCCAATTCAATCATTCATTAAGTAGAATTTCTATTTGCCTTTAGGAAGGGAAGTGAGAATATTTTGGCTTTGTGGAGCCGATCTGTAGATCCCTTCCAGTTCTGGTCCTGAGCGCCACCCCATACCAGCACATTATGCGATGTAAGAACATAGAGAGTGCAGGGGGTGCAGAGGGGTGGCCAAGGTTTGTTTGGAATGGGCATCTAAAATATAAGCAACTAAGTTAAAAAATGACCCCATTACTGTCTATGGAGCATGCCCCCCACATTCTCCATATTCTTACATCACATAATGTGCTTGCGTGTATTGGGGGAGGAGGGGCAGTGCTCAGGACCAGGAAGTGGAAGGGATCAGCAGCTTGGCTTCACAGAGCCAAACCACAGTCATTTCCCATCCTAAACAGAGACACATAAAAATTATATTCGATGCATCAACGAATTGAGGGCAGGTAAGGGTCCTCCAGAGTTTCTGGGGGGTGAGTTCAGAAAGAGTAAGAAACCTGTTCTTTACATACATTTGTCAAACTCATGAAGTTCAAGATGGAGTCCCTGTGGTCCATTCTTCGAGCAGTCCAGAGGGGGGACTCCCCAACATCCATTAATGCCTAGCTCCACTTTCTTATCTGCAAGTCACATCAGCAATTCCTGGGATTTACAATCCAGGGCTGACATTTCAGAGGGCTCTCCCTTTTTCTCTTGTGTCAGAACTGAGAGTGATCTCAAAGTTCTGCTTATGCTGGTGGCAAACATTAGGCAGGAGGGGCATTTAGTATAACCCTTCCTGTATGACCTCATCAGGGCACCATCAGCAGCAATTACAAGGTGGCCGATGGGCAGGACCGTAGAAGTCCTGGAGATAAATGGCTGGATAATCAGGAAGAAGAGCCACCTAATGCCATCCCAGAGGTTTGAGCAGCCGGAAATGGTGTTCCATATGGACAAGCAGAAGATCTTCTTAGTCACAGGCAGGAAGGAAAATCTAGTCCAGGAAATTCAGTGGCTGAGATATGAATAAGTAGTTTCTGCTCACAAGTTGCCCCAAGTATATGGTTTATAATGAATAATTTGGGTTACCTGAGTTGTGACAGACCAACAAACACCAACAAAATGCATAAAAGTCCAAAGCTTTATTATGACATAGTAAAAGTCAGATAATTTACAATGGACAACCAAGCTCCCAGATTGCTAATCTCAGTGGAACCTATAGGTCCAAGCCCAACCATTATCATGACATAATAACATTGAGGGAGGAGTAGTTATTTACATACAAGAAGAAATCAAAACCACAGAGTTGCAGTCGCCCTCATGGGGGATCAAGTCACTATGGCTAATAGCAGATGCATAAAAGGAGATATCCTTCAAAACTGGCATCGTCTACAGGCCCCCTAATCGAGAGGAAAAGGAGGATAAGGTCTTAATAGAGGAAATACACAAGATGACGAGCAGAAGCAGTGTAATACTGGTGGGGGACTTTAACCTCCCTGATATAAACTGGAGTGCACAAACAGCAGCAACAGCAAAAAGCAAAGACTTCTTATTGGCCCTACAGGGCACTGGATTAGGGCAGCATGTCAAAGTCCCAACAAGGGGAGATGCTGTTCTTGATCTGATCCTCACAAGCAGTGAGACGGTTAGAGAAATCGGTGTAGGGTGACATTTGGGAAACAGCGATCATAGTATGGTCAGTTTCCAAGTAAACATAGTGCAAGACTCCTGTCACTCAAAGGTTAAGGTTCTAGATTTCAAGAAGGCAGACTTTGAAAAAAAGAGAGCCAACCTAAAAGAGGACTTAACTGAAGAAATAGAAGGAGAGGTAGAAGTCATGCAGGTGAGAATAAAGAGAGTAATCAAGATAGCCATGGATCAATGCTCCAGAAGAATCAGCAAGGCAAAAAGAAAAAGAAATCCTCTCTGGTTCTCCAGGGAGGTAGCTACCATAATAAAAGAAAAAAAAATGGCATACATGACATATTGGGAAATGAAAAATGTCAGAGACTGGGATGCATATCAAGAGACTATGAAAAAAGCAAATAAACAAATAAAAAAATACAAAGCTCAGATGGAGGAGAAGATAGCAGTGGGGGCCAAGAGAGGTGACAAATCCTTCTTTAGATACATCAGGGAAAGAAGGAAAACAAAGTGGGGTATAGTAAGGATTGCTACAGGAGATGGAAAATAAGCAGAAGAAGACCATGAGACTGCAGATATCCTAAATAGGTACTTCTGCTCTGTGTTTCCCAAGGAGTATCCAGGAAATGGCCCAGCACTCATGAAAGACACCACCCCAGACCAGGAGTCGACACAAGCTCATTCACAGAATAGCATGTATTGGAGGCGCTGAATAAACTGAAGGTGGACAAAGCCATGGGGCCAGATGAGATTCATCCCAGAATCTAAAGGAGCTGAAAAATGAATAGGCAGCTCCATTAGCAAAACCATTCACCAGATCTCTAGAGATCATAGTGGTACTCAAGGACTCAAAAATGGCAACAGTAGTCCCTCTCCATAAATCAGTCAACAAGGAAGAGTCAGAAAACTACCGTCCAGTTAGTCTCATGTCTATAGAGGAAAAATGATGGAGTCACTGCTCAAAGAGAGAACAACAGCATTCTTCAAAGCAAGCTGCTGGACCCAAAACAGCATGGTTTCATGTTGGGAATGTCATGCCAAACAAATCTGGTTGAATTTTTTGACTGGGTTACCAGGGCTATGGACAATGGAGGAGCAGTGGATGTAGTCTAACTGGACATTAGCAAGGTCTTTGACTCAATTCCTCACAGAAGGCTGGTAAAGAAGTTGGACTACATGGGTTGGACAGGAGGTGGTAAAATGAGTAACAAATTGGCTGCAAGATAGAACACAGAGGGTCCAAGTAAATGGTGCAACATCATCAGCGGCTAAGGTAACCAGTGGTGTGCCCCAGAGCTCTGTGTTAGCGCCTCTACTCTTCAAAATGTTCATAGCTGACATTGCAGATGAGCTTGCAGGGAAGGTGTGTCTATTCGCAGATGACACAAAGATCTGTAACAGGGTGGACTCCCTAGATGGAGTGAGCAAGATAGAATCAGACCTAAAGAAGCTTCAGGAGTGGTCTGGAGCATGGCAGCTGCGATTTAATGCCAAAAAGTGCAAAGTCATGCACATCGGAAGAGAAAACCAAAGCATGGCGTATTACTTGTGAGGGGTAAGACTAGCTGCCTCAAACCAAGAGCAAGATCTGGGAATCATGATTTCGGATGACTTAAAATAGGGAAAGCAATGTGAAAAGGCAGCACTTAAGGCCAGTGGCATGAGAGGATGTATAGGAAAGGGAATCACAAGCAGGAGGAGAGAGGAGGTCATGCCACTGTATAGAACTCTGGGCAGGCCACACCTGGAGTACTGTGTGCAGTTTTGGAGGTCACACCTCAAAAAGAACATTGACAGGTTAGAAACAGTACAGAGAAAGGTGACAAAATGGTTCAGGTTTTGTAAAATTTGTCATACGAGAAAAGATTGAGAACTGAACATGTACTCCCTGGAGCAGAGAAGAGAGAGGAGACATGATTGAAACCTTCAAATACATGAAAGCCATAAATAAAATACAGGCACAGGACCTCTTTCACTTCAAGGAGGGTAGTAGAACTAGGGGAACATGATCTGAGGATAAGAAGAGGAAGGTTCAACACCAACATCAGAAAATTCTTCTTCACAGAGAGGGTGGTGGATGCATGGAATAGCCTGCCTCCAGGGGCGGTGGGGGTGAATACAGTAAAGGAATTCAAGGCAGTGTGGGATAGACACAGGGGAGCCCTCACACGAAAGTGTGATTAGAGGGATAGAAAATAAATCAAGGGCAGACTAGATGGACTGAACAGTCTTCTTCTGCCGTCACTTTCTATGTTTCTAAGAAATCAGGTAACTTACAGCAGACAACCAAACTCCTAAATTGTTAATCTTGAGAAAAACCATAGGTCTGACCCGCTGCAGTTCCTAGTACTTTTTTTCTTCTGGAGTGGCTAGCTAGCTCAGCTCACTGATCAGGGCTTAAGCAGGAATTTATACTATTCTTACACAGTTGCTGAAGTAATTATTTCCATATTTCATCATAACTGAGGAGTCCAGTACATTTTGCAAAAAAAAATTAAAAATATCTAGCTCTATGTAAGGCAGCAGACTTATGCTATTTTTCCTGACTTTCTCAGAAAAAAATATATTTCTCACTCTCTCAGAAAATATACTTTTTCCTAAGCTTATGGCAACCTCATGCTGCTATATGACTTTCTTAGAATATATATTCTTGCCTAAGCTTGCAGTAATCTCAGAAACCTTGTGATTCTGTGGTAAAAATGTGCTACCTCATATGACATGCTGAAAACTTCTATAACATTTTCAGAAAGTTATTCAGTTAGTTGGCTTCAGCCTGGCTCTGGCTTATCATAACAACAGTGCAAGATGCTTTAGGGCCTTACTGGTTCTCATTGCAGATCCCAAGCAGTCACTACATAATATAGCATAATTATCCCAAATGCAAGCTTCTAACAATCTATAAGTATACATAATATTTTGATTGCATTAGTGTATCATCACATGGCATTATAGGTTTGAGGACGACTGTGATAGAACTGGTACCATGGGCCAGTTTTCTCAAGGGATCTCTTCAGAACAGGCTACTTCTGTGACTTTGGAGGACTACAAGACTGTGATTCTGTTATACAGGCCAGTGTTGCAATTGCCTACATAGTGGGAGAGGGCAAATAATCTTCTTAGGGAGACTCACATTGAACCACCTTTGGAGCAGACCTTGTCCACTGCTGCCATTCTGTTCTGTTGGGGCAGAAGTTCTAGACCAGATTATGGTGCAGAGAATTTGGTGCCTTTAGGAACAGTATATCCAAATCAATGTTTTGGAAATGAGAGCAGTGTTTCCAGCCTAGATGTATTTGCATGACCACATTTGGTACCAGGCAGAGAAGGTGAAATCAGACAGCACCATCACAGTAGTGTACATAGACTGTCAGGAAACTCAAATTTGCTCACAAAAGTGACTAGCATGCTTCAGTGGGTGGAGGACAATCTCCTGTCTCTGACAGAGGTTCTCCTTGCTGGGGAATTGAATATCCAGGCCAACTGGCTAAATCATGAGAGAGTCCACCAAGAAGAGTGTCCCTGAAAACCAGAGGCATTCAGTCTTCTGTGCAGAAAGTTTGAGCAACCTCAGACTGAGCTGTTCTCATCAAAAGTGAACTCTTGGGTGCTGAGGTTTGTTTTACTGATTCAGTGTCCATGGGCAGAAGTGATGGATGCCCCGTCCCAGCAGTTGGACTTTGACAGAGAATATAGTATCTAATCCTTCCATTTCCACTGTTGCAAGAGTACTACAGAAGAATCAGCAGTCAAAAGGAAGTTTTCTCCAGATAGTCTGGAGTTGCCCAGAAGGCAGTGGGCCTCAAATCGGGTCAATATGACAATGCAGGTGCTGTTTTAGCTTCTGCTTTACATTGACCTGATCAGACATTGACTAATTCTGCATCCAAACCCAGAGGCAAGGCAGATGACAGCCTGACTTCTGAGTGGAGGAGACTATTGAGGCAGGGTTTCTTAGAAGGTGGTAAATACCCTGTTGGACTCTAGGAAGTTATATTTGACCTGGGCAGTCTACATCAGAGTGTGAAACATTTTTTCAGTCTGAACCAGAGCCCACAGCAAAAGGCTCACCAAAGCTATGCACAGGTTTTAGAGGTTTTGTCAGTGGGACAGGAGTGGATAAGGTTCTTGGGATGAGTACCCTATAGGTCAGTTGTCCATTCTCAGTGCAGTGCTGGGTCCATCTGTGGAATATCCCTTGGAGACCAGCATGAATGTCATGGCCTTTTTAACAGCAGTCAGCAGGATCTGTCCACCCTTTTAGTCTCTGGTCCCGCCACAAAACTTGAACCTGGTGTGCACATCATGGGCAGAGTTACATTTGAATGTCTTTTGCCAGTTCCACTTGATTTTCTACTTATAAGATGTGCATCCTGCTTGTGGCTGCTTGACTAGGAGGCTTGTCATACTCCAAATTCTTTTGCATCGGGAACTGTGCCTTAGAATGCATAAGGACAAGGTAGTGTGCATTGCTTACCTTAGAAGGATATCTACTGTATGTTTTAGGGATTAGGAATTCGTCAGCTATATCTGGATATCCAAATATATATTTATGATTTGCTCAATGAGTCATAGGTTATAAGGTTGAGACTTCTGAAGTTATGATATTTTGGGAAACTGCATGGATTCACCACCACTCAGTGTTAAGAGTCCAGTTGTGTTTCTTTGAAAACTAAATGTCATCTGTTGTTTGTGTTTCAGAAGTCCTGGGGCACAAGCATTTAAGGATTGGAAGATTGCAAGGTTCAATGGTAATCCTGTTGCCCAAGATTAGAAGTCACTAGACAGAATCATAGGAGAGAGATCAAGATAGGATGACTCATATGGTGATCTTGTCCTTTGAGGCAAGGTAGGCTTATGTTTTTCCATTCGTATCCAACTTTTTTGTTATACGTGTATGAGGGGGCTCACCTGGGGATGTAGACATTGATAGTTTTGTATATTCTGAGTACTGCATTAACAAAGTTAAACTGAGGTAATTGCAGCATTTGGAATGTTCATATTCCTAGGGTTCTATGATGAGGTCACAGCTTTTGGCTGTAACACTACCCCCAGTAGGGGAGCGCATTACCAGTATGTATTAAATTCCCAATTAACAGCATTGGAGCTAACAGAAAATAGAATTGCAGGAAGTATGAAGGAATTTTGCTTTTTATAAAACTGTAAGGTGGCATTTGATCTAATTGTAAATTCTTGATGACAGTGCATTCTATGGATTTATTGAACTGGAAACCACATGGAAGTACATATGGCTCCAGAGGATTGGAAAACTGTTTTTGGGCTTTGCTAAAATCACTGGCTCAAATAACCATCAAACAAATAAGAGTTCAATTTCCTGCACATATACTGTAAGTTGTGCAGCTTAATTCTGCTAACAAGACAGATAGTTGCCAAAAATGTAAGATAGCTGTGAAAGAACTTAAGCATTTGGCTTTCTTTCCCCTAAGATCTTGGGAAGGAGCCAGCTCTTTGCTGGAAAATATTTTTAATTTTTAACGCCTTATGCTGGCCTAAGTTTACTTTTGACAAGTCATCACACAGAGGTTTTGCCAATCAGAACTTTCACAAAATTTCAGTTTTAAGGACTCATCAGAATATAGAAAATGGTTAATGAGTCCTGGATATCAAAATGTCATCTGACTCACCATTTCTTTCTAGACTAGCTAACAACATTGTACTGTACTTCATATGAACTGGAAAATGTGTATTATGCTGCTCAGAAAAAAAACCTTTCAACTACGTCTTCATCTCTCTTTAAGCAGCATCAAATGCTGATATTTTAGAGTTGACAACTTTGTTTTGCTCCTTACCGTCAGCCATTCCACTGTCATGACATCAGGTCTGTGACATACAAGTTCAGTCCAGGAACTGCTAGAAACTTCCACTACACCTCTGGGTCCCCCTGGGACTCATCCTCTGCTCCCAGTCCTGCCTCTGCCATAAATGAAAGGGGATATCCCTCCTCCAGACAGGATGATAGAGGATGGGGAAATGCAACTTATAGATCCCAGAGATATGAAGGAGCTTGTGTCTGTCATTTGACAGCATGAAATCATCCTCTTTTTGTGTTCTTCCTGACCATCTTATGGGATGATGACCTATGAAGCTAACATTCGCCTCTGAGTGCCAGATATCCCCAGCATCCCTCCCACCTAATCTAGAGTATCCCTGCTAATGCCTTCATTAAATGTTAAGAAGTAGCCAGGTAGAGGAACACATGATTCCACCACCAAGGGGCTGAGCTTCCAAATGGACACTTGACTTCCTCTGCAGGCCTTCGCTCCTGATGTCTTGGGATCAGGGTGACTATTCAAAACCATAAGCATGCCAGTTGGTCCCCTAAAGTGTATCACAACAGTCTCAGATACTGATATCTTGGTGGTAAAATACTGTAGTCTTTATTTAGGGCCTGTGTTTTCCAACTGTTTGCAGCCCAGTTCTATACCTGTCTGTGGTAGGTTTGTACTGTTTCATGTTTATTTATATCAAGTCACTAAGATTGCCAAATGAGATGAGTTTCAGAAACAAGATATTTTAAAAAAGGAAGACAAATATGTGTACCCCAAAGAGATCTCCTTCTTCAACTTTATTGAAAATGTCAGGGTCGTGGCTTCCAGTTTCTGGGCTGACATTGTTCCCAATAACCACCAAAGTGCCAGACAGTACGAAGTAGCATCCAGTGGGTGTATGACCTTGTTTAATAACAATGCTTTTTTCTTCATAACTAGAGGAGATACAATTAAAAAAGTATTAAGAAACCAAAGTTATAATCACAACATATAATCAGTAGTCAGGGGGGCTAATAGCGAGAATGAACAACAATCGGCCAGGAGTTTCAAGCAATCAAGCAATCAATTTTTTATTTATGTTTCACCCAATTAGACAATTCTCAGGATGCATCACAATGTAAATTTTCCTGGTTCAAATAATAACTTAGTATCATCTCTGTTTTATATACAAGCAGACTCATAGCTACAGTATATGGCAGCATTCAGGACCTTAACTTCCAACCCCACATTGCTGTTTAGGACTGCACCCCCCATGAAAATAGTAATTATGCCTCCTACACCCTACCACTACACCTATTTTCTGGGTTTGTGGTTACCTATGGGCTTGCATATAAAAGAATAAAGTTTTCTTTAACAATCTATATGACCAATTTCCTGCAAAAGTCAAGGCAAATAACTATGTTACCAAAAAGTTGTGCTGCCTCTAGTTCATTTTGCACTCCTTGTGCTTCAGGAGGACTCCCAGTTGTAAACCTAGGTTCTAGCAGGTGACCACTGTAACATAGAAACATAGAATTTGATGGCAGATAAGGACCGCTTGGCCCACCCAGTCTGCCCATTTCCCTATCTACTGGATAAGCTGCAGATCCTAGTTAACCAGCAGCCTACTTCTTCTTACCCCCATCCCCCAGAATTGCCTTATGACTGTCCCATGCATGCTTGAATCCCACCACTGATTTTGACTCCACAACCTCCTCCGGAAGGCCATTCCATGCATCCACAACCCTCTCCGTGAAAAATACTTCCTTAAATTACCTCTGAGCTGCCCCCCATCTTCAAATTGTGCCACCTTGTTCTTGCACACCTCTTTTTTTGAAAGATGCTACCCTCTTGGACTTTGTTGATTCCCTTGAGGTACTTGAAAGTTTCTACCATGTCCCCCTCTCCCTCCTTTCCTCAAGGCTATACATATTAAGCTCCTTAAGTCTCTCTTCATATGTCTTCCGGTGCAGACCCTGCACCATTTTAGTTGCCCTCCTCTGGACAGTTTCCATCCTGTCTATGTCTTTGCAGACACTGGGTCTCCAGAACTGCACACAGTACTCCAGATGGGGTCTCACCAGCTGTCTGTACAGAGGGATAATAACTTCCTGTTTTCTACTGGTGATGCCTCTCCCTATGCATCCCAGTAATCCCCCAGCCCTCCTTGCTGCCCTCTCACATTGCTTGCCCACCTTTAGGTCATCTGATATGACTACCCCCAGGTCTCTTTCCATTTTTGTTGTTGTTAGTATCTCACCCCCCATTGTGTACTCTTCCCCTGGGTTTTTGTTTCCCAGGTGCATTACCTTGCACTTCTTAGCATTGAATCTAAGCTGCCATACATTTGACCATTCCTCTAACCTCACCAAGTCCCTTCTCATCCTTTCCACCCCACCCTGTGCATCAACTCTGTTGCAGATGTTGGTGTCATCTGCAAAGAGACATACTTTTCGTTCCAGTCCTTCCCCAATGTCACTTATAAAGACATTGAAGAGGACCGGTCCTAATACTGAACCCTGCGGTACCCCACTAGTAACCCTCCTTTCTTCTGAGTGGACTCCATTTACTATTACTCGCTGTGTCCTATTCTCCAGCCAATTCTTTACCCAGGCTGTCATCGTGGGACCCACTCCCAGGCTGGCTAACTTGTATATTAATCTTTTGTGTGGGACTGTGTCAAATGCCTTGCTAAAGTCTAGGTAGGCCATGTCCACAGCCCCTCCCTGATCTACTACTTTGGTCACCCAGTCAAAGAAATCTATCAGATTTGTCTGGCATGACCTTCCCACTGTGAATCCATGCTGCCTTGGGTCCTGAGCCCCTCTGGCCTCTAGATACTAGACAATTCTTTCCTTCAGAAGTGATTCCATCATTTTCCCTATCACTGAGGTTAAACTAACAGGTCTGTAGTTTCCTGCTTCTGCCTTGCTCCCACTTTTGTGAAGGGAATCACATCTGCCCTCCTCCAGTTCTCGGATACCACCCATCCTCCCATGATTTGTTAAAAGGGTAGTCAGTGGTGTCACTAGTTCTACCCTTAGCTCTTTTAGAATTCTGGGATGAATCCCATCAGGCCCCATTGCTTTGTCCACCTTCAGTTTTAAGAGTTCTTTCAGAACCCTTTCTTCTGTAAATGGGCTGGTATCAACTTCTGTATCCAGAGTGTTACTACTGTTTGTTTTATGTACCTCCCCTCTTCATTTGTAAATACTGAGCAAAAATATTTGTTTAGCATCTCTGCCTTTTCACAGTCTCCTCTGCCCACCCTCCTCCCTTTACTAAGCCTCACTATCCTCCCTTGGTCTTTCTTTGCTCCTGATGTACCTATAAAAGGTTTTATCCCCTTCTTAACTGAGTTGGCTATCTTTTCCTCGGTTTGGGCCTTTGCTGTTCTGACTGCCTTCCCAGCCTCCTTTGCTTTAACTGATACAGTTCTCTGTCCTGCTCCTTCTGCGATTCCTTGTACCCTGAATGCTTTTTCTCTTGAACCTTCACTGCCACTTCCTTTGAGAACCATAGTGGTTTCTTACATCATCTTGTTTTGTTTATTTGCTTCACACAAAGGCTCGATACCTCTGTGATGGCAGTTTTATTATTCCCAATGTTCTTCCACCCTCCTTCCTGCCCATTTGCTAGTGCATTCCTTAGGCACTCACCCATTTTGGCAAAGTCAGCCTCCTAAAGTCCAGTACTTTTGTCTTTATATGGCTTGACCTCTATTGCTGTGTTTATTGTGAACCATACTGTTCGATGGTCGCCTAGTTCCCAGATGGCTACCCACTTCTACATCTGTGATCCTCTCTCCATCTCCACTTGAGAGAATCAGTCTAATATTGCTCCTCTAGTGGGCTCCAGTACTAGTTGTCAAGGCATGCCCCTGTAGGCATCTAGAATAACTGCACTCTTCAAGTGGCAGCTGCAACTGCACTCCAGTTAACATCTGGCATATTCAGATCACCCATCGGCAATATCTCCCCTTTTTCTGCCATTCTAAGTATACTTTCTATCATTTCCCTGTCCATTTCCTCCCCCTGAGAAGGGGGTCTGTATACTACCCCTGTGCGTATTGTGGTGCCATTACTGTAATTCAGAGAAGGATGACAACTGGCCCATTAAGTTCATACATACTCGCATCCGGGAAACTTGAAGTAGGTTGTGGGTCCCGTCCAAACTGTCTCCCCCCAGTGCTCAATGGCAATATCCTTTTATTTTATCCTCCAGTATGAAGTAATCCAAGCTGTTATAAAAAGTTCTACAGATTTGCAGTCCTTCATATACAAAGGGACCTCATTCCACAATTCTGACTCTCTGTGTAAACAAATAATTTATTTTATTGCTATTGAATGAATGACTATAGATTTGTAGTTTGTGCCCTCCAGTTCTAAAGTTAACTGTCTCGTGGTCTGTATTTTGTTTCCTCATTTTTCTTGCATCCCTTGTTATATCACAGTGGAAGAGAAAGTCGTCCTTTTTATTATTCAATGCCTTGAGCTCCTGGAACAGGGCATTTTATAAAATAATATTGACTTGCCTTGCCATATTGGCCTTCTCTCCAATTTGGGCAGTTTAAGCTTTTCCATTCTGCCCTCAATACTTTTCTCCCATGCACAACACCGTCTTAATGGCCCTGCACCCTCTCCTCCCTGAACTGTATACAAAAATCCAAATGAGGTCATGTGATGGACCTAATACAACTGAGCAGAAAAATATTTTTATTGCTACTAACTTTTGAGACCTTGAGCAAGAAACTTGACCTCCCTGTTTTTCCAGGCATCAGAGCAAGCTGTTTCATAACATGTGTTTACATTTAATAGTTTTAAATCATTGTGAGTTGTGCACACACTACGACAATGGGAGAATGACCACAGAATACAGTACAAGTATGCGACTGTCATGTGTATCTCATGTGCAGTGGTATGTTATGTTTATTTTATTTTACATTTTTATGTTTGCTTGCATGCATGTGCAAGAAACATAGTGCCATCATCGGAGATTTCGGAGGTGTGTCACCTTCTCCTCCAATTCAGTCAGTATGCTGGCAGGCATGGCCCCTGTAAGCCAATGCATTTTGGAGCTGTCTATGACACGCTCCAAAATGCAGTGTACTCTGAGTTGAAAGGAGCTACTCTTGAGTGAGCAGCATATGAAAAGGCTGCTGTGCAGCTCCCCCACAGACACCCATGAGGCATGCGCGCCATGCCACGCACGCACTGTATAGCTGACGGGTGCCCAATCCCCGTCCGGCTGTGCTGCGTTCCCTCCGCCTCCCCAAACGCTTACAAATGCCACGTGGGTGCCCACCCCAGCGTGGCAACATCATATAGCCAATGGGGTGCCCAATCCCCGTCGGCTGCACTGTCCTCCCCAGTAGTGAGTGCCCGCTGAGGCCCACCCAGCGTGGCAAGCAATCGTGGGCGAAGGGTGCCCAATCCCCGTCGGCTGAACGACCGCCTAACGTCTTTGTGCCACGCTTGGGAGAGCCCACCCCAGCGTGGGGCAACCCCCACGCCATCCATTTTTTTTATTTTTACCTGTGAAGAAAAACAGTCCCACGGTGAGTCTCCCCCCCCTCCCACAACCGCACCCACCCACTGCGCACCCAGCCTCCCCTCCCCCTCACCCCATACTTACCTCCGGACCTCGGCGCAATGATCTTGGTGGACCGGGAACACGTCTGCACTCTTCAAAGACGACCGCGAACTGAGGAAATGCCGGTAAGCTGTATAATGGGCTAGATGGGGGGGTTCAACTTTATTGCATATCTCAGGCATTTTTTTGAATTTTTGCACCAAATTTTCAACATGGGGTTTTTGGGTCCCCTTCTCATGATTGATGTCACTGTCATCGCATTATTCGGGCCTGAAGGATGATTTCGCGCAGTGACTGCGCAGTGACTGTGAAATCACCCTTCTGACCCAAATAACACCATGACAGTGATATCAATCATGAGAAGGGGTCTCAAAAACCCCATGTTGAAAATTTGGTGCCAAAATTCCCCAAAATGACTGTTTTGCGAGCGTACTTTGCGCAGTTCCTACGCAGGCTCGTAAGTTCACAAATTTTCAATATTTTCACTCCAGATTTTCAACATTGCCATTGTACCACACCTTCTTATGAGTAGTACAGCTGTCATTTTTCACATCTCACCCAAAATGTTTCACTTCATGTAGCGCATAATGGCGCAGTCGGTAAGCAAATCAATGTATGGAACAAATTAAGAAAATCACAGTGACACTGTTCATGAGTAGACATCTTAAAATGGCTATGTTGAAATTGGTGAAAAAGTCCCTGAAAATGACTGTTTTACGAGCGTGCATTGCGTTCTCGCGCGCTTCATTAAGGGCATGAATTTTCAATATTTTCACTCCAGATTTTCAATATTGCCATTTTACCACACCTTCTTATGAGTAGTACAGCTGACATTTTTCACATCTCACCCAAAATGTGTTTCCGCCCATGTAGCACAATGGTGCAGTTGGTGTCGAGGTCAATGCAGGACAAATTAAGAAAATCACAGTGACACTGTTGACAGAGGTCTTAAAATGCTATGTTAGAATTTGGTGAAAAATTTCAAAAATGACTGTTTTACGACGTCGTTGTACAGTTCCGCTACGCTCGTTAGTTTGCAAATTTTCAATATTTTCACTCCAGATTTTCAACATTGCCATTGTACCACACCTTCTTATGAGTAGTACAGCTGTCATTTTTCACATCTCACCCAAAATGTGTTTCCGCCCATGTAGTGCACAATGGCGCAGTCGGTGTGCGAAATCAATGTATAGGACAAATTTAGAAAATCACAGTGACACTGTTCATGAGCAGAGGTCTTAAAATGGCTATGTTGAGAATTTGGTGAAAAAATTCCTAAAAATGACTTTTACGAGCATGCGTTGCACAGTTCCTATGCATGCTCGTAAGTTTGCAGATTTAATATTTTCATTCCAGATTTTCAACATGTCCATTTTATTAAACTTCCTTATGAACAGTACAGCTGCAATTTTTCACATGTCGCCCAAAATGTGTTTTCGCACATGTAGCGCACAATGGTGCTGTTGGTGTGCGAAAGCAATGTTTAGGACAGATTAAGAAAATCACAGTTACACTGTTCATGAGCAGAGGTCTTAAAATGGCTATGGTGAATTTGGTGACAAAAGTCCATAAAATGACTGTGTTACGAGTGAGCATTGCACAGTTTCCGCACCCTCATTAGTTCATGACTTTGTAATATTTTCAGTCCAGATTTTCACCAGTGGCATTTTCCACACTTCCTTATGAGCAGTACAGCTGCCATTTTTCTAACATGGCGAAGTGGGTTTCACACTTTCAGTGCAGAGAGGCGTGGTCTGGGAAATCATTGTTCGGCACAGATAAAGAAAATCACAGTGACACTGTTCATGATCGGAGGCACCAAAATGCCTGAGTTGACAATTTGCTGTAAGAAATCTAACCTAATTATATTAAGGTGTGCATTGCACAGTTTCTATGTATGCTCTTGACTTCACCATTTTTTAATATTTTTACTACACATTTGCAGCATAGCCATTTTACCCTCCCCATGAAAGAGTACAGCTGTCATTTTTTACATCCTGTTCGGAATATTTTTGCACCTGTGGTGCTAAATGCCGTAGTCACTGTGCATAAGCAGCTTTCGGCTAACAAACTGATATTCCCCCTGTTCATGAGGTGGGGTCACAAAACAAACATGTTGAAAATTTGGAGTGAAAATACTAACGAATGCCTGAGGTATTAGGCTTTTCAACTATAACGCCCGACCCTATAGAGAATGACAGGCATCAGGGGTGTGACTTGGGATTCTTGCCTGTGATGCTCATACCATTCCCACCCTGCAGTCACTGAGCGCATGAGGTATGCCTTGGACTCTTTGGCCCAAAAGTTCACCCCATTCTCCTATACCGCACCCATCTCACCGTACTTCCTAATGGAATGGGAGTGCATAAGGGCCAAAGATCCCAAGGGACACCGTGACACTTGTCAGTGTCTGCAGGGTGGGGTGTGGTGAAATGGTGTGGCCATTATGCCTGATGACCCAAAGGCACACCCCAATGCCTGTCCGTATCTGCAGGGTGGTGGCGGGGTTGGCTTCAGTTCAATACTTCACTGCCATTCCTATTATGCAGCTGTCTAACTCCTACACTACCAATCCCAATGCCAGCAAGCAAACATTCGGCATTGACAAATGCTTGTTTTACCTATCTGATAGCCTGAGATGCAATTTTCTCATTTTAAGCAAAGTCCTGCATGCACCTATTTTTAAAGCTGGATAGACTGAAGCAGACACACTGAGATTAAGGGGTTTCCTGGGAGTCACATAGTGAGGTAGACGTTTTAGTGGGATTTGAACCTGGGTCTCATGGGCAAGGATTTGTGGATGTCACACAGGATTGCTTCATTACACAGTGGATGCGTGTGGTCACGGGGGGGGGGGGATGTGTTTTCTTGACCTGGTGTTGTCCAGTCAGGACATTATAAGTAGAAACCCGTGAAATTATTTTTATTTTTTATAATTTTTCTTTTTTCTTTTCTGGAATTTCTTGTTATTTCTTTTTATTCATTGACAATTTAGTTTTATTTCTTGTTATCACATTTACCTTCATAAACTACCTCAAAATGACCTTATACACACTAAAAATCACATTTCTAGTATACTACATTGTATTAAGCAGCATTATGCTATGGTCTCAAAAGGTTTTGTGACAGAAACAGTTCAGCTGTCGCTTCCTTGTGGACTGTCTACCAGATCCTAAACAACAACTGCTACAAGCATTTATTTAGATTTTTCCCACCAAAAAGCAGTTTTTTCACTTTATTCATGTGTTTTTTTTTTCGTTTTATTCCTTTTATATGCCGAATTTCTTGTTATTTCTTGTTATGCCTTGAATTTCTTGTTATTTCTTATTTAAGAAAAACACAAGTCTCTAATTTATAAGGGATGTTATTGGCAGGTCCCAGTTAGTCACAGTGACCACTGCATGGTGATATTCAGCATGAGATTGGGGTAACAAGTGACCGACCAGTGGGGCAAAGATTCTGGATTTCAAAAAATGGATTCCATAATAATGGAGGTGAAAATACAGGAAAGACTTTGAATTCTGCAATTGAGAAGAAGTGTGCAGTATTAAAGGAGGCTATTACAGATGCAACCTATGATTGTGTCAGAATCACAAGAAAAGCCAAGAAATATAGGAAATCAATATGGCTTGACAGGAAAAGCAGGTTTAAGGGCGAATATATATTCAGGATGTATAAGAAAGAGCTGAGTAAGAAAAATAGAGACATGTATAAAGATAAACTGGTTATAAGCAAACAGGTTATCAAGGAGAATTATACAATGGCAACAAAGAATCTTAGCCTCTGATTGGTCAGTCTGGGACTGAACCCATGATGTTATCCCAGTACAACATCACAGGTCTAGTCCCGGCACACAGAAGACCACAGCGACTGTAAAGCGAATCACTGCACACAGCCCACTTCATTCATTCTCAGTGGGCAGCCACCTTCAGTGATTCCGAATTGCTCACCACCAGCAGCCACAACCACACACACTCGTACCAGCCTCCTACAAGTTACCCCCCCCCGCCCCCAGGGTATTCCTCCAAAACATAAAAATCTTCAAAATAAAAAAAAAGCTGTCATCTTACATGGCATTCTGATCCTCCCTTGGTAGCGTGAGCACTTTCAAACAGCCACGCTTCATCACTTGCTGGACCAACCGCTCACTCCCCTCTACTTCTTTCTGGCTCCCAAAACAAGCAAAAAAAAAGTCAAACACATATTACCAATCCCGCAATAGGCAGTGAGACCAGAGCAGCCAGCATCTTTCGGTTTCTTGAGTTATACCAGATGTGATTGGTATAATCCAAAGCAGGGCCGGCCTTAGCTAGGTGCGAGCTGTGCCCCCGCACCTTGGGGGCCCATACTTTTTTCTTGAAGAAAAAAAACAAAATAATTTAAAACATTTAAAAATGCCTAAATTCTGTTAGAGATGGAAATGTTTACCAGCAAATAAAAGTGGAAGACAACAGGCTTTGTTACTGTTACAAAAGGTGGGGGCAGCTTTGCTGTTGTGCCACTAAGATGCAGTGGAAAAGATTAGGTTAAGCAAGTGCTAATGGTGTTGCCATACTTTACGCCTCCCCAGTTGACTACTTTTACAAACAAAGAGCTATATTGACAAGAGAACTTGTTTGTAACCTGGACATGTAGCTGAAACAATGAATGATATGATAAAATACCAGCACCAGCACTGCCCTTATTGAGTTCTCAAATTTTCTTCATTCCTCCCTGGACTCTGGCTCGCTAGCGGGGGCAGTGTTTATTGACCTCTCAAAGGCTTTCAACATTGTCTCCCACCCCCTCCTGTTGGATGCCCTCAACCGCACCGGCTTTGCCACCGGCCCGGTCTCCTGGTGCTCCAGCTACTTGTGTGACCGCTCTCAGCGTGTTAAAATTAATGGGACCCTCTCCAATACATGTCCTATCTGATCCGGTGTCCCCCAGGGTTCCATCCTTGGTCCACTTCTCTTCTCACTCTACCTCAATACCATGCCCAGAGCTTGCACGGGTAAAATCCTGCTGTACACAGATGATGCCGTTATCTTCGCCACCCACCGAAACCCCATCTCCCTTCAAGACACCTTGCAACTAGCCTTCAATGATGCTGAAGCCTGGTTCAAAGAGCACAGACTTGTAATCAATCTAAAAAAATACAAAGCTATGCTCTTTGCCCATCCCCAAAATAAATCCAGTAATTTCCCACTCTGCATCCTCCCTGGCTCCAAGCATCCTCTCGATCAAGTTCACATGTACAAGTACCTCGGGGTCTCCTTCGACTCAGTCCTCACAATTCACGACCACATTGATACTCTAGCCTCAGCTACAAACACATGGCTAGGTATCCTCTACTGCTACAAGCACTGCCTCCCCCCAATGCCCTCCGACTAGCAGTCACCTCCTCAATCATGTCCCTTGTGGACTATGGCCTGCCAGTCTATGGTGCCGCAGACACGACCACCCTCAATAAAGTCCGACTCACCTTGAATAAGGCCTGTAGATTAATTATGGGAGCCCCTAGGCTAACCCATACCTGCCAGCTATATGACTTGGCTAAGCTGCTTAACCTGGACGAACGGCTCAGATACCAAACCTGCCTCATAACTAAAAAAACACTCCTTGGACTATACCTGCCCGGACTGACAGCCTCTATCCACCTAGCTCAACCCTTAGTCCAAACTCATAGCTCCTCCAAGGCCACCCTGTTAGTCCCTACGACCAGGACTACACATGGTCAACGGTCCTTCTGTTACAGAGCCCCCTCCTGATACAACATTCTACCCAACTCCATCACCGATACCCCTACAATCTCCCGCTTCAAAACCGCGCTTCAAAGTCAGCTATTTAACATGCGTAGCTGTGCCTGTGCCTGGCCGTAGATGTTCTAGCTCAATGTACCTGACAAAACTCTCTGAGTAGCTCCTCAACAAAACTGACAAAACTCCCTGAGTGGCTCGCCTCCCATACTTATCACCTACCTTGTCCCGTAGCCACCTGTTTTTACTAACCTCTAGCAGTATCTGCTCAAGACTAATTGTCTGCTTAACCAATGTATGCTTATCTCTCAGTCTTATCCAAATAACTGTAATAACTTGTGAATACCAAACCTGTAACACTCATATTGTAACAAAGAAATTACTGCATATATCTACCAAAACTGTGACTGCAATGATGTAAAAAGCTGTAACTACAATGATGTAACTAAATGTTGTACTGTATTTGTCCTCTTTGTGACGAGGTACCTTTGGAAACGAGCCTCTGGCTCAAAGGTTGTAAACCGATGTACAAAATAAATAAATAAAATAATTGTGTTTCAAAAGTATGTGAGCACTCAAAATGGCTCAAAAACCTTACCAGCACAGGGCAAAACCGATTTCCTGATATGGACCCTGAAAATCTGGCCACCAGGTTTTCCAAGGTGGGTAGAGACAGCAAAACCAGGACAGACCTCATTGGTTGCTCATAAGGGCCCTTGAATCAACAGTAAAGGGCTGATCACTTGATCCACAAACCGGGATAAGATGATACTAATGATTAATTTGATGCTTTTTGACTTTGTTGTCGTGGGATTTGCATGTTTTGACTTTGCTATGGTGGGATTTGCACTGTATTGGGTAGACTAGGGCATTTGGGGTGAACCTGGCTTGATTAAGGGAGCTGCTTTGGTTTGGGGGATAATCTGGGCTCAAGACAGGCGTTCCGTGTTGCTGGGTTGAAACTATATTGCCCTTTCTAGGGCGGTCTTGAGACGCTTTGTCCGGGGGTGGATCTGGGCTAAATTCTCGGCACACTGTTTGCAGGCTGAATTTTGCTTAAGCTAGTTAGGTGACACATTGATGCTAGCTAGATATTGCACTACTTCAGGTTGATTTAAACTGGTTTAGTTTGATATACTTCCTGCGGCAGGGAAGTCACAGGTTAATAGTCAATACCCTTGAGGAGACCAGGGCCACATGGCTGCAGCAGGTTGGGGACATGCTAGAGGAAGCTGGTATAGGGGGATGGAGGTGCAGAATGGAGAGGCAAACAGGGGCAGCTGGGCTGGGTGGGACCACTACTAGAAAGGGAGGTGACCTCAGCTACAGGATTGGGGGGGAGCAGGCTGGTGGGTTCCAGTGGTTGTGGAGCTGCAGTGGCCATGAGTACACTGTGAAGACTAAAACACTGTCCTATATGTGCCAGGCTGATGGGCTTGAAGACTGAGATGCACAGGCTCAGATATGAACTGGACAGGTGGGTGAAAGGCATGAGTGCAGGGCATGGGAGGCACATATCCACAGACAACTGGGGAGGGAGGGTGCCTGCAAATGTGGGTGCAAGAGAATGGGGGCCACCAGAAATCATGGTCAGCCTGGTCAGCCCTGGGGCAGAAATGAGGGGAGGGATTGAGGAGGGCAGACAGGGAAGAGGGCGGAGGTTGGCAAAGAGCTGGGGCTATTGGCAGATGGGCAAAAGGGTCTTCAAGGGCTGTGGTGGAGGAGCTCACCTCACAGGAGGGGAGCACTGGTAAGCAACCAGCTGGTGGGATCCCAGTCCCAAATAAGTACTGGCCACTGGCAGACACCATGGCAGGAAGGGTCTCAGAAAAAGTGGTGGGTACCATCAGCAGAGAATGGAACAAAAGGGAAGATGAAAGTGTGGGAAGGGGATTGGAAGCATGGGCACCAGGACCAACAGAGGATCCAGGGATAGCATGGGAAGGGGAGCCACGAGCTAGGAATGACTGGGGAGGAAGGATGAGGGGACAAAGAGGAGGGAGCTCAGAACCCGGGAGAAAGGGATCAGCAGGGAGTAAGTGTGGAGGACAGCAGAAAAAAGAATGATGGGTGGATTGAAGCAAGAGTCCCAGGAAGTCAGGAGGGGCCACAGGCTAACAGGAGTATGGCAGGGTAAGACTTGAGGGGTGTGGCAGGGAGGAGCTAGGAGGGAAATGGTCAGACAAGGGAATTAGTTGGAACAGGGGGGTAAAGGCAGCCATTGGCAGTTAAATTGATGGTGCGGTCAGAGAAAATGGAGAAGTAGTGGGAGTGAGAGGGGGTGTGGTGGTGGAGAGAGATAGGCTCAAGGGGAAGGACAAAGTTAAGGTGCAGCTGCTAGGGGACTCCATGATCAGGGGCATTAAGTGGGAAGGGGGGAGTGTGGGGCAAGGATGTGTAGTCAAGGTCAAGAGTATATCAGGCTTGACTGTGCACAATGCCAAGCACTTGGTCTATACTCTAGTGAAGGAGTGTGGAGGATCCCCGAGCATATTAGTGCACCTAGGCACAAATGACATAGAGGGAACTAGTGTGGAGGCGATTCAGATGTGGTTCCGGAAGCTATCCTGGGTGTGTCATGCTGTGGGGTGTACGGTCTCTTTCTCAGAGGTCCTCCTGGTGCCTAGAGCTAAAGTGGGAAATGAACATAAAATTGGGAAGGTAAATGAATGGCTCAAAACATGGTGTGTAGCTAGGGGATATAGGTTGGTTGGGGACTGGGGTGCAACTTGGGAGGACAAGGGGTTGTATGTTACGGATAGTTTCCACTTAAATGTGGGGGAGTTGAAACTAAAACTGACCGAGTTCATCAAAGCTACATGGGGTTTAAACTTGTAAAGGGGGAGGGCTTGGGCTTGATGCTGCTTTGGGCAGGTGCATCAAGAGGAGGTCTTAGTCTTCTTCCCCAGCAAGGGAAGGGTGCTAACAGGGCACCTATTAGTTTGCAGGGGTGAGGCTTGAAGTTAACTGGGGTTTCTCAGGGTGGGGGGATAGGAAAGGGCATGGGGCAGGAATGGAAGGTGTCCCTGATTAATGCCAGGAGCATGGGAAATAAGATGCCTGAGCTTCAGGCAATGCTAACTGAAGGGGGTGTGGATGTGGCAGCAGTCACTGAAACTTGGGCCACTCCTCTGAACGATTGGGACCTAAACCTGAAAGGGTACACCATGTTCAGGAAGGACAGGCCCGTTGACAGGGGTGGCGGGTTGGCTCTCATCATTAGGAACGGCATCGATATATGCAGGGTGGAGGGGGCAGATGGAAATGTAGAGGCGTTATGGGTTACCTTACAGGCTCCTGGGGATAAGAGGGTTGGCCTAGGGGTGGTTTATAGGCTGCCCATGCAGGCTAAGGAACTCAAGAAGGGCCTGGTCATGAATCTACAAGATCACTGTGAACAAGGGGAGGGTAAAACTGTGGCACTGGGGGACCTTAACATGCCAAGTGTTGATTGGGGCACTACGGCATCTTCATCTGCTGGGGGGAGCAATCATGCCACAGTTTGGTTTTCCTTGGATCTGGGGAGAGGGGAAGTCACACTAAAACAGTGGTGGTTGACTTTAGGGGATGGACTTTAAGGGTATGGAGGAGATCCTCAAGGGGCATTTGGAGGGGATTAGACCAGATATGGATGCAGAGAGCAGGTGGGAAATTATTAAAAGGTGGTTCCTGGAAGCTACCAAGGCCTGCACGAAGGTTCATCACAAGTTTGGTAGGGCCAGGAAGCTGAGCTGGTGGACCAGAGAGGTCCAGAAGGTGGTGAGGGAGAAAAGAGCTGCTTACAGAAGATGTAAATGCTCACAAGGGGATGTTGACAAGGGGGAATATGATAGGTTAGCCAAAAAGGTAACCAGGATGGTGAGAGCGGCCAAGGTGAGGATGGAGGAGAGGCTAGCACAAAGGATCAGAAACAGGGAAAAGGGGTTCTTTAGGTACATCAGGGAATGGAGGAAAGTGAAGAGGCAGATTAGCAGACTAGGTCAGGGAGGGGGTGGGCCAGGGAGGACAGGGAGCAGGCGGAGGTACTTAACGAATACATTGCATCGGTCAACACAAGAGATGATGGGGGGACATCACCAGAAGGGGGAGGTGGGCTAGAAATGAGGAAGGGGGGAGCTCTCTGACAGTGAAATTCCCATTGGTAGGGTGAGGGAGGCCCTTAAATCCCTGAGAACGGACTAGGCACCAGGTCCAGATGGCCTTCATTCCAGGGTGCTGAAGTAGATGGCAGACATCCTTGCTGCACCTCTGGCAGACCTTTTTAGCTCCTCCCTGCAGATGGGTTGGGTGCCTCAGGATTGGAGGATAACGCATTTTATTTATTTTTATTTATTTTATTTGTACATCGGTTTATAACCTTTGAGCCAGAGGCTCATTTCCAAAGGTACCTCATCACAAAGAGGACACATACAGTACAACATTTGATTACCCATTGCAATTAGAGTATTTTCAACATTGTGGTTACAGTCTTGGTAGGTAGATGCAGTTACTTATTTGTTACAATATGAGTGTTACAGGTTTGGTATTCACAGGCTATTGCAGGACTTGGTAACAGGTTTGAGAGATAAGCATACATAGATAGTGCAGACCAGTAGCCTAGAAACGGAGACAGCAGGAAGTAAACAATACAGGTGGTGAGGGCACAGCTTGTGATAAGTTTGGGCAGGGAACCACTCACAGAGTGTTGTCAATTAGTTTGTTGAGGAGCCACTCAGGGAGTTTTGTAAGGGCAAGGTGTGCTAGATCACTCTGGACAGGCACAGCTACACATGCTAAATAGTTGACTCCGAAGTGCGGTTTTGAAGCGGGTGATTGTAGGTGTATCGGAGATGGTGGAGGGAAGAGTATTGTACCAGGAGGGAGCTTTGTAGCTAAAGGACCTTTGACCATGAGTGGTCCTAGACCTAGGGACTAGCAGGGGGGTCTTAGAGGAGGTACGAGTATGGACTAAGGGTTGTGCAAGATGGATAGAGTCTGACAGTCCAGGTGGGGAGATTCCAAGGAGTATTTTCTTCATTAAGAGGCAGGTCTGGTACCTGAGCCGTTCATCCAGATTAAGCAGCCTAGCCTCAACATATAGTTGGCAGGTATGAGTGAGCCTAGGGGCTCCCGTAATTAAACTACAGGCCTTATTTAGGGTGAGTCGAGTTTTATTAAGGGCGGTCGTGTCCGCGGCACCATAGACTGGCAGGCCATAGTCCACAAGGGACATTATTGAGGAGGTGACTGCTAGTCGGAGGGCATCGGGGGGGAGGCAGTGCTTGTAGCGGTAGAGGATACCTAGCTGTGCATTTGTTGCTGAGGCTAGGGCATCAATGTGGTCGTGGAATGTGAGTGCCGAGTCAAAGGAGACCCCGAGGTACTTGTACAGGCAAACTTGATCGAGAGGATGCTTAGAGCTAGGGAGGATGCAGAGCGGGAAATTACTGGATTTGCTTTGGGGATGGGTGAAGAGCATGGCTTTGGTCTTTTTTAGATTGATTACTAGTCGGTGCTCTCTGAACCAGGCTTCAGCATCCTTGAAGGCTAGTTGCAATGTGTCTTGAAGGGAGATGGGGTTACGGTGGGAGGCGAAGATGACGGCATCATCAGCGTACAGCAGGATTTTACCAGTGCAGGCTTTGAGCATGGTGTTGAGGTAGAGTGAGAAGAGAAGAGGACCAAGGATAGAACGCTGGGGGACACCGGATTGGATGGGACAGGTATTGGAGAGGGTCCCAGTAATTTTAACACGCTGAGACCGGCCAGACAAGTATCTGTAGCACCAGGAGACTGGGCCGGTGGCAAAACCAGTGTGGCTGAGGGCATCCAGCAGGAGGGGGTGGGAGACAGTGTCGAAAGCCTTCGAGAGGTCAATAAACACTGCCCAGGCTAGTGAGCCCGAGTCCAGGGAGGAGTGCAGGAAATTAGAGAACTCAATAAGGGCAGTGCTGGTACTGTGACCTGCATGGAAACCATGCTGTTCATGGCAAAGGATGTTGTATTTGGTCAGATAGTCCGAAATCTGGGTAGCCACCAATTTTTCTAGGGCTTTGGAGAGGGGAGGGAGGATGGAGATTGGCCTGTAGTTTCCGGCTGTGTACCTGTCACCTCCTTTGTGTATGGGCATAACTGTGTCAGTTTTCCAGGCAGAGGGGAATTGCCCCAAGCAGAGGGACTTATTGAGCAAGCTAGTTAGTGGGATAAGGACCTGATCTAGAACCCGGTGGAGGATACTTGGGTCCAGGGAGTCACTGCCAGAATTATTGCTCTTTAGAGCTTTCAGCAGGTGAGACCTGACCTCCTGGGGAGTTACCCTGCATAAGTGGAAGCTGGGATATTGAGGGACCGGGGCAGGTAGTGAGGGAAGGGGGTCAAAGAAGTCTTTAGGGAGGACCGAACTAAGGTCTGTGAAGGATGAGTTGAGGAAGTTGGCTATGTGGGCAGGGTCAGTGGAGATACAGCCATCAATGGTGATCTGAGAGGGGGCTGGGGAGCGCACGCTCCCATTCAGTTGTTTTATGTTGTCCCAGAAAGTTCTCGCATTCCCCCAGGAGGAGGTAAGCGTGGCGTGATAGTGATCGGCTTTAGCTTTCCTGATGGCCCAGGTACATGTGTTTCTTGCGGCATTGTATGCCTGTCTGTCTGCTGAACGGCCTGTTTTGGAGGCCAGGTGCCACAGGTTATCCCTGTGTTTGAGCAGTTGCAGCAGGGATGGGGTAATCCAGGGGGCATTATGAACTTTGGTACGGACTGCTGTAATAGGGGCGAAAATATCACAGGCTTTGTTGAAGGTTTGAGAGAAGAAGGTAAGGGCAGTATCTATATCCAGGGTATGGTGTATAGGGGACCAGTTAATTTGGGCAAGAAGCTGCTTAAGGCCTTTTAGTCCACCTGGTCTGAGGCAGCGTCATAGGGTGGGAAGGGCCTTGGGTATGGGTGTGGGGGTCGCCCAACGGAAAAGGATAGGGGAGTGATCACTAAGAGAGTCCGGAAGGACCTGGGAATCATGTATTTGTTGAGGGCGGTTGGTGATGACCACATCCAGTAGGGTGCCGGTACCCGTGCTTCTGTTAACTCTGGTGGGTTGGGAAATGAGTTGGGACATGTCAGTGGCTGCGAAGGAGTCACGGGTGGTATCAGCGGATGAGCTGAGCCAGTTCACATTCAAGTCACCCACAAGAATTTGGTCAGTTGAGTGAGAGAGGGTTGAGAGATAATCGGTTAGCGAGACCAGTGCCAGAGTTTGGTTTTTAGGGGAATGTATGCAGTGGTGAGATAGAGGGGACCCCTGGAGGGGTCAGGGGTCAGTTTGAGGGTTAGGGCCTGTGCCCCAAAAGTGAGGGCAGGGGCAGAGTGTCTGTCCAGTGAGAGAGTCCCTGGTGTATATCACACAGCCCCCCCTTCTACCTACACGATCATCCCGGGCAAGAGAGTACCCTGGAATGGAGACATAGGAGTCTGGAATGGATTTTGATAGCCAGGTCTCAACCAACGTGATGATATCTGGTCTATGCAAAGAGACCCAACATTGGAAGGAGTCAAATTTTTTCAGCAGGCTGCATATATTCATAGATGCTATGCAGAGCCCGGGTGACACTGTTTGTGGGCTAGAGTGGGTTGGTCCAGGGTTCGGATGTATATTTCCTGTCAGGAGTAGTAGTAAAACCACGACCCTGGCCAGGGGACAGTGGAAGGTGAGCTTTCGATAAGTATGTCGAGGGGAGGGGGGTGCTTCTGGGCACAGGGGGTGGGCAGGGTTTTCCAGGCTGTGACAGTGAAGATGATAGGTCTCCAGTGAGCACCTGGGGAGACTGTTGGGAGCTGACTGGGGGGAAGGTGTAGAGGGCCGGGGCAGCTGATGAGAGTAGGATGGGAATGTACTGGCTCCAGAACAATAGTAGGATCAGGTGCCAGCGTGTCTGAAGTGGTATCTGGTAGGTGGGACAGTGGTGTCAGGGTAAGGATGAGAGGGAGGCATTTTAGTAGGAGGTGGGCTAATATAATGCTAGTGGTGGGTTGAAGTTGTTATGTGTCCCTCAGCAAAGTGTGGATGCCACTTTGGATTAGTGGTAGTGCCACGGACTCCGGTGAACAGGGTACCCAGTTCAAGACCAGCTTAAGGCAGTTGGACAAGGGATCTGGGAGGGAGCCGTGCTCCACGTTCTGAGGGTAGAAAACAGGGTATGTTAAGACCAAAAAGGGGTGCACAATAGCGACTCCTAGTGGTCACTCGGTGCAGGCTCAGTTGGATGGCAGGAGGTCCAGGCAGGGCTTAGTACCGAGTAAGGGGAGGGGAGTGGGTAGGATATCTGTAGTTGAGGAAGACAGGAAGGGGGTAGTTTGAAAGTATCCGGGGAGGAAGTCACTCAGCGCAGGGCTTGGGGGTGAGGGGCAGGGAATCTGGAGTGGGTTGGTTTAAGGGTTGGGTGTGGGAGGTGGTGTGGGCGAGGTAGCTGAAGGAGAGGGAGGAAATGTAGTTAATGGGATCAAGGGAAAGCAGGCTTTCTGAGAATAGAGGAGCTAGAGGCAGGATTTAAGGGTCCCTCTAGTGGCTGTCAGGTATAACCTGCAAATGGAAAAATGGAGACTTAATATTTCCAATAGCAGGAAGTGATGTCATCAGGCAGGGCCTATAAAGCAAGGGACGACCTGGGTGGGAGGTGGCTGGGTGGGCGGGGCAGTCGACGTGCACAGCGCATCGACGGGCTAACCCCCCTCACACAGGGTGCTGGCAGAGGTTTTTAAAATTACCTCTTCTGTGCCCCGCGAATGTTTCAGCTCCTGGAGGGAGCTCCGATGGCTTGGGCCGGTAGCTTGTCGGCTTCTGGGCTTGGGGAGTGAACGCAAGGCCTATATTGCAGGGGAACAAAGGAGCTTAATTAGTATTCAGCGGGAGACAGGGATCGCGATTAAACAGCGTGAGAGTCCCAATTCAGGCACTAGTTGCCCCTATAAGTAAATCCTGTGGCTTTCTATACAGGTAAGGACTTTAAATATGGCTATGTACTGTTCAAAAGAAACTTCCCAGCACAAGTAACTAGCACAGTATTTACTTTAGCGAGACTGAACCCCCCCCCAACAGTAGTCCCAGCCTGGAAGCAGACTAAACACAAAGCAGTAAATGTACAGGATAATCCAGCGTTACAGCTGTAGCGTGGAAGCAGGCAGACATATCAGGTAAAATTTAGCTTAGAAGAGATCGTAGTCCAAGCAGTTGGAGAGAAAACAACCCCCCTCACACAGGGTGCTGGCAGAGGTTCTTAAAATTACCTATTCTGTGCCCCGCGAGTGTTTCGGCTCCTGGAGGGAGCTCCGATGGCTTGGGCCGGTAGCTTGTCAGCTTCTGGGCTTGGGGAGTGAACACGAGGCCTCTTCTGTGCCCCGCAAGTGTTTTGGCTCCTGGAAGGAGCTTCGATGGCTTGGGCCGGTAGCTTGTCGGCTTGCTGTCGCATGTAGTGTCTATCCACAAAAGTGGCTCACAGGAGGAGCCGGGTAACTACAGGCCTGTCAGTCTGACATTGGTGGTGGGCAAGATGATGGAGGTCATCTTGAAAGAGAGGCTGGAGGAGTTCCTGGTGACATGGAGCCATCTGGATGATCACCAACATGACTTTATTCAGGGCAGATCGTGTCAGACTAACCTTGTGGAGTTCTATAATTGGGTGACAAAGTCACTGGACCAGGGAAGGCCAGTGGATGTCCTCTTTCTGGATTTCAGCAAGGTGTTTGACTTGGTGCCACACCCAGGATTGCTGGACAAGCTAGGGGAATTGGGGTAGGGAAAGGGATGGTGAGGTTGATAGGGAACTGGCTTACTGGGCATTTCCAGGGGGTGGTAGTCAAGGGAGAGATATGATCTCCAAGGAAGGTCATTAGCGGGGTCCCACAAGGGTCGGTGTTGGGCTCACTCCTGTTTAATCTTACATCTCAGACATCAGAAATGGTATCAGGAGTGAGATGAGCCTCTTTGCAGATGACTCAAAACTGGGGGCAGTTATGGACAGGGAGGAGGGTAGAAGAGCCATACAGGGGTCCTAGAGATGCTGGAGAGGTGGTCACACACTTGGAAATTGAGGTTCAGTGCCATGAAGTGTAGGGTTCTCCACTTGGGGCTTAGAAACCAGGGTCATGAGTATTTTTGGGTGGGCAGAAACTGCAGGTTTTGGGGGAAGAAAGGATCTTGGTGTGGTAGTGGATGCCAAAATGAATAATTCTGACCAGTGTAGGAGGGCTGCGGCTAAAGCGAATAAAATGCTCAGGTACTTTGCCAGGAGGATAACCTCGAGGAGACAGGAGGTACTTCTCCTTATAACTGCCTGGTTAGACCACACCTAGAGTACTGCATGCAGTTTTGGCCCCCATACTTAAAAAAGGACATTGTGTTTCTGGAGAGAGTCCAGAGGAGAGCGACCAGGATGATGCAGGGCCTGGGGGAGAGATCTTATGAGGAGAGACTTGAGGAGCTAAATGTGTACTTCCTGAAGGAGAGGAGAGGAGGGACAGAGGGGGCATGATAGAGGTCTTTAAATATCTACAGGGGTTGAACAGGGTCGGTCTTAATAGAGTGTTCCAGATGAGGGAGGAGGGGGTCACCAGGGGGCATTCCATGAGGCTGGTTGATACGAGGCTGGGGGGGAGACTAAGAGTTGCTATTTTACCGAGAGGGTGGTGGACCCATGGAATGCACTGCCTGCAGAGTTGGTGGTGGTGGTGGATACAGTGGAGGGATTCAAGAGGGGCTGGGACAGATATAGAGGGAAGGTAAAATAGAAATGCCAGATCTGGAGGTGCACCTCTGTTGGCGGATGGGGTCCGGGGGATTTTCGGGGGAGGTATAGAGGGCAGCAATGGTGTCCTGACCGGGTTCTGATTTTCTAGCAGACTTTATAGACCTTTAGGCCTACTCTGCTGGCAACTTAGTATGTTAGGCAAAAAACCTGAGGTGGCAACCTTACTGGTGCCCCATGATAATCCTCTCTATTCGCCCTCATTCACACCTCCAGAAAAGTTAAGTTGTTTAACTTGTTTGCAAATCAGAGTATTGGAGGTATGAGTGCCACTGTCCAGTGATGATGTCCCTGTCCTTACAGAAATGAATACAATAGTAGTATCATACTTACTTAAGTTCTGTCTCCAGGCTCAGCAGATTCATTTCCAGTGGTGAAGTCAAATAATTCAATGCCATCAATGGTACTAATTAAAAGATGCCGATTAAACTAGTAGATCTGGTACTGCCTTATTAATCCAGGATAAGAGGATTAATTAGATGTAAATGTTGGATGTGGGGGAGCACACAGGAAATGGAGTGATGGGGTCCAACAGGGGCTGCACAGGGGCCCAGAATGGTTAAGGCCGGCCCTGATCCAAAGTGCAGCACAGACAAAGATTCACCCAGTACTCTTCACATGTTGCTCCCACTCCCGGTCTCCTTCAAAACTGCCACCATAGAAACTTGACCAAAAACATCCATCAGAGACTACTGCACCATATCTTACAAACATGAAAAGAGAAGTGTGTGTATGGGGAGAGGGGGGAGGTGTTTGCAGAGACAGTAAATTTGACAGAGACAGGCTCATTCATTTACCAGTAGCACCAGCTACTGGCCAAAATGGAACTATGTTTTCCCCTTTATATACCTCCACATTAATAAATGAACTCAAAATGTGTTTAAAAATAAAAGTAAAATAAAAATACAGACCCTGGGTCGCACCTAGAAACAAGCCTTGGCTCGGTGTGCCTTTCCCAGTTACCAACTTTTAAATAAATAAATAATTATTTTTTTTTACATTTTATTTATTACTTTAATATAAACGAGCCTTTGTATAATAGCAATAATGCACTCCAGGGTGAGTGTTTTACTGGGATAACAGCACTTCTGGGGTGTTGGAAGCACGCCTATGGCTTCATGCTCAATCACCCCAAGTGTGATGTTATCCCAGCAAAAATCACACCCTGTCATGCATTATTGCGTAATTAATCAAATTCAGAATTGCTGTAAGTCTATCAGAAAGGGTAATGAAAAAATAAATTTTTGTCTTTAGATTCACTAGTGACAAAAGGATTGAGATGGGATGGATTATAAAGGAATAAGGGTCTGGGAAACTTAAAAAATCAATAAATCATCAAGCCATGATGGGTTTCATCTGAGTCTGTTAAAGGAAACACAGCATGTGCTAGCAGAATGGCTATCAGTCCTCTATGGGGATCAATAGCAACAGGTGTAGTGCCTGTAGACTGGCAGATGGCTAATTTAGCTGGATTGCACAAAGGGGTGATAGGGATAATCTAGATAACTATTGGCCAGGGAGTTTGACTTCAGTCGGAGAAAGGTTGTTGAGGCATTACTCAAGAAGAGATTGATGCATTCTTGAAAGAAAAATCAATGGATAGGATCAAGCAGAGATTCAGCAGGAGACAGTCATGTCTGACCAATGTAATAGACATTTTTAATGTAGTGACAAAAATAGCAGACAGGTGTAAGGCAATAAGATGTGCTATACCTAGATTTAAGCCAGGCATCTGACTTGCTACCACATATGAGGCTAATTAACAAGAAGAGCCATCTAGGTGATGCTACACTATCATAGATATGGCATCTGTCAACTCCAGTTGTAATCAGTAGACATTTCTCTGTCTGTTGGTGGTGCTCATAATCTGACATTATGCAAATTAGGCATATTGGGACACTATGATAGTGAAATGAATATTACACTGCAAGTGAAGAGAGATTTGAAAACTCCAGTTTGTGCCCCACCACTCGACCTCCTAATACATTATCGCTCAGTTAAAATGATTTCCACTGTAAGTATTCCCAGCTGGCAACCTTTAAAGCATGTATTACACTGATATGTTGTACCTCACGTAGGCCCTGGAGCTGGCATCTGCAAGTCATAATTTCCTTTTTGATCCTTCCCTAGTCCCCTTTGGACCTCTTTATCCCCCAGAGACATTTAATAGTGGACCCCTTCAATCCCTCCTCCATTTGGCTAAAGCTTAGCAGAGGCATTTTCTAGCTGTGTATGACATTTGGGGAAATACAGTACTTGCAGGGTAAAGGAACTCCTGCAAGCCATTGCAGAATGTGATAAAAATTTGTTTTACTTTAATTTTAATTATTACATTTAGGGGGCCCCTGGCTCAAAAGTGGTTCCATCTTTTTTCAAAATGACTTCCATTAGAAATAATCGCCTGTTAATAAATGTTTTAGGCATATAGCACATGAATTGGTAAAGTGGGTCCTGAGCACCATCTTGGTGAATGCTAATTTTTTCCTTCTTAATCAATATTTTTAGATGTAAGTCTCTTGGTTCTAATTAATTCCAACTTTTGTGAAAGGGATTTACATATGAAGTAGCCCCACTTGATGTCATTCTAGCTATTGCCACAGAAATACCAACATGAATCAGTTTAACTCATTTCACCAGAGTTGCCACCTGTCTGTTTCAGCTTCACCCCAGACGGTTCCCTTCTTGTTGTCTTTTAGTCGCCTGTTCAGACATTAAGATCCTTCAGACAAAGTAGCATCTATTCACTTTGTTATCTCTTGAGCATGCTGCCGTAGTAGCATTCTCACTTTAATGTGGTGTGTGTTCTCAGAGATGGAGCACAGAGTTGCCAGTAAAATAAATTACATGTACTGTTTAGAACACTGCACAGAAACACATAGCTTACATATAAAATATTTAATATCTACGTAATGTGCAAGTTATACAAGCAACACATGGGGAAATACAGTAAACACCAGAGAATTCAAAATACAAAAGGTTGTATTCAAAAGAATTACAAGCAGGACAAAAGACAACACCAAACTAAATCATCATGACACAGGTTTACTTAAATAAGGACCTTTTTGCACACAGCTTTACTTTCCACATAGAAAACTGCTCAGAAAAATTGGGAAAAGCCTCTCTTTGTTGTGAGCTAGAGCAGAGAACACACAGCACTGTACTGAGTACAGGGCCAGCCTCTTAATCCTCAGAAAAGGCTTGTTTTATTAAAAGACTAGGTTTTGGCAAGATGTTCAATACCAACAGCTGACATAAGGTTGTTTAGATCATTTAGTAACAACCTGAACTCAGTACTTGGTATTGAAATTGTTGTTCCTATTGTAAAATATTCTATGGGGTGTCAGACCTTTAAACATAATGGTTCAAAATATTGGGATTCTCTGCTCCTGTCATTACTTCCTGCTGTTGGGCCATTGCCTTCATTGCAGAGTATAAAAAAACTGGTTTAAAGATAATTACTTGGTCTGTTGTAACTCCTGTCAACAGTCATCTCAAGGTTGCATTGTAGTTTAAAGTTAGTTGCTTTTATTTTACATACGTTTGTGTAGTCTTAGAAATATTAGTATTTATTTATATTTATTTTACTATGTATTAACTTGCAATACATTTTTTTTCATACTAATTATTAGGAAGCCATTGAAAATTAGCATAAGCTCAACTGGTCAACTTTTTCTGTTTTGAACAAAAATCTTAAGTCTTAAATCTTGAAGGGCTTTGTGCACTAACTGCAGGTTTTTTTTTTTAAATACCTGGGTTTGGCGGGGTGGGGGGTCCTGACCTGGAATTGGGGAGAGTTGCTTTATTTAACAAAAAAAAAAACAGTGATCGGGCAGGTAGTGTATCCTGAGATCAGAGCAGGGAAAGTGAATTTAACTCCTACTATGCCACCTGTGCCACTGAACCACAGAAATCCCTCCCTTCCTGTCCTCACTCCTCTCCTCTCTGCAATGGTACCTCTCCTCCCCCCTCCTCCCACCCCCTCTTCTCCTTCAATACAGTCTCCCCAAATGACATGCTACAAGCCCTCCTCGCTATCAGTGCTTGAAGTGCAGATGTGAAAGACCATTAGGCCTATTCTGCTGACATTTTAGTATGTTAGTATCAACCCCTCAAAAGGCTCCTCCCCAGATGGCCTAGACCCCAAAACTCCTCTGTCTCTCTCTCTCTCTCTCTCTACTGCGGCCATTGCCTACCCCCTTGCTCTAATTCTAAACCTTTCATTTTCTACTACCTCAGTCCCTACCCAATGGAAACATGCTGTGGTTCTCCCTCTTCCCAAAGGTGGTGACCCATCTTCCCCTGAAAATGACCACCTTATCTCTGTCCTCCCTATGCTAGCTAAATTATAAGAACACCTTGTCCTCTCCCAGCTTACCTCATTTCTAACTGACACCTCCTACTTCATCCCTTTCCAATCCAGCTGCAGGAAAAATCACTCCACCGCTACCTCCCTACTTCGGTTCACTGACTCTATCCTTACCGGGATGGACAATGCTCAAATCACCTCAGCCATCTTTGTCGACCTCACCAAGGCTTTCAACACTGTTCCCACTCCCTCCTCCTTGACTCCCTCCCAACAGCTGGCCTATCTCCTTCAGCCATTAGCTGGTTCAAGGCATACCTCACTGGTAGAACCCAATCAGTCAGGATCTTTGATGTCATTTCCCCTTCCCTCCTGATTAATACTGGAGTCTCTAAGGGTTCAGAGCTAGGGCTCCTATTATTATCCATCTTCCTAAATGACCATCCATCTGCTCCTCCATCACCGCCATACACATGTATGACAATGATATGGTCCTGTATGCATCTGGTGCTTGCCCAGCTGAGGTTACATTTTATTTATTTATTTAGTTTTTGTTAACTGGGTAGGTGCACTAGCCATAAAATGACTATTTTCAGGCACAACCCGGGAGAGTACAACAAAAAGAGAACAGTTGAACAACAACAACATGGGTACAATAATACAAATAGAGGAATAGTACAGCAGTGCTACAAAAATACAATGGGTAGAAACAACAAAAATAATGGCAAGCATTATACAGATAATGGCAGTAAGATATATAATAAGTGCAGAAACCACGGACCCGACCTGTGGAGTGAAAGGGTTAATAAGATAGTAAGGTTATATAGAGAGAAATGTGAGGAATGTTCAAACACAACAAGAAAGACTGACAGAAGGAAGGTCTGGGGTGGTAATTGGCAAAACAACAGTGGATGGTCAGCAACAAGGTTCGAGAAGGAAGAGAGCTAGTAGTCAAGAAGTTATTTACAAAGAAAAGGAAAAATATGGGGAGGGAAGAGGAAACAGTCTTGGAGCTGAATTAGAGCAGGGTGACATTACTGGTAAGTCTCAGGAGCTTCAGGTTGGGTCAAAGCACGTACAAGCATCAGCTAAGGATAGATAACGACAATATTCACTTTTAAATCCAAAGTGAGACTGAGACAACCGGAGGCTGAGTGGAAGAGCATTCCATAGCCTGAGAGCAGAGAAGTGGAAGGCCCCTGTGCCTTTAGTCGTCCAACATCTCGGAACATAGAGCAAGGATTTGTCAGTTGATCACAGGCCATGGGAGGATGGTTGAGGGACCAGCAACACCGCCAGCAGAGATGGATTTTTTTGTCCCAGATGATCGAGTCCATTAGTGATCCAAGGTAGTATTGTCTACTGGCAGAGGGCGAGAGCCAATTCAGATCCTTATAAAGAAGGCAGTGATGTTTGAGTCGAGGCGACGAAGAGGCAAATCGGCATATATTGTTATAAATTACATCCCATTTTAATAGGGAGGTTTTATGGGCAGAGGTAAGAATAGAGGCATCATAAGTAAGGGTTGGGAGCAGAATACCTCGGGCAATTGCTAATTTGGCCGAGGGTGTAAGCATGTAGCTCGTTTTGTAAGCTACTCCTAGTTTCGGGTTTACAGCTTTGCATGAGGACTGAATGTGAAGATTAAAATCCAGGGATTATTCTGGGAACCATTAGTCGGGTTATGCCTGGGGGATCTAGCCCCACAGGGGAAGTTATTGTCGTATGAACAAGTTTGCTCTCAGATACCAGGAGCAAGAGGGAACATTTTCAAATTCTGGCAAATTGGTGACTCAATAAAAGCCCACCTGTGAAAGATGAAAGTATGGGTCGAAAACAGGATTGAACTGTCCTCGTTGTTTAAGATAGCAGATCAACGTCACTCTGTTTCCAAAGTATATCACGAATTACAGAGGACAGATGAAGGAATGCCCTCCAATGTCTGCCTTTACTGGAGGCAAAGACTAGAGATAGATGCAGTCAAAAGTGTATGGGAACAAATCTGGGAAAATAATCATAAATATATAAGGCAGGACAGATACAAATTACAAAAATTTAACATCATACACAACCTGTACTACACTCCTGCTAAGTTATACAGGATGGGTAAATTAGCATCACCCAATTGTGGCAGATGTAAGGTTGGAGAAGGGGACTTATATCACGTAATATGGGCATGCCCCAAGACTCAGCCATTTTGGAATGCAATTCGAGTTTTTTTACAACTTATAGTTGGTCTAGAGCCTTTTTTCACACCGGAAATTTGTTTGTTAAGCAACTTTCCCAGAGATATGAGTAAGCAGAAGAAGGCGTACATGGCCATTATATCAGCTGCTGCTAAGGCGGTTATCCTGAGGCACTGGACAGATGTAACAACACCCATAGGTGCTGACTCCAGGGGTGCTGAGGTGCTCAGGCACCCACAAAGTTGACTTAAGCACCCTCAATATTTTGAGGGAAGACTGCAAAAAAGCATTGCTAGGGAACCTGCCCATAGGAAAATTACTATCTACTGGCAGTGAGCACCCACAAAGGTTTATAAAAGTTGGCATTCCTGACAACACCTTCAGTGATCGAATGGTATAAGGAGATTATGTTAGCATTACAGTTGGAACTGCATATAGCAAAAATGAATAATAAAGTACAATCTTATAGTGCTAAATGGGGCCTTCTAGATGCAGTTTTAGTCACCTGGAAAACATAATTTTCTTAGGTTGTAGAGATTATTCCTTTGTCTGAAGCATCTCCTGAGTCCTTGTTACAAGGAATTCCTGTGGTTCTTCCTATAAGTAAATGCTGATGGGGATGAGGATTTAGGGATGTGTGGGGGATTGGGTAAAAGGAGTTTGATGCCTAATATGATAATAGATTTTTGCTGAAACTGTCAACTGTTATTGTTACTGCCTTATCAAACAGATGCTCATGATAATTGCCTGTCGACTTTCATGTACTGGCCTGGTTAAGGTCACATTCTTCATGTAATACTGTAGTGTTAATAAAGTAAACTGAATAATAAAAAAAAAAAATCCGGAGATTGGTCCAGCAGGATCCCAAGGTACTTGAAGGAAGTAACATTTTCAAGTGGAAATCCTCCTGGGTGAAGAACCTCCAGCAAACTAGAACAGGCCTTAATCTTTGGTGCCGAATCTAGGAGCATGGCTTTCATTTTCTTTTCATTTAGTACAAGCTTACGGTCTAGTAGCCAGTCTAAGACCTTATTGAAGTCTGATTCAACTTGCAAGAAGACTTCGATAAGGTTCAGCTCTAGTTTGCTAACCATCAACTTCTTCTCAGTGCCAAGAAGACTGTCTCCATGACCTCTGGCACAAGGGAGAGACTCTCTAGGCTTCCTTCCTGTCCACTTTCCACACCCTTGATGGGACTTTACTTGAGGACACATCCTTCTTCAGGTACCTAGGAGTTTGGTTGGATCATCACCTAAACTTCTCCAGACATATTGATGCCATCAAAAAAAATTGCACCCCAAGCTTGGTGCCCTGTTCAGGAACCGTAGTTGTATTCCCTCTACGGTTAGGCGTGAACTTGTTCAGAAGGTGATCCTGCCCATCTTCGACTACTGTGATGTAGTCTATGGTGCTGCTCCCAAGTCCTCCCTGGCCAGATTGGATACCCTCTTCAATTTTTTGGCCTTGATGCTCCCTCTCGCACCCACCGCTGTGATCTCTATCATGTTCTATCCTTCCCCTCTCTTACAAAAAGATGACTCCCACTGTGCTAAATTCACCTCCAAGCACTGGCTGAGTGAACTCCCTTCCTACCTCTCCCCCTCATTTATAACACCTCCCACTCCCTATCACTCTCTTAGATCATCCAACTCCAGTATTCAGGCGGTCACCCACAGAGCCACCCTCATTAGCCAATCTGGTTACTCTCACCACCTCCCAAAAATGTGGAATTCCCTCCAACCTCAAATTCATCACTCATCCTCCCACTACTCCTTCAGCTCTGCCCTTAAAACCTTCCTTGCACCTAGCTGTTCCTGCTACAACCCTCCCTAACTCCCATCTCTAAGCCTCTGACAAACCCTACCCCTCTTCAGTACCCTTGCAATGCCACTGCTGCAGCTCCACCCTCACCCACCTAAAAACCAGCATTCCTTCCCTTCCGCCAATTCCTTCCCTTCAGACCTTTCATTGTTCTCTTACTGTGATTTCTCAATCATCCAAAGTTGTACCAAGGACCAGTCCCTACCCTATCCTTACACCATTAACCCAACTGTTCCCTCCACTTCTCCACATCCTGAAGGGCTGGAATTCAGCCTCTCTTCTCTCTCACCTTCACTCTCTCTTCTGTTCTTCTGAAGCCTATTCCCCCACACTGCCTACAACCTGCTTCCCTCCTATTGTACTCTACCTCTCTCTGCCACAACCTGCTCCCTTCCTGTCATGCTTGACATCTGCCTTGTGCAGGCAGGGTCCTCAGCATACTGGAGGAGTCAGGCTCCAGCAGACCTTTCTCCTTCTACCTCTTCTTTCGCCTCCTCGTTCCATCCCCTTTGACCACCCTCCCCCACTTCTCTGCCTACCGACATCCCTACCTCTCTCTCTCACCTTCCCTTTTCCCCCTTACATAGCCCTAGCTATAGCTGACTCCTAATCTGTAATGCACTTGTAGTTAACTTGCACTTCTGTTATGGCTGACCCCTAATCACTACTGTACTTGTAGTTAACTTGCACTTCTGTTATGGCTGACCCCTAATCTGTAATGCACTTGTAGTTAATTTGCACTTCTGTTATGGCTGACCCCTAACCTCTAACGCACTTGTAGTTAACTTGCACTTCTGTTATGGCTAATCCCTAATCTCTACTGTACTTGTAGTTAACTTGCACTTCTGTTATGGCTGACCCCTAATCTGTAATGCACTTGTAGTTAATTTGCACTTCTGTTATGGCTGACCCCTAATCTGTAATGCACTTGTAGTTAACTTGCACTTCCTAGCTATGGCTGACCCCTAATCCCTACTGCACTTGTAGTTAACTTGCACTTCTGTTATGGCTGACCCTTAATCTCTACTGCACTTGTAGTTAACTTGCACTTCTGTTAGCCAAGCTGTTCTGCTTGTGTTTACTACTCACTAACTTCCCTAGATCAAACTACAACAATACTATTCAGCTATTTTCTAGCTACACAGTTATGTGTCATTTAGTGAATGCCTAAATGGTTATTTTGTGTTGTTGAATCTATCTAGTCCAAAAGTGTTGGCATAGTATCTATCTAGTTCAAAACTGTTAGCATCCCACTATTTCATTACTCCTGTGCAGTCTGTTCAAATTATTTGAATGTAATCCACTGTAAATTTATATTGTGTACCAAATCTCTTTAAACTATCCTCATGTTTCTGTACCCCCAGGTCGCACAGGGAGACAAGTAACTTGTTGCTCAGTGTGCCTTCCTGGAGAAACATTTCAATAAATAAATGAATAAATAAGTCAATTGAAAAATTAGCAAGCAAACATAAAAAAAAAATCATGGAGATAAAAGGGCCCATTGAAAATGAATGGGCCCTTTAATTTTAACTGAGTTTATAAACTCATAAGTTTTTATTTTTCATTATTTTACCTACTTTTTTCTATCAAGAGCTTTTTTCACCCTCTCCCTCACAATCCCTATGGGGATGTTGGAGGTGGATGCTGGTGTATTGTTCAAAAAGTGTGTTTGAGTGTGTGTGGTTATTTAAGCAATAATGCATGGCAGGGTGTGGGCTGTGCTGGGATAATCTCACGCCGAGGTGGTTGGGCACAAGGCAGGATACCGAGTGCATCCAACATCCTAGAAGCGAGGTTATCACACAGCACAACCCACACTCTGGAGTGCATTATTGCTATTATACAATGGCTCTTATTTATTAATATGGTGGGGATCAAAACGAGCACATGTAGATGGCTTTTAGGCAGACAACATGTGTTGGAACATCCCTTTTATTTGTAGGGACATCTATTTTATAGTATCAGTTGTACAGTTTTATTTTTTAATTTTTTTAGAGGAACACTCCACATGTGAAAGCACTGCATCATGGGTATGCAAATAATCAATTGTCTGGTATCACTGTAGTGTGTTATGCAATACCAGGCAATTAGGTATTTGCATACTCATGATGTAGTGCATTCATATGTGGTGCGTGTCCTCATAAAAAATAAAACTGTAAAACTGATACTATAAAAGAGTTGTTCCCACACTATAAAGGAGATGTTCTGACACTTGTTCTCTGCCTAACTATAAAATGTTTTAGCCATGACAAAAATGTTGTCCTCCCCACAATATAAATAAATAAGGTTTTTATACAGCACTAAGCTTGTATTTCTGTTCTTTGATCGTAAGGCATCAAACATTCTTGATAAGAGAGGTTGTTGCTGGTTATTTAGTTTGTTATGTAATCATCTGTATGTTTGGATCTGATGCCATGAGGTTATGCTCAGATAACCTTACTGCAACAAGCTCACACACTGACCAGTCAGAGTCCAGGAAATTTTCTGGCCATTGTTTAATTTTAAATAGTTTTGATGGGATTTTGTTGGTGGGATTGAACACCCACTAATGGTAATTGTGTGTGGGGGTAGGAATGGCAGCGATCATGGAGAAGGGTGGCGTGGTGAAGGGTAAGGATTACTTTTTCGGACAGTGAGGGGCAGGAGATGTTGATGTTGCTGTGTGCTTCCACCGTCTTGCAGGAGGTCACCCCAAAATCACACAAAGTCTTTCTTACCAAGCTGGTCTTCCCTTCCTCATCACCCCTTTTTGTCGCTGTCTGCTACTTCTCTCCCAGTGCCTCTCCTTCCTCTCTGGTCTCCAACCTCGCCACCCTAACTTCTTCAGTTGCATCAGGGGAGCTCTTAAACCTGGGTGATTTTAACATTAATTGGCTTGCCCAGCATTGCAAAGCCATCACCCAAGGGATTAAGGCCCTCAACCTCACGCAACTTATCATTGACCCCACCAGACTCAACAACTGCTCCTCCAACCACTCACTGTTGGACTGGATTCTAACCACCCACCCTCAAAAGTGCTCCTCAGCTGGCATCCTCCCTGATGATTTCCGTGACCAATCTATTACCTTCTGCCTCAGGAAGCTCCCCCCCGCTCTATCAAAGTATATGCTGTTCAGGCCCTTAAGGCCCCTCAACCAGCAGGCACTACTAGCTGACCTTTACCTGGCTGACTGGTCCAGAGTCTTTACTGCCCCAGACATTGGCTCCACCTTGTTGGCCTTCAACTCCACTTTCTTAAATATTTGGAACTTGCACTCCCCCTTAAAAAGCTGCGTCTCCAGCATAGGCACTTTCCCTGGATCTCCCCTCATCTAGTGAAACTTTTCAAAGCTACAGATAAAGCTTGGAAAGTGTTCAAAGCCTCAGCTGATGCTTCATGTCTCCTTGTGTACAGATTGCTAAGGAACACATGCACAAAGACTGTGCACTCCACTAAAGCTGGCTTCTTTAAGTCTCAGTTTGAGGACTGCCACCCCACACCAGCTGCTTTCTGGAAAACTCTCCATTCCCTGCTTGACTCTGCAACATGCTCCTTCCTCCAGCACTGACACCACTGATGATAGCTCTGAAGCCATTGCATCTTCCATAAATCACTTCTTCACAACCTGCACCATACCTCAAAGGCAACCACCTACTCCTCGCTCCCCTCCCCACTGTCACCTACACATCCCTTCCCCTTCTGAGACCAGTTGGACTTCAGATTTCCCCACCTCCCCTTCCCTGCTCTGGTGCCCATCCCTCCACTTCCCAACCCACCCACACCTTCCGCCCTATCACATTCTCAGAGGTGCTTCATGCCCTCAAATCCTTAAACTCCTCCAAATAATGTCCAGATGGGATAAACCCCACCCTCCTAAAAAATCTCTGCTCCCACCATAGTCCATCCAATTACTCATATCTTTAACCTCTCCCTCACCACTTGCTCCATGCCGAAGACCTGGAAGTTAGCTAAAGTCATCCCTCTACACAAAGGGGGGTGACCCCTCCATCCCTGACAACTACAGACCTATCTCTCTCTCCTTCCCTCCCTCTCCAGAATTCTAGAATCCCTCATCTCAAAAATATTAAACCAGTTCCTTGCCTCCAATGACATCTTGTCACCATTTCAATCTGGTTTCCATAGCGTCCACTCCAATTCCTCCTCCCCATCTTCGTCTCACTAACCACATCCAATCAGCCATGGATAAGGGCCATCTGATGCTTGCCATATGTATAGATCTTGCCAAGGCCTTTGATTCTGCAGCTCACAAACTACTCCTTGAAGACCTCTGAGCTATAGGACTATTCCTCAACCTCTACTGAATGGTTCAAGGCCTACTTAACTAATAGATGTCAGTTTGTGCAGCTAGGGGAAACCAGATCTGCTCCTCTCCCCATCCTGACTGGCATTCCTCAGGGGTCAGTCCTTGAACCTACTCTATTCTCAGTCTTCATAAACAATCTCCCCTCTGCCTGTTCAGTCTCGCACATTCAAATGTACACTGATGACACCGTTATCATCGCTTCTGGTCCCTCCCTTACCCAGGTCAAACCCATCCTCCAAGCCGACTTCATGAACACCGTAAAGTGGCTGGAGAACAAATTTTAATTGAAACACTAAGAAAATGGTCACCATGGCTTTTGGCTCTGCCCAGAAACTAGCCAAAATAACAACTCCTCCCACCTTATACCCCCCTTGATGGCTCCAAAATTACAGTAGTCAAATCATATAAATACCTAGGAGTTTGGCTGAACCTCAAATTATACTTCTCCCTACACCTGGACAATATACACAGCAAACTGCATCCAAAATTAGGAATGTTCTATAGGCACAAGGACAGTCTCTCTCTCCCTCCCCATCAGGAGGGAAATAGTCTCTAAGCTTGTCCTCTCCTCATTTGATTATGCTGATGTAGTCTATAGCTCAGTGCCACAATCCTCCATTGCCAAATTAGACTGACTATTTCATGCCTTTTGCAGATTTGCCTCAAACCTTCTGTACCATACTCACCACTGTTTCGTTTACCAATTTGCCTCTTTACCATCACTCAACAACCATTGCTTGGCACATTGCGCTACTTTCGTTGCTAAGAACTAGTTCAATACCATTCCCTCCTACCTCTCCTGCTTACTTACCCTAGCTCCTAGTATAGGCTACTCCCTGCGCTCTCATGACCACCGCTCCTTTGCCTCAATCACACTTCGCTCTCTCGCCAGTACACTATCCTTCCCCCATTGATTCCCTGCACTATGGAATCTCTTCCCCTTACTGTATGTAGCTTACCCACTGCACTATCCATTAAAAAGTATTTCAAGCATCTCCCCCTCCCCCCTTGCCACTGTTTCCACCCTCCTTGAATGCTAAACATTAACATTTATTCTGACCCTATTATCTATTTTCCCTGCTGCTTCAGCTCAGCTTATATTTTCACCGCATAATACCTGTGCTCTCACGTCTGCCTTAGTGCACCAAGCCTGTTTTGCAAGCTTATGTATTGCTTCTTCCTAGTATTCAACTGTCCACTGGTAGATATGTTGTTAGGCCCTACTGCTTGTGCATGTTACTGATTAACTGTATATTTTTTGTGTACCCTTGTTTATCTCATGAATGTATATAAATGTAAATTTATATCTTGTGTATATTGTACCCTTTCCATCTTCCCCAGATCGCACCTGGAAATGAGTCTCAGCTCAGTGTGCCTTTCCTGATTACCAACCTTTAAATAAATAAATGTTTAGGTGGGTGGGAAACTTTTGTTTTTGATGCTGTCCATAATGGTGGATCACGACCCCAGAGGGTCTTTTTTTGTTGGTGCCATCACTGGCGGAGCCAGTGTTGCTGATTGGGTGGGCAGGTGGAGAGAGAGTCCCAGTAGAAATTTACCAGTGAAGTCAATGTTGCTATTCTGGCAAGCAGGTGGGAGAGAGTCATAAAAGCGACTTTACCAGTGCAACCAGTGTTGCAGATAGCTGCCCCAAAGAATGTCAGACAGTGCTCTGAGGAATAAAAAATAGTAATGATTTTGGACTGGTTTCTTTGGACCATGGCAGACAGCACTCCAAGGAATAAATAAAAATAGTAAAAGGAAAGGAAGTGGTGTGGTGGTGGTGATGGGGGGGGGGTCAGACAGGTGGGTTGATGCACAGCATCATCAAAATGGCAACACCCAGCACACTCATTGAAGCAGCAAAACTCCTTTGAAAAGTGTGCTTTCCAGTTGAAAACTTGCCCTCATCAGTCAAACCAGTTACCATTGGTTACAGTCTGATCCAGCCATCTCATTGGATCACAGCTTGATACAACACCACCATCTGATTTTCTCCACAGACTACACCAATATGTTTGATTTGCATTCTGCAGTTAAACAGAAAATTCCTTGTCCTCCCACCTCACTTCTTCTGCTGTCCATAGTTGTTTCTGCTTTTGACTTCTGAACCAGTCCCTTCATCTCTTTCAGTTTCTTATGATAATCCTCCTACTGTGCCTCACCTTGCTTTTCCTTGTATTTCTTGAAGAACCTTCTTTTGGCTTTCACTGCCTTCCCATCCACCTGGAAATCCAGAGTGGGTTCCCGTGTTTATTCCTCTCGGTAACTTTTCTCATTCATGAGTCTGTCACTTCTGCTATTGCTCTTTTTACTATTCCCCACTTATTCTCAACACCCACCACCACCACCACCACCTTGTCCCTGACCATTCCCATCATCTTCTTGAAGTCCATCCTCCTAAAGTGCCAGATCATGGCCTTTGATGTTGATTGATAACTTCCTGTGGTATCACAAATCTCCCTGAGTTGTGGTCACTTAACTTCAGTCCCTCCCTAATCTGTACTCCTTTCATTGTCTCTATGTTGTATAGCACTAGATGAAAGATGCCTGGTTGTCTCCCTGACCCACTGTTCCAGGCAGTAATCCTGCATGATGTGAACCACGATTGACTTCTAGCACTCCTAGCTGCAGGAGCAACTCAATCCACATCTGGCATGTTCAGGCCACCCATTATCACCACCTTGCCCTTTTGCTGCCCCCTCCTGATCTCCTCCCTGAAATCTCTATTCTCATCTTCCTTCTGACCCGATGGCCTGTAAACCACTCCCTACCTAATCTTTTTCTATTCCATTGTTTTAACTGTACCTATATTGATTCCACAGTACCCCCTTAATTGCAGAGTCGTCAGTGAAATCTATACCCTCTCTTATGTATGAGGCCACCTTTCCAACCTTAACCTTCCCTCTGTCATTTCTGAAAATGACATATCCTGAGACTGTTTGATTTTCAATTCAATTCAATTAATTCATGCCAAAATAATCCCACTCATTGTTCATACTCATTGTTTCCTGATGGCCATGTTTCTATTACAGACACAATGTTGAGGCTTGCCTCTGCCACTATCACTTGGAGGTCACTGATTTTATTGATCAAGCTCGTTCCATTTAAGTTTACATTCTTCCATGTGTCCTTGTTAGCCTCTCAATCAGTTGCTATCCTCTGCTACTTACTTGTGTTAGCCATCCATTTGTGCCTCCTCATAGCTGCTCCTTCCTCTGCCCCCTCTTGACCTGCCCAGTCTTCCTTCAACCCTTCTCCATGCTTGCTTATCCTGAAACTAATTTCCTTACATCTCCTACCACTGGCTATGGGAGTGCTAGCTGGGTCCCTTGTCCCTGTCCCCCACTAAGGGATCACCTAGCCTCCCCCTCCCCCCACTTAGTTTAAACATCTAGAGATATAGACATCAAACCTTTGCCTCAGGACACTTGCTCCTTCTTCTGTGAGATATAGGCCAACTCACTTGAAGAGCCTTTTATTCCAGAATAGCCAGAGAATCCCACAAACCTAAACCCATCCTCCCTGCACCATCATTTCAACCAAGTAATACAAGCCCCCATGTTTTCTTGATTCCCATTATCTTTGTCCCACACTGGTAGAACCTTGGAGAAGGCTGTCAATGCTTCTGATGCTCTCAGCCTGCTTTCCAACCAGCAAAAGCTCATTTTAACCTCTTTCAACTCCCAGTTAACCGGATCAATAGTTCCCAAATGAACTATCCCCTCCAGCTCATCCCCAATGTGCATTAGTATGGTCTCTATTCTGTCAGTGTCCCTACTACCCATTGCCCCTCATAGGTAGGCATCTGACTACCCTACCTACCTCCATGCACCACCTTTTCTGTACCCCCTGATCACAGAGTGTCCACCACCAACAGCTTCTTAGCTGTAACCATTGCCTTCTGCCCTTCCTCTCTCAAGGGTATCACCTTGTTGGCAGTTTCTGGAGCCTGGTGATTGACTGGCTTAGATGGATCTTTGTGAGGGACAGGTCAATGTACTTTCTACAAGTGTGCAAAATAGTTTGCAATCTTGATTTCAGGACAACCTACACCACCTGGAGGTCTCAGTCTGGCTCCCTCCCCCCTTCCCTACCACCTTCCATCTACCCAGACCTTTCAGTCTGTTAGGGAGAGAGAGAGAGAGAGAGAGGGCAGCAGATGGTCACAGTCTCCAGTCTACTTGTCTTTATGGCAGGAATATGTCATCCTATGTTGCAGCCAATTGAGATCTGAGTTCTGAAAATCTGTTACAGAGTGGGCATGCACCATACCTCCAGAGCACTGCCCTAAGGATAACCACACCACATTCCATGCAGCTAACTAAGCTCCCACTAAGCCCTGAACTACATAGTTACTTCTGTTTCAGATGCACCAGACTTACCTGCACCTTCTTTGTGGACCTTCCCTCAGTTTCTGCCCACATTCTTGCTCAATCTATGGTTTCTCTGACATCGCTAGTAGGTCAAGTTCCTTATCCAGTATTATTCCACTTCTATGGCCATAGCCTCCTAATACCTGACTTGATGGTAGCTGCCACATACTGAATAGCAATGTTGCCCTACTCCAGCTAGGGAGCTGGGACAGTGATGATGTTCAGTTACCCAACAGCAATGTTAACCTACCCAAGGTGGGGAGTTGGGACATGTATGGTTTTCTGTTACCCAACAGCACTGTTGCCGCACCCCAGATAGGGTGTTAGGCCAGGACCTGACCTTTACTGCTTGTGGACCATATCTTCTACCACTGTGGTTTGGGTGTTGCTGGGACAGAGTTCCCTGCAAAACTGCAGACTACCCACAAATGCTCCCGCAGATGCTGCACTCCCACTCTGAGATACTCTGAAACACACTTATGTGGAGATGCTTGTATCTGCAGACCTTTTATCCTGGGATGCAGTCCCTCCTCCCACCCTCTATTTGCCCCAGAAACACACAAACAGTTAATTTTCTTTTTGTAGGATCTTTTTACCCTTGTGTTTTACCCAACTTAAGCCCACTTACCCACCCAGCTCGGCAAACCTCCTGACCCAAACTCCAGCTGCTGACTCCTGCTGAAAAACACAAATGCTGCTTCAATTCTAGCTTCAGACATCAGACCATCCTCCCTCCTTCCAATTGGCACAGCAGTCACCAACACACAGTTTCTTTTCTTTTTTATTAGACCTTTTTAACCCTTGCTGTTGACAGGTTGAGAAGGCATGGTCACGTAGTTAATAATCAAATCACCAGGTTCCTGTGAGCAGGGACCACCAAAGGACTAAAATCTTACCCCAGTGAGAACAGTTACTTCGCCATCTTTTGAGAAGAGGACCAAAAGCCAATGTGAAGAGATAATCTTTGTTGTTTCAAAGTTTGGTTGTCTTGTGTACACAGCCTTTTATGGTGCAGTATGATTGCACATTATGTTTGCATTTTTATCTTACTCTATTTAACAATGCCAAAGTCTAGCAACCTGCTCTTACTTGTCAGTTATGGTTTCCTAGTAAGTGATATGTATCTTTTTTTAATTTTCTCTTTACCAGGTTTATTTATTTTTCTCTTTACCAGTGAATACCTGGGGCTCTGCCTAGTATTTTGTGTGACATGTCTTCTGTAATTCCAGGATTCCAGCATTGTACCAAATATGTAAACTTTTTTTGTCATGTATCACTTGTTTGTACACTCTGTTACTACCTGGGTCATTCATGAAAATAGGCATTGTATTGCCTAGTGTACTTACCTGGTTATCAAACACTAAATAACAAAATAAATTACAAATACTGAATTGCTATTAAATATACAAAGGGGCTTACATCATATAGAGGTTGCAATTAAGCATTATCTTTACTTTCATAAGACTGAAATGTGCTCTGTTTCATGCATCATATTTCATACTCACTGTTGATACACTGCAATCTGGCACAGCTGTCTTTGGATATCATCTGGAAGACATTGAAATGCTCTGTTCCTTCGGAGCATCAGTTGAATCTTGAAACAACAGAAAATACACAGCTGCTAAGTTACTAAAGTTGTAATAAGCCACTCTAACCATTAGGCAGTTTGACCTATTGCTTAGTGTGTAGAGCTGTGAACCTGGAAATCCAAGTTTGAATCCCACAACCACTGCTTACTCACTGAATGATTCTGAATAAGTCCGTTAACCTCTTTGTAGTCTTTCTCTAATCTGGTCTATGCTGTTTGGTTCTCCCTGTATGTCCTGAAAAGTCAGCAGTATTGCCTCCCCTTCCTCTACTGGATTGTAAACTTTGCTCTGAGATACAGTTTGTGAAAATGGCGTTACATTATATAAGACTAAGCTTCCTCCCCCTCCCTCTTACAGCAATGGCATAATCTTATGGCACTTTTCAGCTGTTTAAGAAGACTATAATATGAAACAAAACTAATTTCTAAAAGAGTGGTACTGTGGTCTAGTAGTTAGACACTGGTTTGTGAACCAGCAGATCATGGTTTCAAACTCCATTACAGCCAAATACTTGCTGTGTGACCTTGAGCAAGTCACGTGACCTCTCATTGTTCCTGTCCTCCCAGCTGTAGAAATGGGTAAAAGTTGGACTCCACTGGAAACAAGATGCTGCATTTCAGCTCAGTTATCCCTGGTAAATAAAATCCTAAAAAGAAAACAATGAATTTCATGGGGGTAATTTTCCAAGATTTCTGGAAAGCTTAGCTACCTGCCCTGAACAGATTTTGAGCTTACTGCAACAGTGCAATGGAATTTTTTTTTCCAAAAAGTTAGTTTCAGTTACAGCTAATAAAAACATTTCATGCTGAAACAGTTGGGCACTCAACACCTCAAAAGATAAAGACACCACAACTGCTCTGCTGTCTTATTTATTTAAAAATGCAACCTACAAGACAAGCACTCATGTTGTGTCAGCCTGATACATTTCAGATGCCAGTCCTTTATCAAGTGGGCATAGAATGGGTACTTGTCTTGTTGATTGTCTTTTTAAATTAATGACACAACGGAGCAGTTGTGGTGTCTTATCTTTTGAGGTGGTGAGTGCCCAACTTTTACAGTGTGAGTATATTTGGATATGAGCACCACCAGCCCAGTAAGCACTTTTTTTGGTTTTGTGAATTAATAAAAACAGCAGCATGCCTGTCAAATCCACTTTTCTAGGTACCTCCTATGCCACACATCTTGAGTTTTTTTTTTTTCACGATCCTAACCTTTGCATGATCTACAGTGCCATTTCTAAGCCAAATGTGGTGGCCATCTTCTTTTCTTGAGAAAAAAAATCAAGTAAAACTTTTTTAAAATACTGAAATGTTGGTGGAAGTAGACAATCGTACCATCAAATAAAGCTTAAAGATGCCTGGAATTTTTTATAGTGAAAAAAAAGTAGGGTCAGATTTTTGGCCTGATTTTGTTGCACTGCTGATTTAACCAGTGATTCATACATCATATGTGCTGTAAAACATACTGCATAGACACATCATGGGGTATGCTTCATTCCGCCACATGTCAGGCAACAAGTCATGGCATGCCACCATTTGAAAAAAAGCATTATCTAAATAACAAAAACTACTGCTTACTTGTTGTTGTAATTAACTGAATGCTGCAGCAGCAGCAGCAGTGACAGTTCTTGATGCACCACCAAATGACAAAACAGAATGTGCCACGTCAGAACTGTACATACATTCACAAATACCTATATACAGTTTTAGGCAGAAAAGATGACCATTGGTCCATCGAGTTCCTCCTTACCACCAGTTCAGGTGAAGTGCCTTGTCACCACTTTCTCTTCAAAGTACTTGTCAAGTCTGAGCGTGGAGGCCATTACAGTATCGACTGACACATCATGCAGTCTATTCCAAATGCTCACCACTCATTTTTGTGAAATATAGTTATTCTTGTTCCCATAGATTTTCTGCTTTCAGTGACAATGTATGTCCCCTTGTTCTATCACCCTTGTGCATCCTGAAGTATTCCATTTGATCTGACAGTGTATGTCTTTCATTGATCTGAAGACAAAGATCATTGTGTCCACAGTGAATCTTATTTGTCCAAGGAAGAAAGCCCCGGTGCAGTCAGTTCATCCACTTGGTTCATATTTTCTAGACCTTCAGTCACCTAGGTCACTCTCCTCATCACTTTTTCTATTAAATCAGTTGATAAGACCATGGCAGTGGCCAGCACACCAGAACTTTTTGTGGTCAATGCTCCAATTAATGGAGGCCATTTAATACAACTGTACATGATAGGCACCAAAAACCAAGTGACCCTATAGTTAGGCAAGCATACAGTAATTCTAGTAGTCACTGAAGATTTTTAAATGCCCGTTAGCCTCTGGCCACTTTATTTTTTAACAGCTTGCTTTAGTTGTTAGCTATTTTGAAGGCAGCGTGAGGCAGTTTGGTATTATTGTAAATTAAAAAAAAAAACTCAAGGACAGTTAGAAGATTTTAATTTGCATCCCCACTAAGCAACTGGCTCACAGTGAGACTTTAAACAACTCATTTGACCACACTGTGCTTCAGAAATCCTAAATGTTGCCAGAAGTTGAACATTATAATGAAGACGCAGCTCATCTGATCTTCATGCTGTCCCAGTTCTTATGCATGTTAGGATGTATATACATATATATATATATATATATACACACACACACACACACACACATATATATATATATATAACACACACACACATATATATATATATTTATAAAATGGGTAGAGAATTACCTTAATATCATTAGCCAGCATCACATGACCGTGCGTATATCAAGTAACGCACGCCCTGCACTTTACCCCCCTCCAAAACAATTTTGACATTTTATAAGATAGATAAACTACTCTGAGATGTGTGTCATGTTCTGATATCGCACACCTTGGGGTTGATGCACTCACGGCCTTGCGACCTCGTGCATATACGCACCTGTAGCGCGATATCAGAGCATGACCACACACCTCAGAGTGGTATATCTATTACACATATATATATATATATATATATATATATGTAATAGATAAACCACTCTGAAGTGTGTGGTCATGCTCTAATATATGCATGCTTGGTGCATTGTTATCTTCGAGCCGCGGGCGAGTGCATCAACCACCAAAGTGTACGCATATCAGAGCGACTGCAACCTCAGAGTAGTTTGTCTATCTTACAAAATGTCAAAATTGTTTTGGAGGGGGTTAAAAGTTGAGGTGTGCAGTCGCGCTCTGATATATGTCCGATCATGTGATGTGTTTTACACAATCAGAAGTTTGGATTTCTAGGATATTATTATCTCCATTTTATAAATATGTATTTATATATATATATATGTATATATATATATATTTTTTTTTTTTTAGGGCCACTATCCAGGTGTATTGGTAAATCATCATTCTAATATCATATGATCATTAAGGGAGCTCATAGACTATGATTTAATTATCAAAAACATTAGTTTCAAATAATAAACTGTCGATTATTGGTTATTTCTGTAAGCTTAAATCAGCATGATGATTTTTGCTGCTGCATGAAAGGCCAAGTGATGACCATCAACGATTATATTTGTTCCAATATTTGAGTTTGTAAGTCACATATGACATATTTAACATTGTATTTGTGATAAATATAAAAAAATTAAATGAGCCAAATGTCTGTGAAAGAAAACGAGTTAAAAAATTAATGTAAGGTCAATTGTTAAATCTATTTTCAAAATAGTTAATGCTAAGTTTGGTAACAGTATAGGTAGTTGTATACCTAATCTGAATGTATAAAAAGCACTGTTTACGAACCAAAACAATGACAGTTTCTTTTTTTCAAATCATTTTGTGTTTAACGTATATATTTGCAGATCATTAGGAACGTTTTTTGGCACAAGCCAAGTACTTGTACTCTTGGAACTTATCACAGCCATAAAGGGAACTTCTTTTAGAAAATAAATAAACCAATTGGAACTTTATAACACATGAGATAGTGCTAAATTATGAGACTAAGTTTAAATAAAAGCAACATATTCTGAGTAGCTGATGCATTGTAAAATGATGATTCTAATACAGATGTCTAAATGCATACCTACATAAATACATACAGTACATACTTACATACATACATAATGTCATCAGACAAGGACCTATATGGCTCAAATAGTCTGCCCATTACCACCCCAGCTACTGAGCTCCCACCCCCAGCTCTTACCCATTCCTCCTTGTCTCCCAGGATTCCCATGTGCCTATCCCAAGCGTGCTTGAAACCTGAGACCATTTCTGCCTCTACCACTTCTTCCGGCAGGTTATTCCAAGCATCTACCACCCTCTCCATGAAAAAGTACTTCTTTGTGTTACTCTTAAATTGTCCACCCTACAACTTCATGTTGTGGTCCCTAGTTGCTGGACATCCTTTCATTTGAAATAGGCTCCCGCTTTGTGCCCTGTTAATACCTTTTAGATACTTGAACATCTCAAACATATCCCACCTGTCTCTCCTATCCTCCAGGGAGTACATATTCAGATCCCTCAACCTTTCCTCATATGCCTTACCCTACATCCCCTGAACCATCCAAGTAGCCCTCCTCTGGACTGACTCAACCTTCTCTATATCCCTCTTCAGGTGTGGTCTCCAGAACTGAACACAGAACTTCAGGTGAAGTCTGACCAGGGCTATGTACAGGGGCATGATGACTTCCCTCCTTCTATTAGCAGTGCCTCTACTAACACATCCCAACATTTTGTTTGCCATCCCCACCACAACCTGGCATTGATTTGCCACCTTCAGGTCAGATGAGATGATGAAACCCAAGTCCCTCTTCTGTTCCACAACTGCTATTTTCTCCTCATTCATCTCATACTTTTCACTCAGATTTTCATGCCCCATATGCATAATTTTGTATTTTTCTGCATTGAAATCTAGCTTCCAAACCATGGACCACCTCTCTAGCCTATCAAGGTCCTCCCTCATTCTTTCAATCCCCCTGGAGTGCCCACTCTATTACATATCTTGGTATCATCTGCGAACAAACACACTCTCTCCTCTAGACCTAGAGCAATGTCCCCAATGAAAATGTTGAAAAGGACTGGGCCCAGTACAGTCCCCTATGGCACCCCACTCATGACCATCCCCTCCTCAGAGAGCACTCCATTCAGTGTTACCCTTTGGGTTCTACCCAAGAGCCAGTTCTCCACCCACTTTATTATGGCTGGACCCACTCCTGGACCACTAATCTTGTTTAATAATCTTTTGTGGAGAACAGTGTCGAAAGCCTCACTCACCCTTTTTGAAAGAGCACAAACAAGGCTGTTCAATTCAAAGTTTCATTATTACAGCTTCTGCCCCTACAAAATACTGCTTCAGGATTTTTTATGTTTCACACCCAGATAGGTGCTTCCTCATTCTCTGACAAAGCACCCATTTGGGGTGTGAAACGTAAGAAATCCTGAAGCAGTGTTTTGCAGGAGCAGATGCTGTAATAAAAAAACGTTTAATTGAACAGGCTTGTTTGTGCTCTTTCAAAAGGGGTGAGTACGCCTTCAAATCCACTTGAACTCTACATTTTGTGTGTAGCACCACCATCCCAATGTTGTCCTTCACTGTTGCTACTAGTGTCAAAAGCTTTTCTGAAGTCCAGATAGGCCACATCCACTGCCACTCCCCGGTCCACCACTCCTGTCACCCAATCAAAGAACTCTATTAAGTTTGTCTGACAGGATCTCCCTTTAACAAACCCATACTGCCTATGATCAATCAGCCCCTTTTCTTCCAGGTAGTCCACCAGTCTTTCCTTCAGGAGTGACTCCATTATCTTCCCAACCACTGACATCAGGATCACTGGCCTGTAATTTCCTGCCTCCTCCCTGTCCCTCCCCCCATGAAATGGTACCATGCTTGCCCTTCTCCAGTCATCTGGAACCTCTCCTGTTTCCAGCAACAGGGCAAACAATTCCACCAGCGGTTCTGCTAATTCCATCCTGAGCTCTTTCAGGATCCTGGGGTGCACCTAATCTGGACCCATGGCCTTATTTCCCCAAAGACCGCTTAGTACCCTTAAAATCCTATCTGCTGTGAAGGGTGAGGTATCAATCCCCTCACCTCTCACCCCACTGCACTTCATCTTAGGCCCCCCATCCTCCTCCTCTCTGTCAAACACTGAACAAAAATACCTGTTCAGCATATTTGCTTTAAGACTGTCCTCCTTTACACTAGCTTCTCCCCAATCTTGTTATCCCCACCTTATTTTTCCTTCACTCCCCAACATATCTAAAGAATGCCTTATCCTCTTCCTTGATTTTGCTAGCAATATTTAACTCCATTTACACTTTAGCCCTTCTGACAGTCTTACCCACTTCCCTCTGCAAATCCAGATATCATTCCCTGTCTCCACGACTCTGTGTTTTCCTGTAGACTAAGAATGCCCTCTTTTTGGTTCTCACCCTTTCCACTACCTCCCTCATGAACCATGTAGGTCTCCTCCTTTTGTTATTTTTACTAACCCTCCTGACCCCTATTTTGGTTGTCTTATCAGTAGCTTCCCTGATCCCAATACATTTCTCTTACACCCCCTTACATCCCCCTATTCTGGTTAGGGCTTCCCTCAGGTATCTCCTCATCCTTGCAAAGTCGACCCCTCTAAAATCAGGACCCTAGTTTTTGTGTGACCCAGCTCCAGTCTGGTTTCAACATCATAAACACTGCCTTGTGGTCACTGGTCCCCAGGGATTCAGTCATGTCTACCCTTTCCACACTGTCCCCATTTGTAAAAACGAGGTCCAGTATTGCCCCCTCAGTTGGCTGCTCCACTAGTTGCTAAAGATAGGCTCCCTGGATTGAGTACAAGAAGTCCTGCCCCTAGGGTTGCTACTGGTAGGAGGTCCCAGGCGTGCGTGCAGGAGGGTCGAAGTCTCCCACTGGCATGTCTCCCTTATTTGCCATCCTGATATGATATCTTGAAGTTAGACCTTGTCCAACTCCTTGTTCTACATAGGGGGTCTGTATACTACCCCCACCTGCAGTATCGACCTTTTCCATCTTTCCAGATTTACCCATAGTACCTCATTTCTCACTTTCCCTCCCTGCAGCTCTATGACCTTAATTGTTTCTTTTACATTGAGTGCTACTCCCCCCTTTTTTCCCTGCCTTATCATGCCTGAGCACGGTGAATCCTGGAATGGCCAGAACCCAGTCCTGGTGATTTGTGCACCAGGTTTATGTGATGGCTGTGATGTCTAAATTCTGTGCTGCTGTGGCTGCCTCCAAGTTGGGGGTCTTATTCCCCAGACTCTGCGCTTTTGCACACATTGATCTCCACTTACGCATCCCCCCTCCATTTGACCCCCTGCTATTTTGCTTGTTCCTATCTGTTGGGGAGCACCAGCTAGGACCTTTGCCTCCCTAACCCTCCCCCCTCCTGTTCTAGCTACATACTCCCCCTAGAGATTTGAAAGCAGGACCTCTTCAGTATACCCCCTAAGCTTTTCTGTAAGTATCATGGTACCCTCTACACTCAGGTGTGGTCTATCTTTGGCATACACATCCTCATCTTGCCACCTGTTTCCCCACTCCCTATGTATCCAAAACCTTCCATCTTACACCATCCCTCTAACTAATTAATTATTAAAGTTGAATATTCTGTTTTGTCTCTGCATGCTGAGGTGGGGGACTGGAATAACCTTTGAGAAGGTTTTTGAGCTAGCCACCAAGCTACAACTTTCCCCAGTTCCTGAAACCGCTGCTGTACCTCATGAACCTCATTTCCAGCCAGGCCATTGGTTCCTAGGTGAAGTGTGATATGTGGTTCCCCCATCCTACCCTCTTCCTGCATAATCCTCGACCCTGCCCTTCCCACCTCCATTCCAGGAACACATCCCAATACCCTCCTTTTATGGGGGTCCCAACATTTTTCCAGTGGATGCCCTTAATTATAGAGTCCCCAAAGACTAATACTCTTTTTTCCATTCATTGCTGTACATCTCTTTACCATAACAGTCTATTTCCCTCCTTCCCCTCATATCATTTGTCTGATAGGCCACCTCCCTTCTGCTCAACCCCTCTATGGTCTTCTCCTCCCCCATGTTCTGCTTTCCCTCCCTGGCCTCAGCTCCCTGAGGTCTACTTTCCCATCTGCCCCATGTCCCGTTTGTCCTCCCCCTCCTCTCCTCCTGTCCTCCTTCCCATGCCTGTCATAGTCAGTAGAGATTTCTGACTTCCTTTCTCCTTATCCCCCCATCTAACCCCATTCTGCACTTCTCCAACTGATACCCTGTCACCAGCCTGGGATGCTTCAGCCTGCATCACTCCTACCAGGCCCCATCTCCTGCCTGGGACCCCTGAACTTCCAGTCCTGCATGTCCTCTAACTTCCTCTCCTCTTGACTACCTTCTCATACCTATTTTAGCCAGTAGAGATTTTTGTCTTCCTTCCTCCCTACCTCCCCATCTACCCCCATCATGCGCCTCTCCATTTGATCCCCTGTCACTTGCCTTGGTCCCCTCAGTCTGCACCACTCCTGCCTGGGCTCCCTGCTCTCCCAGTCCTGCCTCACATTTTGCCTCTACAGCTCCTTCTTCCAACCCCTCCAGTGGTGAGAACCTGTTTGATTCCTTGTTACCTCTTTCTACTCCTACTCTTGTGCTTCGCCCAACCTCACCCCCTCTGTGTGACTGCACTCTCCTCCTTTTTTCCTTAACCCCTCTCCATTCCTGTTTCCTGTCTCTGAGTGCCCTGTCCTCCCCTCCACTGGACATCACCATAGCTTCCTTCCCGAAGTTTCCTGCGGTTCCACCTTTAGGTCATCAGATATGATTACTCCTGGATATCTTCCTGCTTGATGGCTGTCAGTACCACCTCACCCATTTTGTATTCCACCCATGAGTTTCTGTGCCCTAAGTGCATTATTTTGCACATTTTTGCATTGAAACCCAATTTCCACACCCTTGACCACTTCAGACATTTTCTCAGGTCTGGTCCCAGCACTGATTCCCAAGGCACCCTGCTGATCACCCTCCCTTCCTTGAAGTGAACTTCATTTACTACTACACTCTGTCCCCTATCCCCTAACCAATTTCTTATCCAGTTTACCACCTTTGGACCCACTCCTAAGCTACCCAGCTTGCTTAGTAGTTTCCAATGTGGATCATTTTTGAAAGCCTTACTGAAATTTAGGTAGGCCACATCCATGGCTCTACCCTGATCTAGTTCCTTGGTCACCCAGTCAAAGAAATCTATCAGATTCACTTGACATGACCTTCCCCCATGAATCCATACTGCCTCATGTTTTGTGACCCTTTGGATTCAAGACATTCCACAATCCTTTCCTGCAGCAGTGATTCCATTAACTTTGCCACCTCCGATATTCAAAAGCAAATTACATTAAAGTGGCACACACTCCATTGCTTGAGTAAAATAATTTATTAAAGCAGCAAACTCATGGCCAACATACCCCTACATATCAATTTAACAGGCTTCCTCAGGGGGCAGTATTCAGTTTCAGAACACATGATTTTTATGGCCTAATATTCATTAGCATATTTGCATATTCATACCTTTTCCCTAAAAACATGTGGATCTGTACAAAGGAACATATAGGAAACCAAAGTGTGATTTATCTTATAAACATGTACAACATGTGTATAAATAAATTACTTAGTGACTATCCATAAAATGTTTACTAAGAGTCACAAAAAAACACTCCAACACCAATATTTTGCATTTAAAAATTTCATAATTTCTTGAAAGCTGATGATAATTATATAAATCGCCTAAATTTTTATCTCCCATCAATTGCATATTGAATAAAAACAGTATGTGCAGGGTTTTAAATAATTGATTAGCAGTTTTTTTCTTGGGACAATGCTAGCTGCACAGAAAGTATTTATATAGCTTTTCCAGAAGTGTTATGTTTGTTAAACACAGTGAGGCAAGTGCTATGCATTTTCACAACGTTTTAGCACTTTTATGAGCAAAAAGCTAATCAATTTTTGGAGTTACATAAATCCGTGATGTGGGATCTCCCTAGGCCAAAATTACTTTGTGCAAGTTTATCATTATTATTAATATCAAAATAAATTCCAAATTATTTAAATGTTGGCCAGGATCACCACTCATATAGTCCCAACTCATAGGACCATGCAGAAAATAAGTAACTACTTAATATTACCATTATATATAAATTGGTAACTACCTAAAGCACTAATAACTGTTACTGCATCAAATTCAGTGTAAGCTGTTGTGCGGGATACATCAAAATATTTGTCTGAAATTAAAAAGCAACTAAATGATGAAAATTGCTATAAGCCACTTATGTTTAATCTGACTCTGGTCTATAAGAATTACTTGAATGAATTGACTGAGAGAGCTTATGATAGTGGCTGTATTAATGATGCAGATTGTATGTACTGTTTAGGTTGTAGGTGAAAGCAGAAACATGACAAAAAAGGGCTAAAGGTGATGCCTTTTCTGGATTTGCGACACATCCAAATTTCAGAATTCAGATAAGCATCTCAAGATCTTGCTACCCGGACAATGCATGCCAAATTTAGGACTATTCCGTTAAAACCCCCTAAAGTTATTAAGGTGCACAGATTGGGGATTAACATACAGACCACCACTCAACCCTTACTATCTGCAGCCAGAAGTCAGTGTGTATCTCTTTTAGTGTGTGTCTGCATATCTGAGTTACAGATGCACTGGCCCCATAGGGGCCTTTGTTTCTGCAGACAGAAGTAATGTTGTAATTTCAGTATCATTCATTTCATGGGGCCTGTACTTCTGTTGAACAGTTACTATTAATTTCTTTACTTTCTATGCCCTCCTTGATTGATATTGCCACTCCTCTACCTTTCTTTGCTATTCTGTCTCTGTAATATAGATTTTATCCTTTAATATGCATGCTCCATTGTAAGTGTTTATCATAACATATTTCTGTTATAGCTGTGATGTCTATATTCTTTTGTAACAATACAATCTCTGTTTTTTTTTCAATATGTATAGACTCTTTGCATGTAGGGATAATATTTTCGGATTGTTTGTAGTTTGTGTATTCAATTTATTTTCATTGTTGGTATTGTATGTCTTGTTAGTCTAAGCCCCCTCTTTTTTTAGTTTAAATTCTTTAACATAAACATGTAGATTCTGCTACCCAATAATCTACTTCACCTTCTACTTAGGTGTAAGCCATCTTAACTGAATAGGTCTAGGTTCCCATAAAAGGTTTCCAGTGTTGGATGCATTTAATACCCTGTTTGAGGCACCATCTTCTGAACCAATTATTTAACATTTTAATTTTATTCTTTCATCCTGCACTAGCTCTTGGTACAGGTAATATTTCAGAAAACACTACCGCACAGTTTCTGTCTTGAACTATTTTATTAACATTCATAAATTATGTAATGATTTCATTATGATCCTGCTTTCCCAGACTGTTTGTGCTTTTGTGGATATTTACCACTGGTTTAATGTCTTTGTTTTTCATTTTATTTGGCAGCATTTCTCCTACGTCCCTCAGTTTAGCACCAGAGAAACACATGTGGTTGTATTCTCTTTATTTCTCCTTGCTGTAATCCTGTCTGTGATTGAATCTCCAGAGTATAAATATTTGCCTAGGTCCATCTTATGTGTTGTTGATACCTCATTTTCCTCTACTAGTTCTTGAGGCCAATTCACTGCTTGAGCACTCTCTTTCAAATCTATGAATGACAAGACTCAGCTATCTGTTTCCAAATGAAAAACCATAGCTCTCCTTCTTTTCTTGCTTTTACTTTTATTGTCTATCAGATAAGCAATAATTTCACTGCTCATTTGCTGACTCCCTAAGTCTTTTCTTACTATTGTTTTCATGTTCTTTATATTAGAAACATAGACAATAACAGCAGAAAAAGACCAGAGGCCCATCCAGTCTGCCCAAGTTCCCTGTAATCCCTGGAATCTACTGTTCTCCAGGGTACTAACCCTACCCATCCTCTCTCTATTCTCATCTTTGGTCCTGATGCACCCAGTAACCACTATTCCCTTCATTATGTCCCAGCCCTGCTTGAGTTTCCTGACTGTTTTCACACCCACCGCTGCAGTCAATAGACTGTTCCAAGGTTCCATCACTCTTTCTGTAAAGTAATACTTCCTCACATATCTCCTGAACCTACCTCCTGTTAATTTCCTTTTCTGTCCATGTGACTGCAGATTGGTATTTAGGCTAAATAGTTCTCTGCAGTTCACTTTATTAATTCCTTTAAGGAACTTGAAGGTCTCTATCATATCTCCCCTGTCACTTCTGGTCTCCAGTGAGTACATATTTAGTGCCTTGAGGTGCTTCTCGTAGAATTTGCCCTGCTGGCCCTGAATCATTTTTATTACTCTACTATTGTGTAATATGTGAATCCACTAACTCTTTTTCCCTATTAGCTTCTACTGAATTTAGCAGGGTTGTGTTTTTAAGACTAAGTTCCATTTCCACGTTCATTATTGTGAGTTTTAGGTTTTTTTATTTCAACGCATTGTCTGCACATGAATTCAGAGAACTCATTTGTTGATTCAATACTAAATTTATTGCATATTATAACTTTTACCCCAACTCCCCATTTGCCAATTTTATTAAACTGGTATCCATAGTGGATATGTTTTCTATATTTATTTCTGTACCTTATAGGAATGGTATTCCTTGTCCAGAGTTTCCTGGTGACCTGGCAGACCCTTGCCTGACACTGGCAGGCATGGCCTCTGTCAGTGTCACCTCCACTCAGTGCTCACTGAAGCTCCCACAGGCATCCGACCTTATATTGGCCAAACCAGAAGTGACACACTGTGCACTTCTGGTTTGAGAGGTGAGCACAAAGGCTGTTTTAAGTTATTATAAAGTCTAAAAAAGCCTAAAACCACCTACTGCAGCTGGTATACAGTCCTTGCATTCTCTTAACTAGCTATGTAGGACCCTGAGGAGCTGTCCAGATAGGACTTGTATGTTGGTCCTCATCCTTCCCACCATGCCCTAGTGGCACCAACCAACTTGTCACTGATGTACATGCTTCCACTAAGTGGGATCATGAGAAGCTACGGTGTTGGCTTTCACTGTTATACAGATAATATGCAATGGTGTTTTCCTTTGTACCTCACCAAGGCCTCCCCTTGAGGATGTTTGAGCAATGTTTGTTTGAAATCAGCAATTGGATGGCCTCCAATTGGCTGTCTTTCAATATAGGCACTGCAAGGAAGAGCTGTTATTAATTGACTCTGATTGACAGATTTCTATATTAAAATGTAGACTATGTACCAAGTTCTCAAGGGAGATCAGCTTCAGCAGTAATAGAGGTACAGTTTGTAAGTATTCCTTTTTTCCTCAATTGCTTAACCAGGAGTGGCACACTAAGCTGAAAGCTTGTTTACAGGTGTGACCTGGGAGCACAGGGAAGTTAAGTGACTTGCTCAGGTTCACACAGTATGCAAGTGGGGGCTGTGGGATTCAAACCCATGTCTCCAAATTTGCAGCTCAGAGCCTTAAACCACTGCGCTATACTGCTTCCCATGTTCCTTGATGAATGACTGATGCTGGAATCTCAGTTGTCAATCGGGTAAAGTGATATATCTGTCACTTAAAAATAATTTCTATATGAGCTCCATTCTGGAACCTTACACTATATAAAAACTCTAGTACAGGTCTTTATCTCCTCTTGTCTGAATTACTGTAGTGCACTCTATAGGGGCTTGCCTTGTGATCTTATCAGATGTCTACAGCTGGTCCAGAATGCGTCATGGGTTTCCTGACCTTTACTAAGAGATTGGAGTATATGATGCTGTTACTAAACATTGTGGGCTGTCTGCCTCTGAGGCTGAGGTTAGACTACAAAGAACCTTTATTAACATACGACCCCTGAGTGGTTAAGATCCCTCTACCTCTAAAAGCATCTGGTCCCCTATGCCCTGGGCAACTCAACCCACAGGCCAGGAGCTTGATTTTCCAAGGCTGATGCAGGGCTTGCATCAAGCCTCAGCCAGCTCAATAACATCCAGTCCTGGATCTCAGCCAAGCACTTCTTTAGCATGTTGATGGCACCAGGCATCCTGGTTGCAAAAGACAGGTATAGCTGGGTATCATTTGCATAACAATGAAAGTCCAGGCTGTACTGTCTAATGATCCCTCCTAGGGGCAGCAATTATACTGCAGACAGCAAGAGTGAGGATCGAGCCCTGGGAAACAACATAGGGCAGCAACACTGGAAGTGAGCAAAAATTCTGCACACACCATGCTATATGTCTTATCCCTGTGGAAGGAGTCAAACCAGCAGATGACTCAGCCAGTGAGACTTAAATAGTCCCTCAGCTGATCCAACAGCAACCTATGATCTACGGTGTCAAAGGCTGATTAGAAATCAAGGAGGATGAAAATTGACCATTCCCCTCTATATTGCCCTGAGAATGTCATTATACACCCTGACCAGTGCAGTCTCAGTGCTATGCTTAGCCCTAAACCCAGACTGGAGAGGCTTATAGATGTCAAAGGTTATGATGCATACCTCAAGCTTGTGACACAATCTCTTTCATTATAACCTTGTCCAAAAAGGCCAGGTTATATACTGATCTGTCATTTGTTAGATTGTCTAGATCCAAAGATGGCTATTTCAGAGGGGCCTCACATGTGCAATCTTCAATGTAGCTGGGGAAAAACCTCCATCAAGGAGAACCAAATAATCCCTGTGAACACCAGGCCCAGATGTCTGCCACAATCCACTAGTAGTTGCATTGGCCAGGATCCAGTATACAACAAGTTGGTTGCACCTCCAAAATCACCCCAGTCACCTCCTCCACCATCACTGGTCTAAACACTCCCCATGACATCTGAGTGTGCCTGTAGTGTATCGGCTCAACCTCTGGGTTGCCATAGCCCACTTGGTTAGATCTCAGCCCAAATGGAAGACACCCTATGTGCAAAGAATCAAGCAAACACCTCACATTTAGCAGGAGAATTAACTCTAACAGACTCCAGACAGGTCAGATGGATTAACCTATCTATAGTCTATAAGAGCTGAGTTGGTTGAGTCTTCCTGGAAGAAGTCCCCCTAGATAGAAAATCTGCCTTCTTCTGGGCTGAAGCCTTCTTAAAGGGTGGTACCGTGGTACCATGGTACCGGACCATCTCCACAGGGGGTAGATTTTAAGGGGGGGGCCCCTGAAGAAGAATGTGATCATGCAATAATTGAACCGACTAGATGAATCTTGAGATCCTGAACCTTGTGCACCAGGTGAAAATACCAAGTCCAAGGTGTGACCATATTGGCGAGTTACAGAAATAACTACTTGTGTGAGCACATGTACTGCATCACCCAAAGAAAATTTTGTCTAAAGTGTGAGAGTTCACTGTCAACCCAGCATTGATGTCACCCAAAATTAACCACCTGGGCAACTCCAGTACTCTTCTACAAACAAGAACAAATGGCAGTGTTAAACCAAAGTTTAAATACACATGAGATTTATTTATAGTGAGCAAATGAGCACTCCGGGGCTTTGAGATGCACTGCCTTTCCCTCAGAGAGATAGGGGCTGCCAGAAGTTGCTGGACTTAAGTACTATGCACAATTAATCCAATTTAATTAATGAAACACTAGCCCAGGACCAGATAATATACATCCTTGGTTCTTGATTGAGACTTCTCGGACCATCTCCAAACCTTTATCATCATTATTTAATAAATCCCTGCAAGAAAGTTCTGTACTGGATGAGTGGCATACAGCAATTGTTACCCCAATATTCAAGAAGGGCAACAGAGGCAGTGTCCAGAACTATCACCCCATTAGTCTAACATCTGTAGTAGGAAAACTAATAAAAAGAATAATCAAGTTGAAAATTGATCAAGAATGTACAATATTGGGTATTCAAGATTCCTTACAACATGGGTTTACACCAAAGCACTCATGTACAACTAACCAGATATCATTTTATGATAACATTAGTGCACTCATGGATATGGGTACCCTAACCGATGTTATATTACTCGATTTCAGCTGAGCATTTGATAAAGTCCCACACAAAAACTCATAACTAAAATGCACAACATGAGTCTGTCCCTAGATATAATAAACTGGACATCAGACTGGTTGACAAATAGAACCCAGAGAGTCAGAGTTAATGAATTACTGTCTAACTGTGGACCAGTGTTGAGTGGGGTACCCCAGGGCTCTGTCCTGGGTTCCACATTATTCAATCTTTATATACGTGACCTACAGCCTGGACGTAATATTTATATGGCCAAATTTGCTGATGATACAAAAATAGGAGGAAAGGTCAACAATCATGAAAACATAGCATTTTTGGTAGCTGACCTGGAAAAAGCCGAACAGTGGGCAAAACAAAATGACATGTACTTTAATCAGGATAAATGTGCAGTGATTCATTTTGGTAACAATAATCCAAATAATATATATATATTATCTTAATAACGTACCACTTAAAACATCTAGATGTGAGAAAGATCTGGGTATGTTTGTTAACAACAAAGTTACACCAAGGGATCACTGTACCATTACCTTTAATAAGGCAAATGGTCTTATAAGGCAAGTAAAGTGTACATTTATAAATCATTCTGAACTATGCCTCATGCCACTTTACAGGGCCTATATTAGACTGCTTTAAGACTATGGGTCCCCCTTTTGGAATCCAGGGCTTAAGAGCGATATGGCAAGGTTGGAACAGGTTCAGAGGAGAGCCACTAAAATGGTGCCCAGATTGGCATGTCTTGATTATTCTTCAAGACTTAAAGCTACTGGATTTTTCTCACTCCAAAGCAGAAAAATAAAAGGTGACCTGCTTTTGGTTTATAATTTACTTCAGTCACCTGACATGATGAAACAATGTGGACTATCTTACTCAAACAGAAGACTGGTCCCAAGGTTACATAATAAACAACTTGAGGTGAAGTCTTATAAAACTAATAAAAGGGGTAATTTATTCACAATTAGGGCCCCTAGAATATGGAATATGCTTCCTCATTATCTGATCAACATAAGAAACATTACTAGATTTAAAAATGAATTGAACATCTGGATTGAAGAAAATGATTAACTATGTCCCACATTGTGTGGGGAACAGTCTCGATGGGATAATGCCTTCTTCTGTTCAAATAAACAAAGTTAATTCATCTAACACAGGTGAAACACAGTAATGTATTAAACAAATGATAGAAACTACTGTAGATGTGCCAATCACTGTGATCATAATCCAGATTGCCTCCAAAGAGAACATAGGACAAGCCAGTAAAACACTGCAAGTGAAATTTATAGTGCGCAACAACTAAAAAAACAGATCCTATGCATTCAGCCACAAGGAGGACTGGACACAAATTTAAAGAAACATTCAGAAGTGTCAACGTTTCTTGAGATATATAATTATATACTGTATATATAATGAACTTGGTTTTAAAATGCAGAGTCTGAATAGTTCCTTTAGGGAACTGAATGTGGAAAACATTAGGAATACTTCATTGTCAAACAATATCAACCAGACAACTATTGCACAACAAGATTCTGTGAATTTACCGACTCTATGAATAGTCCACAAGACTCCTTTAACTTAACTACTGAAAATGTTTTGTTCAATTCTACTTTCATTAATGTGAGTGGTGGTTTAACCTTGACAACCTACCTGGTATGGTTACTGAGTTTGCTATAGGCTCAGCAGTGTTTGAAATCACAGAACTAGATAATGTTGGTTTAGGATAGTCTCTTAGTTCTAATGAACAGCTGGGTGTAGAGTCTGGTATAGAAGTGCAGTCTAGGGTAATTGGGTTTTAAATGAGACAGGGTTATTTTAAACCAAAATCCACATTTTTCCCAGGCACTCTAGATCCTGCACTCCTTACATACCATAATATTGTAAGAAGTGAAGTTAACATGCTACTTTCAAAACAATGGAATCTGGGTCACCATAATTTAGATCGCAAGGAGAGGGAATCATTTGTTGAGTTAAGGAATATACATGAAGACCTTATCAGACATTTGGATGAAGGGGGAGTAAAATAGTGCTTCTTAAGAGAGTAGGAATACTTGAAGGAAGTACATCGACTCCTGGGGGATAGGGAAACCTATTTTTTGTTGGCAGAAATCCCTACTGAAGAATTTCAGGCTGTTTTATTTCAATTTTTGAATCAAGCTTTGATGAAGGGGGATATAACTGAAACTGAGCTGAAATATCTGAAAGTAGACCATTCAAGAGTACCCTATTATATCCCTAAGGTATACAAAAATAGGTACAATCTCCTGGGAAGACTGATAATTTTGGGTTTGGGATCTCTTATGGAGAATCTCTCCAAGTTTGTAAATTTTTTTGTTGCAGCCCTTGGTTGGATCTCTGAGATTCTCACACCCAAGATTAATCAGATCTATTATCAAAATTAAGGGAAGTTTCCTGGCAGGACCACTATAGGTGGCTAGAAATTGATATGACATCCCTCTGTACTTACATTCTCCACCATCTACTGTAGGTTTGGAAGCATTAGAATCTTTTGCAGATCTGTACCTGTATCAGTGCATCATCATCAAATTTCTTAGTATCAGCAGTGGAATTTATTTTATGTCATAATTGTTTTTATGTTTGACAACAAATTTTGCTTACAGAAAAATGGCAAGGATATGGAGGCCACAGTGACCATATCTTAAGCAAGTTTGTTTTTAGGATTTGGTGAGGAACAGTTTATTTTCAGTAGCATTTTTTACCTTGTTTTGGTGCACTGGCAGAGATACATTGATGATGTACCTATTTTTTTGAGTGGGATGAGGAACAAGCAGAAGCATTTGTTCAGTATATCAATGCAAACAGTCTCATGCTGAAATTTATTCATGTGACTGGAAAAAAAAGTATTCAGTTTTTGGATTTGGATGTGTTTATTGAAAAAAGATCAAATGATAGATCTAGATGCTTAAGGAGATAAACCACAGGTAATACAATTTTACATATGAAATGTGCACACCTTCTGGCACTTATTGATAGCATCCCCCATGGTCAGTATCTATGTCTGTGTAGAAGTTATACTTCAGACCAAGAATTTGACAGGCAATCATTAGAACTAACAGAGAGGTCAGTTACTCTGGGTTATTACAAGTTAAACCTGGAAGTATGCAATGGGAGAGGACAGGAATACTCTTCTCATCCCTAAAATAAGGGTAGCGCAAGATCAGTGCCCCTTAATCCTAGTGTTGAAATACACTAAACTGGTTCCTCAAATCGAAGCAACTTCTACTGAAACAGTGACATATACTTATCCATTGCTCCACACTAGGGTTGTTAGAGTAAAGACCCAGAATCACCATGAGCAAGGCTAGGAAACTGAAGGACCTGCTTTCCCTGAGTCACTGTCTTCCTGAAGTGGTGACTACAGGCATTAAGTGGTTACACCTAAGCTTAAAGGATTCCACAAATGTGGACAGTGTTCTGCTTGTCCATACTCCATAATGGGAGGCACATTTCAGCATTCTGATTTGGAGTTGCAGTTGACATTAAGCAATTTGTTCAATGTTTTACATCCTATGTTGTTTGCACCTTGATATGTTTGTGTCCTTCGGTATATGTGGGGAGGAGAAACAGACCTGTGAAAGAGAACATTTTAGAACATGTTAGAGATAACAAGAAAGGTACAAAAGAGTCACAAGTGGGGGCACACTTTGCAACAGAGCATCAATATAATTGCACAGATCTGAAGTTCACAGTTTCAGAGTGGGTTCCTCCACCAATAAGAGCAGGGGACAGGTTAAAGATTTTACTACAGAGGGAGACATACTCAATATTTCAAATGAAAGCTCTTAAACCAGATGGTTTAAATGATGTTAATGATTTTATTGTTTTTCTGTAAGTAACGAGTGTACTCCTATGATCCTTTAGTGTGTTAACTTTTTATATTTCTTACATGTTCGAGAGTGGCAAGATGGCCATGCTGCTGCTCCACTCTACGGCATGCCAAATTAATACTTCTTTGTTTGCAGTCTTTTTTTAACTTTTTTAAGTTATATTCTGCAATTTCTTGAATGAAACTCACTTTATTTTTCAACAGATGAACTTAGTAGCTGCTCTTTTGTAAATGAGCAGTATTTTTGCTAAAGTTTGCTTCACGGCTTCTAGCTCTGTCTGGGCATTCATTGTAGTTCTACCCCATAAAGTTGCAACACTTTTTCTAAAAGCGAGAGCTAATGTTAGGGGTTTCTGTCTTTTGCAAGTGGACATTTATAAGGGTTCTGCATAGCCTCAACTGAGTTAATATTTTTCCCCATATCAACTGTTTAATTCTTGGGGCACTTTGAAACACCGGAGCCTGAGAATTTTAATGGCATTCAAAGTTTAGAATGACAGAGCTGCACCTGAGTCTGAAGTGGATCTCAGCTTTGAGAGTAACCCATGCTGGGAGTACAACATGAAATAAGGGTTCCCTCATACAACAAGGAGGACACTGAAAATCATGGTGGCACTGTATGAGCTGACAGGCTTGTCAAGGCCTCCTAAAGGTATGCCATTGTTGCCTAAGGGCTGGGGTTTTCTTTGTATGTTTTAGATTCATATTTATTGCACTTAGAGGAGCGCTCTTCCCACTTTGTTTTAACAGGTATGTGACACAGCCAGAACCAGTATCAGAGAATAATGAAAGGAGATGGTTGGAGAAACATTTTGGATACTGAAGGAGTGCTGAGAGGTTTACCATATATTGCATCTTTGGTTAGGAAGACTGGATAATCTCCCAGAAAAGGTGGTGGAGAATTAAATTGTTGGCAAAACAGATTTTGGATATTATCAGGCCACAGGCAATTTGTGGTGAGATCAAAAGAAATACCTGTTTGTAGGATCTGATCCCAAGACTCTTTATACACTTTGGTTTTATTCTATTCTGCCCACATTGAATTTATTGAGTGCTGGATTTCTTGTGTGCCTGTTCTGACTGATGTTTCTTACTGAAGTTAAAAACTCATTTTAAATGGACTCCCAGAGCAGGATAAGGGAACACTTAGGCAAGAGCTGCAAGCCTCATTGGTAAACTTATACATGTGTTTTCATGCATATTGAGACGCTGCACTATATTATACTAGCTTTCAATGGTCCAGAAGTTTGTGGAGGATTCTTTATTGTATGTTCTAAGCCATTGTACTCCTAGTCTTGCAGCCTAACATTAATTTGGATGGCTTGGAATGTAAGCCTGCAGGAGGCAAAGCAGCAATAATAATTGTCAGTGGCAGCTGGTGTTATGCCCCCAGACTGAATTGCCGACTTTTACCTAATTAATCCACTTGACTTTGTGTTGAAATGCTCTGAGACATTTGAGGACTATAAAATTATAAAGGGAACCTCTCATTCTTTGTTTAATTTCAGCCTACCCTAATAATTAAGAAATGTGGACTATCTTGTCTGTGGTCTGATGAACTCCATGGTGTTAATGGAGCTTTTTACCTTCTGAAAATTAATGAACTTTAAGCACAAATGGAATCTATTATCTTTCATTTTATTATTGACATGCTGAGGTCTGAGCTTCCTATATATATCAGTAAACTTTACATCTTTTACGTTTTATGATAAAGTGCCTAATTTCCTGAAAACTTTCAGGGGTGCTTGTTTTGCAGATTTGATCTAGAGCATGATGACTACTTAATTATTTAATCTTTCTCCTCTAAAATGTTTAAACAGCAGGACTCCCATTAAGGAACACTGTTGCTCTTTATGTTATCACTGTTTATTAGTAAACCATTTTGAAGTAAGAAGATGTTTTTAGAGTATGCTTACTGTCTTTAATAATTTTATTTATTTATTGAATTCTAGGATTACAAATGCCTTTGAACCAAAGGTTTTTTTTTACAAAGGTTCTGTGTTGAATACAAATGAGGAACAAAACAACAGCAATGTAACAGATGCAAAAATGTATATTACATATAAGATTAACAATAGGATATATAGGATACCTAGGATATAGACCTAAGAGAGTACATAAAAGGATAAATACCTACAGAATTGATACAATCAAAAGACAGATAGCATACACAAACATATCATCAGGAGTAAAAGGTGGGGGAGAGGATTACGGGGTAAGAGGTAGTCATAAATTGTGACTTTGTCAAGAAGTACTAGAAGCCACAAGTAATTCTCAGGAAGTGCAAGCACACTAAGAGGGAGTGGAAGATTGGGAGGAGGTTAAGGGGAAAGGTGGGAAATTGAGGGGAGGGGACTGGGCAGGCGAGGAGGAGATTTGGTGTATTGGAAGGGTTGAATAAAGGCATGGGTGGGAGTAGGGATGTAATAACGGGGTTGAGACTGGAGGTGAAAAAGAGGAAATGGAATGAGGTGAGGGGCATGAGAGTGTGGTGCACCAGTGAAAAAGGGAGGGCAATGTAAGATTTAAAGGCGGTGGAGGGTGTAAAGTATCAGAAGAAAATGGTGGACAGGTGGTATAGAGAAGGCAAGGAGGGAGGAAGGATGGACAGGGGGAGGGAGAACAGAGATTGAAAGGAAGAAGGTGAGACAGTAGTGGTAGAGGTGGGAGGAGGGGAGGGGAGGAGAGGAGGAGGAGGAAAAAAGTGCGAAAGTGGGAAGAGAGGAGGAAGGGGGGTTATTAGGGATGGAGAGCTGTAATATACTAGTGATTACACTTGTAACTGCCAAGAATAGTGAGGTGCTGACACAGTTTGCGTTTCAATGGGCCAAACTTGTTCTCTGCAAAGCCTTCTGGAAGGAGCCCATTCACCAGGGAGGAAGCCTTGACATAGAAGGAGTGCTGGGCTTGAAAGATATGTCAGAAGGGAACCAGGAAAGAGGATCTGTTAGCATTGTGTGTAAAGTGAGTGATTGGGGTGGGTGACATAAATACATGTATTTCTGCTGGGGTAAGGCAGAGGCAAATTTTCTGTGCCAGGAGGCAGGTCTGGTAGGTTATCCTCCCTTGAAGATGGAGCCAGTTAGATTATTTATACAGTTCGCATGTATGCATTCTTTTCCTGGCTTCTGTCCTTCATCATGGCTAATAGGGCAGGAGAGATCCAGGGGTTTGAGGATCCCCTTTGTTTTCTCTTTCTAAAAGGGGTAAACTGGTCACATACTTCATTAAAATGCACAATGAAGTAGTTTAAAGCTTTATCAATGCAGTTCATTGAGTCTAAGGGTGACCAGACAATCTGTGAAAGTGAGGTCAGGAATTGAGGGAGCTTACCTTACTTTAAGATTCACTGGTAGGAGAGCTTGGCCTTTGATTTGGGCACCCTGTTTGACCATTGGCATATTATTGGAGAATGGTCACTCAATGAGTCAGGTAGAACTTTGGTGTTAGAGATTCTGCTGGGATGAGTGGTGAGAATCAAGCCCAAGAGGGAGCTGCACCTTGTTCTGTAACTGATACACATGGGAGAGGGTACCATCTGGGTAATGTCAATATCTGCAAGAGCATCTTTGTAAGGTTCAGCTTTGGTGGCCAGCCAGTTTACATTAAAGTCCCCCGGTAATCGGGAATCATTTGAAAGCTGGAGACCTAGTTGCGTAGAGGGATATATATGAATATTATGGTGAGGTCTTTACCATGATGGCCAAGGATTATTTTTTTTGTGTGTGTGTGTGTATGTGTGATTTATTTATGCTCCTCCCTTGACTTTCTGACCATCCACTCCCTCGGAGCACCAGCACCTACCCTACCACCCTCTGACCCCTGCCACCACTACCCTGCCCCAATTGTAGCCTTACCTGGATACCCCAGCATATCACTTTGCTGAGAGGGTCCCTCTCTTCTGAGGGGGAAGGGCCTGGCAGCCAGCAGCATGTAATCCAGGAGCTGTGGGTCTGGGTTCCAGGTTGACTGCAGGGCTTCGGATGGCAGGAGCTGGGTGCTCATCATCAGGTTGGTTGGGGCATGCATTTTCCATGTTTTCTGTGCCCAGCCCACACAGTTTTCAGCCTTACGCCAGCGTGTGGCAGCCTGGGGCAGGGGTGTACACTGGCATGTCAAGGCATCATGTCCCCCAAGTATGCTGCCAATCCACCCACCCACAGGACTCCAGGTGAAACCCACCCCCCCAGGGGAGAAGCATCCAATGTACACTTATGATACCCTTCCCTGCCAGTTTCTGCTCCTGGTACCCTGGGCTCAAGGTGTGAACTAAAATCACCAGCGTGCCGAGTGAATCCCTTCTCTTGGCATCATGGATTATTTTAATTGCAAGCATTTGGGAGTTGTTGACAGCGGATGTTGGCTGCCTTCTTATAAAGTGGTGTTGCTGCTTTCTCATATCCTTGATATAGAAAGTTACTATAGCAATCTGTTTTAATATGTAGTTTGAGGATCTAACATATCAGCAATAATTGTGCCCTCTGAATGTAAATGCACTTTATTTGTAGACTTTGAAGCGTGATTCTTATCATTGAAAAGTGCTGGATCTAAATTGGTGCAAGGCCGAAATAATTTGAAATGGATCTTATGATATGCTATTGATTTAATTTTTTAGCTGCAGGCTGATATTTGCTGCTGCTTGATGGCACGTACTTTTATTGCTTGAACGTTCATATACCTGAGTAATGTATTGTGCAAGGACTTTGGAGTCTTTACCCTACTCTTAGATGTTGTAATGTGTTTTTTTTACCAATCAACAATAAACTAAACTTGTAACTGCAGGTTCATTCATTTTGGGAAGTTCTTAATGACTTGGGATATTTCCACATTACTGGAGGATTATTTGGCACTTTTGTGGGTGGTATATGTTATATTAGACCTATCACCTAGCTTGATGAACTGTGTGGACTTTCTGAGAATTGTTTTATACTTTAATGTCTAGTCTGCTCTATATTTATGAACTTTAGTTGCATTTTATTGGTGCAAAGTATTTACTGTGTAATAGCAATATAATTATGCTGCAGCATGTTCCACTAAGTGAGGATGTGTGTAGGGTTCAGTGTGGGTTTTGGCTGTAACAGTGAATGAGGGAGAACTTGAGGATGTATGGGTGTTGTTAAGGCGTAGGTCAGGAAACATAGGAAAACCAGGAGCAATTATAAAGTCCACAAGTAGCATTTTATTATTCTCAATAACAATAGAATTCAAAAAAATCTACAGAATTTTTTTTTTAACATAGACAGTTTAAACAGAACAAAGCCCTTCCTCTGAGGGTTTCCCTAATTCTAAATATCTGACTCTCTCTAACAAACATTACTGCTCTTTTTATAAGAAGTCTTTGCCTGGCAATTCGTTCTTTAATCTTGATCTCATTAACAGACATCCTATTTCTCACAAAATGTATCAGAACTTTGTCAATTTCTTTGCAGGTGCAACAAAATAGAAGATAGTGTCCCAGAACTAATCTCGTGTCAACAACTCTGCGAATGAGCTTGTGCTGCATCTTAAGGTTAACCCTGAAGTTCCAAATAGTTCATTTCAACAATACAGTTATATACATTGGCAAACACAGGGATCACAGTTTCACATACAGATTCACATATATTTTTAGAACCACAGATAAGCAAGGAGGAAGAAAAGACAAAAACAACAAGAGAAGGCAGAGAGTTAGCAGGAGGTAGAGAATCACAAGACCATCCAAGTGATCAGATCCTAGGTCTCACAAGACAATTTCATTGTGCAATTAGGCAGACATAATACAGAAATGGAGACGATAGAACAGATTCTTGCATTTGACCCTTTCTACATAACAAATAAGACATGGTCCTATTCAACGCTGTCACATGCCCCCCTCTTTAAGAGGAAACCTGTTTAAAAAAAAACAGGTTTCCAAAACTTCCTTTTAATTCTCTTCTAACATTACCTTAAAATATTTACAGTTCTCTGCATATGCAGTATCTCTTTTCCCAATACAAACAGTACAGCAAACAGTTAAGTTTAAACCCACACATGTTTTCTTTCAACCTGTGGAATTCTGAATTTCTGATCCCTATCTTGACAGAAAATTAGCACTGACATTCTCTTTTCCAGATTTGTGCATCACTTTGAATTTAAATGGCTGTAGTTCCAGGTACCACCTTCTGAAATTTGTATCCTTCATTGGGTTAAGCCAACTGAGAGGATTTTGATCAGTTATAAGTACAAACTCAGCTCCTAGCAAATAAAACTTAAGGGACTTCATGGCCCAGTTTGCCGCATGGCATTTCTTTTCAGTGGTGGAGTACCTTTTCTCTCTGTTGTGCAATTTCCTACTGATATATATATAATAGGATGTTCCTTCCCATCTATATTCTGACTCAAGATTGTGCACCTAGGACTCCCTCTGTTGCATCTCTCTGTAACAAAAATTTTTCTCAAAGTCTGGGCTTCTTAAAGCAGGCTGAACCTAATGCAGCCTTGATGGCTCAAAACGCTTCATCACCCTCTGAGGTCCATTTCACATTATTCAGGAATTGTTTCTTCATGAGTTCATTGAGGGAAGTAGCTAAATGAGCAAAGTTGGGAACGAATCTCCAATAGTAACCAGCCAGCCCTAAAAATTACCTGAAACATTTCTTTGTTTTAGGTACAGGACTGTTAGCTACAGCTTCTGTCTTAGAAATCTCTGGCTTTACTTCTCCATTTCCTAAAACATATCCCAAATATCTGGTTTCCTGAATGCCCAATGCATATATGGTAAGATTAATTGCCAAATCTGCTTTTTTGATAGATTGGATAACTGCTTGTATGTGTTCCAGGTGACTTTTCCCGTCTGGACTGTACACCACGACATCATCCAGGTAAGAAGCACAACATCCAGAGTGAGTAGCTAAAATTACATCCATGTACATCAACATTTTTTGCCAGCTTCTTTCTCAGGGCACACATATAAGATGTTATAGATTGTTTCTGAGTGGGGTTATCGTCTCATGTTTCTTTTATCACATCCATTGGCCCTCTAGGTTGTCTACCATACAGCATTTCAAATGGTGAGAACCCTGCTGAGGCTTGTGGCACTTCTCTGTAAGCAAAATGCAGGTAAGGTAAGTATTGGTCCCAATCTTTCCCTTCCCCTTTTACAACCTTTTTAACCTGCATTTTAGGGTTTGATTAAAATGCTCAAAAAGACCATCTGTCTGAAGTTGATAAGGGGATGTTCTTATAGCAGTGATGCCTAGTAGTCGGTACAGCTCCTTAAGTAATGCAGCACCAAACGCATTACCCTGATCAGTAATAATCTCTTTAGGTATGCTCACCCTGCTGAAAATTTTGGCAAGCTCTGCTGCCACTTTTGGAGCTGTGACAGTATGCAATGGAACCACTTCAGAGTATCAAGTACAATAGTCACATACTACCAAAATTAATTGATTACTCTTTTTACTTTTGTCTAAGTCTATTGCAACTCTCTCAAAAGGCACATCTATCAAGGATAGGGTCACCAGGGGTACCTTGTCCTTTTTAGTCACTGGGGCTTCTTTCTAACATTCAGCACCAGAACTGCAACAGTTAGCAACATCTTCATGAATTCCAGGCCAGTAAAATCTGTACAGCAATCTGGCAAGAGTGCAATCTCTCCCTGAGTGATAAGCCATAGGACTATCATGTGCTATCTGTAATAACTCAGTTCAGTTGGTAGCAGAGTCCATGAGCAAAATTGCACAGCCTACCCAGATTGAGAGGAGGAGTCCCTACATGCTGCTGCTCTGAGGAGGAGTACAGAATAGCAGGAGCTGCTCAACATGCTTTTTATTCTGGAAAGAGTATGCTAGCATTGCCTAGAACAGCAGTTCTGGGTCCCATACTTGACTGAGTGAGCAACCTTTCCAGATTTACTTGTGTGGCTAGTTTTCTGGTCTTCCTCCCTGTTGGTCTCTTTCTTTTAGCTGGTTAGAGTTTGGGGCTGGCATAGCCGACAATGAAGAATCTAAGGAGATAACCCCACAGGGGTTTGTTGCCCGGGAGAGCAGGCCAGTTGGGCATGGAGGCACACCTGGGACATTTTCATATAGCCTCCTCTCAATAGGACAGAATATGCTGCACATAACATACTGCAGGGAAGTTGTGCACTTATGCTGTGTGTTTATGCAAACCTATGAAAATCTTTAAAAAAAAAATTTCCCTTAAAATCACTTTAGCTTCTGCTTCTTCCCTCTTTCCTTTTACATACATGTATATTTAAGTTTGTTGTGACCTAGGTATAATTTTGGGGGGACACTTGGACTTTTTAGCAGGTTATTTAAAGTATACAGGATTAAGAAAGATTAGAAGTTTTTTTTTTTTTACTTTTTGCAGGTAAATTTTGCCCTTGGGCACATGTCCTTAAGTTAGCAGCATTTAAGACACATGTGCTGGTGTTCCTGAAGAGATGTGTCACTTGACTGTAGGAGAAGGCACTTGCTGAGTGAGCTGAGAGTGCTGTTGTGCTGAGAAGGGGTTTTTTATAAGACTCTGTGAGTAGGATTGCACCTTGACTCCTACACTGAGTTGTGAATTCACCGAGTGGTTGTTCCATTCGGTTTTGCCAGCTGAACACCCCACTGGTCTGCTGGTTCATGGCCTGCTGGTTTGTAAACAGCCTGAAGCTGGATAGGAACTAATTCAGCTGTCCTGCTAATCCTGGCCTTTGCTTTTCATACTGGCAACTTGGCTGCACTCCATTATAATTAAAACGTCACCCCTTTACTCTAAGTAAGTTTGATTTTTATAGTTTATTTTGTTATTTTTATTTTTTTCTTGAGAACTGGCTTTTAATAATTAATAATAATTATCCAGTACTCATTACCCCCTTAGACTCATATATTATCTAATCACTCAACCATTTAACCATTTGATGGCCTATTTGTGTGCCATTTCCACTGGTAAAATTATATTTTATTTGTAGAGTTGTATATTTTTTTTAATCTCTGTTGCTATTGATTTTGGTTTTGCTTTATAAAAGTTTCCCTCCTCATGGCCTTATGAGATTCTAGTCTATGAATTGTTTAAATGACTGGAGGAATTTTTTACTAAGATACTGCTCTTGCTTCATTTAGATATTTTGGCACCTTGCAATGAAAGCCCTGCTCGCTGGTTTTACTGAGTGGCTCCAAATTTAATCTACAAATCAAAGTGGTGTTCAACTTGGATAGGAACCTGGTTAGAGAGTTGGACTGGGTCTACTTGGGACTGCTTTTATTGAATTGTTCTTGTGAAATAACAGATGCACCATAAGGCTTGATTTTGCTCTATAAGGCTGCACCTTTGCTACATTATTGTGAGCTCCACAATTGATAGACTGCTAATTTGCTCTTTCTTGTTCTGTGTGGCTGGGTAGAAAGGAATAGAATAGAACTGAAGGCTTCAAATGGTAACTGAACATTGCCACACAAATTCCTGGTTGATGTTCCACTAAAAAATCTTTTTTGTGGGCCAATCTGCTGGCTTTTTAAAGAGACCATTAACACCATCATTAGTATTCACACTGATGTAAATATTTATCTATTGCATCAATATTATTTGCTGCAAATTGTTCTAGAATCTATTTGTAGAAATCGGGGTCTGCCCTTTAAGCTTCTGTTCAAAGTTTAGCTTTCATGTTGTGGAGTTAGTTTCTATAATTAGATATTTTCTGAAAGTAGATCTCCTGTGGAAGAGTTATAGAAGAGTTATTAAGGTCTTTTATTCTATTCTAGGTCTTTTCACTCATTCTTAATGGGTTTTTTCCTGGTGGAAAGATGGTAATCACCAGAAGCGGTTAAAGTGGCAAAAGTAACTCCCTTTTAGGAGTTGCCACAGGGGGATCTTCTTCACAAGTTATTTTGATCCCTGAGACCCAGGAAGAACTGCAGGGGGTCACCAATCCAAATAAAAATAAATTTAAAGTCGGTGGGAGAAAGCTGAGGAAAACTGATAATAAAAGCAAGAAACAGGGAAGCTGCGTTGTTATCTCTGGAGATAAGGACCTTCATATTCAGAATATAACTGAAGGGGAAAACAACTTAAAATTATTGATTTGTGAGCAAGACAGGGACAAGGACTCAAGCATCTTTCCACTCCTATCTGTTTGATGGAGAGGAAATTAGATCAATCAGTTGTCTCCAGGGATTCAATTGGCAACCTTGGATCTGATGAAGCTAAACAGCTCTCAGAAATAATCTCCTATGATCAATATGAGTGGGAGAATTTTACACAGTGGTTGAATAATGAGAGGGAACTGGACTACTCTGAATTAGAATTCTCTTCAGCATCCTATGCCGACCACACTTGCCTAAATGATTACTCCACACCAGAGGTAACCCCAAAACAGGAAACTCAGGCTAGAGATCATAGTGTAGCTGAAGACACTGGGGACATTGCAGGTGCTCTGGACAGGAGGATGTCAATGGGGGCAATTTTTGTTGATTTATCCAAGGCATTTGATACCTTAGACCATGACATCCTCCTGTCCTAACTGCCTGCTTTGGGTATTTCTACTAATGTAGTTAGGTGGTTTAATGCTTATCTATCTGGTAGGAAACAAATGGTATCAATAAATGGATGGGGATCTGGCCTTAAGGCAATTATTTCTGGAGTGCCCCAATGATCCATTTTGGGTCCAATATTATTTAATTTGTACATGAATGATTTTGTTTTAACCAATTCTGATGTACAATGTCACCTGATACCATTATTTATGTGGAAGGCACATCGATAATGCAGATAGAATATACTCTGCAAGGTGCGTTTGATGAGTTTCTGATATTTTATAGTGAGTCTAAACTTGTTTTGAACTAAAAAAAAAATCAGGTTATACTATTCTCTAAAGAGAATAGCGTAACCTATTCTGAGTTAGGTTTGAATATAGTAACCACAGATAAAATTGTTCTTGAACAAGTGCAATGTTATAGATACCTAGGAATGTACCTGGATAGATCATTTGGATGGACTACCCATATAGAACATATAATTAAGAAAGTTAGTGGATTTTTGGGCGCACTATACAGAATTAGAAATTGTATGAATGAAAGGGTAAAGAAGTATGTAGTTACAACTTCACTGATACCACTTTTGGATTATGGAAATATTGTTTACATGGGGGCAACCTCAACCCCGTTAGCTAAGATAGATGTTCTTTTTAATAAAATAGCAAGGTTTGTTTTGAATGTACTAAAGATAACTCATAGAAGTGAGCTATATTAGTCTTTGAATTGGATGTATCCAAATGATAGAAGGTCTTTTCATGCTTTGATATACATGGCTAATTCAGTTAGGGGTAAAGTACCTCAATATATTACTGATGAACTCCATGTTAGGATGATTAGAGGAGGCTTATGCTTTGCCGAGGGTATGGAATATGAAATGCCTAGAAGAAGGACAGATCTGGGTAGAGCACACTTCTTTCATTTGGGTTCCAATTTATGGAATTTATTGTCAATTCACCTTAGACCACTTAATTCTAGCCCTTGTATAGGAGAAATAAAAATATGGTTCAAAACTGAAGCAGATAAAAGGTTTATTGTTGCTCCACCTTGAATATTATGTAGTAAATATGATAAAGGTTTGCACTTGCACATGTCTGTGAATGAATATGTCCTGTATTGTCTACGTAGATTATTTATATATATGTTAAGTACTCAATTGTAACTCAACATTGTTGTGTTGTTAGTTTATACTGTATGCATATTCATATATGTAATTTGTGTTGTAACTTTTTTAACTATGATGTTAATAGGAATGTTTGTGCTAAGGACCTCACTGGAAATAAGCTTGCCACAGCCGAGTCTACTATTATTTTGCTTGTCAATTGAATAAACATTTTTACTACTACTACTACTGCTACTACTATTACACTCCCCCCTTCCCTTCATTCCTCTATCCTTGAGAACATACGAGAAAATCAAGAACTTAGGGTTATAATTCAGGAGATGAATGTAACTATTGAGGATTTGAAGAGAATGGAGCTAAGCCACATAGTAGTGCAGGGGAAGATGAGTAATCATATAATGGAATAAGCTAAAATGAAAAGTTTAGCAGGTGTGTCACAGGTGGAGAAAATTACCTCTGATGAGGAATATTTCTCTGATAAAGGGAATTTCATAGCAAGTTCTTCAATCTCCAAACAGATATTAAAGATAATTAAAAACAGTTATTACATGGATATTGTAATCCTTGACAACATTTTGCTTTTGAAGGATGAAATCTGTAATCTGAGAACTGATGTCTTTCACAATAGAGTGTTATTGGAAAGAGCTGCAGAGAGTGGTAAAATACAGCACTCAGATTTGAATAGAACAAAACTTTCCCCATAGGAAAGGCTCTTAGAGGAATTCAGGTGCAGCTCCCCCCACCCTTTCATAAAGATAAGGTCTGTTCCTGCTATATGCAGAATTCAGATATAGTTGGTCCTGTTAGTGGAGACCATAACAGAGATACATTTAAATTATTAAAACCTATGGAATTCAAGAACAAAAACCTAAGCAGGACTCTATGAGAACTGAAAGAGCAAAGGAATCCTAAAAAAACAATCTGGTAAATTTAAAAGAGAAACAGGAGATACAGGTGATACAGGATGATAGTCAACAAGAGAACTTGAGGACTGTAACTGAGGGAAAAAATGGTTCAGACAGTCAGAACTTATTGCACTTTCTTATGAGGAAATTCTGAGTAAAGACTCTCAGGTTGTAGATATGGGGCAGACTGAGACCTCTTACAACCCACCGACCAATAAGGAACCTAGCGAAAGGAAAAAAGAACCCACTATCAGAAAATGTCCTAAGAATGTTCAATATGTGACTGAAATGAAGGAGTCTTGATGTTAGAAAATGAAATGGAAGACACGCTTTCCCAATGGATGGTAAACCTCTTTGAGTTACATCAGGATATTGATGGTGAAGAGTTATTTAATCTCCAAATCCAGAATTTTTGAGCACTTCACTATTTTATTGTTTGCTCGAATATATGGCAAACCTTATTTTAAATAAAATCCCATTACTGGTCACAAAAGGGTATCAAGTCACCCTCCTTACTGTAGACCCTAAATATGTAATCACTGAAAAGTCTGGGGATGAGAACACTGATAACTTAAATTTTTCAAATTATTCAAGTGGTGTGGTACTCAACCCAGGAGTGAGAGACAGATTCATCACAGATGTAGATTCATATTTTTTAATTTTTATTTATTTTTTCTGTGAAAATGTTGATTCTCATAAGTTTTCTTTTTAACACCAAGTTCAGTTTCTTGAAAAGATTTCAACTATGATTTCATATATTTAGTCCTTCTTATAGAGATTCAGCCTCCATTCCAAGTTTACTTAGGCTCTCTTTTTGTATTCGAATTTAGTTACGTTTCAGGATCAAATGTCCCTTCATCGGACTAAAGAGTAGCTTTAATGAGGCTGTAAGATTAAAATAAATAATCAATAATAGTGTCTCTACTTCTGTGAATTTGTAATAAAAATATCAACATATTGTAATATATTGCGATATGTCACAATATGTTACAGTAGGGTCAAACTTGTGAACAACAGTATTCCATATGAGAGATTTTCTCTGGTGACCATTCAGAGGGCAAATCACAAACATAACCCATTTATCTGTAATCAAACAAAACCACTATCAGTTTCTGTAAAGCTCCATTTAGTTTTCCCAAATTATTACTTCACAGCATGAAACAATTTGTCTAAAAAAGGCTATAACTATGTTTTTAACTGCTTCTAACAAATATAAAATATGCTCATTTCATCACATGAGAACCAATCAGCACTGAGTACATTTGTATAACAATAACTCCATTTATAACTGCATCTGACAGTTTTAAAATGTTACTGTTTCCACTTATAAATCTGTCAACCGAGAGTACTTCTCTATAAATGTACATAGTTTCTCCAACTTAATCTAGCTCAATTATGTTATTTTTAACCACATGTATCAAAAGGCCGAAAAAATCTATAATTATATTTGTGATAGATAAAACTCTGCCTTTTCCCATTTCTAATTAGCAGTACGGCTTTTTAAAGCTGAACAAGACTCATTCTAGTATCTACCAAACTTTGCTTATTCTTTTCGGGAACTCTTTATCTTAAATTGCTATTGTTAACATGCAAAAGCCTTTTTTAAAACATTAAACAGTTTCAGACTGAATTGCCTGCTCACTTGGTGGCTGTTATGATGTTTAGTAACCCATTTCTTAGGTTCTAATAAGACCGCAAGTTGAACTTCTTTCTGAGTCCTGCGCCATTATACAGGACGCCACAGAGCTCTCCTAAAATAATCCAAAGGCTTTCTTCTTCCTGAAGGATTGGGAGGGGCTGGGCTATTTGGGGAGTGTGCTCAAGGTGTGATGACATCACCCCTGTGTGTGTACAACCTTTCCAGCCCGGTCAAAGTTTGAAACTGTAGAAACTGTTCGTGAATGAACAAAACTACAGTCCCCCTAACCAAATTATTAATTTATAAAAATTACTTTGTATTATACGTTTAAAGTTTTGAAGGGGAGTTTTGCACAAAACAAACATGTCATTTGCTTAATAGTATCAATACATGTAAAAGAAAATATAGAGTCCTTTTCTTAGTAAAGGATGTACTGCATATCTCTTTACATTATGGGAAATGATGAATGCCAATGTATCAGATCATGACCTATTCCTATGGTTACTATGAATTAATATTCTATTGTCTTATATTCCATTGTTTTATAGTATTAAGCCATTGTATTTAAATACTTTGATTATGAATTTTTGTAGAAAAATATGTTTTTTGTTTATATACACTAACTTTTACATGTAATTGTTGCTTTGATTATAAAGTCATGCTGATTGCAATGGATATCCTTAATTTTTGACTAAGAAACTCTATAGATGTTCACATATAAAACAGACACATATAAGAAAATAAGGGCATGGGGGGGATTTTGATTATTTGAAAGTCGTCCACACCCGAGCTTCATTAAGTCCATATTTTTTTTTATATTAGTCTTTAAGTTGAAGATCCACCAGGCTTCTCTCTTTGCCAGTATTATATTTCAATCATCACCTCATGCTGGTTCATGTACTTTTTCTATTCCAAAAAATTTCTGAGTAGAGAATTGATGCTTTCTTTCTTTAAAATGCCTTGCTAGAGCTGATTTTTCATCCTCTCCTGATGCAGCTTTTATGTTCCGTGATCCTCTGTTTCAAAGGTCTTGTTGTTTGTCCTATACAATAGGACATAGTAGTTGTTTTTTAGCTGTGATCCAAAGTTTTTCAAAAAAAGTCTTATTCTCTTGATCAGTGGCTTGTAACATATTCCAGTTTTTCAAAATAATATGTTAAATTTTCCAAAGCATTGAGAATATTGCATTGACATTGTGATTTTTGTCCTTACTGTGAGTCATGGAGATGAGGAAATTGCATATTTAGATCTACTACTAATTAAAGAAGGAAACAAAATTGTCACAGATTTATACCGAAAAGAAAGTGATAGAAATACTATTTTACATGCACAAAGCTTTCACCCACCTCAACTAAAAAATAGTATTCCATATAGCCAGATGTTATGAGTGAAGAGAAACAGTGGAAGTGAAATCAGATACAAAAGGAACATTATTGACATGAAAACACGATTTCAAGAAAGGGGTTATAAAGATACAGTGTTAAATGAAGTGGAAAATAAATGTGAGGCAATAACTAGACATGATCTGCAAGATAATATGCAGAGAACGAATACAGTTAACAAAATCACAATGTCAATGCAATATTCTCAATGCTTTGGAAAAATTAAATGTATTATTTTGAAAAACTGGAATATATTATAAGCCACTGATCAAGGGAATAAGACTTTTTTTGAAAAATGTTGGATCACAGCTAAAAAAACAACTACTATAAGACACAGATTAGTTAAAACTCAGCACTGGACCCCCCCCCCACACACTTCAAACCACAACTTGGCTACATAGAGATACTAAAGGCTTTTTGCTCTGTGGTAATTGCATCCATTGCAATAATGGCATGAAAACTAAGGTCATGAAAAGTATGTGTAAAGACCAGAAATTTGAAATTAGGACTCTAATTACATGTAGCAGAGACTTTGTGGTATACTGTATTGTGTGTCCTTGTGGCCTCTATTATATAGGACAAACAACAAGACTTTTGAAACAGAGGATCATGGAACATAAAAGCTGCATCAGGAGGGAAGATAAAAATCAGCTCTAACAAGGCATTTTAAAGAAAGAAAGCATCAAGTCTCTACTCTGAAATTTTTTGGAATAGAAAAAAGTACATGAACCAGCATGAGGTGTTGATTGAAATATAATACTGGCAAGGAGAGAAGCCTGGTGGATCTTCAACTTAAAGACTAATATAAAAAATTAATAATGAAGCTCCGGTGTGGATGACTTTCAAATAATCAAAATTCCCCCTCACCCTTATTTTCTTATATGTGTCTGTTTTATATGTGAACATTTATAGAGTTTCTTGGTCAAAGATTAAGGATAGCCATCGCAATTAGCATGACTTTATAATCAAGGCAACAATTATATGGCTAAATCATATATATTATGTAACAGTTAGTGCATATAAACAAAAACATATTTTTCTAAAACATTTCATAATCAAAGTATTTAAATACAATGGCTTAATACTATAAAACAATGGAATATAAGACAATGGAATATTAATTCATAGTAACCATAGGAATAGGTTATGATCTGATATAACGGGCATTTATTATTTCCCATAATGTAAAGAGATATGCAGTACATCCTTCACTAAGAAAAGGACTCTATATTTTCTTTTACATGTATTGATACTATTAAGCAAATGACCTGTTTGTTTTATGCAAAACTCCCCTTCAAAACTTTAAATGTATAATACAAAGTAATTTTTATAAGTTAATAATTTGGTTAGGGGAACTGTAGGTTTGTTCCTTCACGAACAGTTTCTACAGTTTCAAACTTTGACCGGGCTGGAAAGGGTGTACACACAGGGGTGATGTCATCACACCTTGAGCACACTCCACAGACAGCTCAGCCCCTCCCAATCCTTCAGGAAGAAGAAAGCCTTTGGATTATTTTAGGAGAGCTCTGTGATGCCTGTATAATGGCGCAGGACTCAGAAAGAAGTTCAACTTGCAGTCTTATTAGAACCTAAGAAATGGGTTACTAAACATCATAACAGCCACCAAGTGAGTAGGCAATTCAGCCTGAAACTGTTTAATATTTAAAAAAAGGTTTTTGCATGTTAACAATAACAATTTAAAATAAAGAGTTCCCGAAAAGAATAAGCAACGTTTGGTAGATACTAGAATGAGTCTTGTTCAGCTTTAAAAAGCCATACCGCTAATGAGAAACGGGAAAAAGCAGAGTTTTATCTATCACAAATGTAATTATAGATTTTTTTGGCCTTTTGATACATGTAGTTAAAAATAACAATTGAACTGGGTTAAGTTGGAGAAGCCATATACATTTATAGAGCAGTACTCTCAGTTGACAGATTTATAAGTGGAAACAGAGTAACATTTTACAACTGTCAGATGCAGTTGAAAATGGAGTTATTGTTATACAAACGTACTCAGTGCTGATTGGTTCTCATGTGGTGAAATGAGCATATTTTATGTTTGTTAGAAGCAGTTAAAAATGGAGTTATAGCCTTTTTTAGACAAATTGTTTCATGCTGTGAAGTAATAATTTGGGAAAACGAAATGAAGCTTTGCAGAAACTGATGGTGGTTTTGTTTGATTACAGATAAATGGGTTATGTTTGTGATTTGCCCTCTGAATGGCCACCAGAGAAAATCTCTCATATGGAATATTGTTGTTCACAGGTTTGTCCCTACCTATAACATATTGTGACATATCGCAATATATTAAAATATGTTGATATTTTTATTTATTATAAATTCACGGAAGTGAAGGCACTATTATTGATTATTTATTTTAATCTTACAGCCTCATTAAAGCTACTCTTTAATCTGATGAAGGGACATTTGGTCCTGAAATGTAACTAAATTGGAATACAAAAAGAGAGCATAAGTAAACTTGGAATGGAGGCTGAATCTCTATAAGGACTAAATATATGAAATCATAGTTGAAATCGTTTCAAGAAACTGAACTTAGTGTTAAAAAGAAAACTTATGAGAATCAAACTTTTCACAAAAAAAATAAATAAAAAATATGAATCTACATCTGTGATGAATCTATCTCTCATTCCTGGGTTGAGTACTACACCACTTGAATAATTTACTTTACTGTTCCATTAGTGGTACTCCCCTTCTCCATTATTTTTAAAACACAACAGGGGACCGAGGGAAACACTATCAAAAATAAAGTTCACTTACATTTTTCACCAGAAATTGTTCTCCATAATGAAAGTCGGGTAGAAAGGGAGGCACAAGGAAAAATGTTAAAGGTAATAGAAGATTTCTCTCAGAGCTACAGCAATGAATGACTGTGTAGGACTATCTCAATTTTTGGGTGGGAAACCTCCAGACATGATACCTACAGGAAGGTTAGGGATGAACTGCTTCCCTTCCTTGCAAGAGCTCTAGGTGTACAAATCTCCCAAAATATGGTGGACTATGTTAAATTATACAGAGGGCTGAATTATTCATCCCAAATTGATATTATATTTAAGAGCCCTACGATAGTCACTACTTTGTTATCTTTAGCTGCCAGATTAGATTATTTGGGCTTATACATGGTAGCTCCTGTAGAACTGGGGGAAGTCTTTCTGGGATGAAAGCAATTAAAGACCATAACAATCACAAGGGGGTTAAATTAGGGTAAGATGCTCCTTTAATAGATCTTGAAAAATCAATAGATCTAAACACTTTTATGCCATTAACTGTTGACTCTGCTTGACAATTCTAGCTTACTAAGGAGTCCCTGAAAATAGAATCAGACCCCTGCATTCTCTCTGTTCTTTCCTGGAATATAGAAAGTTTACATCTTAAAATTGCAGACCCTGAGGTTCTCCGATTCTTGGAGACATTTGACATTATTGGCCTTCAGGAGACCTGGTGTTCTGAAACTGCTGTCCCTAAAATGGCAGGGTATACTGCTTTTGTATTCCTGGCCACTAGATAAAAAAAATATGGCAGGTATCAAGGGGGTCTTCTGCTGTATATTAAAACTCAATTGAATCTAAAAATTCTAGAACACCCAATTAAAACAGATGGTATCTGGTCCTATCAATTACGGATGGGACTGAGAAGATCACCTTAGGTAATATTTATTTTCCACCAAGATTCAAAGGGTGAAATGCAGGAGTCTCCTATATTCAGCATTTGAATCTAAATTTAGATGAGTTAGTGGAGGGTCAGACAACTTGTCCCATGTTTATCCTTGGAGATTTAACTCCAGGATTTCCTCTTGACTCTTAGAAGGGGCCTACACAGAGATGATTTCTTTTCTACCATTAATAAACTCTAATGTTGCATTTAGAAGGAATATTTGCAATCTAAGATTTAACATGAGATACAGGGAACTTCTGGCAGGTCTTGTGAAAATAAATTTCTATTTACTGAATGGAAGAACAAGAGGAGATACGTCAGGGGCATTAACTTTTGGGGGTACCTCTGGCACTTCCACACCAGACCTCATCAGGACTAATGTGGAAGCTATCAAGTTGGTCTCAAAGATGGAGGTTTTGGACCAGTTGGAATCGGCACACTCTCCAGTCATGCTTTCCCTGAGGAACCTGTTTATAATCCATAATCAAGATGTGATACATCTGGAAGAAAATTTGGAGATTATTAATGAAAAAAGGATTAGATGGGGCCCTATTCATTATATCCATTTTGAGGAGATTCTAAACTCAGGTAATCTCCTCAATATACATAATTTAACTTTGGATAACACTAAATTATTCAATATTCGGGAAAATTGGGAAGAGGTACACAGAATATTAAGATCCTTGTGTAAATCTAAAAAAACAACTTGTATTGAACATGCTTGTAAGAAATCATGGTTTGATGCAAGATGCAGAAGGGCTAAGAAAACATTTGGAAAGGTGTTAAGGCAGCATAAGAAAAAAAAGAATCAAAAATGCAACTGAGCATAATCTTTTGAAAAAAGGTAGGGAAAAATATAGGAAAATTCTGGAAGAAGAGAGGAATCAATTTACTTGTGGACTCTAGGAAAAATTAAGGCAGGTAGCTCTTGACAGGGAAGGCAGGTGATTCTGGAGAATTGTTGCACAGGGATATAATAAATATTCTATTAAGATAGATATATTACCCTTGAAATATGGATTTTTTAATTTTCGGATTTATATTTTTCACAAGAAGTGAAGAAAATGAATATTGACCCACAATCTATAGGAGAGGCAATCTATCCAAGGCCCATTATAATTACAAGAGAGGGGATTTCTCTGGCATTAAATTCACTTAAAACTAATAAAGCTCTGGGACCAGATGGCATCCTAGGGAATGTATACAAATCTTTCCCCAGTTGGTGGATTCCATTCTTTTTCTAACATATAATGGGTTCATACAATGTTTGCAATTTCCCTCTAGTTGGGCTGGTAGTGTTTTACTTCTGATTGTCAAAAAGGAAAATCCCAACAATCTAAAGATGTACAGGCCTATTACCGTTATTGATGTGTACCAGAAAATATTCTCAAAGATAATTTTGGGAAGACTACTGGAATGGGCAGAGAAGAACTCAGTGCTGAACGAAGCACAAAATGGTTTCAGGAAGAATCGATCAACAGTACAGCATTGTTATGTACTACAGCATCTGATCTGGAAATATACTAAAATAAGGAAATCTAGACTTTACTGTTGTTTTGTAGACTTCTCCTCTGCCTTTGACAGTATTAGTAGGAGGATTCCCTGGGATACACTTAGGGCATTGGATTTAGAGAGCACATTGCTTGATACTCTTATCAGATTACATGAAGACACTTGGGCAGGAATTCAGTACAATCAGTATGGACACCTGACTGATAGGTTCTGCACAAATGTGGGGGTCAGGCAGGGGTGTATCCTGGCAACCACATTGTTCAATATCTATATCAATACAATCTTGGATCAGATTACAAATCCAGAATTCCATGCTCCAAAGATTAATGGAACAAGGGTTGATTCTTTGGCTTATGCAGATGACCTGGTGTTGCTCTCAACCTCTACCTTAGGCCTCAAGAGGAAATTAGCATTTTTTGAGTCCTTATGCAAGCAAAGGAAACTGAAAGTTAACCTTAGCAAAACCAATATTGTGATATTTGGAATTAAATCCAAAAAAACACACAAGCTTAAAGATCAATGGGAATCCTATTGATATTAGGAATAATTATGACTATCTGGGAGTTCGATTTGCTCAAACCCTTTCTTGGGCAAAACATCAGGAGTCCATACAAAATAAAATGATGTCTTTGGTGAATGCTTTAAAAATACTTAATAGCAAATTGGGAAATCTTCAATTAAAGGTATCCTGAGAGTTGTCAATGCTTAAATAAGAACAGTTATGCTTTATGCATCAGAAGTTTGAGGCCACACCAAGGTCTCAGCACTTGAAATGATATCAAACAGATTGTATAGATATATTTTAATGCTACCTCAGGGTACACCAAACTGTGTTCTTGCATTGGAATTGGGTCAACATTCTTTACCTTCCCTTATTCAGGAAAGATAAATGATCTTTCTTCTTACAATCTTTCGTTACCTGAATATAGGTACCCTAGAATGTGCTTGGAGGAAGGCATAGGATTGGCCAGCATGGGCTATGTTCACCCTTTTTTCAGCTCATTAAGAAAACTATTATGCCTGCTGGTTTGGGACATCTTTTGTATAAGATTTATGTCAGGCCTTTTGATAACATTAGGGTAGATGTCAAATTAAGGCTTGGAGATCTGGATAGTAATAATTTATTCTCACAACTTTCTTTATTGAAGCTACACAATAATTACAACATTTTTAAATCTATATGTGGCTTTGAGACTTATCTCACTCTCTTAACTTGTCCCAAGCTTAGGAGAATCTATACAGTGCTCAATTTATCCATTTTAGACAAAAGAGAAATTGAATACTTACACCCTTCTGTAAATGTGTGGCTGGGGCTATTGACGGCTAAAAACATGTGGTCCTTCTATGTCCTTTATATGAAAACAACAGGAAAAAAGGTTGGGTTGGCTGTTGAGGGGTCTCAGGCTCCCCCCTGGTGATATAGTGGAATATTTGTTTCAGGCTAAAGACAAGTATATTTTAGAAGCCATAGCAACATTTCTGCTGTCTACTCATTTATAAATTAACTTTCCATACTGTACTTCATTTGTGATAAAATTTGTACAGTATGTAGTTGCGTTTTTTTTTTATTTCATATATTTCTAATTGATTTTTTAATAGATGACAGCCATATAATGCTACGAATCTCTATTTATGGCTGTTTTAATGAATAGTGTATTTTATTTTTTATAGGATGCATGTGATGTGATTTGTATTGTGATTTGTAGTACATTGTAATAACATTTTTGTTGATCAATAAATTTGTACTTGAAAACTCAGTTCTATACTTCTTTGGTATGATCAATTGTTCTATCTGTTCCTGCATCTGAGGATTAACACAAACTCTGTAAAGTAGCCCATTACATTTTTTAAAACATTGGTTCACCCTGTTTTTATTTTAACCCCAACTGCTTAAAATAACCTTAGAGAGAAGCACTGTTCGTTTACTGTGAAGCAAAATCACATTCAGTTATCAGTTTAGTTTAAGCATTTTCATATATTAACCCCTTATGTAAATCAGTCTTTAGTTACCATTGTTTTTCAGGTGTCTTCTTTCTTTCCTGGATTTCTGGATCTTGGAACTGGTCTCAAACAAGTCTGAATCAAAATCACCGAAAAGAAAAGAGTCCCAACCATCTGAGATTTCCTTTATCTGTGCTCTTGTCATCAGAACTGCTGAAACTGCAAGTTTTTCTCCATCTGTGATTAATTCAATAAATCCTGGAAAGTCATTTCCAATAATCATAGGTACAGGTAACTTAGGTACTACTTCAATTTTCATTTGGTGCAACACCCTATTAATATTCAGAGTCACTTGGATGGTGGGATAGTATCAAGTGTCCCCATGCATGCAGATGATGCCAGTACCTGATCCTTTTGCACAGTGTTTCCCAGCACTTCAACATTCACTAGGGTCTGCCTGGTTCCTAAATCAATAGGCCTCTTCATAGTCTTATCTCCCACCTTGACATCTGTTATATACTTACCCTAATTTACTAAGGCCAAATCTGCTCCTGTGTTACTCTTCTTATTTTTATGGCAGTTTCTTGCACTATGGCCTGGCTTATTTATAGTTATAGCAAGTAAAGTCTTCGGGTGCAGATTTGCTACTCCCACCAGAGTTCTTATCTGACCTGGAGTTAAATCAGGAATAAAATGGTCTTACTGGTCCTTGGCTGTTACTTCATCGCTGTGTTGTCTGTCTGGCCATCTCATAGTCCTCGGCCAAAGAAACGGCCTTTTCTCCACTTTCTGGTCGATGTTCTTTTACCCAAAGCTGCACGTCTGTGGGTAGGCTATTAATGAACTGCTCCATTGCAAATATGTTGAGTATCTGTGGGGCTGTTCTACCTTCTGGTTGGAGCCATTTAATAAGGAGTTCTCTGAGTCAGGTGAAGGCTTCTTGAGGATTGTTGACTGAGTGGTACTTCAGGGACGAGAAATTTTTCCTTTAGGTCTGTTCTGAGATGTCATATCTTTTCAGAATTTCTCTTTTCACAAGGTCATAGTTTTCTGACTATGCAATTCCCATATTGCTGTAGACAAGTTGGGCTTTACCTGTCAGGTAAGGTACCAGCCTGATTGACCATTGCTGCTTTGGCCACTGGTAGGCTGCGGCAAGTCCTTCTTTATACAGGTTTTTATCCCTCCATGACAGGCTGGGTGGCTGTATCAACTTGTCTCACAGTCCCCGGCCATCCCGAGTCTCTGTTTTATGTTCTCCTCCTCCAAGACCAGGTGGGCTGCTGCTGCTCACGGGTCAGACTTCATGAAGCCCAACCTCCAATTTTCCACCTGATTTTTCTTCCCCAAGCTGTTGCACCTACAGCCACCCATGTGCAGTGGCATTATGGATGAGCTCTACCTTCATGGAGACATCCTCAAATGCTTGCATTTGGCTTGCTTGTGTGTGCCTGAACTGCGCTACCACTAGGACACTTCCAGGGGTGGAGGCAATTAGTGGGTCACACAACCCCCTCACCCAAGGGAGGAGAGCTGTCCAATGAGATACTCAATCCTCCCTTCTCCTGGTCAGCCCCCAAATGATGACTCCATTCCTGAACTTGGGTTGCCAGTGTGGCAGGAGGTACGGTGCTAGGCACCTCAGCCCTCCATGCCACTGGGCCAGCATTGTGGCAACTATTTCAAAAGTTGTCAAGTATGCCTCTATATCATCTAAGAGACAAAACTTTGTAAGTTTAATGTTTTTTTAAGTTGTTTGTGTTTTGTTAAATCTGTGCCAGATCCTCCAGCTTTGATAGTTTGCAAGGCATCCAGCCATCACTGCTCCTGTCGTGCATCTCTTCTTTTCTCTGCTTCTCAGTCTCTCTTTGTTGTATAGCCCACCATTTGAAGAAGGCAGACAAGCTTTCAGGTTCTGTCCCTGTTTGTTCTTCTTCCATCACTGGTTCTGGCTGCACAGTCTCAGTTTGAACTTTTGTCTCTGCTAGTTTGGCTGCCATTCTTCTGGTAATCACTCCTGGGCTTGCTGTTGCAGGATCCATACCTTTCTTCTATGCTTGCCTGGTACCAGGTCTAGCACCCACACACAAACCTCCTCGCTTACAGTATGTGCGGCTTAAATCCCACTTAGTCTGACACTATCTGTCTTCAAGGCATAGGTCAGAAAGCATAGGAAAACCAGGAGCAGTTATAAAATTTGAAAGTATCGTTTTATTATTCTCAATAACAATAGAATAAAAACTAAAAAAATATTGTGCAGAATTTTTTTTTAACATAGTCAGTTCAAACAGAACAAAGTCCTTCCTCTGAGGGTATCTCTAATTCTAAATTTCAGTCTCTCTCTCTAAGAAACATTGCTGCTCTTTTCGTAAGAAGTCTTTGCTTGGCAATTAATTCATTCATCCTGATCTCGTTAACAGACATCCCGTTTCTCACAAAATGTATCAGAACTTTGTCAATTTCTTTGTAAGTACAACAAAATAGAAGATGTTATCCAAGAACTAATCTCCTCTTGAAAACTCTGCAAATGAACGTGTGCTGCATCTCAGGATTAAATCCCAAAGTTCCAAATAGCTTTTTACAATCATTTCAACAATACAGTTGTATTAATTGGCAAACACATGGATCACAGTTTCACATGCAGATTCACATACATTTCTAGAACCACAGATAAGCAAGGTAGAAGAAAAGACAGAAACAGTTGAGTGAAGGCAGAGAGATAGCGGGAGGTGGAGAATCACTAGATTGTCAGAGTGATCAGATCCTAGGTATCAAAAGAAAATGTGACTGTGCAATCAGACAGACGAGACAGAAAAGGTGAGGATAAAACAGATCCTTGTGTTTAACTCTTTCTACATAACAAATGGGACAGGATCTTATTTAACTGTTACATGGAGGGTTTAAGAAATGGGGAGGGTGGACTAAGTGTGAGCATGTTTGCATGTTCTGTGGATATTCTGTATTTTGATTTGAATGGGATCTATACTCTGGGATCCTGACTGAGTAAATATTGCTGAAATACTTTCCGTGTTATACAAGGTTTGATGATAGAAGTTAAATAAAATTTGCATGTATTTCAGATTCCAGGAGTTAGGATTCCACTAAGGTTTTGCTGCCTTTAAATATTAATATAAAATTATAAATCTCAAGAACTTTTGAAACTTTTGAATGTTTGTTTAAATTTGCACCCAGTCCTATAAGATGAATACAGAGGAACTGGTTTTTAATTTGTTGTGCACTTTAAATTTCACTTGCAATATTTTATTGGTTTTTTCCTGTGTTCTCTTTGGAGAAAATTTGGATTATGATCACCATGGTTGGCAGATATAGTTTCTAGCAATTAGCTGGGGGACCATATTATTGTTTTCCCTGGAATTTTTTAATGCTATGAATGCATCTCCTGGGAGAGTATGATGAAAACCAGCATTTGTTTATTACATTACTATGATTCATCAGTATTACTTGAATTACTTAATTAAATTGGATTAATTGTGCATAGTACTTAGCTCCAGCAGCTTCTGGCAGCTCCTAACTCCCTGAGGAAGATGCAGTGTGCCTCAAGGTATCTCCTACTGGGTGCACAACCAAGTTCAGTGCAAGCAACTAGTCACCCTGCCATGCAATCCTTCCTCAGGCAGTGGACCATGCAGAATCCCGCTGGGATGGCTACTTCCAACACATGGCCTGCATCGTCACTCAGTCAGGTCTTCATAATGCAAGACAGATCAAACAAGGAACCAGAAATAGCATCCTCTAGAAATAGCAGTCTTATTTCTCATCCAATCTGGAATTGCACAACATTATCTGAATAGGATGAGCAGAGGTGTCAGATCTCGCAGTTACCTGCCTACTCGATCCAGTGGACATCCTTGGTATGGAAACAAAACATGTCCGGCCTCTTTTTCTGTCCTATTTTACCCCATGGCTTCTTCTGTTCCTTCTCACTGTCCTAATAATGCTGTCCCTGTCAGCACTCCCTGAACCCAACCTTCAACTACCTCACCTCCTCACAATCCCAACTCCCTGCACTGATGGTATGTAGCACCTGGAGGGAGTCAAAGAAGGGGCACAGGTTATGGAGGAAGGACAGGAACGAACTGAGCCTAGGGGTCTGCTACCTGATGCACATCCCAGCTACAACAACCTACCCAGCCCTTAATAAATCACTCACCTGGTATCCAGTGATAAGGGCACTCACTATTGAGTGCATGCTAAATGGGCAACTCTATAGCAGTGCCTTATCAGATGGCTACTGGATGGGGTGGGCCACCGAAGGTATAGCCATATTCTGTCGCTATATATACATGCACATGGGGGGGAGCAAGCACAGTGGAAGGGGAGGGAGGGTTTGTGTGGCATGTTGTAGCCATGGGCTGCTGAGCTGCCCCGAGGCATGGTGGGTGGGTCGCAGGCTTCAGCTGGGAGGTTGCCGGGTCTGGATCTGGGCTTGCATACATTTTTTTATGCCGGGCCCGAATTTTGTATTTTTTTGAATTTGCACCCCCCCTGACATGCACCCCCCAAGAGTTGAGAATCCATTAGCAGGCGGGCAGGGAAGGAAAAGCCCCCTAGAGTGATGCAGGGGGCACAGCCTCCTGCATAAACATAAAAAATGAAAGTCCCCTGCACCCTTTTGCCGTGCACTGGGTATACATCAGTGAAATAGATGTTAACCTGATGTACATTCGCCATAATGGCGATCGTCTTTGTGTGATTGCCATTATCACATAGAACCCATTCACCCACCTAGCCACCCACAACTCTAGCACCACCTCACACAACTATCCACCCTTACAACCCACAAGTACCCACCCTTTTACATACTCTGCACACAAAAAGCCACAAATTACCTACAATGCACTTACTAAGTCCACCTCCACACATAATTATACATACAATAACTGATTAACTCACTCAGCGCATACACTGCTATCCTGCATACACATATGAAGGGAGAAAAGAAAAGTCTGGTGATAGCATCTCAGCACACAAATAAATGTCCCTCAGTAACCCACCATACTTTGCTCTAATCTACTCCAAATGCAGCTCTGCGCCAATTGACTCTGCCTGTACTACACCACTGGAGGATAGAAGCACCAGAACCTGTGCAAGTTGTAGGTCTTACAGCACATGCAAATCATTCAATTGACTGCTTCCAGGCTGAAGCAGCATTCCCAGCCTGAAAATGTTTACTGACTGCACCAGTCTGTCTCGTGGGAGAGCAGCAACCAATGCCCTGTAAAAATATAATTAACTCATGTAAGTTACCTTTGGCAGGATTGTAGGAACAGCCAGTGAACAATTTCTTTGAAGATCCATGGGAGAGCTTGATCAGACCCAATCACAGACTGAGTTATCAGAGGCTTTACTCAAAACAAAGGAAATACTCAGTGACCCCCTACAGTATATGAGGATGCCTCCATTCTTTTTTTGTTCCCCCTCTATCATGTCTGATCATGCCAAATACATTGAGAGAACAGGTAGAGTTTGGGGTGGAGGGTTTCAGTCATGTCTTGATGATCTCTATTATGTTGGGCTTATAGACCACCACCCAGGCCTCTAGCTTGGCATGTTATAAAGAAGGCTACAGACACAGAGGTGTGCTATTTTCAACTCAGGCCAGCCCCCAGGAGGGGTGCTGGTGCGAGAGGGAGGTAATGATACAGTAAGGAGGTGTTAGGGACTTGCATGTTGACTAGCATTTTATGTACCAATATAGCACTTTTTGACTGCAGCAGTAATGAGTTTGTGCCTCACAAACTGCCCAGGTTGCTCAGAGTGAAGAGGGGCTTTGCGTGTGTGGTCATAATTATGGTTTGTGCTTCCACGTGAGTTAGTGCTTTGTGCTGTTCTCGTGTTTGGAACCCTATTAGGCTGTCTCTTTCAATATACCTTCTGTGGTCTCATGCATACATTTGCACTCTAGCAGACCTTAGTTAGAATTTGCATGAGTTTCAACTATGGAGCCCTTGGACTGCAACAGTTTGTGTTGATACTGTGCCCTTTAAAGTTCACAAGAGTCGGATTTGTGACAAGCAATTTTTTTAGTAAGATATTTGTTCTATCAGTGTCACTGCTAATTGCTTTATGTCTGGGGCCTACTGTAGGTGTTCCTAGAGCAATAGTGTCTAAACAGACTTTATATACAGTAGTTGCTTATTGTGCATGTTAAAGTATAGACCTAGATTTTGCCACAGTGGGTTGTTTTTTTCTAGTTGTTTTTCTGCTCTGCATGGTTATGAACATATGAACATGTCAGCAGATAAGGGCCTTATGGTGTATCTACTTTGCTCAATCATGAAGCTCACTTTATGTTTACTAAGAGAACTTCCCCCTCCCCATTTCCCTTTTGACCACCCTCTACTTCCCCCACTTGCTCCCTTTCCACCTGCAACATTTCCCCTCACCCTGTCCTAACCACCTTTGAAGCTGTCCATCATTTTTAAGGATACTACCTCCTCTAGTAGCTCATTCCACTTGGCTACCACCCTCTTGTTGAAAAAGTGCCTCCTTAACTCCCTCCTGAACCTTGCCCCCACCAGCTTTAGGCTGTGTCCCTTAGTGGTCTTGTTGTAGCTAAGGCTGAAGAGGCCCTCAGTGCTCACCCTATAAATAACCTTGAGGTACTTGACGGTCTCAATCATGTCTCCACTCTCCCTCCTTTTCTCAAGAGAGTCCATGTTGAGCTTGCTAAGCCTCTCATCATAGGTGTTGTCCTGCTGGCCCTGGATCATCTTGGTTGCCCTTCCCTGAACATTATTCAGCAAATTTAGTACCTTTGTAAGATACAGACACCAGCTATATGAGACATATGTGCTTTGAAACTGTGTTCAGAAACACTGTATTCAGTGACTGTGTATGTTAAAGTGCAGAGTGTTTTGTACTGGGACATGGATTTTTCTTAATGTTTCTCTACAAGGCTGCTGCTGTGTGAGACCATAGGACTGACAAATGTTGTCTAAAACCACTTCATTTAGTGCACAGCATGAACAGTACAGATATTTAGATTCTGACAGGGTTCATTTTATGGACTTGTCCTATGTGTTTGTGCTGCTGCAGGCTTTCAGTCTGAGGCCTACAGTACGTATTGACAAAAAATGTCTTAAAACATCATGTGACCACAACCACAACCCATGTATTCTGTGCTGTAACACTGTAGTTCACTGCATCCCATACCCCAATTATTGTGCACTTCAGCTGCCTGTCATCATTAACTAAATGGACTGATTTATGCAATCACAACCCATGTCTTCTTTGCTGCAGAACAATGTTTACTGGGCCCCTACCCCATTATTGCATTCTTCAGTCACTTGTCAGCATTCAGATCATTACTGATTAATTTAACTTTTCTGTTGGTGTGACATATATGACTGACACAGATAAAACACAACAGGTCACAATCTGTCTCCTTCGGCAAGGTTCTCTCATCTCCTGCTCCCATCTCCCGCAGAGTCCCCAAGGTTCCATCCTTGGGCCCTTGCTCTTCTCCATATTTGTTAATGATATTCCCACCTCCATCCTCCACTGTCACTCCATTATGTATGCTGATGACCTGGTCCTTTACACCACCTCAAGCTCAATCAGTGACCTCAATGATCATCTGTCTTCTGTGTTCATGCAACTCCAGTCCTGGTTCTCCTCAAACTCCCTCATACTCAATTTACCAAAGACCCAGGCCATGCTCTTTGGGTCCTCTAGGAAAGTCTCCACCATGTCCCCCAAGTTTTGCATGCTTTGCCATGATGGGTCAACAGTCTCCACCACCGACTCTTTTAAATACCTGTGGGTGAAGCCTGATCCCGTACTTGACTTCTCCCTTCACATAAACGAGGTATGCAAATCTGTTAATACCAAGATAGGTGCTGCATATCACGTACATCACTCCTTAACCCCTGCTGCCAGGATATCTGTAGCAAGTGGGGTCCTGCTTCTTGGTCCACTATACATCCTCCCTCTTCTTTCCCAGGCCAATGTCAGTGTTCTCTGTACATGGGGCACCATTTACAACAACATTTGTAGATTTGCCCTATCAGCACCTCGTCTTACGCACCACTGTTTGCTCTACTCCGCCTTGCACTGGATGTTGCCTAGCTCCCAACTCTCCTACTCTCTGCGATCTTTCATTGACTCTTTGACCAGATATCCTTGTCCTGACTCTCTAGCAGCCATGCTTTCCCCTGTGCATCACCCCCACACTCTGAGGTCCTCAGATGCTCAGCTACTTTCTGTCCCATACTGCTCAACCAAAACGGGGGAGCAAGTTTTCTCTCATTTTACTCCCAAATACTGGAATTCCCTGCCTCCCCAACTTAAGTGTTCCTTATCTCATTCCTCCTTTAAAGCTGCACTTCTTTTTCACCTCTATGCACTTCACAATTGTGATTGTACCTAACCTTGCTTGATCTTCTCTTGCTCTTCTGTACCTTGGCTTCTTTCTCTCAATACTCCATGATTATCATTGTGCTTGCCTTCAATTGACTTCTCATCCTTGCGTGGATGGTTTTTGAGTGTATGTATAATTTCCATGGATGGTTTTGCTTGCATGTATAATTTTCATCTATCCCTGTATGGAAACCTGTTTAATGCTGTCTTGTTCTGATTATATGATACCTGTGACTGTTTGGAAGCTTGTATTTGTACTGTACTCTCCAGGTTCATGCCTGAAAATAAGCAGGTTTATTGTCTAATGTACTTACCCAGTCATCAAAAGCTAATAGATAAATAAAACAGATGATTTGATTATTTATTTCAGAGAAGCCAAAAATTATCCTGAAAATTTGCCCCAGAGTTGATCAATATGGTTTAGATCTAGAAAACTGAGGACTCTGTCAGTGTGTGAATGATGTGGTTAATGCACTATCTGTGCAAAGCAAATATGTTATTGGGTGAAGACAGTAGGCTTTGGGACAACCTACACTACAAATCATAAAATTTCTATTAGGAAATCATATTGTAGGGAGCATATTAGTGGTCAACATTCTTTCTGAGGACATTATCTTGGGGAGGGGGGCAAGTGATGTAAAAATTGCTAGTCATCAAACTATAAGCTAATGATCTTCTGGGAACATACAGTAGTAAGTCCAGAAGGTATACTGAAAAAGGCCAAAGAACCTCTGCAAAATACCAATTCAATGGGTGCTTCAGAGTCTGCAGCTGAGTCCTCGTGCCTTGTTTTTTTAAGTGAGGAGTTGCATGCTAGGCTCTGCTCCATTCAATCTCCTCAGTGCATACTAATATTTCAGACATCCTATCACAGTCTCTTGTCCCCTGCACCACTTGCAAACCTCACAGATTTACAAGTGGTACCATCTCGGGGTGGAGATGACATTGGTGATGTCATCTCAATCCCTCAATGGACACACAGTCTTGTTGTATATGGTTCCTCATACACTATTCTATATATTGTGATTAAAAGTCTAATTACAATAACAATCTTTTTTTAGGAGGACTGTTTTTACTTACTTTTTGCTGTTTTTTTTAAAGAGCCTCTGGTGCAAAAAGTGCAACATTGCAGAATCTGAATAAGCATATCCCCAGTAAATCTCATACCAAAAACTAGATTTCTACGTTATTTCATTTTAAAATTATGAGCTATTTTGTAACCCCGATTGCACTACTTGTTCAAGGCAGCCTGTTTCAGTGAAGAGCTGCTGATGATGTAATCTCAGGACCTCACAGTCTAGTATTCCCTGTCAGCAAGCTTATAGGACCCGTTTCTCCAAAGTTGTAAAGATCATGTGTAATGGTTTTCACATGTAAACAGACAGCACCAGTCAGTAAACATTGCTTTAAAAAACTGTGTGTTTCAGGTTTTGTAACAAAGTTCACAATATTATATTTACGTGCCCTTTTGTGTGGTCCTTTTTTCCAGGGTTACTGGATGCTTGGTCATAGCACACTGTTGTCAGGTTTGCACACTGAATAAGTTGCTGATGTGGTAAAAGGCTGAGATCATTCACACCTACAGAATCATTCAATTGAAGTGATTTCTAAGAAAGGCACTTTAAAACAATTATTCCATCTCGTTGTCAATGGGGGTGGGACAGGTAATGCTGTTTTGAAAACTTACTAGGAGTTTCTAATTTAGCCAGCACATTTAAATCATGTATTTAGGGTACAAAAACAAAGGGGAGGAGTACATGATGGGGGGAGGTATTTATGGCTCTCAAACAAGAAAAGGAGCTGGGGATAATCATATCTGATGACCAAAAGATAAGCAAACAATGTGAGGAGGCTGTGGGGGAGAGTCAGCGGGATGCTAGGGTGCATAGGGAGAGGTATCACCAGCAGGAAAAAGGAGGTGGTGACACCACTGTATAGATCATTGGTGAGGTCTTATCTGGGATACTGTGTCCAGTTCTGGAGGCTGCATCTCCAGAAGGATATAGACAGATTAGAGGCAGTTTAGAGAAGGGCAACAAAATGGTGCAAGTACTGTGCCAGAAGTCGTATGAGGAGAGACAGAGGAACCTCAATATGAATGAATGAATAAATGAATGAATGAATGAATGAATTAATACTTTATTTTTAAGAAGCGCCCTTTCCAAAACCAAGGTGCTTTTACAACAGGTCAATACATAAAACTTCAATTCCTAAAATCAATCCATAAATATATTTTAAAAATCTGGATATGCTAAATTAAACAAATAAGTCTTAAGGGATGACTTAAAGCTTTGGACAGTCAGGCATTCTCTCACCCGATGAGGTAGAGAATTCCACAGGGTTGGGGACATAAAACTAAATGATCTTGCCCCTGATGTCTTTAAACGAACCCTGGTAATCTCTAGCAATCCCTCATCGGTGGATCGGAGCCGACTGGAAGGACAGTAAGGACAAAGAAGATCTTGCAGGTAACTAGGTCTCTGATCATGTAGGGCCTTATAGGTCAGCAAACTGACCTTGAAGGTGATTCGCCATTGAATTGGCAGCCAGTGCAGTCCATGGAGGACAGGCGTTATATGACTGGTCCTTGACATACCAGTCAAAAGCCTGGCCGCCACATTCTGCACCAGCTGCAAATGGCGAATATCCACCACCGGTAGCCCTAGGTACAGGGCGTTGCAGTAGACCAAGAAGGAGGTAACGAAAGCATGTATTCCTTGGAAGTGACGAGAGAGAGAGAGAGGAGATATGATAGGGATTTTTAAATACCTCAAGGGCATAAATAAGGTAGAAGAAGGAAGCATATTCCAGAAAAAAGATGTTCAAGAACAAAGGGTCATGATATGAGTTTAGAAGGGGTAGACTCAGGAGTACCGTAAGAAAGTAATTTTTCACAGAAAGAGTAGTGGATGCATGGAACAGCCACCCTTCAGAGGTGGTGGGGGGAACAGTGGTGGCATTTAAGAATAAAAGGGGTAGACATAAGGGAACATTAGCAAAGAACAGAGAGGGTAAGCCACAGATCAGTTAGGGTCTACTGTATGTACAATAGGTAGGGAAAAAGGGCAGACTAGGTTGGCCAAGTGGTCCTCATCTGCCATCAGCTTCTATGTTTCTATGTGGTTGGCAGCAGGATTGGTCAGATCTTAGAGATTAATAACTGATCCAGTAGCCAATCAGAAGCTGGAAGAGGTTTATGAATATTTAGTTATAGACTTATGTTTAGTAAAAAAGGCCATTTTGATGGCAGTATATTTATTACGGAATACCTGCTACCTAGGGGTCCCAAGTGTGAAGTTTTTTGCACACCCATCTCCTTCCTCTGTACCCTTGAACCTAGGTGCATGCTCTCTTGTTCTGCTATCTTGTATTATGAATAACTTGTTATTATCAATCCAGTCTTCTCATGCCATTTCAATATTTTGTAAACCTGCATTATGTTCCTGACTAGATTCCTCATTTCCTAGGGAAAAATTCCCAGGTTCTGCAGCCTTTCTTTGAACTCAGTTTTTTAATCTCCTTATCAGTTTAGTAGTCATTCTCTCTGTTTATTCCATCTAATGTATGTTGTATATATTGTGCAGGGTCACATGAAGCTCATAGTAACCCAGGAGCAGTGTAATCAATGCCTTGTACAAGAGGTAGTATAACCTGTCTTAGCCTGTTTCCTGCTCCTCTCTCCAGCCTTATCTATACCAATATGGCTTGTACCTAAAACTTGGGCTGTACCTAAAAACAGGCATTTAATTATCCAGTGTACTTACAGTTTACCAAAAAAATAAATAAATAAATATGCTGTTTCCATTTTTGATTGTTACTTTGCCATGCTTTGAGTGCTTCAGAGCTCCATTTACTATTTTGTCAGATGCATATCCATCTCCTGACCTAAAACTGTGATTCTGTGCACATTTAGCACATACAGTACTCTGTGCCACTATTTGTAATATCTAGGAGTACTACATACAGTGTAGCCAAACATGTGCACCTTTGCCTTTGCTTGCCTCATTTTCCTGTATGTCCATTTCCATTTGTAGCCTTACAGTCTGTTTTTCTCTAACTGCTGCAACAAGTTTTGTACAGTACCATCTATAAACCTAAATATCCTGCAGCTGTTCTCTTTTCTCAATCATTAAAGAGTATTTTGAACAAAGGTGAACACACTGCACAGATTCCTAAGCATCTTCATTTGTTTCCCTTCCTTGTCAGCCTTTGAGAGTTGCCAATTTATAGTCACCTTTTGGTACAGTACCTGCCTCAGTCATGTCTGGAACCTTGTTAGTGTCCTGCTTATTACTAACCTTACTGAATCTGCACAACAGTTTTCTGTGTGGAATTGTTTCAAAAGCCTTACTCATGTACAAATGTAGAATATTCACTGTTCCTTCTTGCTTCAGCCATGAGCAGTTGCAGCATTCATTAGACAGGCACAGGAAAGTTATGTGATGTTGTCGAAAGTTAACTAAATGGCAAATACATTATGCACAGTGGGAGAGGGAGGAGGGTATGTACAAGGAGGTTACATGATGTGGTCAAGGTTCTACCATAAGTGGCAGTCGTTGGATTCAAACATGGTTCTCCAAGTTTACAGCTATGTACACTAATCACTAGGCTGCACTGTCCCTCATTAAAAAGTGGAGCCCTGACTTACAGTCACGAAAACCAGAGTCATGTTCAATTCAACATTTTCTACAAGAAATGCTTTGATACTAATGTCAGCCTCTATATTTAGGTATGTGCAGATTCACAGACTCAGGTCTATTGTATTTCTCCTATTAGCACACTTCATCCATAAATGCATCCTTCAATGACTTATCTCATGCAATTTATATTGACCTAAGTATAATTGATTAGTGGTGAACTAATCTGACAGTCAATAAGGCTTATTAACTTATGTCTATAGATCTGATCGGTCACCTGCATGTATCCACAAGATTGTGAGATAAGCTGTGAATAAGTAAAATAGCTCTTGGCACATATAGTTTATATAGGGATTATATACAGACAATACCCACCAGTTCTGATTAATGGTAGATAAGGAATTTTTTGAACTATGCTCATTGTTTGAATCATTCAGGAACCACTCTGTCTACAGTACCTGGATGAGGTCCTGTGGGCTTCTTTGTGTGGGGCAAACAGAAAGTAGACTCTCTAGCTTTTCAAACTCTTTTCTCTGCAAGAAAGCAAAAATATAAGAAGTAGTCTTCAGATACAGATAAAGTGTACATTAACTGTTTCTACTGTATGGCTGCTTCCACAGCTCTGTAAATAGGCTCTGTAAACCTTATAAGAACAGCAGCAACCTCTCCAGAGATCACAGCTCTTTCACTAGAAACCCTTCATCAACAACAAAGAGGGCCATGTGCCTCTAAATGTATATTTGAAAATAAAGGGAAGGGGTCTCATTGCACACTATTCTGAAACCTGCTGGCTAGGGGGATCATGACTTTATGTCCCAAAAAGGCTATTCATGCCAAAATATTCTTCTGATGAGTCGTGAGAGCCCCAGGCCATCCATAGGCATTTCATTTAAAATTAATCTTCCACTGAGCCTCAGGGATCTTATTCATCTCAGATGAAGTGAGTATACACTCTTTTAACCCCGATTCCCCTCCCAGTCCCTCTCCTCCCCCTTGTGCTCCTTCCCTCCCTCCTCATCCCCCTCCCTCTCACCCTCCCAGCACATCTTTCCCCATATGCTCATCCTTCCCCCACTTCTCTTCTCCCCACCCTCTTTCTCACCTAGTACACCTTACCCCACCATACCTTTACTTCCTTGCATCGTTCTGAGAGCATACTCTCCACCTGCCCTTAATTTCTCCTCATTCATTTGTTTGATTTCCTGAGCTGTCCTAACATTGTGTATACTTATACCTAGTATGCCTAGTTGCTCGGGTTATACATTTATTGTACCTATGTATATATTTATTTTGCATATATATATATATATATATATATATACAGTATATACAGTATATATATAGTTTATGCTGTATTATACTGCATACTGCACTCTGCACCATGTCAGTTTATGCTACTCCAGATATGTACCCTGTTAATATATCCTTTATCTTGGTATATATTGTTCTACCTTGGTCACTCCTGTATTTTGCTGTTTTGCTACCCTGACTATTGTATAACCCACTACCCTCTCCACCAGGTTGCACCTGCAAATGAGCCTTGGCTCAGAGTACCTTTCCTAGTTACGAAATTTTAAATAAATAAATATGCCACCAGGATTCATTTTGGAAACAATCCAGCCTTGGCAAGGTAGACAAAGATGTTGGTGGTATATTTGTCCTGATCCATCTCTTTCAGGATGGAATCAGTAAGCCTTCAAAGGGTGATCCAGTAACTATGGAGTTGTACATTTCAAAACCAGACTGAAAAGAGCAGGAAAGACGTGTCAAAGAAAGGAGGAAGTTTATCATTTTAAAAGATATACAGTAGCATTTAATTGAGTTCTCTACTAAAAAGTTAGTTGTTTCTATAAGAGAAGAGCTGTTGAACTGTGAAAACAGTACAAGGCCTTTTAAATCATTAGGTATCATGCTCCAATCAGCTAAAAATATCATGATTACATACAGTACATAATGAAGAACTAACTTGTTATTTCTTCTGTATGTAAGTCATTAGCCATATATTCTTTGCACAAAATTGCATTAATGCACCAGTTAGAGTTCAAAATAATGCCACAAAAGTAGGGAAATGTGGTGTTAGGGTTTCCAACCCTATCTCCCCACCCACCCCAAACAGCAAAAGGACAAGACCAAACAAGCAGCCACAGACAGCCGTCATCAGGTAAGATGAACAACATACAACCATTTCCAGATGACACAAATGCAGTATCACTGATGTGCTACCTTCATAGATGTGTGCCTGTGGTATGCACACCACAAGACATACACACTTTTTTTTTTTAGTACTTTTTCTTCTCCTTTGATTGGCACACATCCTGCTGCCATCCTGGCATATACCCAGCTCCCATGAAGGCCTTCACCCCCCAGTTGTACCCTCATGGCTTGCCCCCATGGCAGGGTGGTGGTGATCCCCCTTTACTCACTGCCATCTCTAGATCCAGTCTTTTCTGGGGGTGACACCCTCAGAGCCAAGCGCATCCTGGGATGGCCATCAAGCCATGTGACCACATTATCACCTGTTCTTTTCCCCTTGTGGGGTGGGGCATACAATGATGCCAGCAGCAGTAATGCACACACTCCTGTGCATGCTCCTCCAGTTGTCTGCCCCATCCCCACCCACCTTGTCAGCATTGGTGTTCTGCCCCCCCCAGCCTCTGCTAGGGGCCAGGCATTCACTGACTACTGGTATCCCCCTCCCCAGAAAAGAAGAGCAGTCCCAGGGATGGTCAATCCTTCTCCTCCCCTGCCAACCCCCAGCGGCCCATGCTCATTCCTGAACATGGGTCGCTGGCGTGGCACAAGGTGTGGAGTCCAGTGCCTCAACCCTCAGCACCACAATAACATCAGACTTCAAAATACTCAAATCACAACACTACTACTGTGCACAGAAGCACAGTCTCCTGCAGCCACAGATACAAATCTACAATACCCAAATTATAAAAGTTCTTTTGTCTACAGAAATGCAGGTTCCTATGGGGCTAGCACTTTTGTCACCACAGGTACTCCTCCACACTGTAAGACATACACACAATTCTGTCTGCAGAGCTGCAGGCCCCTGAGGGCCCTGCACTTCTGTAGCCACAGATGTTAAACATACATACTGACCTCTAGCTGCAGAAGCACAGGTACCACAAAGTACATGATACAAATATTGCAACGGTACTTTAGTCTTCAGAAGTGCAGGCCTCTAAGGGGTCTGCACTTCTTGAGCTACAGGTGTAAAACATACACATCAACATCTGACTGCAGAAACACAGGCCCCTGTGGCACCTGCAGTTAGACAACTGCATATAGGAAACCATGTAGTAGTGGATCCAGCTATGTAGTGAGGTACCACCTGCTATCCCCTTAGACCAGCACAAAGTAGTTGTTTTAACCTAATCTGAGCTTTAAAAGGTAATATTTTACTTTTTGAGGATGTGCCACCTCTATACAAAACTGTTACCCCCTTGAAAATTTGTTAGATTCACTGCTGAAACCATGATACATCCATTGCAACAGTATTTCTGTCTGCAGAAGTGCAGACCCTCATGGGGCCTGCACTTCTGCAGCCAGAGGTACTCATGTAAGCTGTATGACATATACACTCAGCTGTGGTTGCAGAGGCACAGACCCATGTGGGGCCCATGCTTCTGCAGTTGGAGATACAAATCCACAAAGGTAGCACATAAGTGCTACAGCAATTGTGACATCCGTGAACAGTGCACGTTGTTTCTCTTACCCGATGATGGCTGTTTGTATTTGCTTGTGTGGTCTTGTCCTTTTGCTGCTGAGGGGGGGAGTTAGTGTTGGAATCCCTAACACCACATTTCCCTACTTTTGTGGCATTAAGTTCAACCCTAACTGGTGCATTAACGCAGTTTTTTTGAAAAGACTTTCCTTTCTTTTTGAGATAGTGAAATCGAATTCTCTGGGCCCTGCACCAAGGGAAAAGTCCATCTGCCTACAAATGTGCAGGGCCCTGCAGACCCTGGCTTTCTGTGTTGCAATGGATGTCAAGAATTTGTGGGTCTGTCTGGTGTGCTGCGGAATTGCAGAGTCCTCTGGGCCCCGTGTACTTCCATGTGGTGACAGATACAGACACACAGGGTAAACAGTCCCTCTGTTAACCAAAGTGCAGGGTCCTCTGGCATCCAGAGGTGCAGAGGTGCTCAGTCCTATGCCAAGAGAATAGTCCTCTTCATTATATGGTACTTGGGCCTGTGCAGGCAACCCTGCACCTTCCATTTCCAGGCTGGGGGATGTTGCCACATGACAGCGCCACCCCCCTAGCTTCAGCCCATGCAAATGGCTCACTGAGCTTGGCCACAAACTCTGGAAATTGGCACAGGATCACAAAGTACTACCCACTGGGGTAAAAGCTGGAAGTACAAAAAACATTTCTTAATAATTTTTTTTTTACTACAAATTTTCAAGATAGTCATTTTATGACTCTCCCTTAAAAACATGGCATGTGGAATTTATACAGAAGTGAGTGAAATGTCATTTGGCCCTATAACTGCTACAATTGTGAAAACACATTTTGTCCAGGATTTGAAAAACTACTTCAGTCAAGTTTATGAGGTGGTATGAAAAAAAATGGCTATGTTGAAAGTTTGGAGTTAAAATATTGATAATTACCAAAGTTATGAGTAAGCATGGAAAAAATTCAATGTCTATTTATAACCTTGTTGTCTTTTAATATTTTACCCGAGATTTTAAACAGTGTTTTTATGATCTCATGTCATGAACCCATAGGTGAAAAGTTTATAATCCTGCCTAAAACATGGTTTTGTAGAGTGACTGCAAAATCACTAAGTGGCCTGAATTTGAACCTGCCTTGTTCATGAGATGGGGTCAAAAAAAGCCATGTTGAAAGTTTTGTGGAAAAATATTGAAAATTAGTGAACTTATGAGTGGACACTGAAATATGTCAGTGTTCACTCATAACTTGGCCTCTTTATCATATTTTTTCACCAAATTGTCAGCAGAGTCTTCTTATGACTCCACCTCATGAACCCAGTAGGTGAAAATTGAAAAATCCCACCCAAAAGGGTATTTCATAGAACGATCATGAAATCACCTTTTGGGACAGCTTTGTAAATTTCACTTGCCCTGCTCATGAAGTAGGGTCAGAAAAAGGCCATGATGAAAATGAGGTGTAAGAATGTTGAAAACTGACAAAGTTATGAGCAAATGTTCAAAATGCATTGAAATACATTAACTGGACTTACCACATTTTCCCATGTCACAGTTGCAGTTCCAACAGGAGGATGTTTTTTCAAACAGAGTAGACCTACACCTGGACAGTTTTAGTTGAGTGAAGGTATGTGGGGAGGGTGTGCAGGGGTGTGCGCTGACTGGTGGGTTGGGGGGGGCTGAGGGAGACCAAGATTGACAAGAGATCATTTTCTTCTTTGCAGGTTAAATGTATCAAACTACAAAAAAGATCAATGAGGGCTGGTTTTCTTTTTTAACAGGGGGACTGTGGTCGACACTAGGGATTGTTGACCCCAGTGTCGGCAAAGTTTTCAGCAGCATCTGCGGTGGGCGCCCCGGTGCCACCACCTATATATTGTGGGAGTGGGCACTCCAGAGAGGAAAGGGGCATGAATTATGTTGCAGCCCCCTGAGGAAGGGTCTTGTGACCCAAAGTGCTGGGGAAGAGAGTGTGGCTAGTCTAGCTTGCTCTCACTTGTTACATTTATTTGTTATTTTTTGTAATAAATTGGATTTAAATTCAGTTTTGACTCCATTGATCTCTTTGAGTGTGCTGAATTATGGACTACAGTTTATCTAACGGGGTGGCCCCCCTTTAACTGCACACCAATCTGCATTGCATTCCTGGTTCTACTTTGCAGATGTTACCTTTATGATGCAATGGTACCAGGCCTAGGCACCTCAGTCTACTTACAATAAGATAGATAGATAAATAGATAGATAGATAGATAGATAGATATACAGACAGACAGACAGACAGACAGACAGACACACTGGCAGATAGACAGACAGAGACAGACTAACAGACAGACAGACAGGTAGACTGACAGACTGACAGATAATTAGATTTGAACATGTCTGTTAACAGAGTGCCTTCACCTGCAATTCATATTTTAATATTGAAGTGCTATACATGCTAGTAAGACATCTCTCGAGAACTACTAACTAGTCTCACTCCTCTCTGCTTTTTCTAAGCTACAAGAAAAAATTGTCCACAGGTATATAGCAGAGTACTTGCAGCAATACAACCTGATATGCACATAACAGTACAGTTTTCATAAGGGGGGCACAGCATCAACACAGCCTTGACTGAATTCACCAGTGCCATATACCACTCTATGGACAAGAGTCTTGCGACTGGATCTGTGTTTATGAACTTGACCAAGGCCTTTGATTTGGTCAACCATAAAATGCTCATTAACAGATTGTTGGACCTAGGCATAGGACCATCTGCTCTCAACTGGTTTACTGACTACCTGAACCATAGAAAGCAGAATGTAACAGTAGGAAACTTTCTGTCATCAGTAAACAGTATCACCAGTGGTGTCCCCCAGGGCTCCATTTTGGGCCTCTCTCCTTTTTTGTCATATTCATAAATAACCTGCCTGCAGTTGTCAAACCCATACAATCCTTCCTGTGTGCAGATGTTGCTGTTCTTTTCACACACAGCAAAGATATTGATAGTATCAACCAGTCACTCAGCTCCTGCTTTTCCAGGCTCCAGGACTGGTTCTGTTGTGAAATCAAATGGCCCTTAATCTCCCTAAAACTCAGTCCATGCTATTCAGGTCTTGACATAGCCTCAACAACCTATCCCTCAAGTTCTCTGTCCTTACTGCAAATGGCTCCACCTTACTAAGGACCATGTCCTTTAAATACCTTGGTGTTCATCTCGATCCATCACTGTCTTTCGAGACTTATATCCAGCACACTACATCACTTCTTCACCAGAAATTTGAATCTCTGTCTACAGAATAAGCAAGTATCTAACACCTACTGCCAGAATTCAGATTGCAATGGCAAACCTCATACCCTCTCTCGAATACCGCTCCCTTATCATCAGTGCCACCAACAAGTTCACTTTACAAAAAAAAATGATGCCCTTTACTACAAAATCTGTAAATTTGTCTCTGGCAGCAGATCTACTGCACACCACTGCTTAGTCCTCAACTCTCTAAAGTGGCTGCCTCCTGACCTCAAAGCCAATCTGGTTTTTGCCACCTTTGTCAAGAAAATTATGCAATCTGGCACCCCTGCCTACTTACAAAATTAACTCTTATTTGTGGATCTCTCTGCATCCCGATCAACCGCAAATAATAACCTCACAGTCCCTATGTTCTGTACAAATAAGAGACAACATTCTTTTAGTTACTGAGCAGCATCCATCTGGAATCCCCTCCCCCCACCTGTCAAAAATCCCCACCCCCAGCCTTTACAAAGCTCCTAAAACACACTAATGATCATCACATACATTCCACTACTTCCAGTAACCTTCCCATTTCTGCCCTCCACTATTCCACAACATACTACCTTCCCACATCTTGACCCCCTTCTTAACCCCTTACCTTCCCCTTCCCCTTACCTCCCCCCTCAATGCACTTATCATCCTCAACCAACTATGCACTTACACCCTGTTTCCCCATTCCTATCTATCATTCCAGCCCCCATCCCTCCAGTAACCTCCATCTCTTTCTCCCTCCCGCTTTACCATACCTCCTGTCTCAATCTTCAAGTCTCCTTGCCCCTAAACCCCTTGTTCATCCTCAAAAAATCTCCTGTTACATTGTTCTATGCTGTTATGTCTCTTGACTTGTACCTTTCTACTGCAACATTCTTTTACTTCAAGATCCTACGTATTTGCTTATCTACCTGTTATCCCATTACTCTGATGTACTTCCCCTTATACCTGAAATCAAACATTATTGTACATATTCTCAAGCCACTGGCATTGCATCATATTGATATCTTGTATATACACCTTTTGTATATTGTATTTTACCAGATGTATCTTTTGTACCTCAACTATTCTACCATATCCTACCCATTGTATGTGCTAGTGCACCTGGGTCATGACTGAAAAAGGCACCTGTGCCAGTGCACTTACCCAGTCAACAAAGTTTAAATAAAATAAAATAAATAAATACAGTGATAGTCAATGAGCCAATTTATGACAGTGCAATAGGGCAACTGGCTTTATGAACAAGTCAGTTAAAAGTAAAAAGAAATATTTGGAAATAAACTGCTATGCTGCCTTCCACATCTTTTAAATGGGTTCACTGCTTCTGGTATTTGACAGGCATTAGGTTCAAAATGAACTGCTAAATGTATTGCATGAGGGCAAGCTATGATGCAGTACTAAACATAAAGGGTGTGATTCTAGAAGAACGGCACAAGTCAGTACCAACAGCGACTTGCACCAAACTCAGTTGTGACAAGGACCCTGTGCCTGATTCAAGAAGGGGCAAGGTCCCTGTGGCTAAGTCCTGTGACTTGCGACATGCGGATGGCTACGACAAATGAAGGGCATAACCGAGGGGCATGTTACAAGTCTCACCATCCGGCAGTCTGGTGCAGGTGTCCCCCCCACACCTGGAAAGCCCCACAGGGCTGCTCTGTCCCACCAGCCCCTGAGCCCCCCTGTTGACAAATTCCCTGCAGGGCTGCAGTGATCCCACCAGCCTTGAGCCCCCAGTCGCAAGTGCCTCTCAGGGCTACTGTGCCTCCAGTTGGTGTTGTGCCATTGCTGGGAGTACTGGTGTTTTCTGTGGGGGTCTTTGTCCCCCACACACAGCCCATGCAGGCTTCTGCCCCCGCATCCCTACACTTAAATTAACTGACTCCAAGTCAGAGTTGGTTTGCGAAGGGGGCAAACACCCTGGAGGCAACAGTATCAGAAACCCAGCAGTCCATCACAGCAAACTGCCAAAAATGTCACTGTGATGGTCTTCACTGTATTCCTGTCACTGTTGCAATGTGATACCATCCTGCAGGTATAAAGGGATGCAAATGTGGTCCCCATTTACAAAAAGTTAAAAAGATGAGAATGCTCACATTACAGACCTGTCAGCCTGACATCTGTGCCATGCAAGATGTTGGAGGGATTCATAAAAGTAGAAATAGAAAAAACACTTGGATTTAACTGATGGTTGGTATCCCACTCAACACGGTTTTAGAGTAGGAAGGTCATTCCAAACAAAACTTCTACAATTCTACAAAAACATTAGTAATCAATTGGCTATAGGAAATTCCATGGATGTAATGTATTTAGATCTGAGTAAAGCATTAAATAAAATACCTCACAAAGAACTTCTTGAGGAACTATACAAGATAAACTTAGATACCAGCATAATCAATGGATTGAATCATGGCTGTCAGATAGGAGACAGAGAGTAAACATCAGAGGTACATTCTCGGGATGGCTGTAAGTAACCAGTGGGGCCCCCAGGGTTCCATCTTGGGACTCATACTTGTTAACATCTATATGGCCTTATTTAATACTGGAAATAATGTTTAGCTAACAAAGTTTGCAGATGATAGTAAGCTAGACGTCACTGTCAACAACTACATTGATGCAAAGAGACTTCAAGGGGAATTAGATAAGTTAGACACCTGAGCTATGGACCACAAGTTATCCTTTCATTTGGAAAAGTGTGCAGTCATGCATTTTGGGAAGTCTAACATCTTGGCCACATATACACTTGGGGGCAGAATTATTAGAGAAACAAATGAAGTAAAAGATTTCAGAGTCATTATTACAAAAGACTTAAAAAAATAATACAAAATGCCTGACAGACTTAAAAACAGCAAAAAGCATTCTAAATTGTATATCCCAGCATATTACCAGTAGAAAAAGGGAGGTCGTTGTTCCATTGTATGGGTCATTGGTGAGGCCAATCTTGGAATACTGTCCACAATTCACTACACTTGTTACTCAGACAGCTGTGAAACATTTGGAGGGAATACAGAGGAGAGCAACAAAAATGATACAAATGTTAAGAGATCTGAGCTGAGCTTCCGTACCATGGGATTCAATCAGTGGTTGAAAAACTGGTGTGGAGCTCAGGGATTTGGCTTCATTGGGGACTGGGGGTCCACCTGGAGTGATGCAAGCCTATACTGGCATGATGGGCTGCATCTGTCCGGGAGGGGAACCAGGATCCTAGGTGATAGGTTTAAATGCTTCATTGGCAAGCTTTTAAACTAGCCAAGGGGAGGCACTGGAAAGGAGCAGGAAAATCCTAGCCCCCAAACAATCATGGTAGTAAGTGTGGCAAACACCAACATGGAGGTGTCGATAGAGAAGGGCAGGGTAAATGGAGAAAGTGACAAAGGCAAGAAGGACAGGGATGGGGCAAAAGGGGTAAGGCCATCAGGAAATGGAGGGTAATGAGTACCAATGCCCGTAGTCTGGGCAACAAGCTCCCTGAGCTGGTGGCCTTAATGGAAGAGGGATGCCTGGATATCGTAGCAGTCACAGAAACATGGTACACAGAGAACCATGACTGGGATGTTAACATACCAGGGTACATAACTTATAGGAGAGACAGGCAGGGGAGAAGAGGGGGAGGAGTAGCTCTCTATGTAAAGGAAGGGATAAAGGCAACTGAACAAAAGAGTAAACAGGGAGGAGAGGAGGCACTGTGGGTCACCTTGGAGACTGGAAAGGGCACCACAATCCGCACAGGGGTTGTGTACAGACCCCCATGTCAGTGGGAAGGAATGGACAAGGATATGATGGAAGGCATTCTTAGAATGGCAGAGAAAGGGAGATACTGTTGATGGGAGACCTGAATATGCCAGATGTTAACTGGAGCACATTGCTGCAGCCACATCCAAGAGCAGGGCCATTCTTGACGCCTACAGGTGGCAGGCATTAGACACAGCTAGTTTTGAACCCACTGTGAGGGAGCAATCTAGACCTTGTACTTCAAACGGGGCAGTCAAAGGATCTCAGATCTAGAAGTGGGTTGCCATCTGGGGACAAGTGACCATCAAACAGTGTGGTTCATGTTAAACTCAGCTACAGAGTCAAGCCATACAAAAGTGAGGGTACTGGACTTTGGGAGGCTGACTTTGGCAAGATGGGACAGTGCCTCAGAAAAGCACTAGCAAACAGGCTAGAAGAGGTGTGGAGCAACAATGGGGAATTATCAAAACTGCCATCACAGAGGCAACAAGCCTTTGTGTGAAGCAAATAAACAAATCAAACAAAAGAAAAAGCCACTATGGTTCTCAAGAGAGGTGGCTGTGAAAGTCAGGAAGAAAAAGATAGCATTCTGGAAGTATAAGGAAACAGAAGGAGCAGGACAGAGAGCTGTACCAGTTAAGGCAGAAAGAAGCAGGAGGGAAGTCAGAAGAGCAAAGGCCCAAACTGAGGAAAAGATAGCCAACTCAGTTAAGAAGGGGGATAAAACCTTTTATAGGTACATCAGCGAGCGTAGAAAGACAAAGGGAGGGATAGTGAGGCTGAATAGAATCAACAGTGGGTGGAAGAGGGGGACAGTGAAAAAGCAGGAATACTGAACGAATATTTCTGCTCAGTATTCACAAAAGAGGAGGTGGAAGTGCCTAATCCAATTAACAGAAGCACTCTTGATAGGGGGGTTGATCCCAGTCCTTTCACAGAAGAAAGGGTTCTGCAAGAACTCCTAAAACTGAAGGTGGACAAAGCAATGGGTCCTGATGGAATTCACCCCAGAATTCTAAAATAATTAAGGAAGGAACTAGTGAAACCACTGGCTACTCTTTTAATAAATCATGGGAGGATGGTGTGGTACCCGAGGACTGGAGGAAGGCGGATGTGATTCCCTTCACAAAAGTGGGACCAAGACAGAGGCAGGAAACTACAGACCTGTCAGTCTGACCTGTGGTAGGGAAAAAGTGATGGAGTCACTCTGAAGGAAAGAAATAGTTGAGTACCTAGAGGTCAGTGAGCACAGGATCCAAGGCAGCATGGGTCCACAGTGGAAAGGTCATGTCAGATGAATCTAATAGATTTCTTTGACTGGGTGACCAAAGTTGTAGACCAGGGAGGGCTGTGGACATGGCCTACCCAGACTTTAGCAAGGCATTGACACAGTCCCACACAAAAAGATTATTAGTCAAATTAACCAGCCTGGGAGTGGGTCCCAGGGTGGTAGCCTGGGTAAAACATTGGCTGGACAACAGGACACAGAAGATAATTGTAAATGGAGTCCACTCTGAAGAAAGGGTGGTTACCAGTGGGGTACCGCAGGGTTCAGTATTGGGTCCAGTCCTTTTTAATGTCTTCATCAGTGACATTGCAGAGGGACTGGAAGGAAAAGTATGCCTTTTTGCAGATGACACAAAGATCTGCAACAGGGTTGATACACAAGGAGGCGTGGAAAGGATGAAAAGGGACTTGGCAAGGTTGGAGGAATGGTCAGACGTATGGCAGCTAGGATTCAATGCAAAAAAGTGCAAAATAATGCACCTGGGAAACAAGAACCCAGGGGAAGAATACACAATGGGTGGGGAGGTAGTAACAACAACAAAACAGGAAAGGGACCTGGGGGTAATCATATCAGATGACCTTAAGGTTAGCAAGCAATGTGAGAAGGCAGTAGGGAGGGCTGGGGTATACTGGGATGTATAGGGAGAGGCATACAGCAGAAAACAGGAAGTTGTTATCCTCTGTACAGACAGTTGGTGAGACCCCATCTGGAATACTGTGTCCAGTTCTGGAGACCCCATCTCCGCAAGGACATAGACAGGATAGAGGCAGTCCAGAGGAGGGCAACTAAAATGGCAGGGTCTGCAAGAGAAGCCATATGAGAAGAGACTAAAGGAGCTTAATATGTATACCCTTGAGGAAAGAAGGAGAGGGGGACATGATAGAAACTTTCAAGTACCTCAAGGGAATCAACAAAGTCCAAGAGGGTAGCATCTTTCAGAAAAGAGACTTGCAGGAACAAGGGATACAATTTAAAGATAGAAGGAGGGCGGTTCAGGGGCAATGTGAGGAAGTATTATTTCACAGAGAGGGTGGTGGATGCATGGAACAGCCTTCCTGAGGAAGTTGTGGGGTCTAAAACTGTGGGAGAATTCAAGAATGCATGGGACAGACATACGGCAATTCTTGTGGGGGGCAGGAAGGTATAGGCTGTTGGTTAACTAGGATCTGCGGCCTATCCTGTAGGTAGGGAAATGGGCAGACTAGATGGGCCTAGCGGTCCTTATCTGCCATCAAAGTCTATGTTTCTATGTTTCTATGAGCTATGAGGATAGACTCAGAGAACTCAATATGTACTCTCTGGAGTATAGGAGGCTTAGGGGAGACATGTGTTTTGCCTACAGTGCCTTCCTAAATGATAATCTTTGGGAAATCTCAGGGTTAAGCTAAATGGAAATAACCTAGTAACAAGATTTCATGATATGGGCCAGCCTAATGGTGCAGAGGGCTGAGGTGCTGGACACCACATCTCATGCCATTCCAGTGACCTGGGTTTGGGAACGAGCTCGGGTCCTTGGGGGAAGAGTGCTGAGCAGATGCTGACTGGCAGCTCTCCACTTTGGGAGGGTTCAGAAGGGCCTCTCAGTGCTTGGCTGTCCCCCAGTGGAAGCTGGATGGCAGTGCCACCTCAGAGAGCCCAGGCTCAAGGCCAGGTGAGGGCAGAAGGGGCTGTAGACTGGAGCTGCGGTGCATATGTATGCCTCCAAGCACATGCATCGTCTCTTCTGGGGTCCCAGGTAGCTAGGGGGCAGAAAATGGTGGAAGCATCAGGGGTCACAACACAATGAGGCATGTCTTGTATGTATGGTCTGGTCTTTAATAGGATGTATTCTTCCAAAACAACTGTCATTAGCTTCTGATAAAGGATTGTGCATCATCTGAAGGCTTAAGTACCAGTTTTCTTTTGTAACATCTATGCTGGTCCAATAAAAGGTATCAAATCATATTTTTTCATGATCTTTTGTTACAAGGATCAATATAGCAACAAAAATATTTTTCTCTGTATTTTTGTGAAAATGCTAAGCACAGAAATGCTTTGTGCAGATTTAGGATTGGAGTTTGTCCAGCTGGTACCTATCTGGGCACCAACTGGTTTGGTAGTATGAAAGAATGTAAACATCAATGAATGAAGAATGACTATAAGGTATTTGATTTTTGACTGTTACTTGTTTGTAAATCTAAGGAAAATCTTATACCAGGCAAATATTATGAAAAAAAAAAAAACACAATGGGAACAGAGAGAGACACTTGAAATCACTAGAATGGGTGTCATTTGGTGGTAGTAAATTGCCGTAATTACTTATGCCGTTGCTTCATTTGCATTTCAAGTTCTGTATAAATTAATGTAATCCATTAAGTAAGTTATGATGTCATTGTCTATGTACAATATGTATGTCAAGTCTGTTTGCATGGTTATATTTATGTTTTTTTAAATTATATGTTTAAAACAATAGTTTTTATACATATGTAAATAAAGTTTTTGAACCTTAGGAATGACACAACCCTGGGCCACTTATTCTGACCAATCAGACTGCTTCTTTAAAATGACCATTACTATCTTGGGGAAAAACTGTGTTATACTCATTAGAGTTGCTACCACATAAAACATAAAACTCCACAAAGGTTGGAAATAAACTATTGTGGTTGTAAACACAATGCCCAGAAAGTTTGGAAATGTGATACTAGGGTTGTTATTCCTAAGTCACACCCACTCTACCACATCATCTACCCTCAGGACCAAAGATAATCTACAGGTACAGGTACAGGGCTATGCATCAACATTATCATACATTTCCAGTGTCAAACTATACAAGTCTATTATTATATACATGTAGTACAAATTCTGAATCTGTAATACGAATACTTTGGGGTGCATACCTGTGGAGGTTTACATCCATGTATAACCTATGGATTACTTTGCACACAATATTTAAGGACCTCCACAAAGCAGCTGTATAGTTACAAATGTGTAACTACTGTAGATATTGTTCATTTGTAAGTTGTTTTCTTTAAGACACACACTTTGAAATAGTCAAAGCAAGTTACATGTTTGGGATGTGTATACTGTTTTACACAGGATCTTGTATCTGCATAAAACGTGTTAAAATGGATAGTACATGTGGTATACTGTATGACACAACATATTGCTGTTAAACATATTCCATACTATATACAGGGTCCACAGCAATATGCACTCACAGACATGGGATTGTGTGGTAACTCTCAAATGGTCCCATGGCAAAATGGTCACATGGACTGTTGGAGCAGGGGATTATGGTACATTTATTTATTTATTTAGATTTTGATAACCGGGTAAGCTCACTGAGAGCAGAGGTCACATTTTCAGGAGCAACCTGGATTAGTTACAGACAATAATTACATATATTGGCAGGAGTACACAGTAGTACATACATTGGTAGGGAGTACACACTAGCTGGAGCATACATTGGATAGGGTATAAAGTACATTACAGAGTATGTCAGTTACATACACATATGAAAACACATGAAAGTCCATGGAAGGAATGGGGTCCCCTTCAGCAGAAATCCTTATGGCTTTTCACACACCAGAAAGGGTCCTATGAAAAGTATGTTAGGAATCACCTACTGCCCTGTGTAGGGTTTGAAAGGCCATGTTAAATGAAGTTTCTATACAAATTTCTTAAAAAGTAAGGAAATTCATGGCAAAAAACGACTTAATGCTCATTAGGGTTGCTACTGAGCAAAACTCAAACCCCACAAAGGTTGAAAATAAACTACCAGTATTAGAGTTGTAAACACAATGCCAACAGAGTTTGGAATTGTGCTATTAGGGTTGTTATACTTAAATCCCACCCACTCTACCACATCACCAAACCTCATGACTCAATGATCGTCTATGGGTACATGGCCTTGGAATGTCATGTACCATAATCCTCTACTCCAGCAGTCCATGGAACCATTTGAGAGTTTGAAATGAAAAATGATAAACCAGCTAAGGTTGCCCTCATAGGTGACACCTTACCTTGTACAGAAGCACAGAGCCACGCATCAATCTAGTCATGGATAATGAATCCCAGGCCTGTGTGTCCAGCTGACGGTGGGTGCATGACAAACACTTCTGTGTCATGGCACATGCCTTTTGTGGTGTATAATGAGTTCAGTGATGCATAGGGCCCATTGATCGCCTAGTTATACCTCTCCATCACAAACAGTCAAATATCATCCTTAGTATTTGAATATTTAAAAAGTTACAGTACATTAAAGTTGTTGAGTAATTAAAGAGCTTCACACAACACATACATTTTCAAAATTAATATATTTGTGCAGCATTTAGTTTTGAAAACTATTGAGCAGCATACAAATTGTCAAAATCTTCCTGCAGCACATAGATTTTCAAAATCTTTGTGCAGCATGTAGATTTAGAAAACCATTAAGCAGCACATAAATTTTCAAAACCATCTTGCAGCAGGAAAATTTTAATAAATACTTCATTACCTCAAAAAGATTTTACAAATCATCACAAAGCACAAAGACCATTGTGCAGTACAAAGATTGAAATAATAGTAAACACCTCGTAAAGATTTTGGAAATCATTGCAAAGTACAAAAACCATCATACAGCACACATATTTTAAGAAATAGTTTATAACCTCACAAAGACAATTATTGCACAGATCAAAAACTATCATGCAGAATGAATATTTTAAAAGCATATTTAACATATTCATGCTACACAGAGATTTTACAGAAAAAAATAAAATTTTTGAAGGGTTCATGAGGGAAGATGTTCATTTTTAATCAAAGATAACTAATTGTTGTTAATTTAAAAAAATGCATTGTGTGGCTTGTTCAGTACTGTATTAAAACTCTCCTCACGGACATTAGACTGGCACCCTTACCTTTTAGCAAATTAAAGTTACAATACATTAAAGTTTCTGTTTGTGTCACAGTTTAACATGATGACATAAGTCTATACGTTATTTTAGCAATTGTTCTTGGTGAGCTTTTGAATGCACATTTTTAAACCACATAATTCTAATAAACTCTAAAACTAATTCCTTTTTGCCATTTTTATTAGATTTTTAACAATTGTTTACAGTTTACAATTGATGATAACCACCATGCTAACGGTAACATATATAGCATAAAGCCTTACTTTCTACAAAGAAAGGCGCTTTCAAAGGAGAAAGAACATAGCCTAAGGAATAAGGAACTGATATTATCATCAGGACCAATGATACATTTCAAAACCAACACAGATTCACATGTTTTGATGAGCAATACATCATTAATTTTATAGCTATCCTATAGTTGGGAAAGACTTGCTACAGATTATTGTAATCAAGTTGTGCTGAAAGGATAGCTTAAAGGGCAGGGAGTGTTACTCTTGAATGGCTGGAGCTGGTATTGGCTCTAAATACATTACACAGCTGCCAAGAAAAATGGGAAGTTTCAAAGGGTGTTGAGATTAGCTAAATAGGAATAGGTAACATTTAAGTGAACATACCAATTGACTAGTGCACACTGAATCTTGTTCAGTTGTAATGTGTAACCAGGCTGGAAGGGGGACGGTATCTAGTAAGTGGTTGCTCCTGTAGAGTACATGAAATAAGCTAAGGAGCCTGCATTTTCTGTGGATGTCATTGCAGCTATCGGGATCTTATATCTCATCGCTGACTTCATTCTGGATTGTGAATGTGTTTAGGTGGACAGTTGGGAAATTGCACCTATATGTCTATCTGGAGGAAGAGGTGGGAGAGGAGAGGAGATTAGAGTAGAGAAAGGAACACAAAGGAGAGGAAGGGAAAGGGGAAGGAAGTGGAGGCGGGATGGAGAGGTAGAGAAGGATGTAAAAGTGAGAAAAATGCTCTTTTGTGGCCCTTGTTGCTCACATCCAGAGAAAACATGGTGTAATTTTGTTCCAGCATTTTCAAAGTAGAAGCAGCCTGCCCAAAGAGGTGCCTTTTGAAGCTTTCAGTTCTGCTGGCCCGCTAGCACAGCGGTTGGATTTCTGCTTGTGACGCCGGTGACCCGGGTTCAGGAGCAAATCTGGGTCAACAGAAGGCCAGCTGGGGGTAAAAGGATCGAGCATCCTTAGGACTGCTCTCCTTCTCCAGGGAAGAGGAGGTTGTGTGCTCAGTGCAAGAGTGACACCTAGCAGAGGCCAGGTCCATTGCTATGCACTGAAGCAAGTCAAGAACTTCTGGGGCAGGACAGATGCAGGACGTCACTGCACATCTTCACCCCAGCTTAACAGGGTAAACCTCTATGCTTGCCATCTGTATGAAGCCCTGCCCCGAGCTTTGATTAGCCTCCTAGTCCAGCTCTCCCAACCAGTTACCGGATTCGTGGCACTGGTGCCTTCTGCGGTGCCATGACTCCACCCCTTTGGAGGTAAGCCAGGGTGACTGGGAGAGCAGGGGATTAAGTAGGAGGTGGAAGTCACAGAGGCGCCATGACTAGGGCAGAGACATGACAGCAGGTACAAGCAAAAAGTGAGATAAATATAAAAAAAGAAATATTAATCAGTTCTCAAGTTACAATAAAAGATTTAGAAAAATAGGTTCTGACCATGGCTTGAGTAGGCATTGTAATGTTAAGTCCTGATTTTTGTACCTTAAAAATGTTTGCAGCATTTGACAAAATTGCATGATATTTTGCATGTGCATTCAGGGTGTCATGTTTTTGATTTTGACAAATTTTGTGATGGCCGCTTGTCCAGATTCTGAGATCCAGTATGTGTAAAAACATTTTTAAAAATGTATTTTTGACTGTTTTCTTTTACACTCACATCAAGATCAAAAACTGTGTGGAACTGTGTTCTGGAATTTTCAGGTTAGAAGCAGCTCAGCCCAAGGAAGTGCATCTCAAAGATTTTGTGAAGAATATTAATTAATCAGTTCTGAAGTTATAAGATTTTACAAATGTTACTTCTGAGCATGCTCAGTATGTTTTCCTGACTAGCTGTTTCTTACTATACAGGTATAAGTGCTGCCATCGTGTTTTTCCTTTTGGGCAAAACCTTTCCTTGAAATACATAAAAATAATGCAATTTTGAAAAAACAAATACCTCAACCTAGGTAAAACTGAAATGTTTAGATAGATTCCTGGGTTTGTTTGATTAAAAATTGCTCAGAAATATGTTTTCTGGATACCATGAAAATCTTAGGTCACCAGCTTAGTGAGGGTTGCAATTTCTGTGTCGTAAGCTGAGAATTCTTTGTCATGAGAAAGTGTGAACAAAGAATGTTTTGTAACAAAAAGAGTGCAAACAAATTATTCTTTGCTTGTGACATAAACAAATATGAACAAAGAATTATTTGTTTGCAACTTAAAAACAGTGTGAACAAAAAATTCTTACTTCTTAGGACTCATAGGACATTTCAAGTCAAGAAGCGTAAGCCATATAGACTTGCCTTTTAGAGTTAACCAAAACCTACCAACCACCTTTCCTCCATAACTGAATCAAAGGCCCTTTTAAAAAGTGTCATAGTATTACAGTTTACTACTGTTTCAGGTAAACCATTCCATGCAGACACAACTCTCTGGCTGAATCACAATCCCCTTAATTTCTTCTTACAATGTTCCCCTTTTAATTGTCGATCATGACCTCTTGTGTCCCTTACTTGTGTCCTTGTTCGCCATATAAAAATCTGGACTTTGTACCACAACTGTTACTCATAATCAAGAAGTCAAGAAATTATGTTACCACTTTTCCGAGCTTATGTTAGGCCACACTTGAAATATTCATCCCAACTCTGGAGTCCATATAAAAAAGGGGAAATAGCTTCATTGGAAAAGATTCAAAGGAAATTCACTGAAAATATTCAGGATATGTTCAACGTTTCATATGAAAAATGTCTGGAACATTTAAATCTTATGTCCTTATCTCTTAGACGTCTTTGGGGTGATCTTTTATATATGTTTGATATCATAAATGATCCATATCTATTTTCAGAGATGGGTTTTGTATTCAAGAATAATATACACAATACCGGGGTCATCCGTTACAGATAAGTAGGACTCGATTTAATCATATTAATAGAAAACATTTTTTCACACAAAGGATTATTAATCCCTGGAACAATCTTCCTTTTGAAATCATTAGCAGTACTAACAAAACAATATTTAAAAATCATCTTGACAAATTTATCATAAATATTAACAATTTTGGATATTATAGTTAATTTTGGTGCTATTATGGGTCTTACAGCCCCCTTGCACCTAACCGCCTTAGTATGAACTCAGATGTTTCTTTTTGCATTTTTGCATTTTTCACCAAATTTTCAACTATCTTCTTTTTCAAGGCCTTAAACAAACACAGTGGGACAGAACTTTCACTATCTCCAACCAGAGCAAGTGGGCTTTATGAGGGGCAGAAGCTCATCAGATCATTTGCGCAAACTGGCAAACATTTTCTCTACATCCAGGGATTCTAAAACCCTGGCAAGATTGTTGTCCCTAGATGCAGAGAAAGCTTTTGATAGAGTAGACTGGGAGTTCCTGTTTCACTTGATGGAAAAATTTGGGTTCCTGTTAAAGTTTATTGGCTGGATTTCCTCTTTCTACAAGAGCCCAAGGGCCTGTATGTACTGCAATAGGGTTTTTTCAGAGGTTTTCTCTCCACTCAGGGACTAGACAGGGATGTCCACTATCCCCACTTCTTTTTAACATCTGGAACCCTTGTTTTCTAAACTCAGAGAGAGACCCTTAATACCTGTTATCCCCCTACATGGCCATGTTTTTAAACTTTCAGCCTATATGGACAATGTCCTGCTCCATTATTTTCACCCATTAGAGGCCTTTGGGGCTGCCTTGCAACTTATTACAGAATTTGGTAACCTCTCTAACTATAAAGTTAATTTGGATAAAAGCAATTTTTTTTCCCCTTAACCACAGATTGTTCAGGAATGAATTGCTGCATTTGGGTCTCCAGTGGGCTCCTAAGACTTTGAAGTATCTGGGCATTTTTCTTGCTAACTCCAAGTCCCTAGTGCAGAAACTAAACCTGGAAGATACCCTGCAAATCATACAGCAGGATCTAGTCAGATGGAAATCCCTCCCCATCACCCTTTGGGGATGTATCAGTGTAATCAAGATGAATATTTTACCCAGGATTTTCTGCCCCCTAAACATACTCAATATCTGGATACCCCTCAAATGGTTCAGGAAAGTCCATTCTATAATTTCCTATCTCATATGGTCAGAAAGGCATGCTTGAAGAGTTTATCATAAACAAGCAACCCCCAAGCTCAGAGGGGGGTTGAGACTTCTGCATTTTGGGGGGTACTACTGGGCCAGTCAGGTCATTAAGTATTTAAGATGGTTGACCAGTGAAGAGACTCTGGTGTCATCGCCATATGTACCACCCTGGTTAACTCTAGAAAGGAAGATGATAGCTGGAGCAAAACTGTCCCCAGTTATGATCTTACACATTATACTGAGAAACCTCCCATCTAGCCTCTCCCACTCTCCTATAGTGGTTCCTGTGAGATGCCACTCCCAGATCTGTGCCTTTTTAAAGCATGACCACACTCGAGACTGGAATCAGCCTTTGGTCAAAAATTTGAATTTTAAAATAGGTGGCAAATCGATCCCCAAGCAGTGGATCCGCCAGTTCCAAACTGCCAAAGTTTAAAGATTTCTTTATGGGTGGGGTGTGTCTCACAGTGGCCAATGTTATTAATACTTTCTCCCTTAGTATTGTTCAGGTGTTTAAAGTATATCAGGTAGCTCATCTTCTCAACCGGGTGAAGCTTCAACTGGTTAAAGGGGGGGCAAGAGATTTCTTCAACTCCTTGGTGGCCGGAGTTAACCCACCACATGCCATTTCCCAAGTATACAGTTCCATTTTAGACCTGATCTCCACTAAACAGGATAGTAGTCCCAAGTACAGTTCCTGGACCTAAACATTAAATGGGACAACATCTGGGAGGTTACAAACATCTACGTGGCTCAAGACAGGCTGAGACTTACACAGTTTCAAATCCTGCAAGATATGTATTGGACCCCCTCGAAACTATTCAAAATTGGGAAGATCCCTGAGCCAATGTGTAACAGGTGGCAGCAGGAGATTGGTTCCCTTAAACATATCTTTTGGGATTGCCCTTCTGTTCAAGCCTTGTGGACAGAAATCCAGAACAAGGTGGACCCACTGTTGGGACTTGCAGAACTGTTCAGGCCAAAGATTTGTCTTATTGGTGATTACTCCAATATTAGGGTGAAATTGCACAGATATCATATGGCACTGATAGCACTATCACTCAAGAAAGTTGTTTTAAGGCACTGGATGGATGCTTAGAAGATATCTTACACAAAATGGCTCCAGGAACTACTGTTCAACTTGAGAGTAGAACAGCTTAAAGTAAACTTGGGATGCTCCTCCTCTAGATATAAAAAGATCTGGGCAGGGATGCATGCCCTTTCCCTGCTTCAAGCGGGTGTACAGATGGATTAAGTGAGCACTAAGGGCATCTCTCATTTTTGGGGGAAAGGAAGGTTAATCTCTTCCTCTGCTTTGATCCAGTGCTTTATCCTGAAGGGAACAGAGCCCTGTGACCTTTTTTGATACTGCAGGTATAACCAAGCTGAGGTTTGGGGGAGGGATGGGGTGGCAGGTGGGAGAAGGGGGAATCTTGGGCAGTGGAGGGGGGATGAGTGGGCTGAATGGGCTGGGGAGGGGGGGAAGGAGGGACATGTAACTGATCTGTACTTTCCTGTAGTAAGAATTATGCCACACTGTCACTGTATCAGTTTCATGTCATGGTTGGTTTTGTATAAGAAAATCAATAAAACTACAAATTAAAAAAAAAAGAACTGTTGCTATCACCTCAAAATGTGTTTTTATGTTTTAATGCCTTAAAAAACATTTTAAAGGTCATATTGCAAGACCGTAGTATCCCATGACTTTGGTGACCGTGATTGGGTGCCTACCAAAAGGGCAACTCAGTCATGACGCATGTCATCAGGGTGAATGGGGATGATGGGCAACTGGATGGGGCGTGAAATAGTGACATCCTGTAGCTACATGCCTATGTGCATGGGGGGGCGAGCACGCCAAGCATGGGGTGGGAAGGGACAGAGGATCTGTAGGGACTGGTGCCATGGTGAGCTGCTGAGCTGCTTCTGTGGTGTGATGGGTGCGTTCAGGGCTGCAGGGGGAATAGTGCTGGGTTCGGGTCCGGGCATGGGTGCATTTGTTGTGCCCAGCCTGAAATTTCATTTTTGCCACAATTGCACCCTCCCAATATGCACCCCCCTGGAGTTGAGAATCCTTAAGTAGTGGGGTGCGAAGGGCAAAGCCCCCTGCATAAAAAGAAAAATCCCAACTCCTTGGTACCATTTTGCTGTGCGCCTGGGAGTACATTGACAAAATATTTTTTTGGCAATGCGCCATCACCCTAGCGATCACTGTTATCACATAGATTCCAAGACCATCACTTCTGTGAATGCTGTGGAGGCTTAACATACAAGTTCTGAGAATTTGGAACATAAATATTGAAAAATGGGATGTTCATTGCAGTACAGTGCTGCTGGTATGCACATAATGCTTGACTATAGGCCCTATGCAAATTGTGAAGATGTAGGTAATACCATGGTAAGGGATTTGTGTGGTGACCAAAGTGCACCATGCATAGAATGACTCATAAGTACAGTCAGCTAATGCACATAAGGTTGTTGTATGGTATCTATGTAGGGCAGGGCTGTGTTTCTGCACCCAGAAGTGGGTTGAGATTTGGGTACTAAACAGGAAAGGGACACTGGGGTATTACATCTTATGACTTTAAAGTGGCAAGGCAGTGTGACAATGCAGTGGGTAGGTCCAGGGGATGCTGGGATGCATAGAAAGAGGTATAGCAAAAAAACTATTGATGTATGGCCCCATACCTGTAACTTGGTCTTAGGTAAAAAGGGGAAGTGAGAGGGAGGAGGTGGGAGTTAGGCCTGACTACCCTAATAGCATATTTCCAAACTTTGTGGGCAATAGGTTGAAATCATAATAGCACACTCCCAAACTCTGAGGGTTTGGGTTTTACGTGGTAGCAACCCTAATATGCATTAATGCAGTTTTTTGCAATGCATTGCCTTCGTTTCTAATACAGTACAGTGGTAACTTGCTTTGTGCAGGGCCCTTGAGGCCCTGTGTATAGAAGGTAACTACTAGCTTTCTTTGTTCCTAGCTTTTTTTGCAGAGGGCAAGATGCACAGGGCACTTTGGTTTATGTACATGAGTCCTAACTTTCTTTGGTCAGGGTCCCGCTATGTGTGAGAATAGCAGAACTCATTGTCTAGTCATCTGGCAGCATCTAAGGATAGACACCTGGAAAGCACTGATGACTTAGGGAACTTAGAGTATAAAGGCCATTTAGTGTAGGTCACCATTACATTTGGTATAAGGGATCACTAGAATGGAGTGATGATCCTAAGGGGCTACCCTCAAAGGAATTCTATGGTGGCCTTATGATGCACAAAGAATTTCATCAAAGTGGATGTTTCCACCTTGCCGTGGGGGAGGGCTTTGGTCCTGTCTGTGACTGAGATGTGCAGTCAGCTGTACTGAAGAGGATGAGATATCTGTTGCCAAAGACTGAGCTGCTGAAACATGTAGAAGACCGGCCTACTATTTGTATGGGGAATCTCAAGCTGGTGCTGTATAGAAACTGAAGACATTACTTCTGCCAGAGGGCCTAGAGAGATTGCCAGCCACTGCCTGAGGGCAGGCTGAGGTAGATGCTGGTGCACTTGTGCCCAGCACACTGTCTGGTGAGAGTAAAGACATGATTAATTTGAGGTGTCCAGAGTCATGGTGGACATTAGCTAGGAGTGCCAGAGTGAATGTGCTGACAGTGATGCTGCCTCCTGCTCACCAGCTAAACTGACACTGCAGTGGCATGGTAGTAAATGAAAAATAAGTGAACCCTATGTGTATGGCAAGGTGGGAGCTCTGGTAACTTCAGAAGGCAGCATAGGAAAAGTTCTGTCCAGAGGCAAGACCTCGCCCACTGATACACTGCAAGAAATAAGAGGAGATATGGAGGTCCAGTTAGAGGTGTGTAAAGGGTAAAACCTTTTTTAAGGTAACCTAAGGTTTTGACTTATGTCTGGGGTCAGAATAAAACTTGTCTTGCAGTGAACAAGGATAGAGATTTTTCATATTCTCATAAGAGTAACATGTTAGTAACACTGGCAAGAAATCATCATGTAGCAGTGATTTATTTAAACTATTTCTGACATGACCAAAGAGGCACCAAGCAAAGCTCATTGAGGATTGAATGGAATGGGAAGGAAAGGAACTGTAAAAAGCTAGAGACAGAGTATTTGATTGTGTAACATTCATCTGCATCGCCATGAACCCTATGTTACTGTTCACCAAAATGCTTTAGGGGTAGGGAGTGAGTCATCCACCATCTTAGCATAATGCATGCTCTCCTCCTATTGACATGCCTCACTCTCACCCTCTGTCTGATGCCACTGTCCCACCCATCTGTCACAGTGCTACTGCAGACTTGTCTAACCAATGCCACCACTTGCGCACTGGTACTACCCTCCCCCTATGTACCTGAGTTAGCACTCGCACACCCTGCCCTCACTATGTGCTCCTGCTCACCCTGCCCACCCTCCAGCCTCCTCCGAGCTCCCTCCCCTGACTCCTACGGGAAGCTTATCATTCTAGCCTTCCCAGTCTGTGCTACACTGCCTACACCCTGTGCCCTGAAGCTCCCCTCCTCTTCCACTCATGTCCATCGTGAACATACTTTTCACCACTCCCTGTCCAGGGCTGTAGTTATTCTACTACTCCTGTCAGGTAGCATACATCCCAACCCTGACCCGGTTCACAACAGCTAAGCTGCAGGTTCTCCCGGACTTCGCATTGCCTCAATGAATATCTGTAGCCTCCTGGAAAAATTTGACTCATTCCAATGCTGGGTCACATTTCACAAACCTGATATTATCACCCTGGTGGAAATCTGGCTATCAAAGTCCACCCCAGACTCCTTTGTCTCCCTCCCAGGTTACTCCCTTTACCGGGAGGACCGGGTTGGAAGACGGGGTGGGGGTTGTGCTATCTACACCAGAGACTCTCTCACTGGACTAGCCCTCCCAGCACCTGCCTCGACTTTGGGGCACAGGCTGTAACCCTGAAATTGACTCCGGACCCCTCAAGGGGCCCACTCTATCTAACTACAGCCTACTTACCCCAAGAAAATCAAACACTGGCACTGGTCTCGCTTACAGAGTATCTTACTTTGCTACACCACTCCTCTGACCAAATCCTAGTGTGTGATCTAAACATTAACTGGCTTAGCCCCTCTTCCTCTGCTACCCATGACTCCTTTTCTGCAACTGATCTGACTCAACTCGTTGCCCATCCTACTAGAATAAATCTGAAGAGGGGCACCAGCACTCTACTCGATGTTGTCCTCACCAATCACCCGAAACAAATCTGCGATATCCAAGTCCTTCCTGACTCACTTAGCGATCACTCTCCTATACTTTTTCGCTGGACTACCTCAGTATCCAAACCCATAGCACAGTCCACCCTATGGCGGCGCCTAAGACCAGGTGGTCTGAAAAATCTTAAGGAACTTCTGGCCCAAATTAATTGGTCTCCTATACAGTATGCCCCTGACATTGATATGGCGCTAACCTTCTTCACCCAAACCTTCAATAAAGCCTGCAACATCTTCACACCTCTGACAGCCCTCCACTCCAAAGTGCAGAATGCTCCCTGGGTTACCCCCACCCTGCTTCAACAACTTAAGCATAGGGATAATTTATGGCACCTGGCTACTGAAACTGGCCGGCCCACTGACAGACAGGCATATGCTGCTGCAAGAAACAAGTGTACCTGGGCTTTCAGAAAGGCTAAGGCTGATCACTATCAGTCTTCGCTCACCTCCTCTTGGAATGCTAGAACCTTCTGGGACAATATCAAACAGTTAAATGGGAGCACCGCCCCCCACCCTCCCAGATCAATATCAATGGCACTATCACCACTGACCCAGCCCTTATATCTAACTGCCTCAATACTTCTTTCAACAATCTTAGCCCAGTCCTCCATAGCGATTTTTTTGACCCTCCCCCCCATCTGCCCCAGTCCTCACATGCCCTTACTTCCATCTATGCCGGGTCTCTGCCCAAGAACTCAGACCTCACCTAATCAATGCCCTAAAGAGCAACAGTACTGGCAGTGACTCCCTGGATCCCTGTATCCTTCGCCAGGTGTTGGATCTGGTCCTCGCCCTTATCACTAGTCTCCTTAATAAATCCCTCTGTTTGGGACAATTTCCTTCAGCTTGGAAAATTACCACAGTCACACCCATTCACAAAGGTGGAGACAGCCCTAGCCTGAAATTACAGGCCTATCTCCATTCTCTCACCACTCTCCAAAGCCTTAGAAAAAGTGGTGGCCACTCAAATTTCAGATTACCTAACCAAATACAACATCCTCTGCCCGGAACAGCACGGTTTCCGTGCAGGTCATAGCACCAGTACTGCCCTCCTAGAGTTCTCAAATTTTCTCCACTCTTCACTGGACTCGGGCTCTCTGGCTGGGGCAGTGTTTGTAGACTTATCAAAAGCCTTTGACACTGTCTCCCATCCCCTCCTACTGGATGCCCTCTGCCACTCTGGTTTTGCCACTGGGCCTGTCTCCTGGTATGCCAGCAATCTGTCTGCCCGCTCCCAACGTGTTAAAATTAACGGGACTCTCTCCAACACCTGTCCCATCCACTCTGGTGTTCCCCAGGGCTCCATCCTTGGACCCTTACTCTTTTCACTATACCTCAACACCCTGCCAGGTTCCTGTACTGGAAAAATGTTGCTGTATGCAGATTATGCTGTCGTTTTTGCTTCTGATCGAAACCCTATCGGCCTCCAGGACTCCTTACAAAGATCATATAACGATGCTGAAGCCTGGTTCAAGGACCATAGACTTGTAATAAATCTCAAAAAAACAAAAACCATGATCTTCGCCCACCCACAAAACAAAACCAGCAATTTCAAACTCTGTGTCCTCTCTAGCACCAAGTTTCCACTCGAGCAAGTCTACTCATATAAGTACCTGGGGATCTACTTTGACCCTACTCTCTCTTTCCATGATCACATCTCTGCCCTAGCCTCAGCTTCCAATATTTGGCTGGGCATTCTATACCGGTACAAAAATTGTCTCCCCTCGAGGCCCTCCGACTCGCGGTCACATCTTCTATACTGTCCCTTGTGGATTATGGACTACCAGTCTATGGTGCTGCAGATCAGACCGCCCTCAACAACATTCGCATTACACTAAACAAGGCCTGTAGGCTAATTACAGTGGTCCCTAGGTTAACGCACACTTGCCAGCTATATGCAAAGGCCATGCTGCTTGACCTAGATGAATGTCTCAGATATCAAACCTGTATCATAACAAAAAACACTCTCCTTGGTCTTTCCCCACCAGGATTGACAGCCTCCATCCACTATACAAAATCCCTAGTACAAACTCGAACTTCCTGCAAAATCACCCTGTCAATCCCCAGGGCTAAGACCTCGCACGGTCAAAGAGACTACTGCTACAGAGCCCCATCCTGGTTCAACACGCTTCCCCCCTCTATCTCTGATGCTCTCATGATCTCCAGTTTCAAAACCTCCCTTCGAAGTCACCTACTTAATACTCAAAGCTGTGACTGTTACTAAGTTGGTCTTGCTCAAATGCTGTGACAAAGCTCCCTGAGTGGCTGCACCCAACCTACTACCAACCACCACCCGTTGCGTCTTTAATCATCATCCCCAATTTTCTGAACCCTCCATGCATGTAAACTCACACCATTGTTTTGCCCATCAAGTACTAAACATCTAAACAACAGGAAACAGGAGTTATTATCCCTCTGTACAGACAGCTGGTGAGACCCCATCTGGAGTACTGTGTGCAGTTCTGGAGACCCAATCTCCGTAAAGACATAGACAGGATGGAAACTGTCCAGAGGAGGGCAACTAAAATGGTGCAGGGTCTGCACCGGAAGACATATGAAGAGAGATGAAAGGAGCTTAATATGTATAGCCTCGAGGAAAGGAGGGAGAGGGGGGACATGATAGAAACGTTTAAGTACCTCAAGAGAATCAACACAGTCCAAGAGGGTAGCATCTTTCAAAAAAAGAGGTGTGCAAGAACAAGAGGGCACAATTTGAAGATAGAGGGGGGGGGCGGCTCAGAGGTAATTTAAGGAAGTATTTTTTCACAGAGAGGGTTGTGGATGCATGGAACAGCCTTCCGGAGGAGGTTGTGGAGTCAAAATCAGTGGTGAAATTCAAGCATGCATGGGACAGTTATAAGGCCCCAGGGCCTAGGGGGTTGGGGTAGGAAGAAGTAGGCTGCTGGTTAACTAGGATCTGCAGCTTATCCAGTAGGTAGGGAAATGGACAGACTGGGTGGGCCAAGCGGTCCTTATCTGCCATCAAATTCTTTGTTTCTATGTTTATGTACCTATCTCTCTCTACTGAACTTGAAACCTAAAAGTTCTATAGAAGACAGCTTGATTTTACTAATTTGTTGTAAACCACATTGTTGTAACAAACTGGTTGTACTGTATTTGTCCTTTTTGTGATGCGGTACCTTTGAAAATGAGCCAAAGGCTCAAGGTTTGTAAACTGATGTACAAATAAATAAATAAATCTTGTCCCCCCCCCCTGCAACTTACCTCCAGTTTGCTGATCTGAGCCCTGACTGCCATCCTTACTTGGCTACAGTTCTCCTAGACAATCGGGAGTTTCAAGGGGCAGGACCTGATGTAAGGAGTGCAGTTTGTAAAGGGCTTCCCTCCATAGCTACTTAACATTTCCATGGACCCAGCATTCCTACTCACCAGTGTGCTTCAGGGATAGGTAATAAGCTGTCCACCATCTTTTTTTTTTTTATTTACTGCACTTTTATTCCTTTATGCCCAGCTGACCCCCATTAGTCCTACTGATCCACTCTGCCTTCTCTGGGACTACATTCTCTTGCAGTTGCACATGAACAAACGCTCATGAGAAGGGCTGCTGGGGGCTGGCCTTTTCTGCCCCTGGACAGAGTTTAAGCATCAATCAGCAAGGCAGAACCCAGACAGCAGTGCAGGGCCTGCAGGGGGCATCGGACAGCATCCTGCTGCAGTCAGGATATTTTTACACATTTTCATTCGCACTCCATTATGTTAGGAAAACCATGCTGATGCACTGTGTTATGCCATCAATGTTCTTCTCCTTTGGTCCATGGCTTCCAACCACCTGTGGTCACTCAGGTGACAGTGTTACAGCCGAGACCATATTCCCTCCCTCCCTGGAGGAGGCGAACAACCCTGGGTTGCTCAGTCAACCTCACTCCAGCTGGTTCTCCAACATCCCAGGCTCATTCCCGAATCTGGGTCATTGGTGTCATAAGCGGTAGGGCTGCCACTGCATTGTTAGACTGGCTAGCCATCCACCATCTTGGTTCACCCTCCCCTGCAACTCACCCCCAGCCTGCTATTTTGAGCCATGACTGCCTTCCTTACCTGACTACAGCTCTCCCAGCCAATCGGGAGTTTTGAGGGGTGGGACCTGATGGGAGGAACAGTCTTTAAAGTGTATTCCTGTGTAGCAGCTGAACATCTCTGTGGACCCTGAATTCCTGTTCACCAGTAAGCATCAGGGGTAGGGAGTGAGCCATCTTCAATCTTGTCTCACTCTCCCCTGCAGCTCACCTCCAGCCTGCTGTTTTGAGCCCTGACTGCCTTCCTTACTTGACTACTGCTCTCCCAGCCAATCTGGAGTTTTGAGGAGCAGGACCTACCCTCCTTTCTTTAGCGTAGCATCATTAGCAGCCCTCTGCACTGCAGCACTCCATGTGAAGGGCTGAGTGCAAATGACATCAAGGAGTCTGCTCAGAGTCCACCTGGGGTTGGCCAGTCAGGTTGCCCACCCCCCAACCCCCATTAGCACCTACTGACTCAGCTTTTCATTCCAGCCATCTACTCTGGAAGCTCTTGAGACTAAGTTACTTCCTTCAGTGTTTTGCTGAAGCTGAACTTTTTCATTTTGCTACTCAAGTGCTATCTCCCTACAACACCCTATCTAGGTCACCCAGAGCTCCGCTGTCTCACCATGCCACTAGTGACTGCCTCATTACTGTCTCAGATTGTTTTGTTTTATACAGTTGTTAAGCTTGTGCTTGTCTGCTTTTGCTTGTACTGCCATACTTTTTACTGTTTCAGCTTAGCCCATGCTACAGTGCTACAGTTTTACCTACCTGCCCTACCTTTACTGCTACAGGTTTTGTCCTACATTTACTTGCTTTTACCCACTGTCTAACTAGTCTGCCTTAGCTTCATAGTCACATTATAGCTGCTTGCCTCAGTACCACCTTTGCTGCTGTATTGTTTACATTATGTGCCTATAACTTGGGGCTTAGCCAGTCTACCCTAGCTTCATTTACCTCAGTATTTGGCATTAACCTGTTCCCATACTGTTTGATAGTTGTTTAGCTAAACTGCCTTAACCTCGTCTTCATTACTATTATTGCTGTAGTATTTGTACTTTGTGCTTATTGCTTGGGATTTAGCCAACCTTTTCTAGCTTTATTTGCCTCAGTCATAGCACCAGCCAATTTTCATAGTTTGTCAATTACCCTTCTAGTTTGTGGCTCTGCCTGACTTTGCTTAATTTTTTATTATTTGCCTATACTGTCTCTTTGTTACAGTGTAAATGTACATCACTTAACATAAATTACTTAAGTAAATTTATTTATATTTATTTATTAGCTTTTGGTAACCAGGTAGGTGCACTAGGCAACAGACCTGCCTATTTTCAGGCACGACCCGGGAGAGCACAGGACATTGGTTACAATATGCAGAAATGCACAGACATAATATAGGTGTACAGGAGCAAAACAAGATATACATTGGGTAGCACAGTAATAGTTACTGCGCAGGGGTTTCACTTGAGCAAGTGGAGAAATTCAAATACCTGGAGGTTACACTTGACTGTTCCCTCTCCCATGCAGAACACATTGAGAATGTGGCCAAAACAGTCAAATAAGAATTGGGCTCCTGCACAGGCACAAGAAATGCCTAACACCTGAAGCACTCCAAACTGCAATCCATAGCACAGTTGTCTCCGCCATCGACTATGGATTGGTCATATACAGCTCAGCCACTCCCACCTCACTACGTAGGATAGCAGTAGCCCTAAACAAAGCCTGCAGACTGCTCACCAATTCCTCCCAACTAATGCACACATGTAACCTTTATGAGTAAGCAGGGTGGCTACAACTTGAAAACAGGATACAATACCAAACCTGCCTCTCATCTAAAAAATCACTACTCAGACTTCAGCCTCCTGGAGTCACAAGCCTATTAAGCTGATTCACAGGTCCACACCACACCAGGAACTCTGACCATCGGGTTCTCACCATCCCTCGCTGCAGAACCTCCCAAGGGCAGAGGTCATATGATTACCGGACACCACTTTGGCTCAATAACCTTGGCACTAAACATAACGCCACGCAGAGATTGGGGCTTTTCAAGACCAAGCTAAGACAACACCTACTGAAGAAAAGCTCCTGTGACTATACTTTCTAATTACTCCACACACACACACTTCTGACCCCGGTCTTATTCACCTTTCAGGTTATTACCATCTCCTCACTACTCCTACTTTGTCCTTCTACCCTGAATTGTCCCCATTTTTGCCCTGCAATAGCCTGCACTCTCCTCTCCCACCTACCCCTAAATAGTCATCATGCCCCCCACTCAGTGCCCCCTACTCTCCTTTCTGGATATCTGCTTACTGTCTTTTACCTGACAATGCCACCTAGGCTGCTACTGTTACCTAAATTATCCTAGTGTTAAAACCATCTCGGTTTCCTGGTTACAATGTATTATTGTCTGTGTTTACTCACCTAGCTAGATACTCCTAAACCCACAATGTATGTATGCCCACCCTTTACGATGTGGAACCTTTGTAAAAGAGCAGCCTCCCGCTCAAAGGTATTGTAATCCAAAACTGAATAAAAATAAAATAGAAAATGCAAATGTATCCAAGTAAAGTTACTGATCTCTTGTCTTTACAATATAATCATGCTCCCTTAAAAAATTGGCTGGACTACAGGATACAGAGGGTAATAGTAAATGGAGTCCACTCTGAAGAAAGAGGGGTTACTAGTGGGGTACCGCAGGGTTCAATACTGAGACCGGTCCTCTTTAATGTCTTTATAAGTGACATTGCAGAAGGACTAGAAGGGAAAGTAAGCCTCTTTGCAGATGACACAAAGATCTGCAGCAGAGTTGATACACGGGGGGGGATGGAAAGGATGAGAAGGGACTTGGCAAGGTCGGAGGAATGGTCAAAAGTATGGCAGCTTAGATTCAATGCAAATAAGTTACAAAGTAATGCACCTGGGAAACAAAAAACCCAGAGGAAGAGTACACAATGGAGGGAAAGTACTGAAAACAACAAAAATGGAAAGGGACCTGGGGGTAGTCATATCAGATGACCTAAAGCTAAGCAAGCAATGTGAGAAGGCAGCAAGGATGGCTGGGGGCTATTGGGATGCATAGGGAGAGGCATCACCAGTAGAAAACAAGTGGTAGTCATCCCTCTGTACAGACACTTGGTGAGACCCCATCTGGAGTACTGCATGTAGTTCTAGAGACCCCATGTCCACAATGACATAGACTGGATGGAGGCAGTCCAGAAGAGGGCAACTAAAATGGTGCAGGGTCTGCACCATAAGCCATATGAAGAGAGACTAAAAGAACTGAATATGTATATCCTTGAGAAATGGAAGGAGAGGGGGGATATGATAGAGACTTTCAAGTACCTCAAGGGAATCAACAAAGTCTAAGAGGGTAGCATCTTTCAGGAAAAGAGATGTGAAAGAACAAGGGGCCACAATTTGAAGATGGGGGAGATGGCTCAGGAGCAAAATGAGGAAGTATTTTTTTCATGGAAAGGGTGGTGAATGCACGGAATGGCCTTCCTGAGGAGGTTGTGGGGTCAAAAACAGTGGGGGAATTCAAGAATGCATGGGACAGACATATGGAAATTCTAATGGGGGTAGGAGGAAGTAAGCCGTTGGTCAACTAGGACCTGCAGGTTATCCAATAGGTAGGGAAATGGGCAGACTGGGTGAGCCGAGGGGGTCCTTATCTGCCATCAAAGTCTATGTTTCTGTGTCTCTGTGTTACAATGGTTACCTGCTGTCACTTCCCACACATGCTTTTTCAACTCACTCTTCCTACTGTTGCCTTGTTTGTTTTAATTGTATATTGACTTTTCCAGTTTTTCAATTTGTAGAACAGTTTGGAATCATGGGGAAGTAGGCTGTTGGTTAACTAGGATCTGCAGCTTATCCAATAGCTTGGGAAATGGGCAGACTGGGTGGGTGAACCAGTTTCTATGTTTCCCTTCCCTCTTCCTCTGCCTCATCTTCCTAACCCTCCTATCCCTGTCCTCTCTCCCTTCCCCTCCTCGGGCCTTACCATTTTCCCCTCCTCTTACTTCACTTGCCCCTACTCCCTCCCTCACCTTCCACTGCTCCCACCTTTCCCTTTCCCTCATGACCTGCTCTCTATCCTATCTCCTTTTCCTCCTACCCCACCCCCACCCCCATTATCCACCCTGGCCTACACTCCTCTCCTTCCCTTAACTTCAAATTCTTACATAGCCTTTCCTCTCTCTCTCCATCCCCTCACCTCCTTCCTTCCTCCCCTCGTGTTGGGGTGGAAGTCCCACTCTATCCCCCTACTCCTCTTCCTTTTCCTCCTTCTAGCTGGTGGCCTAGAAATATAGAAACATAGACTTTGAAGGCAGATAAGGACTGCTTGGCCCACCTAGTCTGCCTATTTCCCTACCTACTGGATAAGCTGCAGATCCCAGTTAACCAACAGCCTATTTCTTCCTACCCCCCTACAAGAAATGCCCTATGTCTGTTCCATGCATTCTTGAATTCCCCCACTGTTTTTGATCCCACAACCTCCTCGAGAAGGCCGGTCCATGCGTCCACCACCCTTTCTGTGAAAAAATACTTCCTCACATTGCCCTTGAGCCGGCCCCCCTCTATCTTCAAATTGTGTCCCCTTGTTCTTGCACATCTCTTTTTCTGAAAGATGCTATCCTCTTGGACTTTGTTGATTTCCTTGAGGTACTTAAAAGTTTCTATCATGTCCCCCATCTCCCTTCTTTCCTCAAAGGTATACATATTAAACTCCTTTAGTCTCTCCTCATATGGCTTCTGTTGCAGACCCTGCAACATTTTAGTTGCCCTCCTCTGGACTGCCTCCATCCTGTCTATGTCCTTGCAGAGATGGAGTCTCCAGAACTGGATGCAGTACTCCAGATGGGGTCTCACCAACTGTCTGTACAGGGGTATAACAACTTCCTGTTTTCTACTGGTGATGCCTCTCCCTATACATCCCAGTATCTCCCAGCCATCCCTATTGCCTTTTCACATTGCTTGCTAACCTTTAGGTCATCTGATATGAATACCCCCAGGTCCCTTTCCATTTTTGTTGTTGTTACTACCCCTCCCCCCCCCACTGTGTACTCTTCCCCTAGATGGGACTTCAGAGGGCTGACTTTGATAAGATGGCCAACAGAGTTAAGCTAGCCCTGGCAAAAGAAACACAGGTGAGAAGTACAGGCAAAGTGGGCAAGCATTAAGGATACAATACTTGAAGCAACATTCCATTGTGTTAGACAGAAAGCGAAGTGCAAAGAGAAGCGGAAACCACTTTGGTTCTCAAATACAGTAGCAGAAAAGGTCAGAGCCAAAGGCTGGCCTTCAGAAAATATAAGGGAACACAGCGGGATGAAGATGGAGGCATACCAAATGCCCCTCAAGGGAAGTAGGTAAGGTGGTGGCAGGCAAAGTCCCAAACTGAGGAAACACTAGCACGAACAGTAAAAGAAGGTGACAAGACTTTCTATAGATACATCAGTGAAAGGAGAAAGTCCAGAGGGTATTGCTAAGCAATGGAGAAAAGGGAGCATGTGAGGAGGAGGGACCCTGTAAAGGCATCTATCCTAAATAGATACTTTTGCTCAGTGTTTACTGAAGAGAAGGTAGGGCAGGCCCACAGCTCAGCATCATGGACACAGGGGGAGGAGGTGAGCACTACTCCTTCACAAAAGAAAGGGTCCTACAAGAGCTTGCTAAGCTCAGGTGGATAAGGCAATGGGACCTGATGGCATACATCCCAGGGTACTTAAGGAGCTAAAGGAGGAACTAGCAGAGCCATTAGCAGAATTGTTTAGTGAGTCTCTGAGCACAGGAGAGGTCCCAGAAGACTGGAGAAGGAGCTCATGTGATCCCACTCCACAAGAGTGGTAGCAGGAGGAGGCGGGGAACTACAGACCAGTCAGTCTTACCTCAGTAGTGGGCAAGATTATGGAGGCACTCCTTAAGGAAAGGATAGTGCAACACCTGGAATCCATAGGGGCTGGGATCCAAGACAGCATGGGTTTACAAAGGAAGGTCCTGTCAAACTAATCTCATAGATTTCTTTGACTGGGTAACCAGAGTGGTGGACCAAGGGGAGCAGTTGATGTCGCCTACCTTGACTTCAACAAAGCTTTTGACACTGTTCCACATAGAGATTGATAAATAAGCTAGGTAGGCTCGGTGGGTCAGAAGTTGGTCAACTGGGTGGCAAACTGGTTGACTGGCAGAAAACAGAGAGTGGTAGTAAATGGTATACAGTCAGAAGAGATGCAAGTCACAAGTGGGGTACCTCAGGGATCAGTCCTGGGGCCAGTCCTATTCAACATCTTCATTAGTGACCTGCAGATGGACTAGGGTAAAGGCTTGTCTCTTTGCAGATGACACCAAGATCTGCAACAGAGTAGATGATCCAGATGGTGTGGGCAGAATGAGAAGAGATCTGGATAAACTAGCAGAATGGTCAGAAGAGTGGCAACTGGGATTTAATGCAAAAGTGCAAAATCATGCATAGGGAAGAGAAACCCTGAAGCCACTTATAGGCTGGGAGGGAGTTGCTAGCAGTCACAAAGGAAGAAAGAGACTTGGGCATCATCATCACTGATGACCTAAAATCATCAAGCAGACCTCTAAAGCAGTAGGTAAGGCTAGGGGTGTTGGAGTGTATTAGTAGGGTATCACAAGTCGTAAGAGGGAGGTAATACCTCTGTACAAGACATTAGTTAGGCCCCATCTGGAGTACTGCGTGCAGTATTGGAGGCCACACCTTCACAAGGATATTAACAAATTGAGGCAGTCAGAGAGGCAACCAAAATGGTGCAGGGACTGCATCAGAAGACATATGAGGACAGATTAGAGCTCAATATGTATACCCTTGAGCAAAGGAGGGAGAGGTGATATGATCGAGACATTTAAACACCTTAAGGGCATAAACAAGGTGAAAGAGTCTAACATGTTTAAATATAAGAAAAATAGCAGGACAAGAGGACACAGCATGAGATTAGAGGGAGGCCGATTAAGGGGGAATGTGAGGAAATTCTTTTTCACAGAAAGGGTGGTAGATGCATGGAATGGCTTACCACAAGAAGTGGTGGCTATGAATACAGTGCAGGGCTTCAAACAGGCATGGGATAGGCATAAGGGAGCAATACAAATGACTATGAATAGATAGGTCACTGACAGAGCAAAGGCCGATGGCACATTTATAAGGTAGAAAAAGAAATGGGCAGACTGGATGGGCCTTGCGGTCCTTATCTGCTGTCAACTTCTATGTTTCTATGTTTCTATGTTTTGTTTCCCAGGTGCATTACTTTGCACTTCTTTGCATTGAATCCAAGCTGCCATGCTTATGACCATTCCTCCAACCTTGCCAATTCCCTTCTCATCCTTACCACACACCCTCCTTGTATATCAACCCTGTTGCAGATCATTGTGTTGTCTGCAAAGAGGCATACTTTTCCTTCTAGTCCCCTTGCAATGTCACTTATAAAGACATTAAAAAGGACCGGACCCAGTACTGAACTCTGCAGTACCCCACTAGTAACATCCCTTTCTTCAGACTGGACTCTGTTTACTACTACCTTCTGTATCCTATTGTCCAGCCAATGTTTTACCCAGGCTACCACCCTGGGACCTACTCCCAGGCTAGCTAATTTGTTTATAAATTTTTTGTGTGGCACTGTGCCAAATGCCTTGCTAAAGTCTAGGTAGGCCATGTCTGCAGCCCCTCCCTGGTCTACTACTTTGGTCTCCCAGTCAAAGAAATTGATTAGATTAGTCTGAAATGACCTTCCCACTGTGAATCCATGCTACCTTGAGTCCTGTGCCTGGATGGCCTCTAAGTACTCAACAATTCTTTCCTTCAGAAATGATTTCATCATTTTCCCTACCACTGAGGTCAAACTGACAGATCTGTAGTTTCCTGCCTCTGTCTTGCTCCCACTTCTGTGAAAGGGAATCACATCCACCCTCTTCCAGTCCTCAGGTACCACACCATCCTCCCATGATCTGTTAAAAAGGGTAGTCAGTGGTGTCACTAGTTCTCCCCTTAATTCTTTTAGAATTCTAGGGTGAATCCCATCAGGCCCCATTGCTTTGTCCACCTTCAGTTTTAGGAGTTCTTTCAGAACCCTTTCTTCTGTGAAAGGACTGAGTTCAACCCCTCTATCCAGAGTGCTTCTATTGAATCAATTAGGCACATCCCCCTCCTCCTCTTTTATGAATACTGAGCAGAAGTATTCATTCAGTATCCCTGTTTTTTCACTGTCCTTCTCTGCCCACCCACCATCCCCTTTATTCAGCCTCACTGTCCCTCCCTTTGTCTTTCTTCACTCCCTAATGTACCTATAAAGGTTTTATCCCCCTTCTTAACTGAGTTGGCTATCTTTTCCTTGGCTTGGGCCTTTGCTATTCTGACTGCCTTCCCCGCTTCCTTCTGCTTTAACTGGTACAGTTCTCTGTCCTGCTCCTTCTGTTTCTTTATACTTCCTAAATGCTATCTTTTTCTCCCTAACTTTCCCCACCACTTCTTTTGAGAACCATAGTGATTTTTACTTTTGTTTTGATCACACAAAGGCTTGCTGCCTCTGTGATGTCAGTTTTAATGTTTCCCCATTGTTGCTCCACCCCTCTTTCTTGCTTGGTTGCTAGTGCTTTTCTGAGACACTCTTCCCATTTTGACAATGTTAGCCTTCCTTAAGTCCAGTATCCTCACTTTTGTATGGCTTGACTCTGTAGCTGACTTCATCATGAACCACACTGTTTGGTGGTCACTTGCTCCCAGATGGCTACCCACTTCTAGATCTGAGATCCTCTCTCCATCCCCATTTGAGAGTACTAGGTCTAAGACTGCTCCCTTCTGAGTGGGTTCCAACACTAGCTGTCTGAGGCATACCCCCTGTAGGGCATCAAGAATGGCCCTGCTTCTGGATGTGGCAGCAGCAAAGGTGCTCCAGTTAACATCTGGCATATTCAGATCCCCCATCAACAAGATTTCCCCTTTCTCTGCCATGCTAAGAATGCCTTCTATCATTTCCTTGTCCATTTCCTCCCCCTGAGATGTGAGTCTGTATACAACCCCTGTGCAGATTGTGGTGCCATTTCCAGTTGCCGGGGTGACCCACAGTGCCTCCACTCCTCCCTGTTTACTCTTTTGTTCTGTTGCTTTGATCCCCTTCCCATACATAGAGAGCTGCTCCTCCTCCTCTTCTACTCTCCCTGTCTCTCCTGTAGATCGTGTACCCTGATATGTTGTCATGCCAGTCATTGTTCTCTGTGTACCATATTTCTGTGACTGCCATGATATCCAGACATCCCTCTTTCATCAAGGCCACCAGTTTGGGGAGCTTGTTACCTAGACTAGGAGCATTGATGCTCATTGCCCTCCATGTTTTGATGGCCTTGCTCCTTTTAGCCCCATCCTTGTCTTTACTGGCTTTGCCTTTTTCTTCATTTACCCCTGCTTTTCTCTCTATCGACATCGCTATCTCAGTGTTTGCCTCACTGACTGCCCTGATTTTTGGGGGGGGCTGGGATTTCCCTGCTCCTTTTCAGTGCCTCCCCCCTTGGTTAGTTTAAATGCTTGCCAATGAAGCATTTAAACCTTTCACCTAGGATTCTGGTTCCCCTCCTGGACAGATGCAGACCATCGCACATATATAGACCTGCATTCCTCCAGGTGGACCCCCAGACCCAAATGAAGACAAAATCTTGAGCTCTGCACTAGTTTTTCAACCATTGATTGAATTCCATGGTGCAGAGCACCCTAGTCTCACCCATGCCACAGACAGGCATTGAACCCAACCCGGGTCTCTCCCCCCATCTCCACCCCTAAAGGTGCTACCATGTTCCACCATAACAATAGGAGGATTCTCCCTAAGCAAGAGACCCTCAAAGTCTGGATCTTCTAGCACTCTCCTGACCTTTTGTGGATCTCTGAATCCTGGCTCACCTCCAGAATACCTGGCACCAGCTTGGTTTTTCCCGACTGCAATCTCTTTAGGCAGGACTGTTGTAAATAGGGAGGAGGTGTTGCCCTTTATGTATGGCAGAACATATCCTGTTCCATCAAGCTCAGAGTGTCTGTGCCTCCTCTAATGACCTCCTCTTAGCCAAGCTTGCCCTCCCCTCCATCCTTCCCATCTTTGTTGGTATTTACTATGCCTTGCTTAAAGATGTTCCCTTCTCTTTGATTGACTCCATCTCAGCTATTTCTTCCCTTGCCTTCTTCAGTGAGTTCCTCCTTTTGGGGGACTTCAATAATACTTGGCTCTCCCCCAGCATCCAGACTCACCTCCCACAGGACTGAGTTTCTAAACCTTACCCAACTTATCAGCAAACCCCCTTGGCTCAGTCCTCATTCTTCTAATCACTCCCTTCTGGACTAAGTGCTCTCCTCACACCCCCACCACATCATTGCAGCAGGATCTCTGCCAGGCACTTTAGGTGACCATTGTATGACCTACTGTATCAGCAAAGTCAGACCCATCCCATCCTCCCCTAAGTACACTTGGTCAAGGTCCATCTGGTCGCTTGACATTAGTACCCTTCTAAATGCCTTGCTACCACTGATTGGTCCCCCCATCTACTCTTCCCACAACATTGATATGGAATGCTCCTCTTGAAAACTCCAGGGTAAACATTCCCATCATCCCTAGATTTTCCCAGATCTCATTGACCTGTGTAGGCCACAAAGCCAGGACTGGGCACGTTTCGAATTCTCCTGTTCCCTACCTGGCTGTAATCCTATGAGTCACTCAGAAATTATTGTAAAAAGGTTGTCTGTGCCGCTAAGGCTCTCTGCTTCAAGTCCAACCTTCAGTTTAACCTTAACTCACTGAGGTTTCAGGAGCTCTTTGAGAGTTCCACTACTTGTGGCCTGTATACTTTTAGCAGTGCAACCTGGAGCTTTCTGAATAAGATCATGCAATAATCAGCATGCCACAAACAAATGCAAATAACTTCATGAATCGTAAGTGCTGCTCACAATGTACAAGTGGCAAAGTTGTTCAGCACAAAACTACCTTTGTAATGGTGCTATGCAATTAAATATACAGTATTTAGTTCCTATTTTTTTCTATATTGGTTGAAATAGCAAAAAAAAAAGATTTTTTCACTAAAAAAAGGCAAAGTAAACCATTTATTGTGAGTAAAATATTTAGCATATCAACACCAAATTAAGCATCCATACATTAGATGGAGGTACAAAACTAATTTTGTATGGAAAAGCAATTGTTTTAATATGATACATGCATTTTTTTTCCATTTTATTCAAGGTGGCTAGAGGAAGCTTGAGAGACAAATGTCAGCCGTACACACCATGCCATACAAAAATGTGAATCTCTTCTAAAGTATACATGACAGCCACGAATATCAGCAGCAACGTTGTTCAGCACAGAATAACCTTTCCAACAGTGCTATACAATCAATTCTACTCACTTTGGTTTGTGAAATATTTAATTTTTAAGCAGTGATATCCTCAGACATCCTAAGTCCTCAGTGGCACAGCGTTCAGGACTTATGCAGGTGTTAAAGACCTCAGGAATATCTTTTCTGCTGCCACCTACAGGTGTCTTAGATCTTCAATGAGTTAAGTCCCTGGCACAATTCTGGAAGGTTATCGACTTCCTTTTCAACCCCATCCAGTCCACTCCCTCTTGTCCTCCTGGTGTATGGCTCACTGGTCACTGACCCCTCCTCTGATGATGCTTACTTAAACAAGTTTTTTACTACTTGTGCACTCTCTTCCTCTCCCTCTCATGAGCCCTCTCCCCTCCTCTCCTCTCCCCTCCCATCTCTCATCCACCCCTCTCATCTTTGAGCTTCCACTTCTGCCCCATCTCCCCTCAGAAAACCTTACTCATCCTTACCTCTCTAAATCCTGCCAAATCCAGCCCTAATAGCCTGGACCATAAACTCCTTTGTCTCTCAGCTCCTGCAATTGCCTCCCCATAGTCTCACTTACTGAACCTCTCCTTCTCAAATAGTGCTGTCCCTCAGGTCTGGAAGACTACAAAGATTATGCCTTCTGTACACAGAAGGTGACCTCTCCATACCTCTCAACTGCTATGAATTCTGCATAGCGCTATGATTTTCACACTCAAATTTACTCTTGCTACTTACAAGTTTACTGATGTTCCTCATAATGTCAGAGTTATTTCTGGACACACAAACTATTAAATCATTGAACTAAGCAGATAGAAACATGCATTATCACTTACTATATAGGGTCCACTATCTGTAAACATAATATTGTTTAAAGAAAGAAAGTGCTCCACATTCTGACCCTTTGCTATGATTTTTGATTTTTAGTGCTGAGAGGTTGAAAGGTATGGACCTCTCCTTCCCTGGCAATTACCAGTCAATCTTCCTCCTACTCTGGCTTGCAAAATTGCAGGAGAAGTTAATCTTCTCGAGACTTGATGACTTCCTTTAATCCTTGAACTTCCTCTCCTCCTTCCAGTCTGGTTTTTGGAAGTATCTCTCAACTGTCTACTCTCTGCTGCATGTCACTGACTCCATCCTCACTGGGATGGATTAGGGACACATCATAGTTGATATATTCACCAATATGGCCAAAGCCTTCAACTCAGTGTTGCATCCCCTCCTCCAGGACAAGCTGAGCTCTGCTGGCCTCTAAGCTCCTGTTGTTGATGTTTCACTTCTATCTTATGGGCCACTAACAGTCAGTACAGACTGGTGGTGCCCTGTCCCCTCTCCTTCCTATCCTAACTAAGTTTCACAGAGCTCCATACTGAGTCCTATCCTTTTCTTAATTTTCCTAACTCCATCTGTGTCACTTTGCATATTCACAATATGCAAATGACACAGTTATTTACACATCAGCCCACTCACTGAGCAACCACCAGCTCCACCCCCTTTCACTACCTAATGCACCCATCCATCCATGGGTTGGCTACCATCAGATTCTCAAGCACTGACCAGCTGTGATACTCCCACTTGTCACCTTGGCCATCTGCCATCTGACTGACAGGAAGTAAGTGTGTGCATACCATAAAAACATTTCTTTCTACAGAATGCATTCATTCACTCCTTATCAGTCAGACAGCGGTCTTCAGAGGTGATGAGAGGATGATCTATGCCAGTTGTCATATGAGGGCTGGATGGAAGCTTTCCTATGGACAGAGGGTGAGTAGGGTGCCAACAGGGGGAGCTTTAACAGTGATCCATCAGGCGATAACATCAGACTTCCAGGGATGGGATTCAGCAAAATTCCATAATACCAGATTAGGTGAGGGAGAGGGTCCACTAGACTGCCAAGGAAAGGCTTTTGTACAGTTCCAAAATTCTGACATGGATCAGGTGAGGAAAGTGGGTTCACCAGGCTGAAAGAGAAAGGCTTTAATACAGTTCCACAATACTGATAGGGTTTAGTAAAGGAAGAGGGATCCACTAGACTGCCAGACAAGGGCTTTAGTACAGTTCCAAAATACTGTCAGGGATTGGATGAGGGAGGGATGTCCATTAGACTGCCAGCATTCAGATCTTTAATATTACACAGTACTGACAGCAGTTGGGGTGGGGGGACACTAGACTGTCAGGGTTGGGATCTGCAATATAGCTCTGTAGTAACAGGAATGTGGCTGTGGAGGTGGGGTCACCAACACCAGTACTGCGGCGGGGGGGTAGGGGTCACACATTACTGTGCACATTGATGAAGCAGGGTTTCATTAGAATTAATTAGGGCTGCTCTGGCTGCCTGTTACCACTTACAGAAGCCTCTGAGTATACCTGTATGGCAGAGGGCACCCTCATTTACTAGGTCACAGTGTAGTCTGAATCATCGCCATCCACTGTGCCCAATGCCAGGCACCCTTTGCCTTTGGATATGGTTCCCACCCCTCCCAGATGCACTGAGTCGGGTTAGCTTGGTAGTATGCTTGTTAATGCTATGCTGACCTTCATAATATTGGGTCATTGTGTGCCTCTTTTTAACATTTCCTCACAAACACTTAAGTATCACCCTTAGCATTTATGTATTTAACAAGTTATCTTATCTTACAGTTTTTTAGTCACCTTGAACCGAAACACTAACTAAAAACCTTCACTCAGCAGGTAGATTTTGAAAACCATTGTGGATCATGCAGATTAAAAAAAAAATAAACTACTATACAGCCCGTATATTTTCAAAATCTACATGTGGGATTTCTGTTTTGTGAAAACCATTTTGCAGCAAGTAGATTTTAAAAACCATAGTGCAGCATGAAGATTTTGGAAACCATCATGCAGCAGACAGATTTGAAAATCCTCATGCTGCATGTAGATTCTGAAAATCATACTGTAGCATGAACATTTTGGAAACCATTCTTCTGATGTTCAAGCTATTTGTGCAGCAGGTAGATTTTCAAAACCATTTGTGAGGGATTCCTGTGCAAACATTTTGTTTATTAATTAAACATATCTAAATACAGTTCATTCCAGTGGTGCAACAGTAGAGCTGTTGCCTGCCATGCTGGTAACCATAGATCAGAAGCTGTCTCAGATTGCTGGTGGTCAGCCAGCAGGAGAGAAATGAGCATCTGATTGACTGTTGTTGTGTCCCATGAAGGGAGGGCTTGTTGCCTCTGCTGCAAGACTGTCACCAGCTAGAGGCCCAGTGGTATTGGGTGGGTCTGCAGTGGCATGAAGGGAGGGAGCTGCAGGACTCTGAGGCATGTGAGAGCCTCCACACACACTGACATGCACCCCCCAGCTATGGGAAAGGGAGAAAAAAACAGAGGAAAATGGATGGCAGGGCGGGTGTACATGTTGTTCAGCACACTGCCCTCACATGTACCCCTGCCAAGACCTCTGTTGGTTGCGACTAGATTAGAGTTTTGGCTGGAAGATGACACTCCCCACTCTGGCCCCACCACAAGAGACAATCCAAAGGAGGAACATGGCTGACAGGGGAGTCCTGGGATGGTGAATGCCAATGTGGGAAGTAGAGAAAAATCAAAAGGGAAACATCCTCCCCAGCCAAGGAGAATAAACACATTTCTAGAAAAAATATATCTAAATACTACTCTGTGTAACTTTTACTAAAATTTTGTATTTTTACCTGTGGCTTGTATTCAAGGACAGCTTTTATTTGGGTAGGCTTGTTTTGCAGAATCCATTATTAAGTGCAAAAAATAAAATATTGCACATCCTGAATTTGACCAAGTTTATTGTTATTTGTCTACTTCATATTAAAATAAAAGAAACATCAACTGAGATAATCATTTTTAAAAAATACAGTAATGATCCTATTTGCAGAGATAAGAATCACAGAGTCATAGCCACAGTGTTTAATCTGACATGACTCCAACCCTGACTAGAAGCTTTGACTTGTAGTTAAGGGCTGCTTTTATTAAAAGTCTTCATTTTGACCTGCCGCTTGTTTTTGAGGGTGGCTCATGTTTGTGGGCAGCTTCTGGTAGATGAAGTATGATATTTAGCTATTTTTGTTCAGTGACCTGAGTATGTATGAACAACAAACATTAATAGCTTTAACATTTTTTCACCAAACCACCAAAAGGACATATTGCTCCATAACATTTAACAAATCTCTAAGTTTTAAAATGTATCTCTTCGTATATGTTTTTAGCTGTTTTTTAGTTAACTTAACATATGTGAATAACTATCATTAATAACTATAAAATTAATTAACATTTTTTCACCACACTACAGTAAGGACCTATGCCTCCATAATATACACCCTAAGTTTCATAACTTAACTACTTGTAGTTTTTTTCTCTATCCTTCAGCAAAAATTTGACTCAAAAATGGGGAAAAAATACCTAAATTCAACACTTTATAAATCCAAAATGGACAAACAGATGTCTATAATATAGTCATTTATTAATTTGAAAATTAGTAACTGGGAGAGGTATTCTGAGCCAAGACTTGTTTCCAGGTGTGACCCAGGGGAGGTGAACAGGAGAAACAGCAGTACAATGCACAATAATGAGCCAGTTGAGCAAACATTTGGTAAACAAGTTGGTACAAAAAAAAAGAGTAAATAAAGTGTGGTCACAGCTCAATATGGAATGCCTGTTCATGTGCAGAGTAAAATGGCAGCAATACACAGTGTGCAGATACTATACTGACAACAGGTGAGAGACCTGTAGGACAAGTTCATGTCTAGCTCTGTGGTGGAGGGAAGAGCAAAGGTGGTGAAGAAGTGAAACCAGGAGTCAGGTAGTGGAAACTCAGCTGGAACCCCTACCAAGGACAGTTGAGGTTCAGGCCACCAAGGTGCCAGAACGTAGGGTAACTGGAGCAGGTGGGTGGGGTTGGAGTTTCAACTGGTGCCTGAGGGAGCCATGGGAGGAGAAAAGGCAGAGGGAGGGGGGAGATGGTTCCAGAGTGAGGGAAGTTGATAGGAGAAGGCAGAGTGCCCAGTGGAGGAGCGAGGATGAGGAGTGGCAAAAGTGCAATGTTCCCTGACATAGAGGGAAGAGGAGGCGGGGGAGTTGGGAGAGGAGAGAGAAGAAGTAGATGGGAAAGAAACCGAACCAGTATTTTGATATGAAGGCAGTACAGCAAACCTGGCAATGTGAGGGCAGATGCCTGATGGATCAGGAGGAACAGAGGGAAAAGTGGTGGGTATGAGGGGGGAGTTTGTAGCAAAGTGGCAAAGGAAGTTACAGAAAGTATTCACTCCAGTTTGGTTAGGGAAGTGGAGGGGGTGGTGCCATAGACCTAATCCATGTAGTAAGAGAGAGAGAACACCATTTTGATAATACGCTCCCTGTAGACCTGCAGAGATAAGCAGTCTTTGTTTCAGTACAGGGCACCGAGCTTGCAACAGAATTTTGCAAGGAAGGCATCAATGTGGGCATAGAAGTTAAGCTTACTCTCAAGTAATGATCACATGATGTAGCATTGGCAGTACCCTAACTTAGGTACCCTTTATCCAAGCATTATTGCGTGAGTATTTTACTATCTCTAACTATACAGTGCTGAAGTTAGAGTAACGCCAACACTGCATTGTGTGATCATTCAAACCCCAAGAAACACCAGGCTACTGATTCATCATGTCTCCAAGGAATTTTCCCTTATTGTTTCATTTTCCTACTTTTTATGTTTTGTGCTTCAACCCTAATAATTGCATTAGCACAGTTTTTTTTGCAATTTATTTCCATACTTTTTGAAGAAGATACGTAACAACTGAGACCTATAGCTTTCTTCAAATCCTATGCAAAGCAGCAAACCCATTGGGCAGGGGCACAGGCCTGAAGCTGTCTTGACATATGGACCTTTAGGCCCTACATGAAGCAGTAAACTCATGAGGCATGGCACCAGACCAGTAGCTTGCTTTCTGCAGAGCCCAGCATGAAGCAACGGATCCACTGGGCATGGGGCCAGACCTTTAACTTGCTTTGTGCAGGGCTTGGCAGGCCCTTTGTGATACAGGAGGCTTGTAGGAAATGGTAGTGGATCTGTAGTGTACTTTGTGTTCAGCCCTGAAAGAACTACATGAAGCAGAGAAGCCATTAGGCAGAGCTCCATGCTCACCGTGGCAAAGTGAAGCTACATTCTGTGGCAGAACCTCAAGGTTGCTGTGGCAGAACAACTGCTGATTCTGCAGCAATTCTGTGGTAAAGTTGTTTTTGCCACCACAGAGGAACCCAGGGCCATTGCAAGGCAAAATAAGAAAGAGACACAGAAGAGAGTATATCCCCATACTTCAGACCCTTAAGAGAAAACAAATTAAATTAAAAACTCTGCACCCAGCCATTTTAATAGCACAACTACCAAGTGGCCACAAAACACATCAATCAGCTCAAGAGGCCTCAGTGGATTTCATGGAGATGGGTATTGTACAGTAACAGGCTCAGAAGGCTTCCAACATCCTACAGCCAACCACACCAGGATGGCAGACAGTGCAAGCCTCAAGCCCTACAAGCAATAGTCACTTCAGACTACCACTGAGAGTATGCAACAACTGAGACAAGTGCAGTAGGAATCAGACATAAGCCAGACATGAATGCTACTCACACTTAAGTATCCTTTACTGTTATGTTTTTTTCTTTGGGACAGCACAGAGAGACTAAGATATTTTGGGGGGGCGATGGGGGGCAGGTGGCTGGTTACCACCTTGTGGTGACTGGATGTCTTGACGAGGATAATCTCATCTTCAGGGCACTGCCATAACTTCAGTCAGGATATCAGGCAGAGAATGTTTCCCCTCCCTGTGATCTAGCCGTGATATGTGGCAGGCATGATATATACAGACTAATTTACCTGGGTGGGAGATGGAGGAAGTCCAGCTGGGCCACAACCCACAATCGCATGAGTGTAGGGAGAGTTAAGCTGCTCCACAACATGTAGTCTTAAATGTAATGGAGTTTAACTCCCAGACATTCACTGCAGATAAGAGGCTGAGCAATGGTGAAGTCACGGGGGAATGGTAATTTAAAACAGTGGCTAACCTTGGTAGTTGGCTGGTAACTCACTGGGTGTCAATACAGCTTCATATGTCTGCAGTGAGCCCTGATTTCTTTAGTCAGCCATACTGCAGCCACTGCCACAGCCACAGAATTTCAGTAAACATGGGGCCCTGTCATTAGGTAGGTCAGAACATTGCCACTTGGGTGGTCATGATGAGGAGTTGGTAAGTACCCATCTCTAAAATTTGGGCTTAAAATGTTTAAGTTATTAGGAGTAATACATTAAAAAACAAAACAAATGAACAAAAAACAATGGGAAAAACTAAGTCCCAGTGCATGCAGAGTTCTGTTTTTTTTTAACTTAGGTTTTTTTGGAGTTTCAAACCCCACTATCTTTTTTTAAAATTTTTGTTTACCAAATTTGAGGGAAAAAGTGGTTACCTCCCTCCCTCATGACCATCCAATTAGTACATTTCAGTTTGGTCCCAAAATATGTTTTGGGGAAAACAAATTGTCAAGTTGGGCTAGCCCTAGAGACTATTATGCAGTGGTTGACTGTTGACACAATTCACTGATGGGGCTGATACAGAGGAAACAGGCTTCAACCCACATTTTCGAACAACTGACATTGGTCTCAGTGTTCAGTAGGTAGAACAACAAGGCATGGAACAATTTTTGAGCTCCTCATTGCTAGAAATGAGGTCAACTTTGTTTTACAGTAAACTTGAAGATGCTTAGATTGTGCATTGTTTGGTTCAGCCTGCAAGATTATGGGGAAGATGGAAAGGTAGTTTTAGCACAGATTCGTGAGAGGAAGCACTTCATTCATTTTTTTTATATCATCGCTGACAAATAATAAAACATACCAGAAAAAAGGTGTGGATCTGCCTGAGAGAATACCATTAGTAATATTTTACATACCTTGATCACACAACACTGCTATATGAAGAATGGCCACTTTCCCATTTTTAACAATGGATCATGAAATGTTTGAGGTGGCATAGCTACAAGATCAGCATCATTAGGCTGAATGTATCAATGTACATCAATGCACTTTTAAATATAATGCTATTGTTACAAGTGAATTACTTTACATTGACATTTTTCAAACTGAACCAACATGACAAAACCATGTTGACATGGCTACATGCTTTTTTAAAATAAGTTTCTAGACCTAAAGTTTCAAAAGTTGACCCTTTTTGATGAAATTATCCTAACTTTAAAATGGGTTGATTTAGAATATATGTGGCCTAGAAATATTTTTTTATTAATGAAAACTTGTTTTCTAAAAACACATTATCTAGAAGCAGTTTCTTTTTATTAATGCGTTTATCTTTTTGTTGTTGACCAGGAAGGGCTAGCTAGGCAATTCTACCTGTTTTTAGCATAGTCCCAGGGGGAGAAGAGAGATATACTGTAGATGCACACTGACATACTGAATCAGGTTAAGCTGTTGGTGGTTTTGATTTATTAATATTTAACATAGTATTAATACTTTTGAATATGATAAAATTGCACTATTTCAAAATTGAAAAAATATCAGCTGTTTTGATATAACTGCTTTGACATAACATTGATCTTTTATTTAGAATAAAAAGGTCCCAAAGTAAACCTTGTTCAAATAAATTATCTTTAGAAAGTTTTAACTTCAAAACTGCTAGGTATATAATCTTTTTCTCTTTTGTCTGTTTGATTGTTTGTTTTTTCTAATGAAAGCTTTGGTCAGGGCAAAATCACAGTTAATTTATATACCCATATTATAAATAGTTTTCCATCATCAATAATTTAAATGAGCTTATGAATATATATTTCTGTTCTAAACATTTCAAAAGTTAACCTTTTTAAAAAAATATTATATTAGAAGAAGCCAGTTTTGGAGCCAGTAAGGCTAGATGTTTTATTTTTTAAGTGAAAGCTTGGATTCTGGACAGCATCATAGAAGAGCTATATATCAATACAGTTTTCAATTATCAATACTAATTTTAATTAAGTTTATTCATGTATATTTACATCATTACACATTTCCAAAGCTAGCCTTATTTTTTAAAGAACTCACCCTTAGACAGAGCTCATTTAGGAACTGACAGGGCTTCAAACACAATTTGTTTAAATGAAGATTTGGAATCAAGGCTATAGCATAAAAGATTAATATTGATACAGCTTTTAATTACACATATTTTATTTACTTTTTTTATTTATTTATTTTAGATTTTGTTAACCGTGTAAGATCATTAGGCCAGATGCCTATTACCAGGAGTGACCCAGATATTTATTTATTTATTTTTTTTATTTTAGCTTTTGTTGACCGGGTAAGTGCACTAGACAAATCCTGCCTATTTTCACGCACGACCCGGGGGAGGGGGATACAGATGAATGCCAATGACCTTGAACCAGATTAAGCTGTTGGTGGTATTTTTTTGAATGAGGGAATTTGGCTAGGACACCGGGAAATTCCCTACTTTTTCGATAAGTGCCATGGGATCTTTAACATCCACCTGAACTACCACCAATCCAGGCAGATGGGACCTCGGTTTAACGTCTCATCCAAAAGACGGCACCTCAGAAGTGCAGCACCCCTCTCATGCTACACTACAGTGTCAGTACTGGGATATTAACCCAAGTGCCAGATGTGGGAACTGAACCCACAGCCCTCTGATCTCCCAGCCTCAGAGGCGAGTGTGCTACCTACTGAGCCACTGACACTGTATACAAACAGATACAAACATTAAAATACAGAACAGAGTCATAATAAATAATTAGTTGGTTAGTTAGTTATTTTTTGTCTACCAGGTAGGTGCACTAGACAAGAGCATTGCCTATTTTCAGGCATGACCTAGGAGAGGTACAGACAACATGAGCAGCAATAACAGGTGATACAACACTACAAAACATCAGCAATGGTCTGAGATAATACAGAGGTGCCAAAAAACATTGTACCATATGAGCAGGTTGGAGACAAATTAAATTACGTTAAGTGCAAAAAGACCTGTTGAGAAAAGATGAGGCCAGGTTAAGTAGTAGTGAGAACATTAACAACACCAATTTAATAACATGTGCAACTAGACAATTCCATCAAATAATTTCTTAGACTCTGTTTAAATAACTGTTGTGCTGTGTAAAATGCAAAAAAAATGACATAATCAGAGAAGGAATTCCAGGTATGAGGTCCAAAGTATTAAAAAGCCCTTTGTCCTTTTCAGCTTTTAATTAAGGGTACTACAAAAAAGCAATTGCTGACAGAACCCAAAGATCTTGTAACTGGAGCAGACTGAAACAGTTGAACTTGACATTCTGGATGCTGACTGTGCAGTATATTGTAAATAAATAAGCCAAGGTTATAGGTACATCTGTGAGAAAGGGATAGCCATTCCAAATCATTGTGCAAACTACAATGATGCACAGTTCTATGAGACTGTGATGCAAACCTGCACATATTATTACAAGTTCTATTCCATTTGTACTGGCCCATCCAACAAGCATTAAAGTAAACTGAAGAACAATATATGTTATGTTTGGAAGCACCAAACACCTTGCTATAGCCACTCTTGCTTGGGGGGTGCTAATTGTTCCTGGGCACTATAAGCTATACCCAAAAAACAATTTATAGAACAGCACACATCACTCATTTTTGCAGAACATTTTAAGGAAGGCTCTACTAGAACACCCAGATATCTAAACCTATCAAACTATTTCAAGTAATGAACTATTTTTATATCTAACTTGGAGGGCATCATTCAATAAAATAAGTTTGGCTTGGAGCCCAGCAGCATCAACGTTGTCTTATATTCAAGATAAGCTTGCTACTGGACAACCAGTCCTGAATCAGGCCAAAATATAAATTAAGATGTGCATCAATGTTAGATAGATTGTGAGACTACGTATAAATGATCAGGTCATAATCATATAACGACATTTGACATATGGTACCAGTTGCAGACAAAATCATTAACAAAAACAGAAGACAAAATAGATCCCAACACTGAGCCTTGTGGGACACCAGATTCTACAGGAAGAAGACCAGATTCAACATTACATAATTTAACAAATTATTGTTGACTTGATAAGTAGTTTCCAAACCATTTCAACACAATAACTTGTAAGTGATTCAAGAGAAGATCTTGATCAACTAAATCAAAAACCTTGGCTCAGTCCACGAAGATGGCACCAGTAAGTTTACCAGCATTCATAGCAGAGTACACATCATTCATGAAACTGATTAAGGTCATTGTGGTCTCATGGCAAGACGTAAACCTATGTTGATCAGGCAAGAGTAAGACATAATTAACAATAAAATTATAAACTTAGTTGTAGATGAAATGTTTAAGGATTTTTTTTTTCAAAAGACGCTATAATAAAAATCGGCCTGCAGTTTTCTCAGAACTCTAGGGCACCTTTTTCAAAAAAGAATTGTCACTACTTTTGCCACTTTCTACATGGCAGGGACAACATCTAAATTAAGGAATCAATTAAACAAGCACATAAGTGGAACAGAAATACAGACAACTGCCAACTTCAGAAAACTTGGCTCAAGACCATTGTGTTCTGATTCTTTGGTTGCATCTAATCACTTTAGTAATTTTAAGACATCAAATGAATTTAACTGTTGAAAACAAAATGTAATTCTAAAGTTGTTTCCACCACAGGGAGAGGCACAGGAGGTAGGTGGAGATGAAAAAGTGCTATTGTATGAGATAATGTCAATAAAAGCATCAGCAATATTGGATAGGTTTGTTTTGAAAGCCCTTTCTATGGCAACATCATTGATATCAGCCCTGGAGTCAGTCCCAAGTATACCACTAATGGAGTTCCAGAAATGCCTCAGATAACACACTGTTCTTTCAAACTGCTGTGTTCAATATTCATTTTTTTTTTTGTAGTTTAAATTTACATTTTAGAGAGATTTTTTTTAATTCTCTGTATTTATGAAGATCCCAAGGTCAGTCATTAACTTGTAAAGATCCCAGTATTTGTTCCTAGTTTTTATAAACTGAAGGATTTTTCCTGTAAGGTGGGGAAAATAGGGGAGGAAATAATTAAGGCAACAAGCCTCTGCATGAAGGATGTGAGTAAAATCAGAAGAAAAGAGAGATATGTGTAATAGGTTGGGCACTCAGTGGGGGGGTGGAGAAAATGCATACGAATCTTGAGAAACTTGAAGAGTGCTCAAGAGCATGGCAGCTGGGGTTCAATGCCAGCAAGTGTAAAATTATGCACCTAGGGCACAGGAACCCAGAAACTGAGTATAGTATGGTCAAAGGTACTGACAGTCACTAATCAGGAATGGGACCGTGGGGTTATCTTATCTTATTATCTCAAAGTGGCAGAGCAGCATGACAAAACAGTAGGGAGGACCAGTGGGGTGCTGGGATGCATAGGGAGAAGTATCTCCAACAGTAGGAGGGAGGGAGTTGGTGTTACCACAGTATCTCTCACTGGTGAGACAGCACGAGAAGTATTGCATCCAGTTCTGGAGGCTGCAGCTCAGAAATAACATAGACAATATGGAGGTACTCCAGAGAAGAGTAGCTAAAATGCTGCAGGGGTTGCACCGAAATCCCAATGAGGAGAGACTGAGGGATCTCAACATGTATACCCTGGAGGAGAGAAGAGAGAAGAGTGAGAAGGTACATGTCAGAGACCTGCAACTCCCTCACAGGGTAAACAGAGTGTAGGAGGGGAGTCTCTTTCAAATGAGAATGAGCACGAGGACCAGGGAGCATAAGATGAAGATGGAGGGGAAAAGTTTAAGGTGGATGTGAGGAAGTACTACTTCACTGAAAGGATGGTAGACATCTGGAACTAACTGCCAGCAGAAGTGGTGGAGGTGAAAACAGTGAGGGGTGATTTAAAAATGCTTAGGATAGACATAGGAGAATATTAAAATGGGGTCTTCAGAGACAAACTAGGCAGGGACCTTCTGGGCAGACTGTGTGGGTTAAGCAGTCATTTTCTGCTGACAAATTCTATGTTTCTGTGTAATCCATTCTGTACAAGACTGATGTAATCTATGTGTCATTTAGGTGCATGTTAATTTTGCTAATGGGAAAACTTGGAGACAAAGAAATCAAATGCCTGATTTACATTGTTCAAATCAAAAACAGCAGACCAATCAATTGTATATATCTTCAAGAAACAAACTTACATTACAGTAAGTCCAGAAAAATGTTAAAAGGTAACCAAATTTTGATGGGATAATTGATTTAGCCCAACCAATTCCATAAACGGGGCAGTGGTCAATAATAATATCAGGCAAAATGACAGATTTAATAACTCTATTATCCTGTTAATAAACCACTAATCTAGAATTATGTATTTGGAACTCCTATTACTTATAGTTTTTAGCTGTATAAGTTTCAGTTTAAAGATGATGTATCTAAAACAATTTGAATTTGAGAGTGGACAATTAGGATTTATGTCACCCATGATGATAATTTCAATTTGCCTAAAAAATGGGTCTAGGTTAATAAAGATCTCAAGACCGGGCATCCCATACTGCAGTGGGATTTATGTGCCGCAAAAATTGATCTTTGTAGAACCTCTGAATTGAAGATATATAAATTAAATATTTTACATAATTTTCCTTTACCAGAATTGTTGGATTTTTGGTTCACATTAAGAACAAATAAATACGTTTCCATAACTTTTTTATGATTGTAGTCCATTGGCAAATATTTTATTTGTATTTATTTTTCTACCACAGGTGCAGGGACTACATCACAAGCCCTATAAGGATAGGCTGAAGGAATTAAATATGTACTCCCTAAAGAAGGGGGGGTATGACTGAAACATTTAAAGTAGCAGTGCAACAAAAATGGACTAAAATTTGACCCCGCCTTTTTTCTTCCTAATCGATCCCACATGTCTTCCAGTTTATTTTAGTGGAACAAGTTCCAATTTCTGTTATCATTTAAGAATTTTATGAAAATTTTAAAATAATTATTTCTCAAGAAAAAGATGGCTGCCTAATTTTTGCATGGAAATAATATTGAGGACCTGAGGAGGGTAAGAATCCAGACAAAAATGCAGATGTACAGTACACAGCTTAGGAAGCCTCTACAAAACCAAAATAAACAGTTCTGCCAATATTATTCATAACCATAGCAGAAAATTAGCTTTTTAGAATAACTTTTTTCATTACACTGCTGCTATAAGTACCTCACAGGGAAGAATAAGGTACAGGAGAATACAATTTTTCAGAGAAAAAGATGCTCAAGGACAAGGGGTCACAAGATGAAATTAGAGTGAGGGAGATTCAGGGGAATGTGAGAAAGTACTTCTTCATGGAGAAGGTGGTGGATGAGTGGAACAGCCTGCCAGTGAAGGGTGGTGGGGGCAGAAATTATAACAGGTTTTAAGAATGCTTGGGATAGACATAGAGCGATACTAGTAATTGGGGGCGGGTGTAACCTAATACTACCTGAGCTTCAAAGAGCACAGTTGTTAGAGGTGATGGGGCAGACTAGTTGGACCGAAGGCCCTTATCTGCTGACAGATTCCATGTTTCTATGTTTCTATAATGAAAATTCCAAAATTATTTATTTTTAATTAGTGATCAAATATCTTCTTTGTTTTTACATTTTTATTCACAAAAGCTATGGAAGATGATGAATGAATAAAAGTCCATCTGCCCAGAAAAGATGAAACAAACAAAAATGAGCCCAGAAAAGAAATGAAAAAAAAATCAGAGAAGTTAAAGAAGTGGATACTGGAGAGAGCAGGTGACAGAGATAAAAGACAACTACAGAGAAATGTAAACATAATACAATAAGGATGTGAAATGCTTAACTGTGCAGCATTAAAAGTACATTTGCAGGTACAGCTATGGGTTAAAATGCATTATATTGTCACATAACCTCTTTACAAAGATAAGTCTTATCTGTGCAGTCTTGTATGGATATTGTTATGGAGAGAGGGAGGACCTCTATAACAGAAATTTGTTTTATCATCAGTATAAGCACAATAATGCACTAAAGAGTTTCTCAAACCCTGGAGATTATGTAGGCTTAGGGAGGCCCCTGCTCATTGGCCTTTATAAATAAATGTTTTCACCTGAAAAATTACACTCTTCAGAACACTAGGGCCAGATCTCCAACATAAATTCCTTGCTCTGCTGGTCTTAACAGGGATGTAAACAACATCATACAGTTCTAAAGATGCCCTTACCATCAGTGTGTGTATCATCCTTTGAGTTTAATTAAAGTCAATTATAGAAAAAAATGAACAGAATCTGAATTGGCATTGGAAAACAAGCTTCTACAGAAAATGCAGGCATGCAGGTGTCATTTAAGGAAATGTGTTAAGATTCTGAATAAATACTTATAATGTACTAACAGTCTTGCTTCTGCTAAAACTGTCAATGTTGAACAAGAGATCACTTCCAAGCTCTGCTTGCACATTGAGGTGAAAAACAGCCCATGGTATCACTCTGCTCTTTCCAATATACCTAGAAGAAAACAGAAAGAAATATGAACAGGATGTCACTTTGAAGGCATGAGTAGTATTTTCTGTCTTCTTTGGGCCTAGCACAAAACTGAGAGATACAGTAATCTGCATAGCCCGTAAAATAGTTGTCAAACACCAATTGAATTTCTAGTTACCGTCATGGCAATCTGAAAACCAAATACTTATTTAAACCACAGAGGCGTGGAAGGCAGTAAGGAGGAAATGGAAGAGACAAAAATAAGCAAATGGGGAGATTAAAATGGGAAATATACAAATTCATTAACACACTAAAACAATATATGCAAAACAAATTTTGTAGTAGTAGTAGTAAAAACGTTTATTTTTGAACAGCACATAAATGACAATTCATTTAAAAAACATTTACAGTTTGATTCCCTAATTTTTTTTATTTTGGCCAGCTGTATGTTTGATTTGAGGCCAATGTGGCATGATAAAAAAGAACTTTAGTTTAGAGCACTGGTAAGATAAAATAATTGTATGTGAGACAAATCCCACAATATGTAAGTGGATGTTATATCGACAACTGCCACTTGGATACTATGTGACCCACAGCAAGTCACTTCTTCTCCCTGTGCTTAATTATCTCCCAGGTCACACCTGGAAATTAGTTTTATCTCAGTGTGCTTTTCCTGGCAAAAAATAAATAAATAAAGGAGAAGTAATACAGTACTGTTCATTCCCAATGATGCGGGCTTTAATGGTCAGTGTTAATGTACTGTTTTCCTGAAACCTCCTTTTTTTGTTTTGCAGTATAATAAAACACACTTTATTTTTATATGTTTGACATAAACAGTGCATGGTGTTACAAAATGCTTTATTAGTCCAGCAATGGGTGAATCCAGGTGGGGTTGGGGAGTGGAGGGGAACTGTGAGCAAGAAGCAGGAGACTGGTTTTGAAGCAAAGTGAATGTATACTGAGGAAGAAAATCAATTGTCACAGGCAGATCTATGATGCCGGTTCAACAATTACATTCTTGACTAGCATCACAGCAACAAACTCCATGTCGACTGCGATTTGCAGTCAGCTGGGAGCCGTGCATGTCAGACACTGTTTTTTTCTTTGTGGGGCTTTTCCCCCAAATCCCCCACACCTTCCATACTAATGGATTCCAACTCTGAGTCACAGTTGGTTTGGAGAGGTGGTGCAGGATGGGGGAAAGTGTTACCGGGTCCTGGGACGACATCTACAGCAACATGTCGATGTTGTTGGCATCGATGTATGTTGTTGTAGAAGTGTAACTGTGCGGGAGACATACCATCACAGGCTGCATGGGCAATAAGCTGTTGAATACTTCAAATAGAAAGTGAGTTGTCAGTTTGAATTTAAAGAGAGTCCAGGACTTCATGGACCACAGGGAAGAGAGCTGCAGGTGCTGGCAGCATCATAAGACCAGGCTCATCAATCAACTGAAAAGAGAATAGGGGCTGAGTAACACTGAGTCATGAAGGGATGTGACTGAGAGAAGAGAGACAAAGTAAGCAAATATTGTATGTTAAAAAAATGTTGAAAACCAGGATTGTGGTATCTTGAATTGTATTAAGTGATGGTAATGAATATGTGGTAATCCTTATGGATGTGCGTGACGTGTTTATCTTTGCACCTACAAATAAGAAGATCGGCGGCCGGCCCAGTGGCACTGAGGGTTGAGGCACTGGATGCCACACTTCGTGCCATGCTAGCGGTCTTGGTTTGGGAATGGACTCAGGTCACTTGGCAGCTGGCATGGAGGAGGAAGGATCAAGCATCAGTAGACAGCTCTCCTTCCTCAGGGAGGGGGGACACTGCGGAGCACTGCTTGGCTGGCACCCAGCAGGAGCTGGGTGTCAGTGCATGCACACCGGCAGAATGGGGAGGGCCACTCATCCAGGTCTCATGGCTGCCTCCGCAGAGCTTGAGTCCAGTTGCTCTGCCCATTGCAAGATTGTGGGGTCTGGGGAGAAAATGGTGAAAATTAAGCTGGCAGACTCCATGATGGCCCGGCTGTCAGAGACTGGAGAACGAGCCCTCACAGAAGGGCAGGAGCCACCTGCCAGCTCTGTGTTAGTGGAAAGAATGCAAAATTAAACAAATTTTAAATTAGGAGCTGAGTAGTGGAATTTTGGGTGTGCCACATTTTTAGGTTTTTAAGAAACCTTTTTTTTATTTAAAAGTTGCATAGAATACAGGATACGTTCTATGAGAAGCAAGTCTCATTTACAGAATACCCCAAGTCAATTAAAATAACAATAAAAACATAAACTGACATACAAAAAAATATATTAAAACAAGTACACTTGGATTGTTTCTGCAACAATAATCTTTTAGCTCGTGCTTAATAATACCAAAGGTAGAGGAAGTTCTGAGCTGAGGAGAAAGATGGTTCCATGAAGCTGGAGCAGCATAGGAAAAACATTCTTTCCAAAAATGTGTTTGAAACTTAGGCAAGAAAAAGCCACAATGAGTCACATCTCTAAGACTGTATTTGCAGATGGAAATTATAAGTCTTTCAGATAGGTAAATGAGGGTCTGTTATTCACCGTTTTGTAAATAAGGAACAGTCAGTGGAAAGTGTGTCTGAAAGAGGGTGACAACCAATTTAATTGATGCAATAGGGTACACTAACAAACTTTGATTCCCATTCCAAAACCAAAACAAGATGTTTTTCCTTGGGTATAACATGGGAAAGATTATATGAGGAACTGGATGCAAAGTATAGAAATGTACGTGTTTATTATCTGAGCAAGCATAATATATATGTGACAACGTTTTGGTTCCTTTTACAATAGAAAATGCAAAAGAAATACTTCGAAAGCAAAAAATTTAAATGTTTGATGCGTTTCTGCCTCATTGTCCAGTTTATGTCAGAGAGCAACCAAGAGTGCTGCACCAGTACAGTATGCAGCAATGGGCAAGCAACCTTCTGATCATGGTGTACCTTGAGCAAAAAAAAAAAAAACCAGAATTCAAGACACTAGTGCTCATTTTCTTTATGCATCACCAGGATACATAACTGCCTGGTAATTCTGTTACAAACACTAGTGCAACCCCTGCTTTGTTTGCAGCATCCTCACATGCATTCATCTGTTCCATAAACTGTGATAAATACAATTAGAACAAAAATGCAGTACACAACAAGGACAGAAAAATTGCAGACTGACAACCAAACCTGTTTGTTCGTTTTGATAACTCTATTACCAGCTGTTGATTATTGTTTATTTTTTATGTTAATCTTTTTCTCCAATCACCAGATGAGCCCCATCTGCAAGACACCCCAATCCCGTCATCCACCCTGACATCAAAAGGGACTTACTTGCCAGCCATTCCTCCCCCAGTGCTTGCCTCCCCCCACGCCAGCGGGACTGATGAGCTTCCCCAACCCCCATCAGAGAAGAATTCACTTCCAAGCTGGCAAGCCCAGCTGGTCAGGTTGGTGCAGGTTCTGCAAGTGTTCAGAACCATCATGCCACTGGTGACATTTTCTCTGCCTGTGCTTTCCAAGAGGTGTGGCATGCAGTGTTGCCAGGGCATGTGCTGCATGCTCCCATGCACTGCATGTCAGCATCTGCCATGCCTCCACTTGACTTCTATGCAGTGCTGGGTGACTGTCCCCCAGCTCCTGCTAGCCTTCTCTTCCCCTAAAGGAAGACAGCAGTCTGTCAGATGCTTGATCCTCTTTCCCATAGCTAGTCCTCTGATGCCCCAAGTTCGCTTCCAAACCTAGGTCATCGGCACCGCAAGTAGTAGCACTACCAATGCACCCGCAGGCTGGTCAGTTGTTGATTGTTCTAATAACATTTTTCACACATGGCATATATATATGAAAGATGACCTTAATACAAAGAACTGGACACAGAGAGGAGGAGTTTCAGTGAATGTTATTGGATAACAGACTATTATAAGCCACAGTACAATGTTAACATCATAAAGGGACTGTACTGGAAAACCATGGTTCAAGGGCATTTATTGTGGTTCATACTGAGATTCAGTTCAGCAGAAAACTTGCAATGTGAATATCGGTAAACTGCTGGAATGTGTACTGGGAGTAATCTCTCATTCCTGCAGTAAAAGAAGTTTTATAAAAAGACTTTTTGAAATTCTATATCTCCGTTTGTGAGATGAAGGTAAGGTAAGATAAAATAGCAGTTGATTCAAAACTAAACTGGGATGCTGTCCTGTTGGTTCGGCAGTAGCACAACTGCCTGCCACACTGGCAACCTCAGGAGAGGAGTTGGGTTGCACGGGGATTGACTGGAGAAGAGAGATCAAGTGTCTCATGGACTGATCTGGTTATACTGCTCATCAAGTACCACTAAATTGAGTATTAGTGGCAGGTCAACAGAACAGCACAAGGGGAGGGCCACCAGCAGACATGAAGTGCATGTATGTTTTCACTATTTCGCTATTATTTATGGCAGACTTGATTTCTTTAATGGACCTTGCTTGCAATGCAGAGACTTGTTTTGGGGATGATGCAGCTCCAGATTTGGAGGTATCTATCCCACCCAGGAAGCTCAGGGAGGAGGTTGCTCATTTCCAGGCTGAGTTGACCAGGATTCGAGGGACCTCCACTCACACCCAGGGACCACCAGGGCTGACGCTGCTGCCTCAGAGGTTGCCAAGAAAGAGAAGTGGTTTTACCATGGTGGGCTCAGGGATGGTGAGGGTGGAGGAACGGAAGCGCATTCCTCTAGTTGTACTTCTCCACAATTCATACGCTGTTCTGGCAGAGTGTGGTTCCTCAATGGAAGCGCCCACAGTATAGACCAAGGAGGAGGCTGGGAACCTCCATAAAGGAGACCCACAGGATGGTGGCAAGAGACCCCACAGGGGAAAGAAACAACTTCTAGGGGGGGGACTGAATTGTTAGGGAAGGAGAACTGGGGTAGGGAGGGGAGAGGAAGGTAAGTTCCTGTTCTGCACCATGGCTTGGAGGGACAGGTAGCAAATCCTCAGAATCACGGAGTCAGCTGCACAGGGAGGGAGCTGGACATCATTGTCCATTTAGGGACAAATGACCTGGCAGGGAATGGAATCAGAGCAGTGCAGGAGGAGTTTGTGGAGTTGGGGAGGGAACTTAAACAAGTTGCATGCATGGTAACCTTCTCGGAGATGCTGCCTGTCTATGGCATGGGTGAGGCTAGGGTATTCTACACAATGAGATTCAATCAATGGTTAAAAAACTGGTGCAGAGCTGAGGGTTTTGTTTTCATCGAGGACTGGGGGCCCACCTGTAGGGATACAGGCCTATACTGACATGATGGTCTGCATCTGTCCAGGAGGGGAACCAGGATCCTAGGTGATAGGTTTAAATGCTTCATTAGCAAGCATTTAAATTAGCCAAGGGGGGAGGCACTGAAAAAGAGAAGGGAAATCCCAGCCCCCCCAAACAGAAACAGGGTAGTAAGAGAGGTAAACACCAAGATAAAGAAGTCAATAGGGAGAAGGACAAGGGTAAATAGAGAAATAGGCAAAGGCAGTAAGGACAGCTAATTGGCTAAAAGGGGTAAGGCCATCAAAAAATGGAGGGCAATGAATACCAATGCCCATAGTCTGGGTAACAAGCTCCCTGAACTAGTGGCCTTGATGGAAAAGGGATTCCTGGATATAGTGACAGTCAATGATACACAGAGAACCATGACTGGGATGTCAATATACCAGGTTACACAGTCTACAGGAGGGACAGGAAGGGTAGAAGAGGAAGAGGATTAACTCTCTGTGTAAGGGAAAGGATCAAAGCAATGTAACTAAAGGGTAAAAGAGGAGGAAAGGAGGCACTGTGGGTTTCCCTAGAGACAGGAAATGGCACCACAATCCGCACGGGTGGTGTAAACAGACCCCCCCCCCTCAGGAGGAAGAAATGAACAAAGAAATGATAGAAGGCATCCTTAGGATGGCAGAAAAAGGGGAGATATTGTTGATGGGGGACCCGAATATGCCAGCTGTTAACTGAAGCACCTTTGCTGCAGCCACATCCAAGAGCAGGGTCATTCTCGATACCCTACAAGGAGCATGCCTCAGACAGCTAGTGTTGGAACCCATTTGGGAGGGAGCAGTCTTAGACCTGGTACTCTCAAATAGGGATGGAGAGAGGATCTCAAATTTAGAAGTGGGTAGCCATCTGGGAACAAGTGACCACCAAACAGTGTGGTTCATGATAAAAACAACCATAGAATCAAGCCATACAAAAATGAGAGTACTGGACTTTAGGAGGGCTGACTTTGTCAAAATGGGAGAGTGCCTCAGAAAAACACTAGCAACAAGGCAAGAAGGAGGGGTGGAGGAACAATGAGGAAACATCAAAACTACCATCACAGAGGCAACAAGCTTTGCTTGAAGCAAATAAAGAAATCAAAACGAAGGAAAAAAACATAATGGTTCTCAAAAGGGGTGGTGGGGAAGGTTAGGGAGAAAACGACAGCATTCAGGAAGTATAAGGAAACACAGAAGGAGCAGGACAGAGAACTGTACCAGTTAAAGCAGAAGGAAGCGGGGAAGGCAGTCCAAATAGCAAAGGCCCAGACCGAGGAAAATATAGCCAGTTAAGAAGGGGGATAAAACGTTTTATAGGTACTTTAGGGAGTGAAGAAAGATCAAGGGAGGGATAGTGAGACTTAATAGGGAGAGGTGGGTAGAGGGTGACAGTGAAAAAGCAGGGACACTGAATGAATACTTCTGCTCAGTATTCACAAAAGAAGAGGAGGGGGAGGTACCTACTCCAATCAATAGAAGCACTCTGGATAGGGAGGTTGATACCAGTTAATTCACAGAAGAAAGGGTTCTAAAAGAACTCCTAAAACTGAAGGTGGACAAAGCAGTAGGGCCTGATGGGATTCACCACAGAATTCTAAAAGAACTAAGGGGAGAACTAGTGATACCACTGACTACCCTTTTTTAACAAATCATGGGAGGACAGTGTGGTACCTGAGGACTGGAGGAGGGCAGATGTGCTTTCCCTTCACAAACGTGGGAGCAAAGCAGAGGCAGGAAACTATAGACCTGTTAGTTTGACCTCAGTGGTAGGGAAAATGATGAAATCACTTCTGAAAGAAAGAACTGTTGAGTACCTAGAGACCAGCAGGGTATAGGACCCAAGGCAGCATAGATTCACAGCAGGAAGGTCATGTCAGATGAATCTAATAGATTTCTTTGACTGGGAGACCAAAGTAGTCGACCAGGGAGGGGCTGTGGACATGGCCTACCTAGACTTTAGTAAGGCATTTGACACAGTCCCACACAAAAGATTAATAAACAAATTAGTCAGCCTGGGAGTGGGTCCCAGGGTGGTAGCCTGTGTAAATTATTGGCTGGACAAGACAGACAGTAATACTAAATGGAGTCCACTCCAAAGAAAGGGGGTTACTAGTGGAGTACTGCAGGGTTCAGTACTGGGTCCGGTCCTTTTGTGATGTCTTTATAAGTGACATTGCAGAGGTACTGAAAGGAAAAGTATGCCTCTTTACAGATGACACAAAGATCTGCAACACGGTTGATACACACGGGGGAGGTGGAAAGGATGAGAAGGGACTTGGCAAGGTTGAAGAAATGCTCAAAAGTATGGCAGCTTAGATTCAATGCCAAGAAGTGCAAAGTAATGCACCTATTTATTTATTTGTTTATTAAATTTTGATGACCAGGTAGGCCCATCTGGGAAACAAAAACCCAAGGGAAGAGTACACAATGGGGGGGGGGTTAATAACAACAACAAAAATGGAAAGGGACCTGGGGTAGTCATATCAGATGACCTTAAGGTAAGCAAGCAATGTGAAAAGGCAGTACAGAGGGTTGGGGGGGTACTGGGATGTACAGGAAGAGACATCACCAGTAGAAAACAGGAAGCTGTTATCCCTCTGTACAGACAGTTGCTGAGACCCCATCTGGAGTACTGTGTGCAGTTCTGGAGACCCCATCTCTGCAAGGACATACACAGGATGGAGGCAGTCCAGAGGAGGGCAACCAAAATGGTGCAGGGTCTGCACCAGAAGCCATATGAAAAGAGACTAAAGGAGCTTAATATGTATACCCTCGAGGAAAGGAGGGAGAGAGGGGACATGATAGAAACTTTCAAGTACCTCAAGGGAACCAACAAAGTCCAGGAGGGTAGCATCTTTCAGAAAAAGAGCTCTGCAAGAACAAGGGGTCACAATTTGAAGATGGGGGGATAACTCAAGGGCAATGTGAGGAAATATTTTTTCTCAGAGAGGGTGGTGGTTGCATGCAATGGCCTTCCAGAAGAGGTTGTAGGGTCAAAAACATTGGGGGAATTCAAGAATGCATGGGACAGACATAAGACAATTCTGGTGGAGGGTAGGAAGAAGTAGGCTGTTGGTTAACTAGGATCTACATCTGATCCAGTTGGTAGGGAAATAGGCAGACTGGGTGGGCCAAGTGGTCTTATCTGCTGTCAAAGTCTTTGTTTCTATGTTTCTATGTAGGCATCTCCTCCTACCAGGCTACAACAGCTGCTGATCACCACTGCCCAAATCTAGTAGTATGGATTGTGTTCTAGAGGGACCTGGCCAATCCCATTGAGGAGCACTTTGTGGAGGATTAGTGGAGAAGATATAAACCCTAGGGATGGTAGGGTGATGGTGCTGGGTGGACCTAAACCAGATGGGGGCAGGTCAGCCAAGGAGAAGAAACACCTTTCTTGAAAAAAATTAAAATAAACCAGGGTAGACAGGACATTGCAAATATATATTTACATAACTGCTGCAGAATTCTGTAGTATTGCATTGCATCCTGGCTGGCTCCATTGTATGTGTAACGTTCATGTGGATATTGGACCATGCATGACTCTTTGAGGTATCTGGTTTTGTTATTATGAATCACCTAAGGAATTCACCAGTAAAATCTTCCAAACTTCACTCAGCTGTTACCTGATGTGAAAGGAGTTAAAGGGACACTAAACATTGCAGGGGTCACTCAAATTGTGAAAGCCTGTAACAAAATCTTTCAAATGAGGTAGTGGGTTTACCTGTAGGGGACAGGAGTCTTAAGATATGAATAGCTAAGTAATATGTAAATCAACTGCTAGCAACAGCCATTTCATGCAGTCTTAAAAACAGGAAGTGATGTCACTGAGGGGCTAGATCTATGTTGTTAATTATAGCTTGCCCCTCAGTGGCATCATTCTAATTTAGATACATAAAATTACCCGCTTCTGCTGTTTGATTTCGGTTATTTAAATATCCATATCTCAGGACATTTTACACCTACAAGGAAGCCAAATACCTTGTCTAGCATAACTTTGCATGGGCTTTCACATTTTGAGCAATCCCTGCAATGTTTACTGTCCCATAACTAAGTCACTAATTAGATAATCAAATATTAAACCCAATCAAATCCTTCTTGTTTTTGAGCTCTGAGTTATCTCCTGAACCAGAAATCTTGCTGTTTGCCTTGATCACAACTCTTTTCCTCTCTAATCAGCCACATCTGTGAAACACACTACTTTTCACCTACAGTATGCAATTTTGCTTGTATCCACCCTTGTCCTGACTACACATTGGTCTACTTCCTTATCCATACCATCATCAACTAACACACTGACTGCTGTAACTCATTCCTCTTTTGTCTCTCCAGTGGTCTTGCCAGGCTAGAACAGCTGCTAATCACCACTGCCCAAATCCTACATAGAAACATAGAGTTTGATGGCAGATAAGGACCACCTTGGCCCATCCAGTCTGCCCATGTCCCTACCTAATGGATATGCTGCAGATCCTAGTTAACCAACAGCCTACTTCCCCCTACCCCCCCACCACTAGAATTGCCTTATGTCTGTACCATGCATTCTTAAATTCCCCCACTGTTTTTGGCTCCATGACCTCCTCAGGAAGTCTGTTTCATGCATCCACAACCCTCTCTGTGAAAACATATTTCCTAACATTACCTCTGAGCTGTCTCCCTCTATCTTCAGATTGTGCCCCTTTGTTCTTGCACATCTGTTTTTCTGAGTGATGCTACCATCTTGGACTTTGTTGATTCCCTTGAGGCACTTGAAAGTTTCTATCATAACCCCCCCCCCCTTTTCCTTGAGGGCATATAGCTCCTTTAGTCTCTCATATTTCTTCTGGTGCAGATCTACCATGTTGGTTGCCCTCCTCTGGACAGCCTCCACTCTGTCTATGTCTTTGTGGAGATGGGGTCTCCAGAACTGCACACAGTACTGCAGATGGGGTCTCAGCAACTGTCTGTACAGAGGGATAACAACTTCTTGTTTTCTACTGGTGATGCCTCTCCCTATGCATCCTAGTATCCCCCCAGCCCTCCTTAGTGCCTTCTCACATTGCTTGCCCACCTTTAAGTCATCTAATATAATTACCCCAGGTCCCTTTCCATTTTTGTTGTTGTCAGTATCTCACCCCCCATTGTGTACTCTTCCCCTGGGTTTTTGTTTCCCAGGTGCATTACTTTGCACTTCTTTGCATTGAATCCAAGCTGCCATACATTTGACTATTCCTCCAACCTTGTCAAGTCCCTTCTCATCCTTTCCACCCCACCTTGTGTATCAACCCTGTTGCAGATCTTTGAGTCGTCTGCAAAGAATTACTTTTCCTTCCAGTGCCTCTGCAATGTCACTTATACAGACATTAAAAAGGACTGGACCCAGTACTGAACCCTGTGGTACCCCACTAGTAACTTTCCTTTCTTAACTGTGGATTCCATTTAGTATTATTCTCTGTTTCCTGTTGTCCAGCCAATGTTTTACCCAGGCTACCACCCTGGGACCCACTCCCAGGCTGGTTAATTTGTTTATTAATCTTTTGTGTGGGACTGTGTCAAATGCCTTGCTAAAGTCTAGGTAGGCCAGGTCCACAGCCCCTCCCTGATCTACTACTTTGGTCACCCAGTCAAAGAAATTGATTAGATTCATCTGACATGACCTTCCTGCTGTGATCCCATGCAGCCTTGGGTCCTGTGCCTCACTGGCCTCTAAGTACTCAACAATTATTTCCTTCAGAAGTGATTCCATCATTTTCCCTACCTCTGAGGTCAAACTGACAGGTCTTAGTTTCCTGCCTCTGTTTTGCTCCCAGTTTTGTGAAGGGAAATCACATGTGCCCTCCTCAAGTCCTCAGGTTCCACACCATCCTCCCATGATTTGTTAAAAAGGGTAGTTAGCGGTGTTACTAGTTCTCCCCTTAGTTATTTTAGAACTCTGGGGTGAATCCCATCAGGCCTCAATGCTTTGTCCACTTTCTTTTTTAGGAGTTCTTTCAGAACCCTTTCTTCTGTGAAAGGACTGATATTGCCCCCCCCCATCCAGAGTGCTTCTATTGACTGTATTAGGTACCTCCCCCTCCTCTTCTTTTGTGAATACTGAGCAGACGTTTTTGTTCAGTATCCCTGCTTTTTCACTGTCCCTCCTGCCCACCCACCCTCCTCTTTATTTAGCCTCAGTATCCTTCCTTGATTGTTCTTATCGCTCCCAATGTACCTATAAAGGTTTTATCCCCTTCTTAACCGAGGTTGGCTATTTTTCATCAGTTTGGGCCTTTCTGACTACCTTCCCGCTTCCTTCTGCTTTAACTGGTACAGTTCTCTGTCCTTCTGTGTTTCTTATACTTCCTGAATGCTTTATTTTTCTCCCTAACCTTCCCCACCACCTCTTTTGAGAACCCTAGTCTTTTTATCTTTCATTTTGATTTGTTTATTTGCTTCACACAAAGACTTGTTGTCTCTGTGATGGCAGTTTTGATGTTTCCCCATTGTTGCTCCACCACTCCTTCTTGCCTGGTTGCTAGTGCTTTTCTGAGGCACTCTCGTAGTCTGACAAAATCAGCCCTCCTGAAGTCCTGTGCCTTCACTTTTATATGGCTTGACAACAGCTGAGTTTGTCATGAACCACACTGTTTGGTGGTCACTTGTTCCCAGATGGCTACCCACTTCTAGAACTGAGATCCTCTCTCCATCCCCATTTGAAAGTACCAGGTCTAAGATTGCTCCCTCTTGAGTGGGTTCCAACACTAGCTGTCTGAGGCATGCCCCCTGTAGAGCATTGAGAATGACCCTACTCTTGGATGTAGCTGCAGCAAAGGTGCTCCAGTTAACATCTGGCATATTCAGGTTCCCCCATCAGCAATATTTCCCCATTCTCTGTCATCTTAAGGGTACCTTCTATCATTTTCTTGTCCATTTCCTCCCCCTGAGACAGGAGGTCTGTATACAACCCCTGTGTGGATTGTGGTGCCATTTCCAGTCTCCAGGGTGACCCACAGTGCCTCCTCTCCTCCCTGCTTACCCTTTAGTTACATTGCTTTGATCTATTCCCTTACATAGAGAGCAACTCCTCCTCCTCCTCTTCTACCCTTCCTGTCCCTCCTGTAGATTTTTTACCCTGGTATGTTGATATCCCAGTCATGGTTCTCTGTGTACTATGTTTATGTTTCTGCCATGATATCCAGGCATCCCTCTTCCATCAAGGTCACCAGTTCAGGGAGCTTGTTACCTAGACTATGGGCATCAGTACTCATTACCCTCCATTTTTTGATGGTCGTACCCCTTTTTGCCCCATCCCTGTCCTTAATGCCATCTTTTTCTCCATTTACCACCGTCGTTCTCCCTATTGACTTCTCTATCTTGGTGTTTACCTCACTAACTACCCTAATTTTTTTGGGGGGGGCAGGATTTCCCTTCTCCTTTTCAGTGCCTCCCCCTTGGCTAGTTTAAATGCTTGCCAATGAGCATTTAAAACCAGTCACATAGGATCCTGGTTCCCCTCCTGGACAGATGCAGAGCATCACTCCAGTATAGTCCTGCATCCCTCCAGGTGGACCCCTAGTCCCCAATGAAGCCAAAACCCTGAGCTCTGCACCAGTTTTTCAACCACTGATTGAATCCCATGGTATGAAGCACCCTGGCCTCACCCTTGCCATAGACAGGCAGCACCTCCAAGAAGGTTACCATGTGTGCTACATGCCTAAGGCCCCTCCCCAACTCCACAAACTCCTCCTGCACTGCTCTGATGCCGTTCCCAGCCAGGTCATTTGTCCCTAGGTGGACAGTGTCATCCAGCTCCCTCCCCTGTGCAGCTGCTCCCGCGATCCTGAGGATTCACTCCCTGTCCCTCCAAGCCATGGTACCAGGTGAGGCACATTACCTCCCCCTCCCCTCCCTCCCCCAATTCTACCCTCTTAACAATGGAGTCTCCCACCAGGAGTTGTTTCCTTCCTCTGTGGGGTCCAATGCCACCCTCCTGTGGGTCTCCTTTGAGGAGGTTCCCAGCATCCTCCTTGGTCCCCACTGTGGTTGCCTCCATAGAGGAACCACACACTGCCAGAATGGCATATGAATTGTGGAGAGCTACAACTGGAGGGATGTCCCTCTGTTCCGCCACCGTCACCCTCTCTGAGCCCACTGTGGTCCAACCACTCATCTTTCTTGGCAACCTCTGCTGCAGCAGCGGTGGCCCTGGTGGTCCCTGGGTGGGAAAGGAGGTCTCCCGAACCCTGGCCAACTCAGCCTAGAGATGAGCAACCTCCTTCCTCAGCCCAGAGAGGTGCCTGCAGATGGGACAACACCACATCCTCCAGGACGTCTTCTGGAAGACTGCTGCTCCACAGCCACTGCACTGCACCACTCCCATCATGTCTTTTTTGTGACCCCTTATCTGTTGTTTTGTATACTTACTCTTTCCTCTCTCTGTTTATTTTTTTATATATATAATTTTTTTTCTTCCTACTTTCCTACTGCCTCCATGCCCTCAAAGCTCCTGATCTTTCTGTTCTGGGACAGGAAGTTCCTATATTCATCAGCGGTCTCCTTTTTTACTTGCTCAGAGTCAGACCCCCAGCAGCGGGGCAGAGGGTGGAGAGCTACTCTTTTCCATCTAGGGCGGTGAGTCTTTTGTGCCTCTGGGGTCACCCCTTCCTGCTCCCAAACAGGAAATTCCTGTTGTCAGTCAAATCCTGTGCCTATAAAAGAAGAATCGGCTAAGGGTGGGGAGGGATGGAGGGCAACATAGTCCCAGTAAAGTTCTTACAGCAGCTCCTTCCTCTTATCATTCTCTGCCAAAAGCTGTCTAGGTCAGTTTTTAAATGCAAACACCTGGCTTCCTTCTGCTTAAGCCACTGCCTCTAATTCACAGTTTCTTTCTTTACCTAGCTAACTGCACAGATAACAATTCCTTCACCCAACTCAGACAAACACACTTACTTTTTTGTTTGTTTGTTTGTTTTTTGGGTTTGTTTTTAACCTGAATTGAAGTTCCCAGTAGTAGAGTTCTAGTTCTTTAGTCCAGTAGAGTAGTAAAGTTCTAACAGCAGCTCCTTCCTCTTGCTGTTCTCTGCCAAAAGCTGTCTAGGTCAGTTTTTAAATGCAAACACCTGGCTTCCTTCTGCTTAAGCCACTGCCACTAATTCACAGTTTCTTTCTTCACCTAGCTAACTGCACAGATAACAATTCCTTTACCCAACTCAGACAAACACACTGACTTTTTCTTTGTTTGTTTGTTTTGGTTTGTTTTTACCCTGAATTGAAGTTCCCAGTAGTAGAGTTCTAGTTATTTAGTCCAGTAGAGTAGTAAAGGTTTAGAAAATGGGCAAAGACAAAAGCTCTCTTCTGATTGGCTGAGACACTTATTTAGGTGGGCATCTATCAGACAATAGATGCCCACCAAATAAGAAGTCCCAGACCAAACCTTCCTCATATGCAGCCAAGTATCCTTGTGCCCAGCCTGCTTCCTCATTGGCTGAAGCACTGGGCAAACAATTTCAAATTGCCGCCATTTTGGGGGGGGTTACCGAGACAGAGTGCGAGTGAGAGCCCCCACCCCACACACACACAATCCTTAGACCATACAACATCCTGCAATTAAAAAGAAATTCATGGCACTGTGTACTTACAAAGCAATAAAGACAACCTGTTTTTGTTAACTTTCTCTTCACATGTAGACCGAGCGTGGCGCGCGACAGTTCCCCAACAGTCCTTTTCAAGTGCACTAGTATGCCCCTGTAGAAAAAGCTTGGTATTTTAAATTACAGGTCTAGGTGGCATTTTTAACTTCGTTGCCACATCCTACACCTACTCAATAACCGATCACTGTCTATAATGGCGATCATGCTCAGAACTCCTTACCGCATCCTACGGCTTTCTTGGTATCAGAGCGAGCATTCAGATCTTCTGGGTATCATGCCCGATCCCGCTTTGAGGTAATTTAGTCCCTGGTCCACTCCGATCCTAGTTCTGTATTCTAGTAATATCCCCCCATCAGATAGCACGGAAAAAAGTCAGTCCATGCATTGCTGTCAAAAGGAAACCGACAGCAATACGGAAACACCGATGAGTCTGTTTGGGGGGGGGTGAGGAGATCTCGGAACAAGATGAAATACTGACACAGCCCCAACACACAAGGCACAACCCTGCCTGCCACCAGTGAAGTGCAGGGTTCAAAAAAAAGGGAAAGAACAAAACCACATAGGTTTAAATATTCCTGCTGCAGGCTTAGTTTCTTTACTTCTCGGTCCCCGCAGTCACATGAAACATCGTAAATAAAATACATAGGCAAAAATATGCTCCTGTGAGTGTCTGGAAGTGGGACCAGTTCAAAAACTAACAAGTGTGGAGGGTTCATTAGCGCAGTCCCTTGCCCTGCTCTCCAAAGCTTGGTCCCCAAAAATAAAAAAACTGACAAAACCGGTGGTTTTTATAGCGCTAAGCTCTCTCACACTGTTTCCCTGCTAAGAAACATAGAAGCCCAGCTGAACTCCTCACGTTTTTTTCTGCAGCTTCCTCTACCTCGCTGTTCAGCTCCCCTGTTCAGCATGGGAATGAGGGAACAAATAACTGCAGGGGTGGGGACGCAGTCAGTAAACTAGGGCAAATTATTATTTTTTTAATTAAACTAGAGAGATGAAAGTCCTACTTCAAAGTAAGAAAAACAAATTCATCATTCTAAACCAGGCGGAGGAACTATTTTATGACAAAACTTATATTAAACCAACTTTTTTATTAACTTTTGTTTTATTAAGCATTTTATTTACAGTGCCCATTTTCTAAGTGCAATAATACCCTCCAGGGTGGGCGGTATTGGGCTATACCGGACCTTCCAGGGGCTATAAGGCCCTCCACCTGTGGCGTCGGGCCTCATTACGCCCCGGGCGGTCCGGTATAGTCCAATACCGCCCACCCTGTTGGGTATTATTGCTTACCTAACATCTGCTTTCTCTCTTGCTGTTCTAACTCAGATATGCAAATGTTTTCATATCACACCAGCCCATAAACATCCATTGACTTCCTATTACCAGTTTCTAGCTTTGAGTTTTGCTCAACTCTCCTTGAAATCATCCACAGTTTTGCCTTGTCTTTTATTTTCTTTTTCCTCACCTACAATGGTCACCTATTGTCACTTCCCCACATGCTTTTTCAACTCACCCTTTCTACTGTTGCCTTGTTCTTTGACTTCTTTCTTCAATTGTATATTGATTGTTGCAGTTTTTAAATTTGTGGAGCAGTATGGAATCATGGGCCCAATATTCAAAGGGAAGTCTTAGCATCATGCAAAGACCCTTCTACTACCACTAATGTACACAATGTGCGAAAGGTAGTATATTCGTATAAGTGCAGTGCACACTCTCAGTATGAAAAACATGTGCAAATACACCCCCCAGAGTGCAGTGCAGCACAATGCATGGCACTAACAGGTTTACACAGTCACAAAGCATAACACCATGCTGGCCAATGAAGGGTATGACACTGGATAAGGGCCAGGCAACCCAAGTGTAAAGTATTAGTTAGCGGGTCCTAAACGCGTAAGTGCTGGTGCTTAAATGCACTATATTCTTAAGGGTCTAATGTATGCAAATGTCACCGTTCTGCCTGGGAATCAGCTCCCTGCTCCATGCTTTAACAGGAACGAAACCTCGGCAAATCATGTGGGCCCTGCTTCTTCTGGCACTCCAGATTAACCACCAGCTGTCTCAATTTTTGTCCAGCCTGTGTCCAGTCTTGGGTATCGTGAGTAATCATCAGGGTAGCTCCCTGCAATAACAGCCTAATCTAAAAGTGTGTCATCTGATTGTCTTGTTGTTTTCTTTTCAAGAACTGAGCCCTCCGGCTCTGGATTACAAATAGTGTGTGTTGTGCATGTTGTTTTCTTCCATCACAGGGTCCCAACCAGTTGCAACATTCCTGGCTAACCCACCATTCTCCATCTGGGTACCCAGAGTGTGTGACTGTTTATGGAACCTGAAGTGCATGCATAGCTGTTTGATTGATACAGCCTTTAAGCAAATTAACCTGATTACGCCCCTTCCTTGCTCAAGCCCCTTAAATAAATCAGATCTAACTCTTTTTTTGCATTTACCCTGACTGTGGTTCCAGTTTGTGCAAGAGTACTGTACTGCTGTTATTTGCTGTGTATAACCTTGTTTTGCAGGGGGTTCCCAGGGCCGGGCCAGAGGAAAGCCCTGGTGGTAAGTGCAAAAAGTGTGGGTACTTGTATGGTGTATCAGGAGTACTGTGAAAGTGATTATTGTGTATTGTTCTGGCCACTAGTAAGGAAAGGGGGGGGTTACAGTATCCCGGAGGGCTGTGCCCAGGTTAGCTTGACCACTACCAACCCTGACCTCCGGGTGGAGGCACCCGTTTCAGAACTCAGGCCCCTTAACCTGCTACTAGCCAAGCAGGCAGGGGTAGAAGCCCTTGGGATAGCGCCACCCTGGGGTTACACATGCAAAATCATTTGTCCATCCAGCAGTCACACAAATGTCCTGCGTGCAGTAAGGACCATCACACACTAACTTAAGTCTACTTTTTTCCTTATACTCCAAGCCTCAAAAGTCACATACGGGCTGTTTGAAAGTGTCCTCCATACTGCAGGCAAACTTTTAAAAAACTGCTTTTTAAACGTGATAAACTGTGTAGTTCAAAAACCACCCTTAGCTCCTTCACAATGCTTTGGGTATAGTTTAGTGCACTATATGCCATTCATCCACTCATTTGAATGTGCACAGTCTCTGGGCGGGTGGGTATAGCCAAATACTGCCCACCCTGTCATGTATTATTGCTTATATGCGCAGTTGCGGTAGGAAGGCAAATCAAATGCTAGACTACATGAAAAGGGGTATAACATGCCATGAAAGTGATGTGATTCTGCCTCGTTATGGGGAAGTGGTGAGGCTGCAATTGGAGGACTTAGTGCAGTTCCGGTCACTGCAGCATAAAAAGGATTTGGCAGTAAGCAAGACAGGACAGCAGATAGAAATTAAAATGATTAAAGGAACAGAGAGGTTAAACCATGGAAATGTTTTTTTTTTGGTTTTTTTATTTAGTATACATTTTGCCCCTACTCCCGGCTGCCATCAATATCACCCTACACCTACCTCACTCTCCCATTGCCACCACCCATCCACCACTGATACTCCCTGGCTTTCCCCCCAGGGTGGGGCCATGGCACCACTGTCCGCCCGTCGACAACGGGGTAAGGTGCCAGCGAACCAGCATTGCCTCCCTGGTTTCCCCCCCATGGCAAGGTTCAGGCCTCGCAGTGGCCCACGGAGCTGTAATTAAGTCAGTGCGGAGGAGTGGTGAAGAGCTATGGAGGCCAGGCACAGGGGCAGCATCATCCATCGGGATCAGGATTTTTTTGGTCATTTTTCTCTGGAGGTGGGGACATGCAATGACATTCAGCTTCTGCCCTGCCTCCCTTAACATTTGGATGTTGGCTGCTGTGGTACCCCCAGCCTCTGTCAGGGGTCCATCAAGCACCAAACGTACACCCATCCCTCCTTCTGGAGAAGGAGAGCAGTCCTTGGGACGCTCCATCCTTCTCTCCCCCCCAGTCGGCTCTCTGATGACCCGAGTGCATTCCCATACCTGGGTCGCCGGTGTCATAGACAGAAATCCAACTGCTGAGCCGGCGAGCTGGCGGCTAGCTTTGGAAAATGTTTTGACAGTCTGCTGTGGTGCTTGGTGAAAGGTTGTTCCATGCCATGACATGTCAGTCAGTAACTCTCAGTAACTCCAGTGAACAATGGATAATCCTATCAACTTGACACCGTTTTAACATACAGTAATTTCTGGTGTTACAGCTGTTAAGAATTGGGGGATTGGGATATCAGTATTAGGATATCTTCAGTTATATGGACCTCCCACTAAACACAGCTGTAGGTATGTTTTCTGTAGGAAAAAAGAATGCTAAGAGGAGATGTGATTTCAGTTTTCAATATTTAAAAGGCATTGGATAAGATCGATAAGGAGAAGCCTTCACAGATTTTTCAGGGAGTTAGAACAACATAGAGAATACTGATTGGACAACCACGAGAAACCAGCCTATGCTGCCACTGAAAGGTTCTGAGTACAGCAGACCTCGGGAGTAAAGCTCAAGTGATCCATTGTAATCTGAACCTCAAGGTGGCAGCAAAGGCTGGTTGTACGTGGTTTTGCCCAACCAGTATTTTTGTAGTGTATAGAGATACCAAAATAAAGGTTTTTTTCTAGACTGCTTAAACTGTCGTGTCCCATTCTTGTACATTTTGCCATTAGCATGTCCCATTTTCCCATGCCCTTATTACTTTGTATATTTTGTACGTACATGAAAATCTGTTGTTCTTTTTATTACACCTGTATATTGCTATGGTTCTAGATATTCAAGTGTATACTGTGCTTTATTTTGCCCTGTATTCTCAGGTATTCTTCTTATGTGCCATAAATTTTTGTATATTATGTGATCTACTGTCCTTTTCACTGCTCTACCCATCCAGGACCACACTACATATTATTTTGCTCTGTATCCTATGTATTTCCTCACGTGTCAGCCCTTTGTATATTATGTGCTCTACTGACTATGTATTGTTTCATCTGCTCAAGTCCACCTTGCAAATGAGCTTGCTCAATGGAGTTTCGCCTGGTAAAATAAAGATTGATTAATTGATTGATTGATTGATTTTCAGCTGTTCTCCCCCTGTGAAGTATAAGTGACAGCTAATACAGAGAAATGGATGTTTTTCTTCCTTTAAAAAATATTAAGTTAATGTCCATAGAAACGTTTCAGTGTTCAAACTTTTGCAGACAAACAGAGCAAACTAGGAAATTTCTAAATTTGTGTTCAGCTTTCTTGCATCTGTTGGGAATGTGGTGTTTTGGGTTTTTTCAGCACTTCTTTCATTGGAGCTGGTTGTGCAGACATTGTTTTCATCTGTGTAGAATGCTATTGTACCACAGAAGGGTACAACCACTTTCCTTGACCTTTGCACTGTGGTACAACAGCATTCTGCTTAGGCTGAAAATCCATGCAGAACAAGCTTCCTCTATGCTCTATAACAGATGATTCCCTGTGCTTAAAAGGAGATAGAACTAGGGGTAACGTGAGGAAGCTTTTTTTTTTCAGTAAAAGAGTAGTACATCTACTGTATTTGTCAAGCTCCAAAAGAAAGGAGTGCAAGTGAGAAGTGCTAAATCTTGCGTCAGTACTTCAAAGAGAATAACATACCTGCAGAGAAAACTGTATAGCAAGGGATGTGTAATATTTTTTTTACACACACCCACGATATATGATGTAATGTTACATAAACCCTAGGAGTGAAGCTCAAGGGTTATGCTAACGCTTCACACACCAAGGATGTGAGTAAAAATCCATAACAAAATCCTACTTATACATTGTTTTTTACGGTTGTGGCATTTTTCTTCACCCCATGCTGTGTTCCGGTACAGACGTTGTTTTAACTAGGGAATCAGCAGCTGGCACAGTTTAAACATGGCTGTTCACATGTAAAACTTAAATCCTTTCTTATGGCTGCATGGGCGGAGCTCCACAGACATGTTGCTGTAACTCTTTGTAGAAGCACTGTGGAAGCACATGACCGGATCGCTGTCCAGTGTGCTTCCACAGTGCCCTGGCAGAGTTCCAATCACTGTGTTTATATGGCCCTTCCCCTCCACTGGCCGCATAAACACACCCACTTCACAGGGTACTACATTTTATTCTGCAATTGTGGAAGTGACGGCCACATGCTCAAGATGGCTGCTGACTCAAACTGCACATGCTCGAGTATCACGCATGCACAGTTCTGTCACTGCCACCATCTTGCACACGGCAGGCTCTGGCACTCGTAAAAGCTCTGCGCAGCCATATCAGCTCTGACCAGAGTTTGTTTATTTTACTTCCAGGCAGACTCAGTTTTACTTTCAGTCAAACAGATGTGGTTTAAGACAGAATGCAGAGTATTCTGTGGAAATTGATAGCAAACAGTTTCAGTGTCGCTCGCACTGTAGTGTGCTTTATTGATTGACAGCTCTTGATTGTCTTGCACATCCTCTTATTACTGGCCTGTTATAACAGGAAATTACACCACAGTTCTCTGGGTGTAGCAAAGCTTAGTCTGTAATTATATTATAGTAAACAGTTCAATGAAGTAAAAGCCCTTGGATGAACTTCTGTTGATAAGAAATAAGTTCTATAATTAACTAGGTATTACTCTTTTAACATACAGAAAAAAAAGTCTCTTTCAGAGATTGGGTCTTATATCACCTATTTTCAGATTTTACTGGTTCCAATTTTACATGAAAGGTGTCCCTTCTTTAGGAGAAGTTGAAATGCTGCTCTGCAAAAATTTTCATTTCAAAAAGTTAAAATGCTGTGCTGCTGTATAAATTTTGCAAACATACTCTCCCCCCCGTAATGGTGGAGCTTAGCTGGACCAACAAGACTATGCCGTGAACTGCCTGACACTTTCTGTTGCTCTTTGTGGCCCCTGAGACTGCAGCCTGTGTGAGGACCTGCAGAGCTCTGTTGCTGCAGCCACAGTTGGCTGCCTATTGAAGTCAGCACTCAGCATGCCAAACCTGAACTTTTTGCCACCACAACCCACAGCCATCAACCCACACAGACTTCCCTTCAGGGTGCTCTGGCCCCAGGTAATCCAGCAAGGAGATCAAGAGGCCTAGAGACATACTGGGAGGGGATGAAAGAAAACGTGAGTTTGGCACCAGTTCACCTGTTGCTGCCATGGTTCCAGCCACACGTAACAAGGGGAACTTCCCCATCAGGAGGGAGCAACTGCATTGGTGCTCATGACAGGGTGGGGGAATCCATGATATCAACCAACCTGCGAATGAATAACAGGGCTCCCTTTTGCCAGCAGAACATGGGGGTCAGCTTGTGCAAAACAAGGGCAGGAGCCCTATAAATTATTTTGGTTGGAGCCAATGCTCCTGATGGATATGAGGGCAATCATCTTGCCAACCCCTGACCTCAGCCACAGCCAATCAAAAGTCAGAAATCTCAGCATCAGCATCCAGCATCCAGAGACTTGTGGGTAAAAGAAAGTACAGCCTGCATGGCACCTTTTCTGCCAACCAGTAGGGTGTCAAGTAAATGGTCTACATACTAGTGTCCTTGATTGACAGCCCCCCAGACTAATGAGGCACTGTCCACCACCAGAGAAGGTCTGAGGGCATGTAAAGGAGTCTATACAACATACTCTCTTGACCCATGCACTAAGATAAGCAGGAGAACAGGGAGAATTGAAACTCAGTCCTGCTGATTTCTGGCCAGGCCCTTTAAAGGCCATATGCATTGGTTAGAAATCGCTGCTGGGGAAGAGCACAAATGAGCCTCAACTGGTATACATAAAAAGGAAATCAGATAGAGTAAGAGGGAGGGTTTGTGGGCTTAAGAGAGAGAAAGCGTGAGCAAGGCTGCTGTAAGCTGGAAGGCTGAATCAAGCTAAACTGAGAGTGCATAGTTTTGTTTCATTTCTGCTCTGCCAAAGTAAGCTGCTTTTGAACCCTTGTTTTGTGCTGAAACAAAACAACATTTTTGTTTCATTGAACTTTATTTACCTGGAGTCTTTTTTTCTGAGAGTTCTCCCAAAAGTTTTGGCTAGCTACAATGCAGCTACAGGATAGTTTCAGAACTAGGGAGTTGGAAGTTAGCTCTCACAGTGTGAGGAACTCTTGTGCTGCTGGTCAAAGTCATTTGAGGGAGTCCACCTGAGACTTTCACAGCCACCCTACAGGAGGTAACTCCAAAGGTTTCTACAGCCTCAAGTTATAGAGAAAGAACTGTGTGTTTGTTGTTTCTGTCAAAATGATACCTGAGAGACTGTTCCTGTCTTCACAGAAAAGGGGGTCAAGGCATGCTATTTTAGCACTAGTGCCACAGTTGCCAGCCTGCAGTGCGAACAAAAATTGTGTGTGTACTGTATTGCTGATCTTCAGAATTCCACTGAGACTGCAGACAGTCTTGGAAACTGGCCAGTCAGCTCTACTGCTAGGCACTGGCAAACATCCCACACGCGGGTCTGGAATCCTAGATATTTGTGTAACCCCCTGGTTAACCGGGGTTACTAGACTCCCAGTAAGACCTAGTGGTAGGGAAGGGAAGGCAGCTTGTGAATCTCCAGTTACATGGATTTCACACTGTCTCACTCTGTTCTCAGTCTCAGCTGAGACTGAAGGATGACATCACCAACAGAACTATCGCAGCTGCATGAGCCACAATGGAATCTGCAGCAAGGGAGTTGGAATATAATGTTGGGAGGTTTGAACAGTGTTCAGTGGTCAGTTGGTGTTGGGAGCTTGCTGAGGAAGCAGCACAGCAGCTCAGTGTAGGCTCTAGGAGCCTCAGCCCTGACAGAGGGCTACTTTTAGGTAACAAGGGTGTGTGTCTCCACCAAAAGAGAGACACAGAAGATAATTGAAGTGGTGGAGACCGCTGTTTTCTGGTCTCAGTGCCCCCTTCCTCCGGGGATGGGGGCAGGAAAGGGTTCCCTGCAAATTCCTGGGACAACCCCCTAGTTCTGCTAGTAATGGAGAAGCTGCCTGTTTGTTCCAGAATTTATTTGGGAGAACAAGAAGACTTGTGAGTTGCCTGTAGGGCACCTGCAACCGGAGGGTGAGTGTCTGCTCTTCCTGAAAGGGCCTGTGTTTTTCACCCTAGGACTTGTGTGACAATGTGGGGATTGAACTACTAAAATAGTGGGAGGCCTAGAGTAATGGGCTAAGCAACAAGTAAAAGTAGGTTCAAGTCCAGAGCTTGTTGGGATGAAAATGACATGTAGAGGAGATGTGACATGCGTCTACCCAAGAATCTACATTTGCAAGTTTTCAGTAAAGGAATTGTTTAGTTTCCAGAGAAATGGCCGGGTATGGGCTGTGGGAGCTGGAGGTGGGAGACCCCCCCATCCTTAGTGACCAGGTCCACCTCGACGGATTTGCTCTGTGGATTTCTACTTTGCCTCAGGCACTTGGCCAGTGATGAGGGAAGTACCCAGATGTGGGATTGGAAGGAAAATTCCCTCTAGGAGTCGAAGGCTCTAGTGTGGTTTGGGGAGCCACAACAGGATAATTGGTTCATTCCCAAAATGGACCGCGGATCAAGTGGCCGGCAGAGGAGCTGCGTCAGTGGGGAAAACCCAAGTAGTGTACAAGATCGGGTTGTGTACCCCAAGCTGCATGCAAGTCCGGGCTGTGTGCCTTGTGGGTTCGGAGCCTGAGGGCTGGAAATAGTGATGAAGTGTTCTGTTGTCTCTAATCTGCATTACCAGGAATGTAGCCCCGTGGGGGTCCATCTATGCTTTGTTTGTTCAGCTTGGATGTGAATAAAAGCCACACTGTAGAATCCCATTCCTGGTTCTGGACATTACAGTTATTGCTTCCTGTGTTCAGATTTACTTGGGTGCCCCTGTGCAGAGTAGCCAAACCTAGGCCCCCTGTGCCGAGTAACCTCATCCTCCCCAAACCCGGTCCCCACCAGGTACTGCTGTCAGCTTCAACAGCATGCCACCTGTCATTTTGGCAAAAAGGCAGGGGTGAGGGGTTACATTTGTGGTGTGTGTGGCCCCTGATTCTCAAACTGGTCTGTCCTGTGAAGGAAAAGGAGAGAGAAGCTAGAGAGGTCCACACAACTGCCAGAGCAGAAAGCCTGACTCCAGTCCAGAGGCACCTGAGACCTGTACAGCTGAGCTGATCCCCCTTCAACTGGACAACTGATCTATTGCTTGAGAGGCTCTTCATCTGCAGAGAAAAGGATGAGGAGTCCAAGTTGTCAGGGAAGCTGGTAATACCAGAAGCGTGAGCACTCTCAGGGCTTGCCCTGCAACTGGGGATTGTGTAAAGTTTGCACCAAATCTACAGATTAGGCCATCGTGCCAGGACCTACTAGTTTACTTTGAGGTTTGCCATTTTAGGCAGTTGCATGGCCAGTGGAGTTTGGGATTGAAAAAAGCATTTAGAAACATAGAAACAGAATTTGATGGCAGATAAGGGATGCTTGGCCCATCCAGCCTGACCATTTTTCCCTACCTACGGTATCACCACAGAACTGATCGATCTACGGCTCTTTCTCTTCCCTCCTTCTCTTCTACTAAGATGTCCTTATGCTGATCCCATGCATTCTTGAACTCCCCCCCACTGTCCTTGCCCCCACCACCGACACTGGAAGGCTGTTCCAGAAATCCACCGCTGTTTCTATGAAGAAGTACTTCCTCACATCTCTCCTAAATCTATCCCCCTCCAGCTTTATAGACTGTTCCCTTGTCCTTGAACTCCTTTTTTTCAGAAAAATACTTCCCTCCTGTACGTTATTTACCTGTGGAATGTATTTAAAGGTCTCTATCACACCACTCCTCCGTCTCTTCCAGGGTGTATGTCTTTTTAGTCACTCCACATAGGGCATTTGATGCAGGCCTTACACCATCTTAGTTTCCCTCCTCTGGACCACCTCTACTCTGTCAATGTCCTTCCAGACATGTGTTCTCCAGAACTGGACACAGTACTCAAGGTGGGATCTTACCAGCGATCTATACACGGGCAACACCACCTCCTTCTTTCTAGTAACAATACCCCTCCCTATGCATCTCAGCATCCCAGTAGCCCTCCCAACTACATTGTTGCACTGCCTGGTCACTTTTAGGTCATCCAGTATGATTACCCCTAAATCTCTTTCCTGCTTGGTTGTCATCAATACCTCTCCATCCATTATGTATTCTGCCCCTGGGTTTCTGTACCCTAAGTGGATTATTTTGCATTTTTGCACATTGAAACCCAGCTGCCATACCTTTGACTACTTCTCAAGTTTTCTCAGGTCTCTGCTTATCCTTTACACACACACACACACACTGAAGTGTCCACCCTGTTTCAGATCTTTGTGTCATCCACAGTAAGTTCGTTGCAACTCCAGTTTAATCTGTTTTAAAGTGCACCACCACTGGCTAGCCAGCTGCAGCTTCAACAGGGCCTGCACCATTCATAAGGCTGAGTACTCAGTGAAGCACTGAAAGCTCCCTATAAGGTTTAAGGGTTTAAACTGGTACCAGTTGGAAGCAGGTACTGTCCCCAGAACAAGTGGTCTTGTAATACAAAAAAGTTTAAGTGTGCTTGCTCTGCCACTGTATTTTACATTGTTTGGTGGGGTCTGGGCTCTACTGGTAAAATGTTTAGTAGGCCAAGCCTAGTCAGGCACCTAACTATGGCACTGGTTCTTGAAGTTCATGACTTTTCTTCAAAAACAACATTGATCTACATTCCTCTATCCCTTTTGAATATTCTCCAACAAATACAGCAAATAAAGAGAACTTATTTTCATAGAATATCTGTGGTGTGTAGCCTGAATTCCATATTTAGGACAGTGACTTACACCTACCGAAGACATGACTACTAAAGGCAGGTTGGGGTATCCAGAGGAGAAAAGGTATGGGATTGCATTGGCAACCTCAAAGCTGATAAGCCTTACCCTGGATGGTGCACAAGTAAGGTGGCATATGGTTTCCAGGCCAGAGTGAAGAGCCTGCAAGCCTTCCCTTGGTCGATCCCATAAAATGATGGCAGTGTACCATTGTGCAAAAAAGCTTGAGAGTGAGAATGACTGTAACATTTATTTATCAGGGTGATGTCAGGCAGTAGAAACTGGCAACATTCCTTTAGGTTTTGTCCACCTAAGCATTGCTGTCCTACCAGGCACGGTACTTAGTCCACTCTTTTCCACCATCTTTCTAAATGACCTACCCCTCTTGCATCTTCACTTGCAGCATCCAGATATATGCCGATATACTACTTTTTACCCCTGATTTGTCCTTCTTGGCGCTCACAGATAGTATCCAAAGCAGTTATGACAACGTACTGCTTTGGTTTCATGAAACAAATATGTACAGGGGATACCATTTATTGTACAAACAAAAAAGTTATTTAAGTACCACTTGCAACATACGGTTGCAAGTGATACCTGCAACAAACATTGATCCTTGTAAGAACAGACCCAGAAATAAATGGTTTCACGCCTTTTACTGGCTCAGCATGGATGTAACAAAAGAAAACAGTGCTTAAGCTTTCAAACCAACCAAGTCCTTCCTCAGAAGCATATGCCAGCTGTTTGGAAAATCACATCCTATTAACACACAGATCATACGTAAAAAACAGAAAGAATTATCATTGGCTTAAAATACCTTTTTCAAACCATAACAGAGGTTTAAATGCAAGGCACCAGATTGAGTCATCTGCCTACTGTAAAGCACTCCAAGGTCAAATGTCACCAGAAGCAGATAAGATGACTCCTACAGGAGAGGCTAGACACTTTAACTAACCTACAAAATGAATGAGTGATTGTGTTATGAGGATACACTGTTAAATAAACTCAAGACCTTGCAATTTAAAAACCACTTAAGTACACGTTAAAAACTAGGTATATCTGAAGACAATTTATCAGCTATATACTCAACCAGATAATAAATTCCATAAACATAAAAACTGTCAGAGCTATAACCAAATTTTTACACAAAAATATCAATTGCCAGAATTGGAGCCCAATAAAAAACCTACCAAGGACTTCCTAGAGAATGAGGTGATGCATCCTGATATGTTTAGTGTTAAAAAATGTGTCAGTATAAAATTAATCTACTATATGAACAGTAACAGTCTTAGGAACCTGAACAAATAACTAAAGGAATTAAACCTTGTCCCCTTCCCCTCAGGTAACAACATAATATAGATAACTAGTAGGAAGGAAGTATAAATTCACTATGTATGTGAAACAACAGTCATAACACACTGTAACATCATAATGACATGTAGCTGAATATAAGCCTTACCTTATAAAACACCAACTCCAACCACCCCACACAACTCCCCCAAAAAACAACACACTCTTCCATCTGCCCCCCCCCAACACACACACACAATTAGTTTATGGTGAGAAACCAACATATTGAATACTAGTTAAAAAGAACCCTATAGCCATACAATATTAAAACAAAAACCCACTGAAGTCCATTATAAGTCCACCCTTTGTACTTAAAGTAATTGTTGAAGGTTTCCCAAATGCCTTTTATTCACAGCATGCCATTGCTAGACATGCTTCAGATGTTGAAGCTGCAATTTGTTTTTGTAAAAAAATCTATCAGTCATTTTTTTTTATGTTTTATCAGTGCTTTGTCCGCCAGTTTTCTATGTGTGGCCACACTCCCAGAATGATGTCATACCAGGGAGCTATCAATGTTTTACATACAGCAGCAAGGGATGCTGGGTAATTTATAACATTGACTCAAATGTTCCTTACTCAGAAGTATAGTCTTGTATGTTAGTAGTGGTGGGCACCTAATATGTAAATATCCATAGCAAGGCATTGTGGGTAGAATAAGATGTTGTTTTCCAATTTCCTTACTGTAAGATGCTGTCTCATATTTCTGCTGTGGTATCAATAATATAAGCTTTTGTATGTTTATTTTCACAATAATGCATTCTACACACTGTATCTAGCTACAAGACTTCTATATTGAGAGATGTAGTCTCCTATTTCTGCAGTGAGCACATAAATATAATAGCCTGTATACTGCTTTTACATAGTGTGGCATTGTGGGTACAGTATATAGCTGATTTGTCTATCTAAAACTAAAACTGACAGTGTCCCCTTTAATAACTTTGTTTCCCTGGTATGATGTCACATTTGGGGGTTGCAGTACTGAGAAAAAGGGGGCGGGTTATGCAAATGAAGCACATCACTAAAATAAAAGGATTTTTTCATGGAAAACAGCACCATTTGCCAGTTTGAATGGTAGAAGTCTGATTCACAACACCTACCTAACAAATTGCTAGTGCACTCACAACTCCAGACCAGCCACGGTACAAAACCCAAGTGGTAAAATGCATTCTGGGAGCAGAGGCCCCAACATTTGCTGAAGGGAAGGGATGGGTCCATCCAGAGCAGATCAATATGTTATGGGGAACTCAGTTATGTGGAGACCAGAGAAAGTGGTAGCAGCAGAAGGAAAGTGAAGGAGACTGGTAAAATGCATACTGGGAACAATAACAGTAGGTGTCATTCCAAGAGAGGAAGCTGATGTAGAAAGTCAGAGTCAGGCCTGATGTAATTTTCCACTAATGGACAAATGACCTGGCCACCAAAATAATTGAGGAGTCTAAGATGACCTTCTGTACACTGGGTAAAATTGTTAAAGAGGGTGCAGCTTCAGTGACTTTTTTTTTGTCCAAAATTTTGCCTTGGGTGTGACAAGTGGCTGTTGAACCCTGTCCCCATTCCCAGTGACTGTCTCTCACCTCTCCTGGATTGGGGGGGGGAACATATCCTCTGAAGGTTTACTCTCAGAGCTGGGCCAGGAGGGAGAGGGCTTTCCTCCTCCCTCTGACAACAATTCAGACTCTCCCCAGATCCAAGAGGTGGAGGGTGCCATGGAGAGACAGGAAGGGCATCACATAGCCTGTCCTACCCCCATTTTCCTTTTTCTGTAGCAGTCCCCTGCTACAGTGCCAGTGTGTGTGCATGGAGGCACACACTCTGCACAGCCATAGCCCCATCCTTCCAGTCACTGGAGTCTGTACTGTGGCAGGGCCTCCATTCCATGGCAGTCATGGACTGAGATGGCTGGCCACCCCTCCCTGGGAGAGGATAGCAGTCTCTGGGATGCTTGACCCTCTCCACCCACTGACCCCTGACAACCCCCACTGACTCCCAACAACCCATTCTCATTCCTGAACACAGGTCAGCAGAATTGCAGAAGAGTAAGGTGTTTAATGCCTTAGACTTCCACACCACCAGGCCAGCAACAGTGACCTTTTTAGGCGTGTTTTTAATCCCTCTGAAGGGGTGGGAAGGATAGAAAGGTGAAAATCTTCACATTTACTAAATGGCACTTTTACTAAATGGTAAAGGTGCTGTGTGTAGGGAACTGGGGGACATTCTGGGGGAGAGGAGGCTGTTCGGAAGGGATTGCCTACATCCAGCTGAGTAAGGGACCTTGGCAGAGGGGCAGACACTTAATGCCTTCATACAGAGTCATTTAAACTAGGAGAGGGACTAATGAACAGTCAAGTGTGGGCACTAACTTTAGTATGGGAGACCTAACTGGCACTCTCTGTCAAGGATAATGGGTCAGGAGCAACAGGAATAACCAAAATAGTGACAAAGGACATAAAAAAAAGGGGTGTCAGAGGAAACATGCAAGTTAAGGAAGAACTACCAGGAAACAATGGCAGCAGAAAGGCAGTGGCAGAAGTGAGCGGGGAGAAAGGACTAGCAGAAGTCTATAGGGTGGAGGAAGAACAGGGGAGGAGGGCAGTGAACGAATCAGGGGAGCAAGCATTGAAGTCACAGCAGGCAGAGGGAAGGGGATGAAGGAGGTTCATGGACAGAGGAAAGCCTAAACACCAAGAGTCTAGGTAGCAAATTGAGTGAACTACAGGCAGTGGCAGCAGTGGCAAATCTGAACCTGTTAACTATAAGGTAAACATGGGCGACAGGTAACAATGACTGGGACCTCTCAGTCTGGGGTTATTCACTGTACAGGAGGGATAGACTAAGAAAGAAGGGAGGTGGGATGGCACTGTATATTACGGAAAGTACAGAGGCCATGGAGGATGCAATACTGGGAGGAGGGCTTGAACTCCAAAGTACAAACAGTCTGGGTGCAACTGACAACTCAAAGGGGTAAAAATATCAGGTCTGGAGTGGTATACATACCACCAAACCAGAAGGAGGAAGGGAACAGAGGATTAGGGGAAGAGATTAGGATGACATTAACCAAAGGGGAGGTGATGTTGGTGGATGACTTAAGTATGCCAGATGTGAACTGGGAAGTTCTGGCAACCAGGAGTACAAGAAGTCATTCATTGGTTGATGCAGTGCAAGACTATTATGGAATCAGCTAGTGAAGGAGCCACCCTTTATCTGATTCTTTTAAATGTAGACATTGCTGGAGAGATAGAGGTGAAGGAACTAGTGGGGTCTTGTGTCCACAATACTGTGTGATTCAACATAGCCACAAAAGGTCATCATTTCAGCTTAAAGACTGTGGTCCTGTGCTTCAGAATGGCAGACTTCAACAAGATGCGGGAAATGTTAAAAGGAATGCTGTTAGTGGTCTCAGAAAAGAAAGGCACAGGCACCAAATGGGAGACAATCGAGAGGGGTGCAACGAAGGTGACTTACTCCTGCATGAGACCAATCAATAAGAACAAAAAACACAAAAAGCCAATCTGGTTTTCCAGAGGGGTGAAAGGGGCTGTAAGGGTAAAATGGGTAGCATTCAGAATCTACAAGAAAAAGAGTAAGGCCAGCTAGGAAGATTATCTGGGAAAAAGAAAGAGGCCAGATAAATGGTAAAGCTAAAGCAGAGACAGAGCTGAGAATAGCAGAAGGGGTGAAAACCTTCTTTAGATACATTAGGAAAAAACTGAAACACCAAGGAGAGTATAATCAGATTAAAGAAGAAAAGGACAGGAGTGGAAGTGGATGGGAAAAAGACTGATATACTGAATGAATATTTTGGTATAGTATTCACAGTGAGAAAGGGGACCACTATCAGAGTGTGGGTTGCAGATGAAAGAGAGGGGGTGAAAGAACTGGAGTTAAGATCAGTCATGGCAGAGAGAATGCTGAAGGGTCTCAGAACGTCGAAGGCAGACAATGTGCCTGGTCTGGATGGGCTGCATCCTAGAGTGCTAAAGGAGGTTGGGAACATATGGGCAATTTATTTATTTATTTCATTTTGTTAACCAGGTAAGCCCACTGAGCCAAAAATGGTCCCTTTTTCAGGGGTGACCGAGAATTAGTTACATAGAAACCTGCGTGGAACAGGACACAGAAGTGACACATTTAAATAGATAACAAGCAACAAGCACTGATTTTTCCAGACAGTCACAATAGTGCCTTAGTGATCTAAAATACATAGGCTTTGTACATGATATAATTAGGCAGAAGAAGGCTGCCAACATTAACAGCGTGTTAGTTACAAATCATAGTGGTTATAGGTTACAGATATGCAGCCAAGTTGGTCGGTTTTAACATTAGGTTTAACTTCTGTTGTTATGCCTGATGTGCTGGATTATTGTCCCTCTGCCATTGACTAATCTACTTAACTGTTCCCTTGAGACCAGAGTGGTTTCAGCAGACTGGAGGACACCTAATATAGTGCCACTCCACAAGAGTAGGGGGACAGAGATGACACTGGAAGCTATAGACTGGTCAGTCTGACCTTGATCATAGGTAAGTTGTTAGAAGCCATCTTTAAAGAGTGAATAGTTGAATTCTTGAAGGCAAATGGGTTGCAGAACAGTAGGCAGCATGCATTTGTAGTAGGAAGATCTTGACAGACTAACCTGATTGGCTTTTTTTGATTGGGTCACATGTGCAGTGGACAGAGGCCAAGCAGTGGATGTGTTGTACCTGGGTTTTCACAAATCCTTCAATTCAGTGCCCCACAGAAGGTTAATAAAAATCCGAGGGACCTGGGGATAGAAAACAACTGATTGGGTGGATAGCTAACTGGGTGAGGGAGCAAAATGCAAAGGTTGGTCGTCAATGGGGTGAACTCAAAAGGGTAGGGGAGTCACAACTGAGGTATCGCAGGGATCGGTTCTGGGACCTGTGATCTTCAACAGCTTCATCTGTGACATAGGAGAGGGAATCCAGAATAAGGTGTGTCTCTTTGTAGATGATACAAGGATCTGCAGAACAGAAAACACTGGGGAGGGAAGAACAGAAATGAAAAGAGACCAAGGTTATCATCTCTTAAAATTCTGCCCAGCTTTAGGCCAAGCATAGAGCTAGAGAGGGAAATGGGCAGAATCAATTAACCTTTTCTGAGGACATATTAGAGGTTTCTATGTTTCTATATAAAGACACTGATTTGCAGAGCCTGTGATACTTCTGGGGAAAAGTGCAGTATGTGAAATTATATGCAGTTCCAAACACAAGTACTAATACAAGGGAGTTGTGCTCCAAAAATAGAGGTTGGCTTGAGATCTCTAAATCCCAATTAAAACTGAGCTTTTGGGGTAGCTGCCACAGGTTCTGGAATGCACTCCTTGTGGCTATTAAGATGGTCCCTTCTGTAAACTGCTTTAACAGTGTTTTGAAAGCCTGGTTGTTCCAGTAATTCTGGCTGACCAGCACTGTTCATTACAAATCAGTAGAGAAGGTGGGCTATGCAATGCAAGTACAAACATACAAATGTCTCCAGGGGATAAACAGGAAGACATGCAATGATTTGTTCAGCCACAGTGCAAGCAGCCTCAGTACAAACATGGACACAAGAATCCATTAAAGTTAGCCAGGAGAAGATTCAGAAAGGATGTCCACAAGTACTTTTTCACAGCAAGAATGGTGGGCAAGTAGAATGGACTGCCAGAGGAAGTGGTATGTGCCAAAAATACTGGGAACATTCAAACAGGTGCGAGGCAGCCACAAGGGCCTGATAAGGATGGGAGGGGTAGAAAGTGGACAGGATAAGGGAGACTGATGGATGGTCATTAGGGCCATCACAGGAGAAACAGAGTTGGGTAGACTGTATGGGCCATGGGGCCTTTTTTCTGCCATCACCTTCTATGTGTCTGTGTTCCTATCTGTAGACTCGGATGTATGGTACTCTGTCACATTTATTTATCCATTCATCAGGGTTGGTTTTCGTCTTTAGACTTCAGATATTCTTTGGTTCATCTCAGGTTTTGTTTATTCTGTGCATGCACAGCACCCTGAGCTTTGGAAAGGCATTTTTAAATAAAATAAAACATATATCTGTCTGTCTGTCTATCTAAATGTATTTACTGTATTACCTCTAATTCCCAATTTTATCTTCCCCTTATTCTCTATTACTAAAGCAATTTGTATGGGAACAAAATCCTTGTTTGTCTTCATGTGTGGGCCAGGATATTCAAAGCCCTGGACATGCACTCACTCTGTGTTTGCTCCAGGACCAAGTTTGTGTCTGGAGCAAACCATAGGTATATTGGAACATGCTAAAGCACCATGTGAGTGCTAAAAGCATGTTCCAATAAACCAGCCAATGCACGCAGGCCCGGCACTAACCTGTTTGCTCCACGTAGACCACACCCCCCTACTGGACACAAGAGGTATTTGGTCAATCAGGATCTCTAGGGATGCTAGGAGCAAACAAAGGGTCCCAAGATGACATCCTGGGTAAAGAATTGGCTGGAGAATAGGACACAGAGAGTAATAGTAAATGGAGTCCACTCAGAAGAAAGGAGGGTTACTAGCGGGGTACCGCAGGGTTCAGTATTAGGACCAGTCCTCTTCAATGTCTTTATAAGCGACATTGCAGAAGGACTGGAAGGAAAAGTATGTCTCTTTGCAGATGACACTAAGATCTGCAACAGAGTTGATGCACAGGGTGGGGTGGAAAGGATGAGAAGGGACTTGGCAAGGTTAGAGGAATGGTCAAATGTATGGCAGCTTAGATTCAATGCTAAGAAGTGCAAGGTAATGCACCTGGGAAACAAAACCCAGGGAAGAGTACACAATGGGGTGAGATACTAACAACAACAAAATGGAAAGGGACCTGGGGGTAGTCATATCAGATGACCTAAAGGTGGGCAAGCAATGTGAGAGGGCAGCAAGGAGGGCTGGGGGGATACTGGGATGCATAGGGAGAGGCATCACCAGTAGAAAACAGGAAGTTATTATCCCTCTGCACAGACAGCTGGTGAGACCCCATCTGGAGTACTGTGTGCAGTTCTGGAGACCCAATCTCTGCAAAGACATAGACAGGATGGAAGCTGTCCAGAGGAGGGCAACTAAAATGGTGCAGGGTCTGCACCGGAGGACATATGAAGAGAGACTTAAGGAGCTTAATATGTATAGCCTCGAGGAAAGGAGGGAGAGGGGGGACATGATAGAAACTTTCAAGTACCTCAAGGGAATCAACAAAGTCCAAGAGGGTAGCATCTTTCAAAAAAAGAGGTGTGCAAGAACAAGAGGGCACAATTTGAAGATAGAGGGGGGGCGGCTCAGAGGTAATTTAAGGAAGTATTTTTTCACAGAGAGGGGTTGTGGATGCATGGAATGGCCTTCCGAGGTTGTGGAGTCAAAATCAGTGGTGGAATTCAAGCATGCATGGGATAGTCATAAAGGCAATTCTGGGGGTGGGGGTAGAAAAGAAGTAGGCTGCTGGTTAACTAGGATCTGCAGCTTATCCAGTAGGTAGGAAATGGGCAGACTGGGTGGGCCAAGCGGTCCTTATCTGCCGTCAAATTCTATGTTTCTATGTTTCTATGTAATGCTTGCAAAAGGGGATTCCTCTGGTAAAGCAATCTGCCATTTTTGACCATCCCCATGCAAATGACCCCAAAGCACAGGAGAGGTGCTGAGTCATTTGCATCCCATTATATCTTCATTATAGGCTGAAGAACAAACGGTATCCAGTGAACACAGCAACCGTGATTGAGCGGCTGCAAAACGGGCGACTCAATCACGGCACCTGTGTTCTGGGCTACCTAGCAGGGTAACCAACAGGATACTGGGTTAGCGACTTCTGAAGATGGGATGTGTACATATACACGCAGGGGGACCATGCCATGCAATGGGCAGAAGGGAGGGTGGGTATGTTGGTGAGAGCGGTGGTCAGCTGCTGAGCTGACCATGTGGCGTGGTGGGTAGGGTGGCATGCTGGGGTTGGGAGGTTGCCAGTTTGGTTCTGGAGTGTGATCGCTTTTGCATCAGGCGTATTTTAATTTTTTAAAGTTTTACACACACGCACCCAACATGCACTTCTCTGGAGTTGAGAATCTTTAAAGGGGAGCACAGCCCCCCACATAACATAGAAAACCATTGCGGTTTTGTAATGTACATCACGTTATTTATTTTCGCGATGTACACTTGCTCAAATGATGATCGCCTGATGACATACAGCAGGAACAAACAGAGACTTCCTGCATAACGAATGCCTCAACCAGAGTTGCAATTCGATCTCTGTTTATAAAATCCCTGGTAGTCTATTGGACTCCACCACCCGAGCATTGGTCAGATCACTGTTTAAAGAGTTTCCTGGTAGTCAAGAGAGAACCCCAAATTTCTGGTCCAATCACTGTTTAAAATTTTCACTGGTAATCTAGATGACCCTCCCTACCCTCTGATCCTAGTACTGAGCCTCTTCAGATAGTCCCCTGATAGTCCAATGGCCCCCATCCCCAATAGTTATTTCAATCCTCTAAGACAGTCATCTGATAGTCTAATAGTCCCCAATCCTCACTACCTTCCCAACATATGTACAAGGGGGGCATGCAAGCCCATCAATTCAGCATCCACCCCCCCGCCTCTCTGTTGGCCCTACACACCCAGTCATAAACTCCACTAACAGACCCTCAGACAGTGACCAGCAAAGACCCTGCACTGACCACCTCGGCCAGATGCCATCTGACGGGTAGAAAGCACAAATGTACTACAGAAACAGCTGATTGTATAGTACATATGCATGTGCTCCTTGTCAGTAAGACAGCAGCTAGCTGAGGTGGTGAGCAGAGGGTCTCTTCGAGTTGCCTTGTGAGGACCTATGAGAAGCACAGTAGTTTATAACTAGATGGGTACAACTGGGTGGGTAGAGGACCGATGGGGGAGGGGTGGGTGCAGAGTTGGTGGGCTGAGGTGGGGGATGTGGGCATATGTTGGGACAGCAATGAAGGGTAGGGGGCCTCATTCAAATACTTAAGCACTCTTGAAACAGTGATTGGACTAGAACTCAGGGGTAGGGGTCCACTAGACTACCACAAACCTGTATTAACAGGGTCAAGAACAAGGCGGTGGGGAAGGAGCTGAGAAGACCCCCACGGAGGTTAGGGGAATGGCCATAAAAAAAAAAAAGTATGACAAAGTACATATCTGAATGGGGCATCTATGAGGACTCTATAGGTCATTTATTTTTAGTCATACGTATGGTACAGAGACACAAAGGCATAAAACCAGCACTGAAACCCCAGTGCATTTATGCATATGGGCTCTTCATCGGGGTCAGGGTTTTGATGAAGAGTGCCCGTAGAAATAATAGAAAAGGAATAGCCAAGTGCCAGGTATGAGCCCTTGGATTAGCGAGGGACCTACAGTAATTTAATAGTGGCAGTTAAGATCAGGTTGTGGAGGCAAACGTCTTCATAAAGCTTTGAGTATGCCAGATTGACAGAGTACCCTGGCACACTTCAGCACTGCTCACTAACGGGAGAGTGCCTCACTACCTGTGCCTTTCAATATAGCACATTTAGTGAGCCCCTGCTTTAAAGGCACTAAACACTGTTAGTGAGGCACTAACCCAGTCAGCCCTCACTGAATCTGTTCTGATATCCTGGATGTGATATAATAATCTTCTGTTTATGATATCATAATCATTTCCATGGCAACCAGTTGTTTTTTAACATATCATACTTTTCCCACCTTGATCAGAGCATCCCCCTGACCTCCGGCCACTGGCACCTGCACCCCTGGAGTTGGTCAGGCATGCGAATTTAGTTGCCCCATCACACTCATCCAGCCAACAGCAGGCCCCCCCCATGGGGACCCATGGCATGGAACTGCCGAAGACACCATGCACTCCAGGGGCACAGGGCTGGCCATCAGCCACCAAGGTTGCCCCACCAGTTTTTCCTCCATTTTATATTCCCACTTGAGGAGCTAGTCATGCCATGATGTCAGCGCACGACGAGGTGGGATGTCTCCGCCGCGCTACTCCCCAAGTATACCCATGTCTGTGGAGCGCTTAGCTCCGCAAGGTGTCGCAACATCGCGTGATGCATGTCCCACACCCACCGGAAGGAAGGAGAACAGTGGCAGGATGCTCAATCCTTCCTTCCCCTGCCTGCCCCCAGCGGCCCGAGTCCATTCCTAAACTCCGGTCGCCAGTGTGGGCGGTGGCATCCAGTGCCTCAACCCTCAGCGCACCAGGCCAGCATCATGGCAACCAGTTGTGATTCATAAGCAGAGGATTATGACCTTGTGTAAACAAGCAAACGCAGCAGATGAAGTCTGCGTGACAAGGACTCTGTTTTCAGGCAGTTGTCTTTAGTAATAAAGAAGGTAAGCTAAATAAAGACAATGCTATATAGAAAATCTAAGCAAAATTGTGTGCAAATATGGGTGGTGTTTTGAAATGTGCTCAAAAATGATGTAATTGCATCAAGACATGCACATTTGCTTCACACAGATGTGACATATAATTGAACCATGTTTTCATATCTGAGTCAAACTCAGCACTTATACTTGCATCACAATTGTGGCATGGGCTGCATCATTGCATCACTAATCTGGATACAAGCACAGGTGCAGCAGATTGTGGCACAACTGTATTCTGATGGTACAGCACCCTTCTTGTGCAGATGCAACTGTGATTTGGGATGCAAAAGTGATGCAACTTGCTGTTGCGTCTGTTGCAACACCTTGAAAATACAAGCCTATGTTTGAAGAGTTCAGAGAGAAGTCATGGGCCTTAGTGCTTAACTGTGCTTCTGGCCCCGCCACCCCCACCACCGCCCTTGGTGAGCTCCTCGCTTTATAGTGCTCACCCACGTGACTTCAAAAACCTATCAGCCCACTCTCCCATTTGCAGTTTATCAGCTGCTAACACTAGAAGCCGCTACCCCTAGACATAGCATTTTCTCCACTCTTTCTGGCTATGATGCTGCCCTTTCTACACCCGCTACTCCTCCTCACTGGACCCACTGTCATCCCTGCCCCCAGCAGACCTCCGAACAGGGAACCCCCACATGCCCCTGCTCACCCCCAGCCCAGCTTTGCTGCCCCTCACCTCCTGCATGCCCATGCCCAGGTAAATATACACAACTGGCCCATTAGCGCCACCATCCTGCTCCCCATCCTTTCTCCCTGGTCATTCGGTCCTCCGCATCCCAGCCCTCCACTACCCACCGCATTCAGCCTCAGATTACACACCTTCCACCTGCCCAAAATACCTCTGGCATAAAACCAAACAGCTTATTACACTGCTACTCCTCCTGGCCGGGGATATCGAGGCAAACCCAGGACCCACCACCGCAAACGCCCACACCCCATTTTCTTTCCCCAAAGGTCTCAGGCTCCTGCACCTCAACAGCTGCAGCTTACTAAATAACTTTTCTGTTCTGCAACCAATTGCCCTAACCCACCACCCTGATATTTTGATCATATCCAAAACCTGGCTAAGACCCCAGCACACCGATGCTGAAGTATCCATACCTGGCTACACAATCATTAGGCATGATAGACAAGGGAATAAGAGAGGTGGAGGAACTGCCATGTACACCTCCGCTAGTCTGCAGTTCACAGTGGTGCAAATTCCCACACTTCCAGCCCACATTGACTCTCTCCTAATCAAACTCGCCTCCCATGCACCACGCCCAGTGTATGTTGCAGGCACCTACTGCCCTCCTGGCACCCCCAATGGACATCACTACTCACCTGGACACCCTACAGTCCTTAGCCACAGGAGATGAGCTTACGCCATCGGAGACTATAACCACAACTGGCTAGCCATAGATAAGGCCCACCTTAAGACCAAGATCAAGACCCTAAACCTCACACAACTGATTGCAGACCCTGCCAGGCTAAACCACAAAATGCAAAATCACTCACTACTGGACTGGGCTCTTTCCTCCAACCCCCACAGGATCCTATGCGTGGGCCTGCTCCCTGACTCCGTAAGTGACCACCACATGATTTTCCTGATCGGGAAAGTGCACAGGCCTACAGCTCCCCCCGCCAAAGATGCTGCACACAAGGTCATATAATTCCCCAGACCTAGCATCACTCGTGTTAGACCTAGGGCTAAGTAGACTTGTCCCTTCATCCCAGTGGCCAAATCTATTGAAGCTGCGCCGAAACTTTCAAGGCCAAATTTCTTAAAGTCTGGGACAAACATGCCCTCCATGCACAAAAAGACTCAGAGGTGCACACCTTCCCTGGATCACTGCTGATATCATCAGCAAATGCCACTTCAGGGACCACACATGGAAAGCCCACAAGAAACTGGGCACCCAGTCATCCTTCCAAATCTACAGAGCCCTCCGCAACTCCTGCACTAACCTCATTCGCCAGGCAAAAGAACTATTTTCTATCGACTTTCAGCTCAAATATAAACCACCCGACAAACTTCTGGAAGTCGCTCAAACCCTGTCCCCCCACCCAACTATCCAACCTCCACCTCTGACACTATCAGTTCAGGGCACCTACATCACCGATCCCTGCAAGGTAGCCGATGCTTTCAATACCAACTTCTCCAACTGCATTGACTCGCTCATCGATCCTCCAGCATCCACCCACCCCAGGCCTCCCCCAACCAAGAGCGCTCCCACCAGCCTTATAGTTCTCCTTCCGCCCTGTATTCCAATCCAAAGTATTCAAATCCTACGTTCCCTGAACCCCAACAAAGGCAAATGCCCTATGTCTCTGGATGCCAAGATGTTATACTTGTCTGCTCCAGCCATAGCCGCCCCTCTGGTCATGCTATTCAACCTCTCCTTCACGATGGGCAAATTACCCTCCAAATGGAAACGGGCTACCATCATACTCCTACCTAAAGGGGGCAATCCCTTCTCCCCAGGCAACTATTGCCCCATCTCCCTACTCCCTATTCTGGCAAAAATACAGGAACGTCTTGTCCTCACCCAACTCTCTCCCCATCTGGACGCCTCCTCCTTCTTCACTCCATTCCAATCCGGTTTTCGCAAATCACACTCAACTATCACCTCCCTGCTACGAGTCACTGACGACATACTCACCGGCATGGACAAAGGCCACATCACCTCTGCCATCTTTATAGACTTATCCAAGGCTTTCGACACCGTCTCCCATACTCTTCTCCTTTCCAAACTAACTGAAGCCGGGCTCTCCAAACCAGCCACCACATGGTTCCACGACTACCTGGTGGGCAGACACCAGGCAGTAAAAGTCACCTCACATATCTCTAACCCCTTCCAGTTACCGCTGGCAACCCCCAAGGATCAGTCTTGGGCCCACTGCTCTTCTCCACATTCCTAAATGACCTCCCATCAGGCTGTCGCTACTCATCCATACAAATGTATGCGGACGATACAGTACTGTATGCCACAGGCCCCAACACAAGCGTAGTGACAAATCTACTACAGCAGGATTTCAACACCATCCAGGAATGGTTCCGGTCAAACCAACTATTCTTAAACCCTAAAAAAACTATGTCACTAAGCTTCGGCTCACAGCAAATACTCTCCCGGCAAGCCCCCTGCCCCTCTTTCAAAACCCAGGATGGGTCCCTACTGAAACAATGCACCAGCTTCAGATACTTAGGCATCTGGCTTGACCCGCACCTTGATTTAGCCACTCATATTGACTCCATACACAAGAAACTGCTCCCTAAACTCAGCGCCCTATACAGGAACAAAAGCTGCCTCCCTTCTCCTGCTAGGAATGCTATTGTCCAAAAGATGATCCTCCCAGTACTCGACTACGGCGATACAGTCTATACTATCACTCCCTCCTCTGCCTTGGCCAGCCTTGACACCCTTTTCCACTCTTTTTGTCGATTTATCCTCGACTATCCACAAACAACACACCATTGCATCTTATACAGCTCCCTAGCCCTGCCGTCCCTCCAAGACCCAGAGGTTAACCCACTGTGCTAGGTTAGCAGCCAAATTTTGGTCCTATTCCCTACCCCCTACCTGGCCTCTACCCTCTCCCCAACAACCCCCCCCGCCACTCCCTCAGAAGCACTGACCCCAGGCTCCTCCACGCCCCTTTATGTGCACAACCAAAGGACAGGCCGCCAATTTCCATATCCCACAGTTCCAGAACGCCTGCCAGCTGATATAAGACACTCACCCAACACCAGCCATCGCAATCACCTACTCAGTGCCCACTTCTCCTCCAGCTGCTCTTGCTATAGCTAATGCCAAATTATGTATTGTAATTGTGTTTCTGTGCTCAGATGTATCCTTCTAAAATGTTCCTGTATCAATCTACCGATTGTCTGTATCTATCTGCCGATTGTCTGTACAGCGGATGGCCATTCATTGTGTTGTTTAACTCTGTACCTAGTGTTTTGTACTATTGTCTTGGGTCTTGACACCCAGGTCACATCTGGAATCAAGCAACACTGCTCAGTATGCCTTCCTGGTTAAACTCGTAAATAAATAAATGGTCTCTGTTATAGTATTATTATTCAAAGGTACAGTATCCTAAAACATTTCACAGAGCAGTGAATTGGATACTCAAAGAATTATTATTTTTTTTCTTTGTATGAAGACTGACTGGACTGCTGAGTGCCTAATCTCCCCTACAGCTATTAAACACATAGGGGCCTATTCACTAAAATACATGCAAGAGGTGCATATCGGGGTGCGCAGCTCCACACCTCAGGAGTTCCCATGTGGGGGCCACATTCACAAACACCAGCCCCCTCCCAGCTCCCTTACATGGCCCCACCCCTCCCAGCGCACAGGTCCGTGGGGGGCAGGTGGGTGTGGAGCGAGAATTCTGGCATGCAGCCCATTGGCTGCCCAGGCTGGAACCCAGAGTGGATTCCTTGCATGCTACTGGTGCCATGTTGCTGGCTGGCATGCAGTGCACTGACCGAGATGAAGAGAAGGTCAATCCTGCCAGCTTGATCTGATCTCCGGTGCCCGATGGCAGTGGCTGCATTGTTGGGGTGCTAATGCCCCCTGCCATGCCCACTGCATTCAGTCTCCAGCCTCCCTGGGGGCACATAGCTGGCCCACTGGTTTACAGCTGCCTTCAGTACATGGAGCCAGCAGACCTCGCGTGCAGCACTCCGCGGGATGGTAACTGCACGTAGGTGCTGCTCGCCCGTGCCCCACCCCAGGCCCACCCTGCATGGACCTCCATGGTCGGCCAGGGATCAGGTGCATGGGGAGGCGCAACTGGGGTCCTGAATTGGGTGGAGGGGCACAGTGAGAGCGGGTAGCAATGCGGTGGCTATGCACTCCAGGATAGCCAAAAGCGTAGCCACAGGATTCCTTCATAAATAGGGCCTCTATAATGCACAAGGCTCGAGTTCAAACATTTGATTCTTGTACTTTGAATGTTTTAGCATAACTTGTAGTGACAGACACAAAGAAAGTCATGAAGCAATGCGTTTGCTAGCTTGAAGATACTGTAAATGTTGTGAACATGCTGGAGAGCAGAGCCATTATAACAACGCAGGAAACATACTGCATGCAATTATCAAGTCAAAAGAGCATGTCAAGTGTGCTCCTCAATAATGAGACTACTTGAAGAGATGAGTAATGCATCCCAAGACACATTCAGAAGCCATTGATGTATTATATGATGATCATCTGTGCCTAATCGAACACTAATTGAGATGCACTACAAATTGAATGTTAAAAGTACTCCTTGACCCCTTGTTTTAAATGGGTATAGCACACAAACATGCAGAAAATTCACTGTATTGTAAAAACCTAGTTTTCATAGTGAAAATAGGGGTAATAAATAACGGCAAGGAAGCAGTAATAGCTTTTTAAGTAGCAATGTTTATTAGTTGGCAGAAAATGGCACCATACTGTTTTTTTCAGCATTAATGTAATTCTGATATCCTTAAAACGCAGCTGACACAATACTGGCAGGCAACCCATAGAATGGTGTTGCCTGCCCTAGGAGTAATCCTAGCTATATTTGGAATTTTTTTGTACAGTATTAAAAAATGTATTTCATCCATAACACCCAGCTTGTAACTTCCATGCACGAGCCAAGCAACTGGCAAATACTGCAGCACAGCCCTCCAAAACAGCGTAATTATGATGTGAGGAAGGGAACAGGGCAGCAGGTGCTCTATGGACAGTGTAATGGAATTGGGGGAAGGGGCTGCCTAAATGTACCTAGATTATCTTTGCTGGCAGGTATACATGTGTGGGGCTATAGCATAGCATATATTATAGCCCCACACATGTATACCTCCCATCAAAGATAATCTAGATACATTTAGGCAGCCCGCCTCCCTTGATTCCATTACACTGTCCATAGAGTGCCTGCAGCCCTGTTCCCTTCCTCACATCATAATTATGCTGTTTTTGTGGGTGGGGCTGCAGCACTCAGCGATCGCCCAGCTAGTACACAGAAGTTACGAGCCTGATGTTACAGAGGAAATAACTTTTTTAATACTACACAAAAAAATTCCAAATATAGCTAGATAGCTCAAGGGCAGGCAACTCCATGTTATGGGTTGCCTGCCTGAGCAAAAAGTGGTATCAGCTACTCTTTGGTTAATTTACTGGTCCCTCCATGTTCAGAGCTGGCCACACACACAGCATGTAGCTCTGTACCAACAACAGCTCAGACCAATCCATCACAAACCCACTCAGCAGGTCAGGCCCTCTGCTCGCACAGTGCCAACCTCCGAGTGCAGTATTGTGAACAGGCAACAGAACAGGGTAACCCTCCTGTCTGTTTGTGGGTCGAGTCACCTTTGGTCTCAAGTTCTGGGGGGATTCAAACTGAGAACCTTATGTTAGCGTACCCAAATGTACAGGCTCAGATAAACTGCTCTTCGGGGGATGCCAGATATCTTTCGCTTAAGGGCACCTAACCAGGTATCCAAAATGAACCCTTAAAACTCTGTAAAAGACCTTAGGTATATTCTTACCTTTTCCCAGTTTGGTAACACCATTAAGCTTATGAACAGTTTTGTCAATCTTAACCCTCCATACATCACATGCAAAAGAAAGAACTTCGAACACACATCCAGGCAGTCTTTTAAATATAGATTTACTTAAAATGGATAAAATATATAAATTGTAAACACAGAACCATCTATCACAAAGCATACACTCACTAAAAGAACAAGGTTAAAGTACAAACATAAACTCATACCACAATACAATTAGACTTTTCTATCTAATGTATTACCTTCTTACAGGGCTTATAGTTAGTTCTTGTCTCTAAGAGCCCACAAAGAAATGTGTCTCAGTGGAAATACAGAATACAGTTTAAACTCTGTATCTCCACCCCAAAATAGGATGTCCTATCAGGAGGTATATCAAACAAGGTGACATCAGCAAAACAATTTCCTCAACATGACTCTCTTTAATCAAGCCTTCCTTTGATCTTGTGTGGTTTTCTGCTTCCTAGGATCAAAGAATTTTATAACTTTTAGCACCATAGTGATATGACATGTTTTCTTCCTAAGACGTCATAACAGTTTACAATCCCTATATCCTGGCAGCTGGTCAGCTCCGATTAAGTCAGATAAACAGGAGACCCTTAATTAAGGCTCTCTAGTCTTTTTAATTACCTCCTGGTTTCAGGTTAATACATCTTGTATTCTCACTAAAACCTGGCCCACGGCACAGCTGCCTTATGGAGACAAATCACACACTACATTTTCATATTACAAATGTCAAAGAACAATCATAACCAGCTGGCCAAGCATCACAGCCAGCTTTGAGAAATATCAGCCAGCTAGCATGCACTAACAAGAGCATGCTAACTGACTGAATATTGAGCCATGTCAGCCCGGCTTCTAAGGAGATATGTGCTGCACTGACATGGCCCAAACTGCATATGGCCAACAGGAGATGGCACAGCCTGAAATGGGATAGTGCCAGGTGTCCAGTTGTCCATATTCAGCCTGAGCATGCAAATGAGCTCATTGGGCATGCAAGGTTTTAAGGGGCCATCTGCATGCCCATTATGAGCTCATTTGCATGAATTTAGCAGGCCCATAGCACCGATGCAGCATGTCAGTGGTAGAACACTCCAGGCAGTCTAGTGGCCCCCCTCCAAACAGTTGCCCCTGTATTATATGCAAACATCCCTCCTTGGTGTCTCATGGACCCCCCTCCCCCTGATTGCCCCTGTATTATATGCAAACATATCTTCTTGGTGTCTAGTGGTCCCTCCCTCCCCCCGAGTGCCCTTATATTATTTTAAAACATCCCTCACAGATGTCTAGTGGACTCTCGTCCTCCTGATTGCCCCTGTCTTATAATGCAAACATCCCTCCCTGGTGTGTAGTGGACCCTCCCTGGGTCCCATGTATCTGTTAATTTCTGGTGGTCTAGCATTTCTCCCCTCATCGAGCATGACCAATCCCCCCTCGTGCTACTGACACCCCCACCAGCCCACCAGCTGAGGGCCCCCTGCGCCACACTCCCCTTCACTCTGCTTTACACTCACCCGAACTGCTGCAGTCAGACCAGTAACTGGCACAATCTCTGATCACCTCCTCAGAAAACTACCATCCATCTGTCACAGAGCACAATTGAGTACATACAGATATCCGTGGCAGACTAAAGGACCCCCCACTACCCAATCACTTCTGTGTTATATATAAACATTCCTCCCTGCTGTCTACTGACCCTCTCCCCCCATTGCCCCTGGTACCATGTATCTGTTAATCCTTAGTGGGCTAGTCTCCCCCTGAGTGACCTATCCCCAGATGTGCATCTGACACCCACACCCATCCACACAACAAGACCCCCACCTCATATGTATACTCACAATTTGCACTCTGTGACAGACAGACAGTGGCTGGCCAAGGAGGTAAATGGAGGGTTGTGCCAGGTGCCACTCTGACCATGGCAGTTTGGGTGAGTGTGAACCTGAGTGAGGGGGTTAAGGGCAAGAGCCCTCAGTGAGTGGGGCATGTCAGTCACATAGAGGGAATTGGTTGCACTCCATGGGTGACTGCTAGCCCACCAGCGATTAAAAGATACATGGGACCTGGAGCAATTTGGGGGGGATCCTCTGGACACCAGTGAGGGATGTTTGCTTATAATACAAGGAGTATTGGGGTGGGGGTCCACTAGATACCAGGGAGGGATGTTAATACACTGATGATCGGAAGGGAGGGGGGGTCCACTGGACACATGTGTAGGCTGCTGCAGTACAGCCACTATGCCTTTGAGGGTGGGGGTGCAGCAGAAGTGCTGCGATAAGATGAATTTTTCAACAGCAATAAAAAGGGCCACTCTGGGGCTCTTTAGCACTGGCAAAACTGTTTCCATCTACCTCTGTACCATTACGCCTGAGGAGCTCTCTCAGTTGCCTAGGTACTGCAGCATGATTAATGTGATCATGTTGCCGGGTTTGGGCAGCACTCTGGGTTCATCTGAATATGGCCACACTTGTTGTGCTAGCACTAACCCACACCTTTAATATATGGGGACCAGTGCGTTTTAATTAACTTAGTCATTTTTAAAATAATGTTTGCTACAACTGTGTCATTTGATTTACATATCAATACATATGTCCTTGAGCAATTTGTAAAACCTTTTAGCCTTGAGATTACTTTTTGACAATGCAGACTGGACTCATACTATCAAGGTGTCAGGATGGTGATACTACATCTCCCTGATGGCAAACATCCCAGCACCAAGATACTTTAGTATTACTGTGGTTGGTATGGCAAAGGAACAGAAGCTTTTAAAACTTCAAATCTGCATATCATGCTTTTGTAATGCAATTGAAAGAAAAGTGTTAAGTTGATGTTTTTGCTTGTGCTAATTGTTATCTATTGTATCTAAACAATGTTTTTGTCATATTTCTGCTTAAAGCCCTACCCCTAACCCACCAAAGAAGAATCATCCTTGGGGCACTAAGGCATTAACTGTTACAAAGCAGTTTAGAGGGCAAAATAGTATTTGAAGAGTTTGTGCCATGCAAACTGGCATGTTACTGCTCAGAGGGTTTCAACTCCTGCTAACAGTCCAAGCTGAAGTCTGGTGACCATTGTGAACTCTGACTCCTGCGGCGATATCACAAATCTTCCAATCACACTGCAGTGTTCTGAACTGCCATCTTTGTTTCTGTAGCCCAAACAGTAGATTAAAACTAATGGAAATAGCAAGCTACTAATATTGCACTTATGGAGCAAGATCAGACAGAGAGTGGAAGTGGAGTGTAGCAGAGAAGCTGGACCGGACCCACAAACCACCACTTCAATGGAAAATACATTCTGGACCAGCTGACCACTGCTCCATAATGGCAAGAATCCTAAAAAATGCAAAAGTATGACTGATGCACTACAACCAGAGCAGGGACTTCCAACCACTTGCAACTGGACACTAAACTTCAAATCCTCCAGAGATCTGCAACTATTGAATCTTCAGTGGACATTTACCCCAAAGGCAAGACAGAATTGCTAAGAGAACTACTAACTAGAATCCTCAGTAAGGCATTTAACCCAAAAGGCAAAACAGATTTATTATTTCCAGTAGGTGGAAAAAACACTTGAGGAAAAATAAATGCAATTATTTTTATTTTTTTCTTTATTTTATTTTCAGCCTTTTTTTAATAGAAACATAGACTTTGACAGCAGATAAGGACCACTTGGCCCACCTAGTCTGCCCATTTCTCTACCTATTGGATAAGCTGCAGATCCTACTTAACCAACAGCCTACTTCATCCCACCCCCCCACCAGAATTGCCTTATGTCTGCCCCATGCATTCTTGAATTCCCCCACTGTTTTTGACCCCACGACCTCCTCAGGAAGGCCATTCCATGCGTCCACCACCCTCTCTGTGAAAAAATACTTCCTCACATTGCCCCTGAGCCACCCCCCCCCCATCTTCAGATTGTGTCCCCTTGTTCTTGCATATCTCTTTTTCTGAAAGATGCTACCCTTGGACTTTGTAGAATAAAGCTATCCTTTTTTTTCCCCTCCTCCTCAACCAGCCATGCTATGCCTTTCAGCCCCCCAGTCCTATTACCTGACATCTCTGGGACTTACATCCCACTGCTGTTCACTGCCCCCTGAATTTCCCTCCCCTTGGTGGGGCCTTCTCAGTTCCCCAAACCCAGGAGAAGACTAGATGATGGATGTGTGGCAGTGGGCAGCCCAGTAGATGATGCAGAGCCTATGAGGGAGTGCAGCATTTCCTGCCATTTTCTCCCTCTCCTTCAGTCACCCCATGGACATGGACTGAATGGACACATGCAAGACATACATCCCAGTCATGAGGGTGCCCCCTTCCCATATGGCTTCATTTGCGCTGACACCTGTGGTCACCCAGGTGGCAGTGTCACCGCAGAGTCCATTGTTCTCCCTCCCTGCAGGAGGGGAGCATCCTGTGGGATGCTCAGACCTCCTTCCCAGTCGATTCTGAGCGACCCTGGTCCATTGCCAAACCCGGTCGCTGGTGTGGTGGTGGTGATACCAGTGCCTCGCTCTCCACACCACCAGGCTGGCTTGTTATCCTTTTTAAATGCAACTAAACATTCCTGGGTGCATCAAGCTAAATCAGCACACTTCCCTGGTGGTTGAAGGCACTTGGCCAGCCACCTTCTGCCTCATAACACTCCCAATACACATCAGTTTAGCTCAATGCACACCTGTCATGTGTCATTACTTACAATTTCATCAAACCAGGTCAATCTACATACCAAATATATGAAATATTTAAACTTCATCAATGCTGAAAATTTTGAAAGTGACGTTTACTACAGCTTGCATGCTTAGTCACTCATTTTTACTGAGCTTAATTGTAAAGCTTCTAAGCGTTATCGTCTGCTCCTGTTCCTGACCCTAGTCTCCCCTGTCCTTCTTTGTCATCTCCCCTTTATGTCCTCAGGCCCCCTAGTTGGAATATAGTTGGCCTCATAATCTGACTGGCACCTTATGTACAGACCTCAGTTTTTGACCTTACCCTATCCCTATATATAATAGTATGCTCTAGAGCTGCACTACTTTATTGTAGCTTGTATATTGTGTCGGCTTAATTTCTGCACCTCTTATTCAAGGTTGTCTTATTTGTGCTGGTCATTACTGTACCTTGTTACTAGTTCACTGTTAGTTTGTACCCCAATTTTTCCCCCGCCCCTGTCGCACCTAGAAATGAGCCTCAGCTCAGTTTGACTTTTGTGGTTACCAGTTTTCAACAGATAAAGCATTTCTTTTTTTTTCTCTTCATTGAAGTGAATGAGAGAAGCTGCAGCATGTGAATACCTCTTCTACAGCAACCTCTGCTTGTATAGCACTCCAAATTCTATGTTCTGTTTTATTGTTCAGAATGTCCTCTTTCCCTAACTGACCACTGATCACAGCACAGCCTGTCATACAGAAGCACATGAACATTAACTTTTCTCAATTTCATCAAAAAGATTGCTGTGGCACTGATTTGAACATTTTAGTGATATTAACCAACTAATCCATAAGCAAGTTATGAACAAGCCAACCTCTGATATTAACTCAGCCCAACATCTCAGTTTACTGTATCAATTCAAACTCAACAATTAATTATTGTAAGTTGCTTAGAGCTGGAAGAAAAACATCTGTAGGAGATCATTCAATATGAGGAATTATTTTGTTATTGCTTCCAACACATTGCCAGAGTACTTATTAAATGGGAGCATGCTGTGATGACGGTGAATTACGGAATTATTATGGCAATGTGAGGAGGGGAAGGTGGAGTTTTCTCTCATCATATTAGCAGTGACAAGTACACGAGTAATAAGACACAATGGGGTGTGCGCTAGACACTTCTTGCACATGGCCTAGAGTGTAGTGAGGTACAAGGCCACAGGCAAAGTGCCTTCAGACCCTGGCTGTGCACTAGAAGAGTCTAACACCCCCAACCCGCCCCACCATACCCCCAGAGTGTCTTATTGTGCTTATTAATTGGGCCTCTTAATTGTACATGTGTGCGAAAACTAAAATTCATAGCATTAAGCAATAAGAAAGTTAAATCTTTGTCTTAATCTTAAATAAAATAGTTCCTCCGCTTTCATCAATTTAGGGTTTTTTGTTTGTTTGTTTTTTTACTTAAGGACTTTTGTCTCAGTAAGGCTTCTGCAGTTGTAGTTTTTTTTTTATTGATTTGGTTGTCATGGCAGCACCTCAAAACCAGCACCAGTCCCATGTGGTTTAGATAGTGAAAATCCAGTATTTGAAGATGAGAGTGAAGAAGGTGCCTATTTTTTTATGATTTCTATGTATTACGGCAACAGGTAGTGCTGCGGAGGAGATGCCAGTACTGTTTCATTGACGCAGGGGAAATGGGTGTGTAACTAGAGCCGGGAACAGCACAGTAGTATTTCAGGTAAGAACGTAGCCAGCATGTTTGAAGAGAACAAAAGAACGCATTTTTAGCTGCCAAAAATCAAAAAACATGGAAAATGTGAGGGGCTGAGGGAGGGAACTAACAAGCGTCCAGAATGTCAGTCATTGAGCAGGAGAAGGAGCAAGTTGGTGGGCAGGCCAGAGAGAGAGATTGTGGCAGGCATGGATTTGTTTTCATCCAGCTTGTTTATTAACTGCAAAAAATAAGAAAAATGAATAAAGTGAGGGGTTAAGAAAGGGAACTAGCAAGCAGCCGGCAGGTTGGCCATTGAGCAGGAGAGTGAATGAGCAGACAGAAGGGTGGGGGAGAGATTGTGGCAGGATTGGATTTTTTTTTATGTGCTATCAGTCAAGCCGAGGGCTCTAAGTCTTAAGCCCATTTCATAATTTTCAGTAAAAATGTTATATAAATCTGCACTGCATCAAATCAAGTAAACTTGAGAAATGGCTATGGCTGTCATAATATTTTGCATGTGGATCTGGGAAAGTAGTTGTTGTGAGTGCTGCTATTTTTAATATTTGAGCCATCTTGATGCAAAATTAATCTGTAAAACAAACGCTAATATAAAAATAGATGGTGACTGGGATGACTCAGGGCTCACTAAGAGCATAGCCTCATAACTTCTTGTGATTCTGAACCACTTGCAGTAGCTTTGCATAGTTTTCCTTGAACACTAAGTCAAATGATGGCACAGTTGATTAGCCAAGAGACATCCCTGTCACCATTTACTTACTGTGGAATTTCAAATACTAAATTAACAGCAGACCACAAGTTGAGAAATGCAGAAAATAAAATTACTTCATACACTGTAACATAGTAACACAACAAGGTCATACGGTATTTTAGATCCATCATTTCCACCCTTGCTTCATGAGCAGAGGTGACATAAATATCCTATGCAAATACATACCAATTTATAGTGATTCCATATTCACTCTACCGCCTAGAATACTCTAGATTCCCTTAGTGAGTAGAATTTGTCCATGTTTACCTTAAATGCCTGCACTGTCTTTATGTCCACTGATTTCACTGGTACGCTATTGATTAGGTTTGCCATCCTCTGGGAGAAAAGCGTCTCTAATGTTACCCCTGAATTTAACCCCCCCCCAACTTTATAGTGTGTCTCCTTGTCCTGCTGCAGGATATCAGATTAAATGTCTCTTGCCAATGCCCTTTAGTATAAAAAAAATAAGATCCTGCCCCCTCTTAGCCTCCTTTTCTGCAGAGCAAACATGTTGTGGGCCAACAGCCTCTCCTCATAGCTTTGCCCCAACACTGCTGATCATTTTGGTGTCCCTGCATCACACCCTCTCAACTTTATCCTTTTGCCTGCCTCATTGTCATTTGCATATGTAGGAGACTAGAACTGCATGCACTAAATATACCATCAACAGATTAATCTGGTTCAGGTTCAGTTGGTTACCATCTGTACCTCCCCTCTACCCTGGGACAAGGCTAAAAGTAAGCAGAATTGTCTAGCCCTCTGTTCCCAGTCAACAAAAACTAAATAAATGAATAAAATAAATAATCCAGGGGGGACCAGACCCCTGCAAAGTTACAGGCTTACTTCCCCTGCTCTGCTGGTGTCTTGCTTCAGCTCCTTGTCTAGTATGGCTTCAGGTCCTTTTCCTGCCCAGTTCTAGCAAGTGGAGTCCCACACAGTGTGTAGATCTAACCTCATTTTTTCCTCCCCAAGTGTAGTACCTTGCATTTGCCTACATTAAATCTGAGGTTCTGGCAGTTAGACCAATCATCCAGTTGGTTCAGGTCCTCTGAAGTTTGTCCCTATCTTTAAGGGAGTTCACCACTCTGGCTAGCCTGGAGTCATCAGCGAACTTAAACAGGCTTCTGGAGACCACTGCTTCCAGATCAGTGTTGACAAGTACTGACCCCACCATTGATCCTTGAGTATTTTCTTCACTTGGAGTAGTGCCTGTCCACCACCACCCTCTGCTTCCTGCCCCAGCGCGGTTAGCAGTTCACTTTCTGTACATCTAATGTATACCACAGTGGTTTACTTTTCCCAGATGTTTGCCATTCAGCACAGTATTAAAGGCTTTGCTGAAGTCCAGGTAGAATACGTCCATGGACCTGCACCTGTCCACTCCTCTAGTCACCTCCTAAGAAAGTGATTGGGTTAGTTTGACATGATCTGCCCTCATAGAGCCATGCTGAGAAGAAGCAAGAATGTTTGCTTCAATCAAGTGCTAATTTTATTTTTCCATGATAATGGGACCTAGTCCAGCCCTGATGTAAGGCTAATCAGCCTGTAGTTGCCTGGGTCTGGCCTTGCCCCCTTTTTGAAGATAGGGATCACACTGGTCACTTTCAGTTCTATGTGATTATAGTGACAACAAAATAATGAGGGCAGAAACCACAACCATGGTTTTTACTGAGGAGCTATGCCCCTCATACCCCCATTTGTGGGAGGCTTCATCCACCACACACCCCTTACTATAAATAATCAACTCTGGGGGGGACACAAGTCGAGGAGGGGGGAATGCCGAAGTTGCAGAAACCGTGGTGGCTGTTTTGTCCTTGGTGTTTTTGCAAGTCGCCATTTTGCACTCACTATCATTACAGAACACCATCACTTTCCAGTTCTCAGGCACCACACCTGTCTAGAGAGACTCCTTAAAATTACTGCACATGGCACTACCAGTTGCTCCTTTTGCTCCATTATGGTTCTGAGGTATATCCTGTCTGTCCCTTGGGACTTATCTGGCTTGACCTTTGACAGGCTGTCAGCTACTAGGGCAGGTGTAATGTCCATTGGCTACACTGTGGCTCCCCCATTGCTATGGGCCCTCCAATTTAGTCATATTTAGCCCATATTTTTTCTAGTAGATAGTCACTGTTGTGCAGTATATTCATACAGCAGCTGTTAGACCATCCTCATAAAACAGAAACTATTTACGTTATAAATAATGACATTATTTTAGTCAATTAGAATCAATTATTTCTAAACCATCAAGACACTCCTACAACCATAAGAGGGCATCTAATACAAACAGTTCTAAAATTCTGAAATTCTAAGTTCATTTGGCACAGCCTATTTTCTTAAACATGGATATCTCTAGTTTTCTACAAAGTAAGTTATCAATTTAAGTTTTAAAACAGAAGTTTTTAACCTGACTTATTATGTGTTTATATGTACAGTTCTGGCCTTTCTTAGGATTACAACAGAATGATGTGTGTCAGAACTGCTAGGCTTTGCTTCACAGTTCTCTTACCCAAAGAACTCAAGAAGACACCCTCAAAACCATTGCAGATGCCAGAACTGTACATATAAGGTATGCTAATACTGCCACTGAGACCACCTTTATGGTTGCAATAATACTGTCACATGCATTCTTAGGGTATGAGAACCATGAACAAAAGGAGACTGGTTCTGATACCCTAAGGATGTAAGTGAGAGCACTCTTACAACCAGAAGGGTGGTCCCAGCAGTGGTAATAAAATATTATTGATTGAGATCCAACTAACAGAAGCACTCTTGATAAGGGGGTCGATCCCAGTCCTTTCACAGAAGAAAGGGTTCTGCAAGAACCCCTAAAACTGAAGGTGGACAAAGCAATGGGTCCTGATGGAATTCACCCCAGAATTCTAAAAGAATTAAGGGAGGAACTAGTGAAACCACTGGCTACTCTTTTAATAAATCATGGGAGGATGGTGTGGTACCCGAGGACTGGAGGAAGGCGGATGTGATTCCCTTCACAAAAGTGGGACCAAGACAGAGGCAGGAAACTACAGACCTGTCAGTCTGACCTCTGTGGTAGGGAAAGTGATGGAGTCACTTCTGAAGGAAAGAATAGTTGAGTACCTAGAGGCCAGTGGAGCACAGGACCCAAGGCAGCATGGGTTCACAGTGGGAAGGTCATGTCAGGACAGAATCTAATAGATTTCTTTGACTGGGTGACCAAAGTAGTAGTCAGGGAGGGCTGTGGACATGGCCTACTTAGACTTTAGCAAGGCATTTGACACAGTCCCACACAAAAGATTAATAGTCAAATTAACCAACTGGCTGCACAACAGGACACAGAAGGTAATTGTAAATGGAGTCCACTCTGAAGAAAGAGGGGTTACTAGTGGGGTACCGCAGGGTTCAGTATTGGGTCCAGTCCTTTTTAATGTCTTCATCAGTGACATTGCAGAGGGACTGGAAGGAAAAGTATGCCTTTTTGCAGATGACACAAAGATCTGCAACAAGGTTGATACACAAGGAGGCGTGGAAAGGATGAAAAGGGACTTGGCAAGGTTGGAGGAATGGTTGCAGTGGCAGCTAGATTCAATGCAAGAAGTGCAAATAATCCACCTAAACAAGAACCCAGGGTAGAATACACAATGGCTGGGGAGGTAGTAACAACAACAAAAAGGAAAGGGATCTGGGGTAATCATATCAGATGACCTTAAGGTTAGCAAGCAATGTGAAAAGGCAGTAGGGAGGGCTGGGGATATACTGGGATGTATAGGGAGAGGCATCAGCAGCAGAAAACAGGAAGTTGTTATCCCTCTGTACAGACAGTTGGTGAGATCCCATCTGGAGTACTGTGTCCAGTTCTGGAGACCCCATCTCCGCAAGGACATAGACAGGATAAAGGTGAACCAGAGCAGGGCAACTAAAATGGTGCAGGGTCTGCAAGAGAAGCCATATGAGGAGAGACTAAAGGAGCTTAATATGTATACCCTTGAGGAAAGAAGGGAGAGGGGGGACATGATAGAAACTTTTAAGTACCTCAGTAGAATCAACAAAGTCCAAGAGGGTAGCATCTTTCAGAAAAAGAGACTTGCAAGAACAAGGGGACACAATTTAAAGATAGAAGGAGGGCGGTTTAGGGGCAATGTGAGGAAGTATTATTTCACAGAGAGGGTAGTGGATGCATGGAACAGCCTTCCTGAGGAGGTTGTGGGGCCTAAAACTGTGGGAGAATTCAAGAATGCATGGGACAGACATAAGGCAATTCTTGTAGCGGGTAGGTAGAAATAGGCTGTTGGTTAACTAGGATCTGCGGCCTATCCTGTAGGTAGGGAAATGGGCAGACTAGATGGGCCAAGCGGTCCTTATCTGCCATCAAAGTCTATGTTTCTATGTTTCTATGAGATCAATCAGTAATACGGTAACATTTAAAAAGAATGCTGGCCCAGTGGCAAGGTGGGCTGATGCCTTGGAGAGGCATGTAAGGGAAGGAGCTGCATGGTTCTTTTGGCATGTTGTATGCCTCCCATTGCTAGTGCCAACGTCCAGCCCAGCAGGATATGGGAGAAAATTGGAAGAAAAATGTCAGGTTGGCTTCTGAATCTTGTCGAGGATCACAGAAGCTTGATCCACAGGGAATAATAACTGGGATTTGTCAGCCCTGGTTACACAGTCTTTAGACAGCATCACGAGGATAGGTAAATGGCGGGCCATAGCCCTTTATGTTATGGAGTGCAAAGTAGCTGTGGAGGATGGACACATCAGGAGAATCAAAGAGGAAACAGAGTCACTGTGGGTTCACCTCACGACACCTTCAGACAAGAAAATATGAGTGTTGGTGACCTATAGACCACCTGGACAAGGGAAAAAAGAGAGAGATAGAGAGCTTGGGTTACCCTGGAAACAGGTTATGGCACCATAATTCTCACAGGGGTGGTATACAGACCCCCATCTCAGGGGGAGCGAATGGACAAGGAAATGATAGAAGGCATACTTAGAATGGGAGAAAACGGTGAGATATTGTTGATGGGGGACCTGAATATGCCAGACGTTAGCTGGAACACCCTGGCTGCAGCCACATCAAAAAGCAGATTTATTCTTGATGCCCTGCAGGGGGCATGCCTCAGACAGCTAGTGGTGGAACCCACTAGGGAGGGAGTAATCTTAGACCTGGTACTGTCAAATAGGGATGGGGAAAAGATCTCAGATTTAGAAGTGGGTAGCCATCTGGGAACAAGTGACCACAAAACAGTGTGGTTCACGATAAATACAGCCGTAGAGTCGAGCCATACAAAAGCAAGAGTGTTGGACTTTAGGAGGGCTGACTTTGGGAAAATGGGAGAGTGCCTCAGAAAAGCTAGCAAACTGGCAAGAAGGAGGGTGGAGGAACAATGGGGAAAATCAAAACAGCCATCACAGAGGGCACAAGTCTTTGTGTGAAGCAAATCAACAAAAGCAAAATGAAGGAAAAAACACTATGGTTCTCAAAAGAGGTGGCAGGAAGGTTAAGGAGAAAAGGTAGCATTCAGAAAGTATAAGAAAACACAGAAGGAGCAGGACAGAGAACTGTACCAGTTAAAGCAGAAGGAAGTGGGGAAGGCAGTCAGAATAGCAAAAAGTCCAAACTGAGAAAAGATAGCCAACTCAGTTAAGAAGGGATAAAACCTTTATAGGTACATTAGGAGCTAAGAAAGATGAAGGAAGGGAGGTGAGGCTTACTAAAGGAAGGGAGGTGGGCAGAGGATGACAATGAAACAGTAGGATACTGAATGAATACTTCTGTTAGTATTCACAAAAGAAGAGGAGGGGGAGGTACCTAAATCAAACAATAGAAACACACTGGATAGGGAGGTCAATACCAGTCCATTCACAGAAGAAAGAGTCCTGAAAGAACTCTTAAAACTGAAGGCTGACAAATTAATGGGGCCTGACGGTATTCACCCAAGAATTCTAAAAGAACTAAGGGTGGAATTAGTGACACCACTGACTACACTTTTTAACAAATCATGGGAGGATGGTGTAGTACCAGAGGACTGGAGGAGGACAGACGTGATTCCCCTTCACAAAAGTGGGAGCAAGACAGAGGCAGGAAACTACAGACCTGTTAGTTTGACCTCAGTGGCAGGAAAAATGATAGAATCACTTCTAAAGGAAAGAACTGTTGAGTTCCTAGAGGCCAGTGGGGCACAGGACCCAAGGCAACATGGATACACAGCAGGAAGGTCATGTCAGATGAATCTAATAGATTTCTTTGACTGGGTGACCAATGTGGTAGACCAGGGAAGGGCAGTGGAGATGGCCTACCTAGACTTTAGCAAGGCATTTGACACAGTCCCACACAAAATATTAATATACAAGTTAGCCAGCCTTGGAGTGGGTCCCAAGGTGGTAGCCTGGGTTAAAAATTGGCTGGACAACAGGATACAGAGGGTAATAGTAAACAGAGTTTACTCTGAAGAAAGGGGGGTTACTAGTGAGGGTACCGTAGGGTTCACTACTGGGACCAGCCCTCTTTAATGTCTTTATAAGTGACATTACAGAGGGACTGGAAGGAAAAGTATGTCTCTTTGCAGATTACACAAAGATCTGCAACAGGGCTGATACAGAAGGTGGGGTGGAGAGGTTGCAAAGGGACTTGGCAAAATTGGAGGAATGGTCAGATATATGGCAGCTGAGATTCAGTGCAAAGAAGTGCAAAGTAATGTACCTGAGAAACAAAAATCCAGGGGAAGAGTACACAATGGGGCATGAGATAGTAACAACAACAGAAATGGAAAGGGACCTGGGGTAGTCTTATCAGATGACCTTAAGGTGGGCAAGCAATGTGAGAAGGCAGTAAGGAGGGCTGGTGGTATACTGGGATGCATAGGGAGAGGCATCACCAGTAGAAAACAGGAAGTTGTTATCCCTCTGTACAGACAGTTTGTGAGACCCCATCTGGAGTTCTGCAACCAGTTCTGGAGACTCCATCTCCACAAGGACATAGGATGGAGGCTGTCCAGAGGAGGGCAACTAAAATGGTGCAGGGTCTACACCAGAATACATACGAAGAGAGATTAAAGAAGCTTAATATGTATACACTCGAGGAGAGGAGGGAAGGGGGACATGATAGAAACTTTCAAGTACATCAAGGGAATCAACAGAGTCCAAGATGGTTGCATCTTTCAGAAAAAGACATGTGCAAGAACAAGGGGGCACTATTTGAAGATAGAGGAGGGATGGCTCAAAGGTAATGTGAGGAAGTATTTTTTCATGGAGAGGTTTGTAGATACATGGAACAGCCTTTCTGAGGAGGTAGTGGACTCAAAACAGTGAGGAATTCAAGAATGCATGGGACAGACATAAAGGCAATTCTAGTGGGGGGCAGGAGGAAGTAGGCTTTTGGTTAACTAGGATCTGCAGCCTATGCATTAGGTAGGAAATGGGCAGACTATGTGGGCCAAGCAGTCCTTATCTGCCATCAAATTCTATGTTTCTATGTTTGGGAATAGCTGGAAAAGGGACTGAAGAAGCAGGAGGTGGTGATGGTGAGTGATCTCAACCTGCTGGATATTGACTGGGACATTCCAATGGCCAAGTGCACCAGATGTCAGGCCCTGTTAGATACATTCCAGGACAGCCTGCTGGTGCAGCAGGTTAAGGAGCCCCCTTGACAGGTAGGCATTCTCAGTTTGGTGCTCACCAACTCAGAGATGGTGGGTGGAGTAAGGGTAGGGGAGCCACTGGGGTCCAGCTAACATAACTCCATTTGGTTCAGGCTGGCCCTCAGGGCCAAAATGCCCTATCAAAAACTGAAGACCTAGATTTCAGAAAAGCAGACATGAACTGGAGGAAGGAACTGGTCTGAGACAAATTCACCAGGGTGGACAGCATTGGAGGTACAGATGAAAGATGGGGGTAGTCAAGGGGACCATTCTGAAGACAACAAAACCATGGATGAGAATTGTTACAAAGCAGGTACAAGACAGCAGTATGGTTCCTGAAAGAGTAAGGGAAGCAGTGAGGGCCAAGAAAAGGGCTTTAACCAGGTACAAGGAAAAGAAGGAGAAGGAGAAGGAGGAATAGGAAGAGTACCAAATAAAATCTAGGGAAGCAAAGAGGAGAGTCAGGGAGGCAAAGGCAGACACTGAGCTGCATATTGCAGAGGGAGTCAAGGGTGAGGAAAAACAATTCTTTAGATATATTAAGAAAAAAGGAAGAAGGGAGGGGGTTATTGTTAGGCTAACAGAGGGGAGGAGCGTAGTAGGAGAAGATGAATAAAAAGCAGCCATCCTTAATGATTTTGCTCTGTCTTCACAAGGGAAGACAGTGGGCTCCTGTCTGAAAGTGGCATTAAGGTGGCTGTCAGGAAGTATTCCTGAAATGAGGCAGCCAGTATTTACCAGAGAAAAGGTTCTGAAAGAGCTTGAAGCCCTAAAACTAGACAAAGCCTGGGGCTGAATGGGATGCACCCAAGGGTGCTCAAGGAATTGGCTGCAGAACTGGCTGAACCTCTAGCAGTGCTGTTCAATAGCTCAGTTCAGACAGGGGTAGTTCCAAAAGACTGGAGGGCTGTGACTGTAATCCCACTACACAAAGGGGGGGGCAAGGAGCAATGGGGTAATTACAGACATGTCACTCTTATCTCTGCAGTGGGTAAACTGATAGAGTCACTGATCAGAAAAGACCTTGTGGACTACCTAGACAGAAATGGTTTACAGGATGGTAAATAGCATGGGTTTGTGGCTGGGGGGGTTCTTGTCTGATCATCCCAAAAGTTTATTTGGCTAGATAACAAAGGTAGTAGATAAGGTCCATGCCGCAGATTTATTCCAATTTGATTTCAGCAAGGCTTTCTACTCAGTGTCGCACAGAAGATTTCTGAAGAAGCTGGAAGACCAGAGTGCAGCGAGGGACATAGATGAATAAGAAACTAGTTGAAGGAGAGACAGCAGAGGGTGGTGGTAAATGGGATCAAATTGACAGAGAGAGAGAGGTCATGAGTGAGGTGCCACAGGGATCTGTCCTGTGTCCTTTCCTCTTCAGTATGTTCATCAGCGACATTGCAGTTGGCATCCTGGGCAGGTTGTGTCTCTTCAGAGATGGCACGAAGCTCTGCAGTTGGGTAGAGAATGACGAGGGAAATGCAGAGGGATCTACAAAAGCTAGAGAGGTAGACTAACATTTGGTAGCTGAAATTCAATGTCAAAAAAATGCAAGGTTACGCACCTATGGAAAATAAAACAGGACAGAATACTGGAGGGGAGGGGTTAAACTGAGTAGCAGAGGAAAGGGACATGGGAGTCATCATTAATGACTGCCTGAAACAATCAAACCAGTGTAACAAGGCCTATGGTAAGGCTGATAGGATGCTTGGGTGTGTAGGAAGGAGTACTGACAGCAGGAAAAAGTAGGTACTACTACCTCTATATAGGTCACTGGTGAGGCCACACCTGGAACACTGTGCTCAGTTCTGGAGTCCTCACCTAAGGAAGAACAGGGACAGACTGGAGACGGTAAAAATCAAGGTGACAAAGATGATTTAGCTCCAACAGGGCAGATCACATGAAGATTGTCTCAAGGCACTGAACATGTACTAGCTGGAAATCAGATGAGAGAGAGGATAGACAGAGATCTTCAAGTTCTGATGGATTAAACAAAGTTAACTGCAGGGAACTATTTAGCATGAGTATAGAGTCAAAAACCCAAGGGCATGAGTAGAAACTGGTGGGGGTGAAGGTTTAGGAGGGATGTGAGGAAATTCTATTTTATGGAAAGATTGTGGAGCCATGGAACAGTCTGCCAGTAGAGGTTGTAGGCACCAAGACTACAAATGGTTCCAACGTGGCTGGGACAGAGTAAAGGGTCTGGTGGTTGCTCAGGTCTGCAGCAATAGGAAGGGAAGCAAGGGGGTGGACAGGGAAGGATAAAACCCTGCATAGACAATAGGGCCCAGAGCAGATACAGAACTCCGGGCAGACTAGAGGGACGTGGTCTTTTTCTGCCATCATTGTCAATGTTTCTATATGTTGATAATGATGTCGCCTTGACTCTAAGCTTTCATTTAAAAAAGATTATATAGTGTATGGTGAAATGCTGTTATACATGGAATTCCATGCTTAGATTATGCTTGTTGTGATGTAGTAGTGACATCACTATATTTAAATGTATCCATCCATGTTTAAATGTATCCAGTCCATGCCTAGATTAGGTTGTTTGCTGCAGTAGTGACATCACTATGCATTGTGCTGTAGTGGTGATGCCACTACTGCAACACAACTTAAAATGCTGCCACACAGCTGCTTTCCTCTAGCCAATCAAGAAGAAAGTTGTTTTTCAACATGAACTTACAGAAACAGCTGCAGTCACTAGCCTCACATTGAATCAGTAATCTGAGCCCACCACCAACCCTCAAGTGACTCTTCCTCCCAACAGCCAGTTCATTGAAGGGAAGCAGAATGTCTGAAATGGGCATGGATGCCTATACACTAAAAACGATAGAAGATGGGTATCCATACACTGAAAAGCCTCTATCATTATCTCAAGTTTTCTATGGCAACCAGGAAACCTCTTGAGCTTAGTGCTCAAGGTCCCTGGTTGCCATAGAACTCTCGATGGACACACAGGCTTGTTGTGTATGGCTGCTCATACATTATTCTCTATGTTCTTGAAAAGAAATGGGACCTGTATACAGGATAAAAGACTGGCTAACAGCTGATACTGGAAAAGCAGTAGGTTGACAAACTACGGTTCCCATACTGGATCATGAGTTAATAATTTTTAGTCTAGTGCATGGCACTGTGTTAAACCACATAAATGTGCTATGCACTAAAATTGGGACATTTTCCTTGATAACTTACAACAGAATGCATCGTTGTCTAGAGTTTCTCTACCTTAATTCGCTCCCCTTTGACACAAAATTCATCTATGTTAGCTAGTTTAGTATATTCCGTATTGCCCACTGGCACCCTTGATTGCTTAGTAGAACAACTAGTGGCACCTAGTCACAATGTTAACTCCGGGTCCTCTACACAAAATATACTAAAGATACCTCTGAAAAAATCCTATGTGGGTCAAAAATTGCTTGCCTATGTTACAGTATATGTTTGGAACCCCATGCCATCATGTATCAGGAACACAAAATCCCACAGTGCTTCAAGTCACTTTTCAAAACTTAACCTGCTTGACAAATCCACCTTTAATTGTCGATTGGTGTGCTCTGCATTGTCCTTCAGATAACTACAGTATGTAAAGAGGTGTTCTCAGCTGTTGATTCAGTGTATTCCAGTACTGCTTCTATTTGTAGTTGTTATCTGCCTTGCATAAATATGTTTTACCATTTTAATGCAGATTTGCCTTATATAGCCTCATAATTGCATACAGTTTTACTGTTGAATGATGATCCATGTTAGGTTGTCATACTTGATTGTTGGTCTGCACTTTAACTTGTTGTCTTATATTCTATACCTGTCATACTATATACAGTTTTTTTTACTACCCAGGTCATTCCAGTAAAAGGGGTCCAATACCCAGTGTACTTACCAGTAGAAACACAGAAACACAAAATCTTGCCAGCAAAAGAAGGCATTGCCGTTTAGCAAGTCTACTCGATCTGTAGGTATGAGTATCTTATACAGGAGGCCAAACTCTGCCCCCTCCCATGCTCCCCTAATCTGTCCCTGTACTTGTCCTACCCCTCCCTCTGGTGCACATAATCTCACTGGGCCTAAATAATTTTCTAGAGTATGTCTTTTTATTGGTAAAAGAGGCTTTTGAGATGTCTCTTAGCTAATCAAGAGTGTTATCTTGTGAATTCTTAAATTCTGGAACCAAATGGAGGTGCAAGATGATACGCTTGATAATCCAAGAGACTTCTCAAAAGCCCAATTAGCCTTTTATAAATCATGTGACTTGTGCATGAGAAGCCTGTTTGTCCATGTACTGTCACTGCTCCACATTACTCATTCACATGCCTGGGATGAACCAGCGCCTTATGCTAATGAGAAGCACTCATCGGTTTTAAAACCTGGCTACTCAGTCATGTTCCCAGGATGAGTAGCATCACGTGCTAATGAGAAGAGCAGCAAAGTGTGCAAAGTTGTAAGGTCAAACATTATCCATCCAACCTAGCAGGAATTCATTCTGGATGGTAATGTGACCATGGCAATACAAGCATACTCATCAATGCCTAAGCCTGTATCTGTCTCCATCATTGTGGTGAGTCAGTCTAGCCACACTGAGGATTAGGACCTGTGTTGCTTTTGGTGAGTGACCACTATTTTGTTAATTTTTATTTTAAATGTTGGAAACAAGATTGTTGGGTGGGAGGACAAGCTAGCGGTGAGTGGGAGGATAAGCTGACAAATGGGCAGGCAACAGGAGTGCGAATGGTAGTGTATATTTGTATTATTCTTTCATAGTTGAGAGCACTTTTTATAATGAGGGTCCCAGTGTAAAAGAAAATGACAAGAATGTGGAGTGTTCACAGTATTCCAGCACTAATGGAACATGATGCATGTGAAGTCCTCTTTGCTGTATAAGAGGTGTTCACATGCAGCACTGCCTCCAATTGTTGTCTGTGACAAAAAAAAAGATGGTTTACACTATTTGCTAGAGTCCTCCTTGTTTAATACCTGTTATTCAAAAGATAACAAATTAATAAATAACATTTTAAATTATCAAAAATTGAAACTATAGCCATATTAACCTTTGATAATATTGCCCTGACTCCTAACTTATGCTTTAAAAAATATAGGACTCTAGCCCTAATGATTCCAAAGTTAACATTTTTTTAAGATGACAATTGAAAAAGGGTTAACTTTGGAACCATTATTACTAGAAAGTTTTTTTTTATTAAAAAAAAATCTTGGTATCATCTTGGCATATAGTGAATAAGAGATGTTAGGAAAGTTTGTAATTAGCATTGATTAAAAAAAAAAAAATTCTGCATCTCCTCCTACCCTCACTTACATCTCTTGCTCCCTCCAGAGACCTGCTGCTCATGCCCGTTGGCAGGATTTTTACAGGGGGAGGTTATCTTTTTTGTGGTCTGTGTCCCGCTCCCAGGGGTTGATATCCACCGCTTGCAGCTGGTGCAGAAAGCTGCAGCACAGTTGTTGATGGGGACTCCTCGTTCGAGTCACATCATGTCAGTGTTGTGCGAACTGCACTGGCTGCCGATTCAGTGGCGGATCACCTTCAAGGTTGGGCTTCTGACCTTTAAGGCCCTGCATGGACAAAGCCAGGACTATCTACAAGAGCTCCTCTGCCCCTACTGCCCCGGGCAACCACTCTGCTCAGCTGATGAGAGGTTTGTTACAGATTCCCAGGGTACGCCTTTAAACATTTGGGGCCTGTGCTTTTATGTATGTGGCCCCATCCTGGTGGAATTTCTACTCTAAGATACGTGAGTGCACGACTGTGGAGGGTTTTAAAAAGGCCTTGAAGACCCATCTGTGGTGTAGCACCTACCCAGAATGAATATTTTAGATATTTATGCATTTGGTTATTCAGGTGTATGGATTTTCTGTTTTATTGGATTTTATATGCTATTTTATTGTATAGCGCCTTTGTTTTGGAAAGCTTTATTTATGTATTTATTTATTTATTTTTGCAAAAAGCCGGGGTCTGGTGGACCCAGAAGCCCAGGGGTTCTAGATGCTCTGTGGTGCATTTTCTGGCATATTTTGAAGCTAGATGACTCACATCTGAGCTCTCCTCTACCCCATGCTCTAAAATTATGATGTGTCTAGCTGCAGGGTGAATACTTACTTGTATTATGTACGTGAGGTTAACAAAATGCTGACGTAGTATGCGATATATATATATATATATATATATATATATATATATATATATATATATACGTGTGTGTATGTATGTCTGCAGCTGCCACCTGCTGGTTTGACATAGGCCAGGCCATGAATGTCAGTATTTTGCTAACCTCACGTACAGAATAGAAGTGTGTATTCACCCTGCAGCCAGCCAGCCAGATAGTAGGGGTCTCGGTGCTGCTAGGCTTTCACCAGGATTTTTACAAATTATATTCTTTTTTTGTAGTGTGTGACTTGTTCAAAAAAGCCAGGGGTCTGGGTGCTGCCAGGCCCCCTGAAGCCCAGGGGTTCTAGATGCTCTGTGGTATATTTTCTGGCTTATTTTGAAGCTAAATAACTCATATCTGAACTCTCCTCTACCCCCTTGCTCTACAATTGTGATGTGTCTAGCTGCAGGATGAATACATACTTGTATTGTGTAGGTGAGGTTAGCAAAATGCTGACATTGTAGTATAAGTGATACATATATTGGCTGCAGCTGTCACCTGCTGGCTTGACATAGGCCAAGCCATGAATGTCAGCATTTTGCTAGCCTCACATACAGAATAGAAGTATGTATTCACCCTGCAGCCAGACAGATAATAGGGGTATGGGGACTGCTAAGCCCTCAGAAGCCCTGGGTTGCTATATGCTCTGTGGTTCATTTTCTGACTAATTTTAAGGCTCAAGAAGTCGTCTGTCAACTTCCCTCCACTCCTTGCTGTCAGAACAATTATTACTACCTGTGTGGCTCACATTGTATACTTATATGTATTCACTAACTGAGGACAGAAAGAATCAGTTTACTGTACCTCAGGTCAGATTTTACAGCTGGTTTTGGCTGCGTATTGTACAGTACTAAACTGTTGCAGCGCCAGCTAAAAGTCCGTAGATCCCCCCACTCCTCCCAAACCACCTTGCTCCAAAGTCGGATTATTTAAACCCTGCTTGCCAAAACAGTTGCACATCAATAGGTGAAGTGGCAAATGTGCCAAGAAGATGAACATTTATTTGGTATTTAGTAAGTTACTAAATAATTTAATAAAATTCAAGAATTTAGACAACCCCTTGGTCATGCAAGCAGACCATTTTCATCAAGGTGGACCAGTGGCACTATTAACAAAACAGTAATTAAAATGTTTCAGCAAATACAACTGGTGCACATTTCTTTTGCCATCTATGCAATATTCCCATTAACTAGCCATATGACTTTCATGTTACTTTTCTCACAACCAAGATGAAAATTAAAATAAGGAGCAGGTGCACTGGAAGTACAAACTGAATCTAGTTTTTCATAGACAAAAATTATCTGTTACACAAAAGCAATACTAGCCAGATATTGAAAAATCTGCAAGTTTTTTTTTTTTGGTTTTCTTTCTGGGCATGCTGGTCTCCCATAGGTCACAGTTCAGTCTCTGACTTCTGACTGTTCAAGGCAGTTGAAGGCATAGTCAGTCTGTGCAGCTAGTAGCCAAATTAAATAATCTCCTTATTGAAAAATTATTATTGCTGTGAGAGAGCTTAGCCTTGTCTGACACTCTTGAGTAAACGATGACTCTGAACTCTTTGTGTGACTCCAAATAAAATCTGGGAGTTCAGAGGGCTGTCAGCTCATAATTTCAATTTGTTTGTTTATTTTAATGTTCATTGACAGCTGCTGACTACTCCCCAGTACTGACAGCCACGTCCATTGAGTCCATCTTGTCTTTTATCTGCTTTCTACATTTTTGAAGTCGTCCCCAGCTGAAAAATTGAACAGCCCAAAGCCAGCAAGTTGCTGACCTGCCATTCAAAATATTCAGGTATTGGCCCCAGTTACGCTGAGACTTACTTTTCAGGGCCTTTTCCCCCAAGTCACAACTGCCATGCTCATTCTCACTCACAGTCCGTGCCGGCGCAGTGTGAATTACGGGCAGAGCCATCCTATGATGCACTTTGCATCACATCCAGATATGTCCACCGACTGGAGCATCGGATGACGGGGCAGGACCAGAACAGGTGGCCACGGCGCAAGAGCCAGGGCAGCTTGACTATTAGCGACCTGATTGGGCGGTGGGTGATGCAAATTGGGGGGGCAGCAACTTCTCAAGGGGCTGCTCCATGTTTGCAGTCCAGTGGGATGGGGCGGACTGGGTGTGGGGAGCCAAGGCGCCTCCCCGCTCGACCTAGGGACTCCTAAAGCAACAGAGTCCTGTAATGTTTAAAGGTACAGCAATTACTTAAAATTGGGAAACAAATATTGGTAAAAAAAGAAGGTTCCAAATGAGGAGGAGGGTGCATTCAGACCTGATGAACCCCAGCTGGCAACGGGCCTGGAGATACCCTCAGAGGAAGGACTTTGCTTTGTTTGAACTACTTATGTTTAAAATGCATTCTGTACAATTGTTTTTAATTTTATTGTTATTAAAAATAGTAAAACGCTACTTGCAGATGTTATAACTGCATCTGGTTTCCTATGCCTCCTGGCCTATGCCTTGAAGACAAGAAGGAAGACAATAAGAAAAGGTCAAGGGCAGTTGCTGGGAGAAGAAACGTCATGAAGAACTGACTTTAGGGAGGAGGTAAAATTGTGTGGGTGGGTCGCCCAGACTGTGAATATCACTCCCAACGTAGGAAGTGCTTGTGTAGTGGGTTGCCCAGCTCCATCCCTCAGCATCACTGTATGATGCCTCTGCATCATGCCCTGGACCGCTCCAGCCCAGGGTGAGTCACTTCTGATTGTAACTCAATTCACTCTCTGCCAAATGGTGATGCAGGTCACCACCAGGCCGGGCGACTTATTGGTGATTTAAAATAGTACCAATACATCTTTTAACATATTAAAAAAAGATCAATAATATTTAAAAAATTGATAAATAAAAACTGTATAATTATAACCTATGTATGTCACCACTCGCCAAGTCTCCACATATTCATTTATAAAAACATGTCTGATCCTAAAATAACTGATTCTAAGGATAATTTCTTTGAAGATGACTCACTTTTGAACAGTTACAGCTAGAAACTTTTTTTTTTTACAGAAAAGCTTGGCATCATGCTGACATAATTGTCTCCTCCCAGAACAGTTTGATACCTGTCAACAGAGAGTCACCTCCTATCCTATCAGGGATATCCTAGCAGGGGTCCCACAGGGCTTCATCCTGGGTCTGATACTTTTCTCCATTTTCCTAAATGACCTTCCCTCTGCCTGTGTCTCTTCACATATCCACATGTATGTGGATGGCACAGTCATCTACACTTCTGGCCCTTCAACCTCAGCTGTGGAGGTCCCGCTCCAGCATGACTTCCACAATGTTCTGCACTGGTTTCACAACAACCAGCTCAAGGTTAACACCAAGAACATTGTGACCATGACCTTTGGCACCAGCCATAAACTGGCATGGCTCTCGCCTTCCCCTGTCTTTTCCACCTTGGACAGCACCCACTTGGAGGTTATCCCGCTTTCGAGTATCTTGGTGTGTGGCTAGATAGCAAACTTAACTTCTCTGCCCACATTGACACCATCTGTGTCAAACTTCACTCCAAGCTTGATGTTTTGTATTGTAACAAAGTCTGCATCTCCCCCCAGGTCCACTTGGAACTGGTAACCAAAATGGTCCTTCTGTTTTTTGACTATGTGGACATAGTCTATGGCACTGCTCCCTCCTCTTCCCTTGCCAATCCTCCCACTACCCTTGTGTTACCAGTCCCACTGCTCCACCTTTATTGCCAAATACTGGTTTGGCTCCCTTCCCTCCTACCTTTCCCGCACCCCTTCCTCTTCTTACTCTCTATGCTCCAGTGATTCCGACACCTTCTCTATTCCCCATCCTCATTCATGTGCTGGGCAAGCTGCTTTCTTCTACTGTTTTCTCTCCCTCTGGAACCTGCTCCCCTCCTACCTTCATCTCTCCTCCTCTCTCCATACCTTTAGACACCTGTTAAGGCACAGTCCTTCTACCCCTGTACCTGTCACCTCCTCTTGAACCTCTGTCCTTTTGTCACCATTTCTCCTATCGCCATCTGCATGCCTAAGATTCTGTAATTTTGGGCTAACTGTGCTTCTGGCCCTCATTCTGTTCTCTATTCAGTGTGACACTTAATTGATGCACTCTAGCATGAATTAGTCAGTGTGTGCATGTATTGAATCCATGCTCTGTTCTCTGTATTCAGTGTAAAATTCCATATTGTTATTTCATGAGGGACTTCTTACTTTGTCTCCTCACTTGACTGCCTATATATTTTACACTTTTGTATTTTTGTACTATAGTTGTGTGTAATGCCTTTATGTCAGTCTGTACTCTCTTTCCCCCCAACCCTGGGTTGCTCCTGGAAGTGAGACTTGGCTCAGTGTGCTTTTTCTGGTTACCAAAATTTTAAATAAATAAAATACACAGCAATACACATTTCACTGTAATTATGGTTACAAGTACATTGATACACAGTAATTATGGTTACAAGTACATTGATATTGATTGAAGTACATGGTGTACATTGATACACAGCTTATTGATACATGTACTGTATCCTTACGAGATTAATTCTGTACTTATGCCACCTCAAACGTTTCATGATGCTTTGCAAAAATGGGTAAATGAAAATTACCTATATACACTGTAGCTACAGTAGGAATAGTTATGAAGAATATTTTACTGGTATTCCATCGTATCTCATTTCTTTCTTTATCTGAAATCTGCAACAAATAAATGGTGGGATGTCCACCGAAGACACAACGTCTCATTTCTATGAGGTTGCTTTAAGACATAGAAACATGGAAGTCGATAGCAGATAAGGACCACAAGGCCCATCCAGTCTGCCCATTAAAGACATGAAGGTACAAAAAGTGCTTACTTTATAGTCCAGTACAATGAGATACTGTACACACATGCTAGTTTTAAAATGGATATATATAAATACAATATGTAAGGAACAAGGCATGACAGAGGGAGATTATGCTACAGTTTGTTAAAATACCGAACGGTGGGTTGGAGTCCTGAGCCTGAAGGGCAAGGACTGCAACCACCATCATATAATGAAATAGTACACCCCCCAATGGAATTGTCTAACTCCACTTATAAAATGTTAAATAATGTTAGTTTTTTTAGCACTGTAGTAGTGTTACGATTTGGTGCTGTATCTGTATATAGCTGGCTTTAGAGCATTAACATAAACTGGATATATTGTATGGATTAGGTTGCAGCTGGTAAGCTGCACTAGTTAGGTGCATTTGCACTGCAAAAAGTAGGATACGGTTGTATGATCATACTGTGTCCTGTTGCTTTACATAGGTATTCCTGAATTTTAACTTCCCGTACTGATCTGTTAGGCTAAGCTGAAATCCTGGGCTATGCTTCCTGCACTTTCTGTATGATCTGTGTCATACCTGGAAACCTAGGCTGTTGACTATCTGTCATGTGACCTCACTCCAGTGCACTGCAATGCCGTTGATTAGGTTCAAGCAGTGAGTTTGAGCTGTCCTGTGTTTCTGTTTGCATGCCAGATTTGTAACTGGACATCGATTAGCTTTTGGGGCAATGTGCGAGAAATTTGCTTATGTTTTAGTGATGTATATATGTGTGTCTTTTGTTGTGTAGAATTATAGTTTTGAAATATATTTTGTGTTTTTATTAGGTGTTTAAATGTTTTTCTTGTTTGAGCAGCACTGAGACTTTTTACATTTGGATCTTTGAGTATGAAGTATGTTTTTGCTGCATGATTTTTATGTTGCTGGGTTGTTTGATTTGCTTTGTGACTTTTTGACCCTCAGGATATGTAATTAGAATATTGACCATTCTGACCACAACTGATTGTGCTCTCAATTAATGCAATGCAACCTATATCATGTCTTCTGAGCATGGGTATATGCTAGGTTAACACGGTACCATGTGACGGGTTCCTGACCAATGTGGAGCCAAAATAACTAGACCCCATTTTACAAAAATGTCTAAATGCACTCAAATGTTCATGGTATAGCAATACTGTAACTCTTCTCCAAGCATTAGTTCACACTTAATAACAACAGATACAAGCATCCTGCTCATAACATGGAAAATCTGAAACTGACACAGAACATCTACCTCAAAAGTAAAACAAGTACTGAGACTGGTGTCACTAATAGGAAGTATCATATGACTCTCATCTCAGTGTCACTCAAGAAACTGGTTCTGAAACACTGGAAATATGATGCCACTATCACTTATAATGAGTGGTTGAATGAGTTTCTGCCAACCTCAGATTGGAAAAGATGATTGCTAGTTTGAATAATCGAATGCCTAGATTTAGGAGAATCGAGGGTCTTATTTACACCCTTTTTTCTCTGTAAGTACTATTGGTAGTGTCATTAGGTACTGTTGTCATTGTGTCTTGCAAGATTCCAGCCATGCATGGGGTGAGGGTAGGGGTGGGAGGCAGAATAAAGGGAGACAGATGGTGAATTGGGTGAGAATGTAGGGGTAGGATCTGGGTGTGGGAGGGGAGTGGGAGGTGGTGGGTGTATCCCTACCAGCTATTACTACTTCTTGTATCATCATTATCTGTTTGGTTATTTGGTTTATAAGATAAAATCTTTAATAAACTTTATATTAAAAAAGTAAGGATTAAGCCATGTGAAAGGATGGATCTACTGTGGAATTAATCCATGGTTGGGGGAAGGAGTTGGGGCATGAGGCCAAAGGATGAGTGCCTCCAATGACCCAGCCATGGATTAATTCCACAGTAGACCTATCCTTTCAAGTGGCTTAATGCTCTTGGAACATGGCAATGATTGTATGACTAATATTCTCTAAATAAATGAGAACAGACAGACTGATTTAGTTTTGGAATGCTTTATGCTGAGCTGCTAAACACGGTGTACACACAGCACAAAACAATTGGAACACACCTATTGGAAATATCATGGCTGCTATTTAACCTTTGCAGAAATTAGCTTTCATTACAAGTTTTAAGCTTTCTAACATCAAAACATATTTTAAAACTTTTCAAAAACTTGCAGTTAACTTTCTACACTAGGTTCTTTGATTTTCATTTGTGTGTATTGCAAGATATGGGTTGCACTGCATGATGGGACTGTGCTAGGGTAGATCTTCATGTTTTGTTCCTGCAGTTCCCTTGGCAGGTCAACAGATGGCTTTGAACAATGCTAGCAGCACAGCACTGTTTTACAGCTATTTTTAGATCAATTTACAAATGTACTGAATTGAGCCAATCTGAAAAAACTTTCATAGACCAAGTACTATTTTTCTGAGTATTAACTTCACTTTTTTTCTCTCTAAATTATCCAGCTCAGCTGGAGATAGAACAACATGACGTTTACTGCTTTCACCTTTCAAATACTTGTTTTGACTAGTATTGTTAGTTTCTTTCTTCAATTTCCTTTTGTTTTTCTCACTTTCTTTATTTTTCCTTTCACCCATAGAAGTAGCCTCTTTCTTTGATCTTGGTTTGTTTATCTCACTGTCTTTATTATTTTTGCTTTCTGTTATAGAGGGTGCGGGCTCATCTTTACCATAGTGTGCATTTACTGAGGTAGTGATGCCTACTACTCCACACACCCAAAAGTTGACATTAAAATTATGGAGTGCTCTCCTTCTGTGCTTCACTTGTGAATGGTGATCCACTGAGTAGGTTGGTGGGAAAAACAGGGAATTCTGCTGTTTTACGATGGCTGTGAAACAATGCTAGCAGCATAGCACTTTTTTACTGCCATCTGTTAGGCTGCCATGGGAACTGCACTTTAGCAAAGAATTGCTGGAGCAAGCATGGATTATTAGAGAACTTTGCTATGTATTTTATTGTGGTTCTTACTGGTATTACACAAGCAATTATGGTTCTACTGTGGAAATAATCCATGGTTGCTTAATGGTCAGCTGTTGCTGTTTATCCAATTTATGTTAGTTATTTTAGCCTCTTGTTTAGAGCCATGTTACAATACAGAACAACCAAGATCCAACTCCTTGACCCCTGCTGAATTGTGCTAAATGACAGTCTTCTCAGGAAGATTTGTGGTGCCAACTACTTCTGCAAAATTTACCCTAAAACCTCTAAAGCTGAAGTGTGATGAGTAGGGATGGATTGAGTCTAGAGTATGAGGATCTCATTGTGTTCTGGCTCCATTCATTGGCATCAGCTGAAATGTACTATTCGAAGCTGATTACTACATTTACTTTCCTTCATGTGCTATAAAGGGTGTATAATGCACATTCATCTTGTGGCCAGAAGATTGGAAGGCTATGGGTTTTAGCCTCACACCAGGAACTTGGGATATAATCCTAACACTGACACTGAGGTGCAGCATGAGGGGGGCGCTGCACTCCTGAGGTGCCCTCTTTTGGATGAGACTTTAAATTGAGGTCCCATCTGTTTCCTCCAGAAGTTTTTCAGGTGGATGTCAAAGGTCCCATGGCACTTCTCAATAAGAGTAGGGGATTTTTTTTTATTTAAAACAAAAGACAAGATACAGAAATAACAAATAAAAGGATAATAAAATAGAAGAAATGAAAAAAAGAATAAAAACAGAAAAAAAACTTTAAAAAAAGGAAAGAAACAAACCAACAATTCAAACTCACAAATAAATATAGGGAATCACTTTCATTATTAAATAAATCAGATTATGATAACATGTTCCATACCTCTAAGATGGTTTATAAATCCAAAAAAATAAACCCATAACACAGCAAGCTGTTTCCCAGACATTCTTTTAACATCAAAATTAAACACCACTTGCAAGGCAGAATCTACCAGAGAAACAATAGAAGAATAAGTCATCCTAAGTTGCTCTAGCACCAACTTGCATCTGGTCTGCCACAGATAGAATTTTAGGCATGCCATAAAGACTTGTAGTGTGCTTTTATTATATTTCCGTAATGTCCTTGGAAAGTCACGGAGATCTAAACTTTCATAGGTGAGTCATTCCAGCCATGGAAGTTTCCAATGTCTGGCTGCATAGCCCCAAAATCCCTTACTGAAAGTACAATACAAGAAGAAGTGCTCCATCATTTCTAAATCTGCCATACGTACAGGGAAGGGGCATGAATATTTCTGTATGGCCTTGTTCTTATGATTACCCCGGACATTTAATCTGCCATATGTGCAAAGCTGCACTACATCTCACATCCTTATCAGAATAAAGGGGTCTTGTAATTGCTCAATCACTAACTGTCTCTTTCCTGTCTGACTAAATTTAGAATCTGGCTCACAGGGACCTATCTTCTTTAAAATAATCTCATAGAGGTACTGCTGGCTAAACATAAGAATATGGTGTTTTTCTACCTGCCACTTTGCTAATTTATGTATAGCAGGTTTCAAAAAGCCTGGGACAGTTAGGTGTTTTGACAATTTTGGGGGAACATTTATCCAATGCATCAAATAAGTATCCATCATACTTTCCAGCCATACATTTGCAGGCATAACATGATCTGAAAGTATTAATTTCAGAGAACTAGACAAAAAACAGTATGAAAGAATATGACTGAATGAATCATGTTTACTTCCCTTTATTTCTGGGCAAATACAAAAAATCTCTTTTAGTCGGGTCAAATCGACTACCCCAAAACATTTAAAAAAAAATACTGTATAAAGTAGTTTCTAACCGAAGTGGTAGGGGGAACACATAACTGATATATAACAAGTCTGGTAATAAAAATTGTTTAATAAGCCAGACGCTTTTTTTGTTTAGAGAATGGGCCATTTTTCTATCTCTGGACCTTAGCCACACAAGACCCCAATCTCTCAATCCAATTTAAAAAGGCCATATCACCCTTACCATAGTTTATCCCCAACATTTTATTAGGACCTGGTACCAAAGCAATGCCACCTATATCTGTTACAGCTGCCAGATTATCCTGCAAGGAAATACCAACACTTTTTGTAAGGTTTAAAGTGGCACCTGAAGAGAGAAAAAAATTGTCAAAAACCTGCAACAAAGCTTGGCCACTGCCTATAGTTTTCAAAAATATATGAATATCATCTGCATAAACAAGAATTGTTAAGGTACCTACACTTTTAGGCCAAGAGAGGTCTATTATAACTTCATGTTCTATAATTCTCTGGACAAAAGGATCTAAGGAGAAAGCATACACTAAAGGGTTAAATGGGCACCCCTGCCAGACCCCCTACTGAAATTTTAACAATTTTACTAACTATTCCCTTATTATAGGAGGATACATGAGCATGTTGATAGAGTTTTGCTATCCATTCTACTAGTATTGCAGGTATACCATAGTGCCTTAAAGACTCCTTAAGAAATTGACATTGAACTCTGTTGAAGGCTTTAGCTCGATCCAACAACAAAAACACTTCAGCTGGATGCCGTTGGTAATAAGTCAATACATCATGCATTATGCATAAGTTATTCTGGATATTTTATGAGGTATGAAACATGTCTGAGCAGAGTATATAAGTGATGATGCCACCTCCAGTAATCTAGTATTCAAAATTTTAGTTAAAATTTTGTAATCAGAATTTAAGAGGCATATCGGCCTCCAGTTATTAAGGTCTGATCTTTCTGCTGACTTATACAAGTGTAACCCCTATGTGACACTATCCTATAGGTTACTACCCCTGCCTGCATGACTAAGCATAGGCTGAGGGGCCTGAGCTCAGTGAATGGGTGCCTCCACCCGGAGAAATGGTTTTGGGGTTGAGTACTGCTGTTAGTATAGCCCTCCGGGATGCTATAGCCATCCACCAACCCTTCTAGTGGCTTAAATAGTTCAGCAACAAAACATTCACATTTACCATATGACAGTAATGATACACTCACGCCCCCTGCACTTACCACCAGGGCTGGATCTTCTGCAATTGCCCTGGAGACCCCCTGGAAAATAAGACTAGTGATACAACAATACAAAAGCAGTACTGTATCCCCACCAATAAGGTACACACTAGCCAGGTTAAATGCGCCACACCACAATCTGTTTTATTCAGGAGATGTGAACAAGGTTGGGCGTAAATCTAGTAAGTGATTAGCAATTCTGATTATATTCAGGTGGATAAAGCATGCACTGTAAGTCCCTCTGACACCAGTCCCACAACCCTAGGTAACCAGTTGGTGAACAGGCTAGCCTGAAGCGCTGTCTGCAGGGCCAGCATTGTAGCTGTTGTTGGGGCCCTAGGAAAGAAAACAATTAGCATGCACTCAACCTAAATATTTGTAATCCAGAGCTGGATGGCTCAGTCTGTTGTAATAAACCCAAAAACAACAAAATCAGATGAACACACAAATGACTGCAGCTTTGTTGCAGGGAGCTACCCTGTTTTGTACTCACGCTACCCAGACCAGGATGCAGGACGCACAAAATAAAGACCTCAGGATGTTGTACTAGATTGCCTGGGGAAGCAGGGCCTACACGACTCACCGTGGTGGTTGCTACCTGTTCAGTGATGTTGAGCAGGGGCTGAATCCTCAAGGGGTCTTTCACTGGAAATGTCTTTGAGTCATGGGCAGCGGTGGCCTAGGCCGAGGTCGCAGGGCCCAGGCAGAGCGAGCAGTTCAGATGAAGTCTGTGATAAGTGCTAGAACAACCTCCAGCTGGAGTAACAGAACTCGTGGTGGGGAACCAAATCGCAACCCACACAGCACATTCAGCACATCTATAACACTTAAAGCAACTTGCCACCGTTCCGATTATGTCCATTTGCAAACCACAGCTTCCTCTGTGCAAACCTTTTAATCTGAGGCTCACTCTAGTACCGGTGGGCCAATCGCTCTGGAGCAAGTCTTTGTCCACTCAAGTAGCAGCTACTCACTTTGTCTCTTCAGACACAGGTCCCGTTCAGGTAATCAGATGAAGTCTGACTTTTACATTCAAAGCAGTTCTTCACACTGGAAGGTATGACAGGTAGGCCAGCAGAGCCTTCCCACCGATTCTCACATGCTCCTACGCAGGAGCAGATGTTCGATGACTCAAGCTGTTTACTCTCCAAACTCCAACTCTTGACTAACACACTGCTGCAGTCAGATCTGGGGATTTCCTGGTAATCCAAAAGGTTTGGTTGGCGAGGGAACTGTCTGTCATAGCAAAGGCTCCCCCTCCAGGTCCATTTAGGTGCCAAACCTCAAAAAAACACAATTCCCACAGAATTTCAATCCCAGAAGACCTCTGGAGACAATCTCCATCTTATGTCCCCTGAGGTTCGATTGGGTCAACACTGGTAGTTCCAGAACCAAAATGATGGCTCTCATTCAAATGTTCATGCTGCAGATGGAAGAGGTTAGACAAACTTCTACAGCATTACTATTATAACAGATAAACAGTGAATAATCACATTCCCTAACAGAGCTCCTTTACACAAATAGTGACTGCAGAATGGAGCAGAAATATGGACTGTCTGGCTGGTCATGAGCCTTAAATCAACTGGACCCAGTCCAGACCAATAGCATAGTGGTTCTCTTAAAGAGACAGGCACGAAGGCTTAGTAGAGCACACTCATGCAGGCAATTAAACTGCTGGACATAGAACATCATTCCTGACAGTGGGCATTAGATAAGCCCAGGAAGACATTATAGGAACTCCTATTTGTAGGGGTTACACTCTTTCTTGCCTGGAAAACTTGCGTCCCACGCAAGTCTATGTTGTACTATAATATTCTATAGAAAAACATTATACGTAACAGGCATGTTTCATTTGATATACCACAAAGAAAAGACTGATGCATCAGTAAAAGTAAATGGCATAAAGCAGTACTATACTTGTTCATGATAATAATTTAGACTTTCTTGGAGGAACAGACACAGGCTCAGTGTTTTTAACATTTGCATTGGAGTGTGCTCCCGTACAGAGGGATAGCTCTGCACTGGTTGTTGATTCCATACCGGAAGCACTTTCGGCTCCTTGTTCTGTTAACTCTGATTCAGCAACATGACTCTCAGCACTGGGATCCAAAGGAACCCTAGATTCATCATCCAGGGGGAATTCCATGGAATTTAAGTCCTGTAACACTTGGTCAACACTCTCAACATCATCCATTCCATTATTGCCATTTGTCATAGCAGGTTCTGGATTATTGCTTTCACACAGTTCTGTATATTCTGGTATGCCACCAGGAAGGCTTTCTGTTGCAGGCTCTCTTTCTTGCAATTCAAATAACTCCACCAGACACACAGAGTCAGCTACATCAGAAGTCACACTTTCGCCTCACTATCAGGGGTACAGGGTCTGTGGAGAAGGCTGGAGGGTTAAGCAGCCCTGAAGGTCCAGCTTCATCCCCAAAACTGCACATGGGATTACCTTGAAGCAACTGACTCAGTTCATAAGATGGGTAATAGGATGCTTCACACTCACTGTCATCAGACTCAAACTGGTAATCAATGTTATTTTGGGCCTGCCTGGGGAGACATGTCCCGGGGATGAAGGGTACCCAGCATGTCAAGTAGGGTTCTGTTTAACCTTTCATGCTGTGAATCCCCCTTGGGGTGATGGGGGTAGTTTGGGACCTTTTCACTCCCCAGAGCAAGAGCATTTCTTTAATCTGGTGGCTTTCAAAATCTCTCCTCTGATCATAATAAATTCTCTGAGGTGCGCCATAATAGACAAAGAACTTTTAACTAAGACCTTGGCCACTGCAGATGCTTTCTGGTCCTTAGTTGAGTAAGCTGGGGCATAATGTGTGAAATGATCAGTCACCACTAACACATTTCCAACATTCTTCAGGTCAGGTTCCAGACAAAAGAAGTCTCCATGGGCATGCTGGTTGAGATATTGACCATGGGTGCAGCCCTCTAGGGTGGAGCTCTTCTTTGGAGACAACGGCTGCAAGTCTTGATATGGGCCTCAATGCCAGCCCCCATCTTCGTTCAGTAGAACTGAGCATGGGCCAAGTCTGTGGTTCTGTCACAACCTAAATATCCCATCTGATCATGGAGGGCCCGTAGAACTAAAAGTTTGAATACTGTCGGTAAAACCAGTTGCTGTTTGTTGAGTTGACCTTGTCTGTTTATGGTTTTCGATAAAGTAGCTGGTTGTGTAATTTAAGTCAGGACCCTCTTTAAACAACAATGTAGTCCTGGGATCTGAGGAACGGAGTTTGGCACATCCTTTCCGCACATAGGCAGCAAGCACAGGCTTAATCTATGGGATCTTGGGCCTGGGCCCACTGTATGTTATCAGGAGTAAGTTGAGGCAATATGCTGAGGTCCAAAGCTGCAAGATGGCAGTAGGCCATGGGAACACAAGTGTCAGGAGGACCTAAGCAATCCACTAGGCAATCAACTGTCTCAGAGGAGGGATGCTCATCTTTGTTGAACTTTCAGCAGAGGCTTTGATAAACCATTCAGACATTCTCACCCAATATGTATTAGAGTTAGGTTATCTGGAAAGGGTGTGCCAGCATCAATGTGGTTCAAGCCAGTCGATACTCCACTGAAAAGCTGTAAGTGGAAAGTACAGATAACCAGTGATGTCCTGTGGCATCTAGTTTAGCTGAAGTCTGGACATAAGTAAGAGGATTATTGTCAGTTTTGACCAGAATCTTGGCTCCATAAAGATATTCATGGAGTTGGTCCACCACAGCCCATTTTAGTGCAAGAAATTCAAGCTTGTGTACTGGATAATTTCTTTCGGAGGGGGGGTAGACTCCAACTGGCAAATGCCACTAGGCATAAATCTTCCTCATACTCTTGACACAGAAGGGCACCAAGTCCCTTTAGGCTGGCGTCAGTGTGTAGCTCATAGGGTCTGGTAGGGTCAGCATAGACAAACTTAGGGGTATGGGTGAGTTGGTGAATGATATCATAGAAAACAGCTTCACACTCAGAAGTCCACCTGGCTTCAAACAGCTCATGGATCTGAAAGTAAACCTTGTCTTCCTCCTTAATTGTGCTTTTTTTTATACATTTTGTTGATAGGCGGATAGCCTTGAGTTAGGCTGAGTAAAGGGCGAATGACTTTGGAATAGTCCTTCATGAACTGGTGGTAGTAACCGCAGAACCCCAAGAATCTTTGCAACTCTTTTAAATTATTAGGCTGAGGCCAGGTGGTCATAGACTCCACTTTGCTCGGGTCAGTCTGGATCCCATCAGCTGACACTATGTGACCCACATATTTCACAGATATTTGAAAAAAAACTAACACTTGTCTATTGATAGCTTTAGTCCAAGTCATCTAACCTGTCGAGAACCTTGAACAAGCGAGTTCATGATCCTCAGGATCCAGCTGAACTCAATGACATCATCAAGATACACAAGGCATTCTAATAAGTTCATGTCTGCCACTACTCATTCCATTGGCTGCTGGAAGGTGGCGGATTCCCTGAAACAGCTGAGACATACGTAGAAACTCATAGAAACTCAGGAGACAGATGAAGGCTGTTTTTCACAGTCCTCCTGAGTCATTGGGATTTGATAGTGCCTGCTCTGGAGGTTGAGTACAGAGAACTACTGGCTTCCATTGAGGCAGCAGATGGCATCCTGGATGCAGGGCATGGTGTACTGGTCCGGGACAGTTCTCTGATTTAATGTCCAGTAGTCCACACACATCCTCATCAATCCATTCTTCTTCTGGACTACCACAATCAGGGAGGCATAAGGGCTTCTAGGTTCTTGAATAATTCCTGTGGCCAGCAGTTCCTGAAGATGACGTCTAACATCATCTGTGTTGGCAGGTGCAAGGTGACAGGACCTCTCTCTAAATGGCTTCTCATCATGAAGTCAGATGTAGTGTTCAGCCCCTGTGACACAACCTATAACCCACTCTTTCAAGGAGAACACTTGGTAGTCACGTGGGGCGGTGCTCCTAATGGCAGCCTAGTTCCTTAGCTCTCCCCTCTCAGCCAGTGGATCTCGCTATTTATCGATTCCTGCTAACTATTTCAGGTGAGCTATCTGTTACCCTAACCCCACACAACCCACCGTCACTTTATTTTGGCGTTTGTCTTCCTTTTCATGAGTTTTTCTGCCAAGGGTGCGGAGTGCGATGATGAAGCGAAATATAAGCACGGGGGCCAAGCACACGCCTTGAATACCCCGGCGGCTAAAGTAGGGGAGCCAATCCGTCGGGTCAGGCGCTTAATCCGATCCCTGCCCACTCACCGAAGAGCGGTTTCCTGCAGGAGCTGATTCCTTTCGTGGAAAACTCTGCAGGAGATCTCAGCAGAGCTTAAATCTATGCATAGTGATCTCGCCTCCCTCACGACTCGTGTGGGCGACTCGGAGGCTCGGACCAGCTCTTTGGAATCCTGGAAGGCTAAATGTGAACCTGATATAATCCTGCTCAAACAACAAATTGTGAAGCTGAAGCTGAAAACTGAGGACCTCGAAGGTCGTAGCAGGAGGAACAACATTTTGGTGTTGGGGTTACCGGAGGGTGAGGAGGGACCAGACATCCTGTCTTTTGTGCAAAAACTTTTAACTAAGATTGTGGGCCCTTCTCCCATATACTCCTCCTACCACATCGAGCGTGCCCACAGATCCCTAAAGCCTAAACCTCCACCAGGCTCCTCTCCTAGACCCATTTTGATTAAGCTGCTCAGTTACCTGGAAAGGCAGCACATCCTGTTGAAAGTCAAGAGTCTGCAAGCAGTTTTGTGGGAGAATCGCACACTGAGAATAACCCAGGATTTACCCCCTTGAAACCCGACTGAGGAGAAGAGAATTTCACCCGTTGGTGACAAAATTGATTGCAGCTGGCCTCAAATTCTGTATGAACTATCCGGCTAGGCTCCAAGTCTACCTTGACAATGCCTGGGCTTCCTTTGAGACTCCTGAACATGCCAAAAGTGAACTTACTAAGAGGTTGCCTGACCTCTTCAAATCAAAGCTGACTGTTATGCTGAATTGCAGTGTTAAGTTTTCTTGTGCTTACCTTGGCTGTCTGGCCTTGTTTGGTTGATGTGCCAGCTTCTGGTCTCTCCTGGGGGGCTAGCCGGCCTTTCGCGTGGGTTGGGGCAGTCTCTGGCCAGGGTTGTGGCTTGGGCCTTCCTTAGCTGGGGCCTCCACCTGGTGGAGCGTGGGGGGGTGGGAACCTCGGTTTTGTGCGCGGTTCCACACGGTTCATTTTATCGATGCACCAGATGGGTCCAACCTGTCTTTCCCTCCCCTTCCCCCTATCCGGGTATTGCAGTGGCTGAATTGTAGACCTCGATCCCAAGCCCCCCGTTTCTATATTCGCTCCCGTTACTGCTTCACCTGTAACGGAGCGAAGGGACTAGTGTTTGTTGGTTTGTCCTCTCCACGTGGTGAGTTTTTCCCTTCCCTATCAAGTCATGTTGGCTCCGATTTACGTATTGTTGCTGTGTGCCTTGGTTCCTTTCCAAGCTCCATTTTGGGGGTTGGGGGTGTGTTTTGTTGGGGTAGACGTTTTTATTACTCCTTTTCTTTTCCCTTTCTCGTTTCTGGCTGGGGGTGGTGGGGAGGGTGTGCTTTGAGATGCAGTCTCACAACCAGTTTGGGGGGCTGCGGTATCCGGCTTCGCCCTGCTATTTTGTTCCACGTTGCTGTTTGTCAATGCGGACACCACTCAGGGTTTTATTACAGCTAGCCGTTGGTCTGCCAGTCCTGGGGACCGATCCCTTCAAAGGCCATTCTTTTGTGGTGTACTTGCCTTTCTGATACAGAGGGGACGGATTGTATATAGTTCTTGGGGTATTGTGGTGGTAGTTGTTGGGCTTTTCATTTGGGGGTGGGGGTTGGTTACTTTTTCCAGATCAGCGTGTCCTGGGCTTTGTTTCCCTGGTATCAGTGATCCCAATGTTCTGATTTATCTATGTGTGTTGGTGACTAAGTTATATGTTGAGGATTGTCTTTCCAATGGTTATGGGGGAGGGTGCCTCAGGAGTTTCACCACCTGTGGGGTGTATTACTATTGCTGGGCCTACCCTACGGTAATTTCACTGGCTATTATCTGTAATGTGGGTGATGCTCCTGTGCTGCCTACTACTAGGTAGCTATCATGGCATTGAGTTTTGTTAAAATTGCAAGCTGGAATGTTAGAGGCATCAGACCCTCTCAAGAGGCGCCAGGTCTTTCTAAATTGCTCCCTACTTAACGTAGATATGGTTTTATACAGGAAACCCATTTGGCTGCCTCTGAGGAAAAGCAATTGTGAAGGCTGGGGTTTACTCAGGTTTTCACTGCCCTGGCTCTAAGCTAGTAGGAGGTTGCAATCCTAATTAAACATCACATTAGATTCGTTGCTGATGATTGTGCTATTGATCGGGAGGGCAGATCGTTTTGGTCAAGGGTCAGCTTGATAATAGTAATGTGGTTTAGGGGTGATTCGCACGATTGGGTGGCGACCGTCCTTCCTTATGACCCTGGCAGATATCCTGAGCAGATTTCTACCTTCCCTTTTCATCTTAGGGGGCGATTGGAATGTAGCCCCGTCCAGCGATCTCGACAAAACCTATAGACCAATTAAACCAGCGTCCCCTGCACAACATGCCCTTTTTGACTTTATTAGCCTGTTGGGTCTCTGTGACCTCTGGCGTCTTCTTAACCCCGATAATCGGCTTTACTCCTTCTATTCCCAGGTTCACCAAACTTGGTCGGGAATCGATTACATCCTAGTTAGTTCCTCACTAATGAGTTGTACTTCCCAAGTGGGTATAGAGCCGATAGTTATCTCAGATCACTCCCTGGTTTGGATCAAGATTTTCCCGGGTATCCAGGGTCAACGTGACACGTTGTGGAAACTCAATATGCAAATTCTGAAGGAAGAACATTCTGTCTCCAAATCAGGGACATGATCCTCATGTATTCGACCTGAATCAAGGTTCTGAGTCAGCGGATTTACTGTGGTGCTCCTTTAAATGCTTTCTCAGAGGGGAGTTTATCAAGATCGCGGCTACTAGGAAAAGGGTAAGGGAGTCTAAAATCAGGTCTCTGTCTAGTAGGTTGAGACTGGCCGAAGACAAACTTCTCTCCTCCAACTCCCCAACTAACTTATCGGCTCTCATCAAACTTAGGAATGAATACAATGACTTAACCCGTGACAAAGCTGAATATGCTCTTTTTAAGTCCAGGACTAGGTATATTGATCAAGGGAAAAATCGGACCGGATGTTAGCGATGAGATTGAAGAAAGAGAGCTCCCGTTTAATTCCGACTCTCAAAGCTCAGACGGTACCTCTAAGTCGCTACCTAGGAGATTGCCCACATTTTGAAGTCTTTTATAAAGGTATTTACAGTTCCAGCTCCAGCGTCGCATGTCCAGTCGGTGAGGCGTTTCTTGGACAATATTAAGCTCCGCCCTTCAGTCTCATCATTGCGATTTGCTGTCTGCCCCTATCACTCTGGGTGAGGTAGAAGAGGCAATCGAAGACCTACCTTTAGGGAAAGCCCCTGGCGGATGGCTACCCTCAACCTTTTACAAGGTTTTCTGCAAAGCTATCCCTCTGTTGCTTAAGCTATCTGAATACTTGTTTTCTCGTGGTGGTGACTGATCCCTCTCTTTTAGAAGCAATAATAATCCTAATCCCTAAACCCGATAAGCCCTAACTGAGCCTGCCAGCTATCGCCCAATATCGCTCTTAAATTATGATATCAAAATCCTATCTAAAATTTTATTTACAGAATCAAAAGGGTCTGGCAGCATTTGCTGAGCCCGGAACAGGTTGGCTTCGTTCAGGGGCGATCATCTGCTGACCATCTGAGAACCCTTGCCCATGTCCTTCAGGCAACCCGTACCTTGCCAGATCCTATGGTCCTAGTTGCGCTTGACGCAGAAAAAGCTTTCGACCGAGTGAACTGGGACTTTCTATGGGCTACTCTGAAGAGAATGGGCTTCCCTGACTCCTTTATCCAAATGATTATGGCTAGTTACAAATCCCCCTCGGCTAAAGTTTATTGTAACAGGGTCTTTTCCTCCAGTTTTCCCTTATGCGCTGGCACTCGTCAAGGTTGCCCCCTGTCCCCCTACCTATTCAACCTGTACTTGGAACCATTGCTGGTGAGTATTAAAGGTTCTTCGCAAATCAGGGGTTGTACCCTTGTGCAACTTCCCCTAACCTTATCGGTCTTTGCTGATGACAAACTGTTATACCTTACCAACCCCGTACAATCTTTAACTCATGTCCTCCAAACCATTGACCGTTTTGGTCAGGTATCCAACCACAGGTTGAATGTATCCAAATCGGTCATATTCCTGGTTAACTCTCTCACCTTTAAATTGGATTTTGAGCGGTTCGGTATGAAGTGGTCCCCGGTTTCCTTTAAATACCTAGGTGTTCATGTAACCAGTGGGGAAGGCTTGGCTAAGGAACTCAATTTAGACAATGCCGTCAGGAGAATTTGGTGTGACCTCGATCGTTGGCAACGGTTGCCTCTCTCCACCTGGGGGCGAATTAATATTATTAAAATGAATATCCTGCCCCGGCTATTATCCCCTGACTCATCTTAACATTTGGTTACCCAGGCAGTTCTTTACTCAGGTTAACTCGATACTATCGAACTTTGTTTGGAAGGAAACAACCTCAGTATAGCCTTTCTCAAGCTTACAGCACAGGGATAAGGGGCCTTCGCCTGCCAATCTCTTGCTTTATTTTGGGCTAGTCACTTGGCTAGATTGGGAAGCTGTCCAACACTCAGCCTTCCACATTTCCACCATATGGCAACAGCTTGAGTTAAATTTATTAGCTCAAGCAAATCTGAACCCTTCTCGCATTTTCTGGCACCCATTCTCCACGCTCCCCCCGGCCATCCGTGACTCCCCTATAGGCCTGTCCATTAGAATTATTTCTCAGTGCTGGAACTTCTTTAACTTCCTCCCGTCCAAAGATTCAGCCCAACCTCTGGTTTTAAATCCTAACCTCAAAATTGGGTAGCTGGTTAGTCACTGACTGGCTTCCGCAGCTACAAAATCTGTCTGGAGTCTTTGTATGAGCAAGGTACTCTCCTCAATTCGGATGGAATCTTAAAGTCCCTTCACATTCCTCAGAGATGTATTTTAAAGTTTTCAACTGAGACATCTGATCCTCCAAACCTTGGGCCGACCTGTTCCCCTCAAAATAAGGCCTTTTCTTGAGAAGATACATGAGGCAGCTGGCTCAGTGAGAAATATCTCTATCATTTATAACAAATTGTTGGCTGACCTTTTCCCCGCTCCCTTAGAGGGTTCCAAAATCTGGTCACTCTCTGGCTCTATCCCTCTCCCCACTTGGGACTCAATTTGGAAGGATGTGTATTGTTACTTATCCCAAGATAATCACAGACTGACCCAATACTATATCTTAAACAATCTCTACTATACTCCAGTTAAGTTGGCCAAGTTTGGTAAACTGGAGTCTAGTCTCTGTTTGAGATGTGGTGCCGCCGAAGGGAACTTGTTGCATATTTTTTGGGAATGTGCTAATGTGGCACCTTTATGGGACGCTCTCAGAAACTGTCTTGACCCTCTGTTAGGTCTGAAAGAGCTATTTATCCCTGGTATTTGTATTTTGGGTGACTACTCCGGCATCTCGGTGAAGGAACGTAGATACCACATGGCATTTATCTCAATGGCAGTTAAAAAATTGGTCCTCAGGCATTGGTTAGACCAAGATATTATTACCTATCAAGAGTGGCTTAGGGAGATGTCTCTCAGTCTCAATACCGAGAAACTTATTGCTAGTTTCAGGCATAGCCCGGCGTCTTTCGATCGGAAATGGGGCAAGTTGAGTGCACTTTATTTAGGGTAGGCATGTTTCTGGCTTTTCTTATCCTTAGTTTTTTATGCCACTTTAGATCATCCAGTGCTATTAGTTTCCATATTACAGATGTCCCCTTTATCGACCTGGCCTCCTTCTACTTGTGCAACTCTCCGGGGCAAAGGGAGGGGGTTAGGGGGTAGGTGGGGGTATTTTCTTTTTTTTTCTTCTTCCCTTTGTATTGTCCTGGCTTATGTTACAGTGATTGTATATATTTATTTCAGGTGTTTATTAACCTGGTTGCATGTAACCTTTCCTTTCCTTGACAATCCCTTAAGGTGTATTCATATGTATTGTATTTTTCTTTCTACTCTAAAATTCATTAAATTTAAATTTCAAAAAAAAAGGAGAACACTTGGCCTCTCTGAGCCAACTTCTGTTTGATCCTAGCTTTCCATTCTGCAGGAAGGGAGATTCTTCAAGTGAAACAGGTCAGGGGTCACCTTGTCACTCTCCCCAGGGCATTTCTTGCTGGCAGCACAACCCATTATTACCATGGCCAGGGTGCATCCTCGATTCACCTGAACTGCTTGATCTGACATGTTCTGAACTTGCACCACTACCAGCCGAGCATAGGCATAAGCCCAGGCAGGTAGAATGCTAGGCTTGATCAGTAGTCCCTCAGGCAGCCTCCCCTCTTCCAGGGCATCTAGCATAAGACTTTTATTTTTAAAATCAGTCTTTATGTGCACCTCACCACTAATGGTGCACTGAGCATTGGGCGGTAGTACCAGGGGGTCAGGATCCTTCTTCCAGACCACCCCACAGGTTCATCCTTCTCAATCTCCTGTGTTCACATCTGTAAGTCATAGGCTCACTGTACCAGGGTCAGAATGCACAGGTTCCATCCGTTCACTTGGCTTGCTTCTCTTGACAAAGTTGAGCTAACCACCTAAACATATGAGTATTCATACCAATTAGTAGAGGGACACCATCATACAGTCCAGTTGGTAGGCACACCAAGGCCAGGGTCTCCACTTGCTCATTTACACCCACTACAGCAGTAGGGAAGGACAACCAAACTCGTACATACCCTAGATAGGGATAGGATTTCTCACTCAACCCCATACATGCAGACCTTTGAGGGGCTGGGTGGAAGGTCAGATAAGTGCTGGTCATACCAATCATAAAAATAATGGTAACTTATGAGCCAGTGACAACACAGTGTGAGTGGATATGCCATTGACTGTCACTATAGTCTCCATGGAGGGCCCACCATCTTGGACCAGTGGAGGTTTGGTTTGTAGACTGTCCCACAGCAGTTTGGAAGAGTAAGATTTCTTTGGTGGACCCAGCTGGGGCTTTATATTGCTCTGATGAACCAAGTTTAACATTCTGGCCATGACCCACCGCAGGTTTTCCGGAAAGGTACAGCCCCATTGGGTGTGTCCATCTTCTCCACACCAGTAGCAGAATATCTGTTCCCTGGAATCACTGGAGCAGCTAGGTTCTCCCCGACCCTTGTGCCAGTTGGAAGAAGGAGTTCTATTGTCTTCCTTTGACTTGGACTCGGGTTTTCTGTCCTCGTTACCTCCCCGGTGGGCAGAAGTACGGGTGGTGTGTATAAGGTCTACCACTAGGTCTCTCAGCACTCACATTTCTTCTATTAGCTAGGACTTAACCCAGGGTTCAGGAGCAATGGCATGGACCCCCACACTCCTGGGAGAAATCCCACTTCTAGTCTCAGTTGGCAATGGGCAAGGGTGGGAGCTTCTGGCCGCTTCAGTCGCAGCTTGTTGGCTGGTCCACATCTCCTTTACCTCTTCAAGCAGTTCTCTAACTTGCTGGATTTCAGTAGATTCCTCCTTTTCCTTGGACCTATCTGTAACTTGGCCGGTGTGGGCAGCCCTGGCATAGGGCTCCCATCCCTCCTCATCGTTCTCAGCCTCTCTAATTTCTTTCATTAGCCAGCAAAATTCAGGGGGCGGTTAGTCTTCCTGTCCTGAAATTTCAATTCCATGTGAGCACACTAGAATACCGGGCAGATCTGGAGAATATGATGCAGCCTGACTCGGTTCAATTCAGTAGCAGGAGCTCCCCCCCCCCCTTTTCTATGGGCCCTCTGCAAGGCCTGTTCAATCCGAGTGACAAAAGCAGAAAATTTCTCATTTATCCATTGCTTAGCAGACTTGAATTTCAAACTAAGTGTTCCCCAGATTCTGTGCTGCCAAACACCCATTCTAAGGCAGAGAGGTACTCGGCTGCAGTAGCTTCTGGGTTGGTTGATTGAAACATTGGATTGCTTCAGTGCAGGGCCCCTTAGACTTTCCATAAGTCTCTTTCTCTTCTCCCCTCTGAACATTGCCACTCTTGGACCAGTGGAGTAGCATAGTACATCTATGTTTTTAACTCATCCTCCCCTGTTGGCACAGGAACTGCACCAGAGAACAGTCTGAGCCTGCATAGGAGTCCAGGTGTACAGACAGTATCACAATAGGGAGGTCACAACAGGGGATGCTCTGAGAGTAGATAGGGAGGCTGGAGGAGACTGTATGGGAGTAGTCTCTTCCAAAATGTCCAGCATCTTTAACAATTCCTTGGCTGTCCGGCCTTCAGCAGCTAACAACCTTAACAGTTTTTTCTTAAGCCCTTCCACCCTTGAGGACCACCCAGGGGAAGATGGGTCACTATGCAAATGAGTAACCCTCCGCCCCTTCTGGGACCCTTCAGGCATGATAACAGGGGGTACCTTTTTGGGGTCTATAGGGGGGCTACATAAGAGGGGAGCCACCAAGGTTTGATCAAACAGATCTGAGTCCCACCCCTGTAATTCTACCTTCCCCAGACATTTAACCTTTCCCACAGTTTCTTCAAAAATGTCATTAGTGGTCCCAAGTGGGATATCAAGTAGCAATATGGCATATTGGGGATCTACCCCCTTGGCCTTGCTACACCCCATCATACAGTGCACAACCAGCTTGAGGGGGGCAATTTTCCACTTGGGCATAGCAGGCACCTCTATTTCAGTTTCTGCCTCAATATTTCACTGGGCTGTAGTTCCCACTTCTGACCACTAGTAGGTGCAAATCCCAGCGGTGCCTCCAATGTCTCAACCCTAGATGGTGCTATCCTGTGGGCTTCTACCCACCTGTGGACTAAGCCGGGTTGAGTAGAGCACTCTCATGCAGGCAATTAAACTGCTGGACACAGAACACCATTCCTGACAGTGGGCATTAGGCAAGCCCAGGAAGACATTATGGGAACCCCTATTTGTAGGTGGATTACACAAGTATATCAGTAAATCTTTAGTAAATGAAGAAGGCACTTTTCCCAGGGACAAAAAATCATTAAATATTATTGGCAACCAAGGTGCTAATTTTTCTGAAAAAGTCCTATAAAAATCAAAAGATAAACCATCCCAACCAGGCGAAGCACCTGATTTCAGGGTTTTCAAAGTTGCTGAAACCTCTGCAGCTGAAATAGGCATTTGTAAGCCCTGCTTTTCTACATCAGTTAGTGCTAAGATTTGTTCCAAAAACCAATTACTAGGACAGGGCTTATATTCAGGAGATGTATTAAATTTAACCTTAGTATACTTATCAAGTAAGTGAGAAACTGCAAAGTGAGAAGTAACTTCTTTTCCTACTCTATCCTTTAACATAGAGATTTGTGAGGCCTCAACCTTCTCTTTACAAGCCAAACACGAATCTCCACTAGGGGAATTTTGTGTCCCATAATGCAGTTCAGCTGCCAAAGTAGCTGCACTATCATACAGGTGTAACCACCCAGTCCCTGGGGTTACTAGAATCCTTTCAGTATTATTGTTAGGAGGCAGCAGGCAGCTGGTAGGCAGTTCATTTGGGGCTCCTTACATAATGACATCATTGCTTGCTCAGCTAGCCTGAGGGAGGAATGATTAGGTGATCTGAACTATTGCAGCAGCATAAGCCACACTGTGTGGATTGCTGCTCTGAGGAGCTTAGAATGATCAGTTTGAGTTCTAGTTGGAGTTCAGTTATGTGTAAGAGTGTTGGGGTGAGGAGGTGAGACTGGCAGAAGGACCAGGTTTCTCACCCTAGTAGCGCATCATTTCCAGCTTCCAGCTGAAGTGGTGGAGACAAGACTACAGCAGGTGATCCTGATTTCTACTCCCCTGTGAAGTGAAAAGATCTGCTTGTTCTCTGTGGACTCAAGGGGCAATCCCCTGAATGTTCTGTGGTGTTTTCAGCTGCCTTGAAAAGGACCTGAAATAGACTGCTTGGACTGGCTACCCAGAAGAGTGCTTTTCTTTTTCCTTTTTTGGTTGTTCCATGTTCAGTGGATGGAACAAGTTTCTGTGAGTACTGTAATGGAGACTAGATCTCCACAAGTTCTTAGGGGAGTCGACAGTCTGGGGTGTGTTTGCAGATAGATAAGGCTGGATCGCATGTGTCAGTGCCCCTAGTCTCACCAGAGTAAGTGAAGAAAGGTAAACTATGGACCCCTGTGGGTGCAGTTTATTTTCTGTGTCACCCCAGTGTTGTGACAAATAAAGTATGGGACCTCTAGCATTTCAGTGGGGAATGGGGGTTTCAATGGTGTAACCCTGAAGAATGGCAGAGACTATCAGTTGGGGGCAAGGGTGGGAGAAATGCCATCTAAGTGCTTACAAGGCAGGGCTTCCTGGTTCATAAAGGCGTAGTATTATTACCTGCATGAAGTGGACAAGCTGCAGGTTAAGGTGTGTGGCTGAGTCTCACTTATTGCACCTATGTCAAGAAGATTTCTGAGTGTGTGGTTCAGATTCATAGAGTAACACTCATGGGAGAAGAAAATGTTCATGTCGTGTGGCCAGGTGCACTAATGCACCTTTGGGAATTTGGGAAGAAGATGTTTCTGTTGTCATTCATGAACTGTACTGCATGAAAGGAGATGTCTTGAATTTGTACCTGTCCAGCCTGGACCAACCCTTGAGGTCCACATCAGCTTTACTTGCCATCTGTAGAATAAAGTCATACTGCACAATCCCAGTCACTGTTATGGACATTCCGTTTTATTGCTTCTGGTTGTGTGGATTTACTGGGGCCCCCTCAGCAGGTTAGATCAAGCATATGCCTAGCAGCCTCCATCAGGACCTGAGGTTGTGTTATTTACACAGGGTTCAAGTTATTTGTTTCTGTACCCCCCACCCCTCTCTTCCTCTAGAAAATGAGCCAGGTATACTGTACATCCTAATGACAAGGGTGGTACCTACCTTTTAGTAAAATAACTTGGTATGCCAGTATATGAGCAGCAGTGTTTCCAGATATTTAATGGGGGGTCTGCACACTAGTTAAAGAAGTGTTCTGGGAGTTACAAAAAAATGGGGACTCATCCGTGGATATTTAGCATAGGACAGCACCACATTAAATCGGTGCTCATCTTGGGATATTTAATTTGGGGTGAGAGGCATGCTGAGAGTATGTGTAGGATCTTCCTGTCTGGTGGTGGTGCCCCAAACAGAAGATCGTGTTACCAGAATCAAGTTGTGCCAAGTAAAATGCCACCTGAAAGTATTTTGTTGCCCGAGTTATGTGGAAAAGAAACAGGAAGAATTTGCTGCTTGTGTATCTGCTTTGAAATTGTGGACTGAGAGATAATTATAATAATAATAATAATCTTTATTTATATTGCGCCTTTTAAATACCAAGGCGCATTCCAGAAAGACTGAGTACAGACAAAGTATACAAACAATAATATAAAAACTGTTAAAAACAAATACAGTCATCAGTCAGAGACACCGTAGGCCCTTTCCCATAAAAAGGATTTGAGAGCCTGTTTAAAGTTCCCCACAGTCGTACACGCCCTTATCCAATGGGGTAGAGAATTCCAGAGGGATGGGGCCACAAACATAAAAGCCCAGGCCCCAGCTGATTTTAATAAAACCCTAGGAATCTCTAGCAACCCCTTGTCAACTGAGCGGATTGACCTCATAGGGAGGTAAGGAATCAGGAGATCTTTCAGGTAATCAGGGCCCAAATCATGCAGGGCTTTAAAAGTCAGTAATCTGACTTTGAAGGTGATCCACCACTGAACTGGTAGCCAGTGCAGACCCCGCAGCATCGGAGTAATATGAGATGATCTAGGAGTACCTGTAAGTACTCGAGCTGCGGAATTCTGCACCAGCTGGAGGCGGCGGATAACAACCCTGGAAGCCCAAGGTAAAGGAAGCTGTACAATGTCCAGGCATGAGGTCACAAAGGCATGGATCAGAGTTGGCCGATCGCTGGACGGAACGAGGTGCTTGATTCTGGCGATGTTTCTCAGATGATAAAATGAAGATTTTACCACTGCTGACACTTGAGATCGTAAAGTCAGCCCAGCATCTAAGATCACCCCCAGATCTCGCACCCATTCAGAGACCGGTAACTTGACATCCTCACAAAACACCCCAGAGGGGGAGCTGGCCACAGGTCCCCCTATCCGGCGATCTGGATCCAAAACCAACACCTCGGTCTTCCCAGAATTCAACTTCAACCAACTGGACCTCATCCAATCCTGGATTTCCTTTAGACAGCTTTTAAATACCGAGACAGCTCCTTCCTAGTCGGGTGCAAAGGACAGGTACAGTTGGATATCATCTGCATAACAGTGAAATCCCAACCCGTACCGTCTCACAATGTCTCCGAGGGGAAGCATGTACACCGCAAACAACATGGGGGACAGTATAGAGCCCAGAGGGACCCCACAAAAAAGAGAGATGGGATCAGAGGAAAAAAACCTCGACACCACATTCTGAGTTCTTCCAGTGAGGTATGATGTAAACCATCTGAGCACAACCCCAGAGAGTCCACAAATACATCTCAGACACTCCAAGAGAATGCCATGGTCGACGGTGTCAAATGCTGATGACAGATCCAGTAAAACCAGAATGGACCATTTTTTCTGGTCTCTCGCCATCAGGAGATCATTGAGCACCCGAACCAGCACAGTTTTGGTACTATGCCTCTTACGGAAACCTGATTGGAGAGGTTCATAGATGCTATGGATGGTCAAGTGGTTCTCCAACTGGGCTGCTACCACCTTCGATCACCTTCCCTACAAAGGGGAGGTTTGAGATGAGTCTGTAGTTAGCAAGACAGTCTGGATCCAAAGATGATTTCTTCAACAAGGGTGTCACCACTGCCTCTTTCAAGGACTGGGGATATTCACCTGAGTCAAGGAAAGACCAGACTATCTGTGATAGAGCCAGTAGAATAGAATCTCTGCACCCTAAAATTAGGGTGTGGGACCTGGATCTAAACTACAGGAGGTAGGACGCAGCTCCTGGACAATCCGCATAACATCCACGATTTCCGGGCAGTCGAAGGTGCTCCAGGAAAACAAAGGGATAGTGACCTGATCCTGGCCACCTGCAACTAGCATAGAACATGTCAAACAGATGTCTGACCTAATGTCAGCCACCTTATCAGCAAAGAACCGAGCAATCTCATCACACTGTAATTGTGACAATGCTCTACGGAGCTGTAGACAAGTTGGGTTGCACAATCTGTCCACAGTTCTGAAAAGCTGAGCAGGTCAGTTCTGAGTGGCAGAAATTTCCCCGGACAGGAACTCTGCCTTCTTACGGGAGATTTCTGACTGATAGAACTGATAATGTTCTAGCAGTCTAAGGTGGTCGGCATCCAGGCCAGACCTCCACCAGCAACGTTCTAACCTGCATCCAAGTCGCCGCAACTCCCTCAAGGCCCCTTCAAACCATGGGATCCGAGGTTGGAGGGAGAGAGGATGCATACGAACTGAAGCAATAAAATCCAGGGCAGAAGTAATGGCGGTGTTATAAGCCACAACCAGCACCTCTGGATCACTGCAATGCACAGGAAGTTCTGATAGGTCAAGAACTGCCACAAGGCCAGTAGAGGAAACATTCCGAAAAGGGCAGAACTTGACCATCTCCACAGGGGTCAGCCAACAAGGAGGGGCACCAAAATTGAATCTCACAGTGTAGTGATCTGACCAACTAATTGCCCTTGCCTTGTGGAAAAAGCCCTTAAAAACTGTTTAAAAGTTGCAAATTTCCTAAGAAAAGTATTTGTGGACTTAAAAGACTGTTTTCTAAGTGCGTAGAAAGTTTCAAGTGTATACAGTGAAATTTGTGTGAGTCACTAAGGTAAAAGCACCAAGAACTGAGTGAAAATGCCTTAAAATGCTTTACCCCACTGAAATTTCAAGTGAGAAAAAAAGATACAGTTTGCAGTTTAAATTTTGCCTTCACTGTGCAGGAGGGCGGCAGAGACAGAGAGAGAGCTCATTTGCATGGTGTCGTGTGACTGGTCCCAGTGCACCTAAGCCCTGCCCTTGTCAGAATCTCTGCTTGTGGAACATTCATGGAGGAGCAGCCTGCAGTGTGTGAGCAGCTTATAGTTCATGCGGCAGGAAGGAGGAATCGCTTGCAGCAAGCAAACGCGCTTCTGCAACCGCATTTTTTTTGCTTTTTTCACAAACACCTGGGCTCAACCCGTATTCCGACTGACTGGGGAGTGATGGAAGCAATCATAGTGATGATTCACAGGACCGCCAGCTCGTTTCACCCTGGAGGCCTTCTTTAAGTTGGCAGTAGGCCATATTCTATCAACGGTGCAAACCATCTACTGTCTGTAAGTACCCTTTGCAAAAGAAATTAACTGTGATGCTAAGGTCAGAAAACTGTGTAAGAACTTGAGCAAATGCAGCAAAAGTACTGAACGAGATAGAGTTTGTGAACTGTTAAATCTTAGACTTTGGTGTGAAAGTGCTGTTTTCAAAAGTGGACTTTAAAACAAACGATCCCTAGTTTAAGTCCTTGTAAAGTAATGGATTGATAAAGTAAAATGAACGTTGCTAGAAAATTCAGTTGAAATGCAAAGGTACAGACAGAGTCCTAGCAATTTTTAACTGAATGTGATGCAAAGTTACAGTTGCCATGTTGGGGTGCAGCCAGCTATGTAAACAAAGCAGTGCCATTTTAGGACAGAGTTTTCAAAACCAAAACAAAGTTTCAAACGGTTTCTTGCTAAGTGTAGGATACAATTGCAGTAGCCATGCAACCTGTCTGTGAACTTTTCCAGTGTGTTAAAACCAAATCTCAGAGTGCTTGCAAACAATAGTAAGTTTGGGACTTGTGTTTTTGACTTTCAGAACATGGTGCAGCAAACCCCTCGCTACCCGCTCCATGCTAGGGCGTGGTTGGCCCAACAAGAACAAGAACTAGCTCAAGCGGGCGGTGTATGACTGTTCAACAGCACCGCTGGGTGGCTTTGCTGAACTATCCGTGTAATGTGCATAGTATGCCTAAAACCAGAAAGAGATGTTCTGCTCATTCCCCATTGCACAGACTGTAGAAGCCCATTCCCCATTGCACAGACTGTAGAACTTGATTTGGGATGAGCATGGCAGGTGACAAAAAAAGGAATGCTAAATCAAAACGCATCTGTTTAGCTCCAACTTGGACACATACAGGGGACCTTGTAGAATCAGAACAGCAGCGACAGGCTGGTTGCAGTACAAGTGACCACAGGGAGGTTGTAAAGGAGTTTCTGGACATTGACTGCACTGATGCCGGGCATGGCCCAGATGAAGAGAAGTGTTTCACGCTGCTGAGAGTGGAATTGGATGCTGCCAGTGCAGATTCAGTAGATCCATGGGTTGGAAGGCTCAAGTCAAGCCTTGTGGGAGAGTCAAGGTGGAGGAAACATGTCGTTGGGAGGATAGTGCCTCTGATGACAGTAGAGAATGGACAATTGCAGGCGTTGGCTAGTCGTCCAGCTCCTGTGTGGAGGAGAAGGAAGCAGCAATGGCTTCAGTGGACCCTAAGCAAGTCGGCACTGGCCTGAGCTTCCATGGAACCTCAGAAGTCCGTGAGTAGAAGGCTCAAAAGTGTGCCTTGAGTGCAAGGTGGACTGCTGTTTCTTGGCACCAAGTGTTGTGACTAGCTCAACCAGGACTGGCCACCCAGAAGCTGTGCTTCTGTCGTGAGTCTGTGGAAAAGCAACAAAGAAGAGAGAATTGTGCGAAGGAGCTGAGGCCAAATATGGACAGTCACACCCTTTCTACCCTAGAAAAATATGGGTCGAATTTAGAAAGAAAGGCATGCCTGGTTGTGGGAGGAAGCTTGTGCCAACCTGCACCCCAGAGTAAACAAATGGGTCCAAATTAAGGTGTGCAATGAGAGACTGCAATTCTGGAGGCATGGCAGGACTTTGTTGATCAACTCTGTGAGAATAGTGGACAAAGCTGGCCAAGAGACATTCTATAATGTTCCACTTGTTATGGTTCATCCAGCTGGGGTGACAGTCTATGTCCCAAATCCGAAATGATACTACCCCAGAGATTGGTGCCATTCTTGAAAATTGTGCCTGCCTGCCAAAGGTGAATTCAGCCATTGCCAGCTCAGCCATCTGCCACTGAAGAGGCAGCAACCCAGGATGGAGGTGCCTTTCTTCTGGTGATCCAGGTTCATCTGCAGCAGCATCCAGGTTGAGCTCCAGCAGCATCCAGGTTCGGCTCCAGCAGCATAGGTTCAGCTCCAGCAGCATCAGGTTTGGCTCCAGCAGCATCCAGGTCCATCAGCCTGGCAGGTTCAAAGAAGATTTCAGTCTGGGTCCATTAGGAAGTTGTGGAAAAGTCTGATCTGAAGATTTTGACTATCCAGCAGTCAAAGATCAGCAGGCCACAGCACCAGAGAGGTGATGCTGACATCCTTTTGTCATCAGGAAGTGGTAAGAGACCTTTTTCGTTTTTATATGTGTGTTCCGCAAAATGGAAGACTCTGGAATATATCCTCCAAATGACTTTACACCTAGACTGCAGTGCTTGCATGCCTTGTGTTTGTTCCAGGACTATGCTTCAGTAGACTCCGGCCTGGGAGAGATTCTTGTTGTAGTGCTTCGGCACTCTGGACTCTTCCCTAGATTCGGACATTGCAGGGATCCCTCCCCCAAATGTTTTGCAAATGTCTTTATGTTTTCTATTTTTGTACTTTTGTAGAAAATCCTTTTTAAAAAATGCTTTTTTGGGCTTGTGCAGTATCCAGTGGGAGGGTTTTGTTCACTGTTTTTAGCTTTACAGGTAGTAGTTTTGGCAGAAATGTCTTTGTAGTGTTTCTTTTGCAGGTGTTCCTAGAAAAAGACAAGAAGATCTGAAAGGGATTGTTGGGACTCATCAGAGTCTGTCTTTGTGTAGAATTGTTAGGTTTGTGTAACAGTGTAGTCCAATGTCTAACCCTTTTCATTTTACAGGTGTGAGGTATAAAATGGTTTTGGTATTTTGGGTTGGGCACATGGGGTAGGTAGCCTAGGTCAGACAGTTTTCCACTAAAGGGTTAGGGGGAAGGCAGGTTGATGGTCTTGATTCTAGATAGGGGTCACCAATTCTGTCTGGTAGGACATGCTTCAGACAGTTTCTTGGAGCCACTGAGGATCCATATATAAGCAAAGTCCAGGTGTGAAGCCACCAGCCCCTCACAGAAGCATAGGTAGTCAGAGAGCCACGCCGTGGTTCTTTGATGAACCCACCCTGTCAGACTGCCGCCTGCAGTCCAGGTGTGAAACCACCAGCCCCTCACAGAAGCGCCAGGTAGTCTGAGAGCCACAGCCATGGTTCTCTGATGAACCTGACCTGATAGACTGCCACCCGCGGTCCAGGTGTGAAGCCACCAGCCCCTCACAGGCGCGAGTAGTCTGAGAGCCACAGCGGGGTTCTCTGGCCAGATCCGACCTGCCAGACTGCCACCCGCAGTCAGGTGTGAAACCACCAGCCCCTCACAGAAGCGCAGGTACAGACTTGCCCTCAGGGACTGATTACCTCCAGGAAGGAGCCCAAGCTGCGATATTGCTTTTTTACATGAGGACAAAGTCTCTGGGTTTAAATCCAGAGTCTGTTACTGCTGTAACCCACTAGCTGCAGTCAGCCCCAGGAGCACTCCAATTGGCTCCATATAGATCTGCACTGTTAATGCTTGATTATATTGTACTACATCATGTTTTCTGTTAAAACTGTCTTGCTTGCATTTTATAGCTGAAGTTTTCTGATTTAATGTAAATACCTGTATTGGGTTCCTCATAAGACCAGTAGCGATCTCAGCTAAAGCCTTTGAATACCCCCCTTTTCACCTTTTTACTCTACTATTGTGTTTTAAATAGCCCTGTTATTGCTCTCTCAGACCTTGAGGCACGTTGCTAACATTTTGGTCTGCAACACCCCCGCCGTTTAAGCCAGTCTGCATTTCTTTTTAGCTCCATGAGCAGCCCCACCCCTCTGACTTTCTTTTTAATTCTCCTCTGCCTTCTCCTTTCAGGTAGTCTGAGAGCCACAGCTGTGGTTCTCTGACGAACCCGACCTGCCAGACTGCCACCCGCAGTCCAGGTGTGAAGTCACTAGCCCTTCACAGAGCGTGGGGTACAGACTTGCCCTTAGGGACTGATTACCTCAGGAAGGAGCCCTAGCTGCCATTTTTTGGCCACCCACCCACCTACCCACCCCAGTCCTGATTAAATACATAAACCCCGCTGGCTTTCAGCTAACCTCCTACAGGCTATTGCCAGCCATGCCTCATTGGTTATCTAGGCCTTAATTTTCACTGGTCCTCCATCCTCCCACGGGAACCACTCATTTCCCCTGGCCCTCTATGTCTGTCCCCTCTAAGTTGCCACAACAGTTAGGGGCTTTCCAATGCTAGATCAATTCCATGGCCCAACTACTAGGCTTCCTGCCACTGCTCATCTATGTTCTCTTCTCCCTCCCTCCCCTCCTCTCCAACATGCCACCCAACGCTCCCATGCCCCCCCCCTTTTCCTGCCCAACCTCACTGGGCTTCCCCACTCCTCCACTCTGGCATCCACTCTCCCTTTCGCCCAAGCCTGGATTCACTCAGCCACATGTCCCAGCCCTTTTCTCTTCATCCCATCACTCTCCTGGTTTACTTTCCAACTACTCCCCCCTTGCCCAGCTCCAAATAATCACCCAAGCCTTCTAACTAAGAGACATCCACTCACCGTCAGTCATATACAGCTATTCACCCACTACCTATCTCTTGTGCTCCTGCTCCTTGCTGCAGGTGACATCCACCAAAACCCCAGCCCCCAAACCACACACACCCTCTTAATCACTGCAAGCCCCTCCTACATCGGACACTTTCTTACTTCTCCCTTGAGACCCTCTGCCACGTGGCCTACGCTTCCTGCACCTAAATATAAGAAGCCTAGTCCATACACTTGACTCCCTCCAGGCACTTGCTGCCCACTATGCTGCAGATATCCTCACCTTGTCTGAAACCTGGCTCACAAAAAGCATTAGCGACTCCTCTGTCGCCATCCCAGGCTACACTTTGGCCACCAGGTTAGAGCCACAAGAGGCAGCGGAGTTGCCATCTACGTCAACTCAGACTTGCACTATTCAGTTATCCTAGCCAAGTCTGAACCTAAAATCTATGAATTAATTTTACTACAGCTGACACTCCCCTTCACACTACCAATCTACATTGCAGGAATATACTGCTGACCTGGCACACCATCCTCTGCTGTCACCAAGCTCCTCAAGCAAATCTCCTGCCTAACCCGGACAGGGCACTTTATATTATGGGCAATCTAAACCACAACTGGCTTGCTCCTGCCCTCAATAAAACCAGGACTGAAATTGCTGCACTAAACCTCTCTCAGATCATTAATGAGCCCACCCGGCTTAACCTAAAATCTGGTAACTACTCACTCCTCGATTGGGCTCTTACCACAAACCCTCACCAGGTCATAAATGCTGGCATTCTTCCTGACTCCCCCAGTGACCACCACGTTACTCTCTTAGTGCGCAAAATCTGCTGCTCAAAATCCCCCCCCAAAAAAAATTTCTAGTCCAGCACTCCTTCAAATCCCTCAATCTTGCCCCGGTGTTAGACAACCTTGCATTAGCAAACTGGGCCCCTGCCCCTATTATGGACTCCATTGATGCTGGTGACCCGGGTTCATGCCCCGATCCTGGGTACCAGGAGTAGAGATCGGCAAGGGAGGGGTTCCATAAGCATCCATTGGACGCTTCCCTCCTAGGGGTTGGGATCTGCCTTGGGACCTGTGGGCAGAGTGGTGGCGAGCTTAGGGACATGCTGCCTCGACATGCCCCCTGCACACGTCCGCCTCAGAAATACCCTGCGCACTTATGCAAGACTGAGAACTGCAGTAGGTGGGGCACAGAAAACAGAAAATACACCCCAATCAGACCAGATGATGAGCACCTTGGCCCCTGCCACACGAAGTCCTGGAGCCAGCCTTGATCCAGCCCCACAGCACCTGGGATACAACATTGTCCGAAAAGCCATTCCCTCCTGGAAGAGAGGGACCCTCCTGGCAAAGGGATATGCCGGGCTACCCAAGGTAGGCTGCAATTGGGGCTAGGAGAAGGTGGCAGGAGGTCAGAGGGGGGCAGTAGGGTGCTGGTGCTCTGAAGAAGTGGCTGGTCGGGGTATGAGAGGAGGTGCATAAAAAAAATCCAGACTCCTAAACACCAGGACCCTCATCCTCGTGTATTTTGCTTTTGCTCCTGTCATTATGTTAAACCACACTGTATGGTGATCACTGGTATCCAGGTGACTGCTTACTATGAGGTCTCCAGTGCTGTCCTTGTTTGTAAGCACCAGATCCAGTACCGCCCCATCCCTGGTGGGTTCGTTGACTAGCAACCTGAGAAAAGCTTCTTGTAAGGAGCCAAAAATGGCCCTACTCAGTGTCCAAGCTGCTGTTGGAAGACTGCATTCCACATCTGGTAGTCTGAAGTTACCAACTAGCAGCACCTCCCTCTTACTTGCCATTCTGATGATGGCTTCTCCAAGTGCCTTTTTCAAACTCCTCCCCTTTGCTCAAAGTCTGTACACTTATTTGGTATGTATAGTTGCCCCAGAGCCTATCTCCAGGATTACCCACAATACCACCAACCCTACTTTTTCCTCTAAGTGACTCCAAACCTCTGTGGTGTTGATTCCCTCCCTCACATATAGTGCACCCCCCTTCCCTCCACACCTCCTCCCTTCCCTGTCTCTTCTGAACAGAGAATACTCAGGCATAGCTATGTCCCAGTCATGGTGCCCAGTGCACCACGACTCCATCATAGTCACCAAATTCAGGCTAGCCCCCACCATGATGACCTCCAGGTCCATGCTTTTATTTCCAAAATGCCTTGCATTGGTGCACATTGCTCTCCATACCTTACTCCCTCTCTGCCTACTTCCCTGATTTTCTCCTCCCTTCCTGCCTGTGCTGTCCCCTGAAGCTCCACCCGACCCTCCACCAGAAGGAAAGAAAGAGAAAGAGAGAATGCAGGTGGACTGTGCTACAGGCCTGGAAGTTGGAAGGGTCGTACCTATGTACCTGAAAGTTAAGCCCCATCCGTCATGAGGTTCAAGTATCAAGTGGAGACTACCTGAAATGTTACCCCACTGGTGGTCTGGGTCACTTATTCAGTTGTCACTGAAATAATAACAAGGAGGGTTGTGTTGAGCAAAATGCGCCCAGCTGCTAGTTTATGTTCAGCCTGCAGACCTACAGGAAAATTAGGTACAGGGTTGTGTGGCAAGGTTTCATCTCAAAGGTACCAAGAAAAGGAAAAGGATGGCTGTTGGGAAAGCCAGGACCTCTGTGGATCTATCCTAAGTGCAGGCATCCTAACCAGAGGCAGGGCTTTGCTCACTATTGTGGTGTTCTGCATGAAACTAAAACTAGTAGCCCAGAAAGAAAACTTCCAGAGAGTGCCACAAAAAGGGTGTTCTTATAGGAGAAAACTAAACTAAAAATCAATCTGCTGAGTGCCACCAAAAGAGTGTTCTTATAGGAGAAAACTAGACTAAAAATCAGTCTGCTGAGCTCCCCCATCAAGGCCCTATAGAGATTAGAAATTAACTAAACTGTGTGTGGTTCAGTCGTTCTTGTGAAAGGGAAACCTTGGAGAATTATGGCTTGCTTCAAATACTGTACATCCAAACCTGCTTGAAGGAAGTATTCTGTGTAGACAGTGAGTTATTGGCAAGAGAGAGAGAGAGAGAGAGAGACTGTGTTTGTGCTGGTGACCTAATTCCCTTAGTGGCCCAAGGTCCCACCAAAGACTTTAGAGACCCTTGCTAGCCCTGTAGTACCTGACAACTGGGAATCAACTACATCCTCCAAAACCTGAAAGGAGAAATGGGAAATACACACTTCCTAATGTTACACAGGGAACACTTTTTGGGGGCAACTGAGACTAAGAAGATGTTCACAGCTAGTACCCATGGAAAACTTTTTTTTAAGTTTTAGCAAATTCAGCATTATACTGTCAACTTTAGCTGTGGCACTCTTAGTGCAATTGCTAGACCTAAGACATAACCAGAGGTAAATTGGCCACTATAGATAACCCATATGGAAAACAAATATATTTTAAACCTGTTTATTAATGGATATTTCAAATACATGTATAATTAAATCTGAAAATATATTTTTATCATATACCTATGCTACATCATATGTGCAAAATATCTCAAATTGTCCAATTTGAAATATCTGATTTATACACAAAATATATGTACATATATTCCAATTATAAACGTATTATGGTTCCACAAATCGCTTTGACAAGAAATTTATCGAAGAACTTTACAACAACAGCACTTTGACAATGGCGATCACATTGCCAAAGCAAAGTGCCGACAGACCCAACAGTGGCCTGAGTCATGTACTGCTTGTGGGGGGCTTAACCCCATGCAGGGGGCTCTGCCCCTGCACCCCCCGGGCTTTTAGATTCCTAATTCGGAGGGGGCAGATGTCGGAGGAGAGCGTCCAATCCCGGAAGTCGATGAATCCATTCATCTCTCCCACAACCCATTCGACAATGTGGGTGTCGAACTGGTTGAGTCACTGTGGGGGATTCATTGTAACAGCGTCACTGTTACAACAGTATACGGAAGGCACCTGTACAATACATGATAAAACAATAAATAATTAAAACAATATTAAAATTAAACTAAACAACAATATTCAGAAATCATTATAAGCTTTGCTAAAGAGATAGGTTTTTAAAGCTTCCTTAAAACTTTGGACAGTTGGGCAGTCTCGCACCTGACAGGGTAGAGAATTCCACAGGGTTGAGGCCATAAAACTAAAAGATCTGGCCCCTGACATTTTTAAATGAACCCTGGGAATCTCTAGCAATCCCTCGTCAGTGGATTGGAGAGAGCGGGGGGGACAGTAGGGACAAAGGAGATCTTTCAGGTAAGCAGGTCCCTGATCGTGTAGGGCCTTATAGGTCACAAACCAACCCTGAAGGTGATTTGCCAGCAAACTGGCAGCCAGTGCAGTCTGCAGAACAGAGGCGTTATATGACTGGACCTAGAAGAACCAGGCAACAGCCTGGCTGCCGCATTCTGCACTAGCAGCAGGCGGCGATTCTCAACCCCCGGTAGCCCAAGGTAAAGGGCATTGCAGTAGTCAAGGTGGGAGGTAACAAAAGCGTGGACCAAAGTAGGATGATCGTCTGGAGGAACCAGGTGCTTCACCCAGGCGATGTTCCTCAGATGGTAAAAAGAGGTTTTGACAACTGCTGACACCTGAGATTTAAATGTCAAACAGTCATCAAACACAAGCCCAGGTTCCGCACCCAGTCAGATGTAGTTAGCTGGACACCCCCAAGCCATAGACCCGAGGGTGATCCAACCAACAAACCCACCTCCCGGTGACCCTGGTCCACAACCAACACCTCAGTTTTATCTGGGTTCAACCACAGCCAACTCACATTCATCCAGTCCTGGATTTCGACAAGACAGTTGTTAAAGACCAAAAAGGCAGCATCTTGGCCGAGCACAAAGGACATGTACAGCTGAGTATCATCTGCATAGCAGTGAAAACCCAGACTGTACCACCTAATAATCGCTCCTAACGGCAGCATGTACACCGTAAACAACATGGGCCAAGATGGAGCCCTGCGGTACCCCACAGGATAGGGAGAATGATGCTGAGGAAAAATCCCGGACACCACCCTCTGAGTCCTACCCTCGAGGAAAGATCGAAACCAACTGAGGACTGTACCAGACAGCCCACAGATAGACCATAAGTGTTCCAATAGCACACCATGGTCCACAGTGTCAAATGCTGCAGAAAGATCAAGAAGGACCAAGATGGAACGAGTCCTTCGATCTCTCGCTATTAGGAGGTCATTTAATACCCGGACCAGAGCTGTCTCGGTACTATGCCTTTTCCTAAATCCGGACTGGAGAGAATCATTGACATTGTGACTAGTCAAATGATCATCCAACTGTGATGCGACCACCTTCTCAATAACTTTACCCACAAAGGGTAAGTTAGACAGGCCTGTAATTTGCAAGACAGTCCGGGTCCAAGAAGGACTTCTTAAGAAGGGGCTGAACCACAGCCTCCTTTAGGGGATTTGGAAAAATCCCCCTCTCCAAGGACCTCCAGACTATCTCAGCAAGGACGGGACCGATTTTATCCACACAGCCCACTAAGAGACGTGTGGGGCCCGGATCCAAACCACAGTTGGTCGGACGCAGTGATTGGATGATCATCACAATGTCATTGATTGTGGGAAGGCTGAAGTCAGACCACACAAACTGGGTGTCCGACATCTCCTGCCGACCATCACAACTCCCATTAGAGAGGGTCAAATGGATATCAGATCTGATTGCGGCAACCTTATCTGAAAAGAATAGAGCAAACTCCGCACACCATTCTTGAGAAAAAGCTCTTCTGGGCTGAAGATAGACTGGATTGCACAATCTGTCCACAGTCCGGAAGAGCTGAGCTGGTCTATTCTGTGCAGCAGCAATCTCTCTGGACAGGAATTCTGCCTTCTTATGAGAGATTGCGGATTGATAGACCACATAGTGGTCCATCAAACTAAGTTTGTCACAGTCCAGGCCCGACCTCCACCAGCACCTCTCCAACCTTCGTCCAGCTCTCCTCAACTCCCTCAGGGTCTCATCGAACCAAGGAGACCTGGGGCAAAGAGTGAGAGGATGAACACGAACAGGAGCAATGGAATCCAGGGCCCCTGCCACCACCTTATTATAAGCAAGTACCAGGTCTCCTGGATCCATGCAATCTCTTGGTAAGCCTGCTAGGTCCAGCACCACCATCAGGCCATCCGGGGAAACACCCCTTAAAGGACGATACCGGACCATCTCCATAGGGGCCGTCTTACTGGGGTAGCCTCAAAACTGAACCCAATGAAGTGATGGTCCGACCATCCGACTGGTTCCACCACCAAATCGGATATCTCCATCCCCAGAAGGAACACCAAGTCCAATGAATGACCACCAATATGGGTCGAGGAGGAAATAACCTGTGTGAAGCCCAGTGAAATCATTAACTGGAGGAAGTCTTGACCAAATTGCGAGAGTTCATCGTCGACCCAGGAATTGAAGTCCCCCAGAACCAGCCATCTGGGGGACCCCAATGTCAGGTCGACAATGAAGTCTGCGACTTCCCACAGGAAAACATTCCCGTCACCTGGTGGACGGTACACGAGAAGTATCCTGCACCCCACACCCTCGCCCATGATACATTCAAAGGATTTGGTAGTTCCCACTGGTACCTCCACTAGGCCCAGGTCTGATCTAAAACAGATAGCAACACCCCCGCCTCTACGATCCATCCTTGGGCGGTGTATCACTGAGTAACCAGCTGGAACTGCTGCCGCCAAAACTGGTCCAGCATTCTCATCCAGCCAGGTCTCAGTAATGCATGCCAGGTCAGATGTCCCAACAAAATCAGCTATAATAGCCATCTTGTTTTTAATAGACCTGGCGTTGCACAACACCGCCCAAGTAGGATGAGCATCCAAGGATGACCGTGCTACCTGCTGACTACAAGCAGAACCTTTGGGTATGGGAACCAGACAGGGAGGACCCCTTTCCTGGACCCATTTCGTCCTAGGGTGTCTCCTTGTCCCCACTATCCCTATCCGCCCACTCCTTTTCATTCCCTCTCCAGACCCAGCCCTCATCCTCCTCCTTCTTCCAACAATTCCCAAAGTCCTACACTGTCTATAAATTTCTGGTGATAGGGGAGGACAGGAAAAAGGACAAAGGTCTCTGAGCCTGGAGGGGGAATAATACCCGATTGTCCTTGTGCCGTCCCAGCATATATTTAATGCCCTAAATAAATAACAACAAATAAACAGTCCCAAACACAAAATTAACCCACCCCTCAAAACTAAAGAAATACAAAGCCCTATATAATGATTTAACAACAAAATAAAAATCCAAATTAAAACACCAAACAAATCTCAAAATATTGATTTAAGGGCTCTCACCCACCAAACCCAAACACAAAATACAACCAAATACAACAAACAACTAATTAAATTCCCCCTTCCCACCCAGTCCTCTCACCACTGGGGAAGAGAGGTAAAAATAATATACACTAAAATAATTAATTCCTTCCCCACCTAGTCCTCTCACCACTGGGAAGAGAGGACAGCACTCTCAATACCAAACAGATAATAACATAAACTACAAGTCTAATAAACAAATAAATAAATGGACACAGGGTCCTCTCACCATCCGGATGTCCAAATAGTGAAAATTAATAAACTGATTTCTTCAGTACAATTCAAAGTGCATACTGGAAAGCTCACGCCAATAAATGGATACTGCTGGACATAACGCCAGGAATTCACAACAGAGTACAGGGAGGCTGTAAACCAATTCAGGAAAAACAGCGTTCTCAATGAGAAATTTTAGGAGCAAGTCATAGGTGCAATTCCAAAATCAGGAGCACTTAAAATTCAAATTAATGGCATAGGAAAGTAGCCACCTCTCCAGAGGTCACTGCCCCCAGCCGGAGTCAATAGCAGCCCCGGCACAGAATCCTCATCAGTGGATCCCCGGTAAGCCTAGAAAACACCAGCTACTCGGCCGCCTTCAACAGGCCCGAAACCAGCGCCGCTCGCCTCGAATCCAGCCAGTGGCAGCGACCACTCCAGGCAGCTCACCCCAAAGTTCTTGCTCCAACACACACTCCCAAATCCAGATTCCAAAACAACGAACAGTCAAAAATGCTTCAGGGAGTAAATAAATACATTTTGTAAATATATGCATTGTAAAAATATCTTAAAATACCCAGACAAAAAGATAATTAATTAATCATGATATAACATAACTTTGTGCATTTGGAATTCATTTTCTTGGCAACCATTTGGATATCTATACTAAAACTATTATTTTATAGCACACCTTTAATTTAGGCATATAGATAATACATTTATACTTATATGTAGGATTCATCACTCAATCTCATACTTTAAAAAAGGCTCAAATTGGTACTTATACTACCACTTTTTGGTTCCCTTTTAGGTTGGGGCGAGTTCCTATATGTACTTGGTTTTTACTCTTTTACTTTCCCACTGGTCTGAAAGCTAATGTTGTCAGTTCAAAATTATTTAAAAACTAGAAATTACCATAACTTTGGTTCATAAACTGTACTTTTGAAATATGCAAATTAGTTATACAAATATGTACAAAGTACCAAAGCAAGCATTTACAAAAATATATTTAGCATATATAAAGAAAATCTATTCTACATATATTCTATGCATATCATATTTTACATGTAAACAAGGTGCATATTTTACTATAATATAAGTAGAAATTATGCATTCAATAGATATTCACAAAATGTAGTCTGCATATATTTTAAAGGTATATGCAAAATATATACCAGCCATATTTATTAACTATAAAATATAGATTTATTTTCTATATATATATATTATAGTGGTGTGGTTGTGCCACTATAGTTAGGGTTCAGCAGTCAGTTACATATATCATAGTGGCGCGGTCGCACCACTATACTTAGGGTTCAGCAGTCACATACTAAAGTCAAAAGTTTGGCCGTTAATAACTTTGGACCCGTTTAATGGATTTGCCTGAAATTTGGTACACGCATTTGAGGCATGGTAGATCTCTTGATTTATCAAATTGCATTTTGGTCGGAATGCCGGTCTTGTGTACGAAAGCGCTGAAAAATTCCAAATTATCCATTTTTGGAGACACCTGTTGGCATTCTTAATGCGGTCCTGCACAGCTGTTGTGTGGCATGACACTCTGTGAGATGGCTCTTTTGAAAGAACTTTGGTGGCTGAACATGCTGCTTTTTGTTTGGTGAAAAAATATTAAGGCATTCAAAAGTTATGGCACTTTTAAGTTCCCATTATAAGTCAATGGGAAAATTTATATGTATATGTTGCGATCAAAGAATGGGGTTCTGGCCCTCTCGTCCCACCTGGCAGTCAAAGAATTTGCAGCCTCACAGTTCAAGAATCTTTGTTTCAAGGAATTTCCAAAATTTCTTTGACCGGCAGTCCGTAACTTATTTTCAGTTTTCCGATCGCGCAAACTTTAAATGTCTCGCTCAGGGTCACTTCAAGTAAATCTTGATGGTTTTACTCAGGGGACCCCAATCTATTGAGCCATGGCTTTGGTTCCATCCAAATCGGTCCAAAAATAGAGTTATTAGCTTTTAAATTCTTCGTTCGCGGGTCGCTAAGGATCTTTGATCGCGAGCCTGCAAATTCTTTGATCGCTAGAATCTTTGATCGCGATCGTGCATCGCGAGCGAGGGACAAGATGGCCAGATGTCTAAATAAATTTCTGTAGCCCAGGGGTGCCCTAGACTGTTAAATTAGGGTGGGTTTTGCTCAGGGGACTTCGCTGTGCCCCATCTGCATACCAAAAATAATGTACTACCTATCCCTGGTAGTCTAGTGACCCCCCCCATCACAATAAAATATATAATCATATCTACTGCCCTGGTAGTATAGTGCCCCCCACTCCTGTATTTTTAACATCCTTGGTAGTCTATGGCCCCCAAGCTGTATACTATTATTATAAATGTTTATATCCCTGGTAATCTAGCACCCCCAGCATAATGAAATAAATAATTATTTCTATTACTTGGTAGTCTAGTTGCCCCCACCCATCCATGCCAGCCTACCCAGCATCCCTCACCTTTCCCCAGCTGGAGACTAGCACAGCCCACCTCTCACCTCCACGGCCAGCCACCGACTGTCTCTGCATTATGGCCGGTAATGCAAGAGGTACTCAGAAATATTTTCAGAGTGCCTCTTTGCATTACTATCATGTACAGACAATCACTAACCTTGAAAAGAAAATGAGCTATGCCAATCCCCGCTGGGGAAAATTGAATGCTGAGGAGAATAGTGAGATGAAATGAAATGAGAGCACTGAGACTACCAGGTAATGAAAATAATTATTAATTTCATTATGCTGGGGGGGCACGCTGGACTTACAAGAGAGATATAAACATTATAATAATATTACAGCCCAGGGGGCACTAGACTACCAGGGATGTTAAAAATACAGGGGTGGGGGCACTAGACTACCAGGGCAGTAGATATGATTATATATTTTATTGTGATGGGGGCCACTAGACTACCAGGGATAGTTAGTACATTATTTTAAGTATGCAGATGGGGCACAACGAAGCCCCCTGAGCAAAACCCACCCTAATTTAACAGTCTAGGGGACCCCTGGGCTACAGAAATTTATTTAGAAATCTGACCATCTCATCCCTCGCTCTTTATTCATGAGCGAGCAATTTCTTTGATCGTGAGCATGCAAATACTTTGACAGCGAGATTTTTAGATCACAATCGTGCATCGCAAGCGAGGGACGAGATGGCCAGATGAAAAAATCAATTTACTCAGTCTAGGGGCATGCTACAAAGAGAAATGAGGGTGGGTTTTACTCAGGGGGCTTCGTTCTAATGAACCATGGTGGTGATTTACCGCAATTCTGTTAATTTTTTTAATTTGAATACTTTCAATTCTTTGATCGTGACCCTGCAAATTCTTCGATCGCGAGCCTGCAAATTCTTTGATCGTGAGATTCTTTGATCGTGATCGTGCATCATGAGCGAGGGATAAAAAAATCAATTTTGTCAGCCCAGGGATGTCGTAGGAATTCAAATGAGGGTGGGTTTTACTCAGGGGACTTCGTTCTGTCGAACCATGGTGGTGGTCTACCGCAATTCCTTCAATTTTGTGATCTATAAGGTTTTTAAATCTTTATTCATGAGCCTGCAAATTCTTTGACCATGAGCCTGCAATTTCTTAGATCGTGAGATTCTTTGATCACCATCTTTGATCCCGAGGGAGGGACAAGATGGCCAGATTTTTTATAATGGAATAGATAGGGAGATTTTAGTAATCTTGGATATTGAATATCTTGGAAACGGTTTGGTCTTTTGACTTGAAATTTGGAGGGAAGAAAGGCAATATCCCACAGATGTGGCTTTTGGTGCTTTGGTCAAAAAATAGTACAGGACAGCAAAGTTATGGCACTACAAAGTTGACACTTTTCTCGTGGGATAACATTATGGCATTTGCCGCATTACAGGAATTCTTTGCTGCCCTGCTGCAAAATAACAGTTTGGTCATTTGGGCTGAAATTTGGAGGGAAGAAAGCCAACATCCCACAGATGTGCCTTTTGGTGGTTTGGCAAAATAATACTACAAGGCAGCAAAATGACGACACTCCAAAGTTGACACTTTTTGCCATAGGATAACATTATGGCATCCGGTGCATCTTTCAGGGCCCGTATCTCGGAAACGGTGCGAGATACGGACTTTTTGTCACAAAAATGCTTAGCCCCCCAAGCATAAAACTAGCCAGGAGGGTCATAATTCATACAAAATTTAAATTTTTTTTCTATGTCATACGGTTCCTGAGATATAAGCAATTAAGTATTCCAAGTCGTAATTTTCTGCTCCGAAGTCAATTATAATACATACATTCTTTGTTTTCAATGTGTTTTTTCAATGCAGTTTTGGGGGAAAAGAAGGGTGTGCCCTTTCGTTACTATGCCAGTTAGCATTTCCAGTTGCGCTTCTGTTACCATTCGCATCACCGTTCCCGTCTACGCCACCATGTGCATTACAGTTTGCGTTTTCATTTGCACTTGCATTTCCATTTTGTTCCGCATTATTGTTGCTGTTACCGTTACCATTTTCATTTTCAATTGTGGTACCATGCCCGTGCGCGTTACGATTTGCGTTTTTGTATGCGCTTGTGTTTCTGTTTCTGTTGACTTTATTGTTGCTGTTACCATAACCATTTGCATATACAATTGTGGTTCCGTGAGTGTATGCATTATGGTTTGTGTTTTTGTATGTGCTTGCATTTCTGTTTACTTTGGCATTATTGTTGCTGTTACTGTTACCATTTGCGTTTACAATTGCGGTATCGTGAATGTGTGTGTTACCAGTTGCATTCTGTATGCAGTTCTGTTTGATGCCTCTGTTTACATAACAGTTTGAGTTGGCATCACTTTGTGCTTGCATTTCGATTACTCTGTGTTACCATTTACATTTCTGTCACCATGTGTGTAAGCCTTTGTGCTTGTGTTTCCGTTGAACTTACTATTACTATAGTCACATGGGCCCTGCACTCTCACCAACTTGTGCAACTTTCTACTTTTCTATTCTTTCTTAAAAAGTATGGAAATTCTATGCAAAAAACTTTGTTAATGCATCAGTTAGAGTTCTTCTACAGCGACAAAAGTGAGGACATTCGACATTAGGATTCCCACCCTTTGTACCCCACCCCCACCCTGCCCCCACCAACAGGCATCAGAGTGTGCATTGGAGTCATCAGTCCTAACTCTCACCCCATTCTCCTACACTGCACCACCTCAGCTTGTAACACATGGGATGGGGTGAGAGTTAGGACCAATGACCCCAATGCACACCCTAATGGCTGTTGGTGGGGGCAGGGTGGAGTGGGTGCAAGGGTGGGAACTTAATGTCAATTTCCTCACTTTTGTCACTGTAGAAGAACCCTAACTGATGCATTAACAAAGTTTTTTGCATAATATATATATGTATATAAAACATTTCTTATCAGCATACCATAGGCATAAATAGCACATGTATTCCAGACATTCTTCAGATATATTTCAAGTCAAAACTTATATTTAACTATATTAGGACAGGGTTGAATAAGGCCCTGTCCTATTTGTTATGCAGAAGGAGTTTAAATGCAAGGATCTGTTCTATCCTCTCCTTTTCTGTCTCTTCTCTGTCTGGTTGTGCAACCAAATTTTTTTTGTGAGACCTAGGAACTGATCACTCTGACAGTTTAGCAATTCTCCACCTCTCTCTATCTCTCTCTGCCTTTGCTTGCTGTTTTGTCTTTTCTTCCCCCTTGCACATCTTCAGGTATAAAAATACATGTGAATCTTTATGTCGAAATGTCACTTATACTGGGATCCCTTTGTTTAAAACTGTATATAGTTATACTGTTGAAATGATTGCAAAGCTAAAACTGTATATAGTTATACAGTTGAAATGATTGCAAAAAGGTATTTGGAACTCAAGGGGTTAAACTGAGATGCTGGTGTGCAAACTTTACAGAGCTGGCAACAAGAGGTCAGTTCTGGGTCACTCTTCTCTTTTTGTTGCACCTGCAAGGAATGAAACTTACTAGAACATTCTATAAACTGACAAGAATAGTCTGTGAAAAAACACTGTCTCCTTAACGAGCTCCCTGCAAAGACTTGTTATAAAAAGAGCAGCAATGCTTTTGTTAGAGAGACAAGGAGAGTGGGAGAGTGAGAGACTGAGAGACTGAAACTTGGAATAGATACCATCAGAAGAAGGACTTAGTTTTCTCTGTTTGTACTGTCTTTGTAAATAGTTATACTGAATAATTAGTATTTTTTATTTTGCTGTTATTGAGAAAAATAACACGCTATTTGTTAATTTTGAAACTGCTCCTGGTTTTCTTATGCTTCCTGACCTGTGCCTCGTCGAAAGATGGTGTCAGCCTAAGTGGGATTTACACCATGCATACTCTAAGCCAAGAGTTTTGTGCATAGGTACTAGACTTAGTACCAGGGATGCATAGCAGAAAGGTATGGATTCTCCATCAGCAAGCCAAGGAGTCATTACCAGAAAAAATGGCAACCAAACTAAAAGCAGAAACAAAAGTCCAAACTGAGACTATTCAGCCAGCGTCAGAGATGGAAAAAGAACAGGCAGTGACAGGACCTGAAAGCCTGAATGTATTTTTCCAGTCGTGGGCAATACAACAAAAAGAGATGGAGAAACAAAGAAGAGAGGAGCTGCGGCAGGGAAAAAAAGAGATTCAACATTTAGAGGCACAGAGAAAAGAAGAAATGCAACAACTTGAACAGCAGAGAAAAGAAGAGATGCAGCAACAGGAGCAACAAAGATGAGAAGAGATGCAGCGATGGATGGATGCCTTGCAAGTTATCAGAGCTGGAGGATCTGGCACAGGTCCAGCAGAGCAACAAGATACAAACATTAAAATACATTAAACTTACAAAGCTGTGTTCCTCATATGATATCGAAGCATAACTGACAACTTTTGAAAGGGTTGCTATAGCCTGCCAGTGGTCAAATCAGCAATGGGCAAACAGACTGGTACCTTACCTGACAGGGAAAGCCCAGCTTGCTTACAACAATATGGACACTGCACAGTCAGAAAACTATGACCTGGTGAAAAACGAAATCCTGAAAAGGTATGACATCTCAGAAGAGACATACAGGCAAAGATTCCAGTCCCTGAAATATAACTCAGTCGATAATCCTCAAGAAGCCTTCACCCAGCTCAGAGAACTCCTTATGAAATGGCTCCAACCAGAGGGAAAAACACTCCCACTGATCATCAGAACATGTGTAATGGAGCAGGTCATCAACATCCTACCTATAGATGTACAGCTTTGGGTAAAAGAACACCAACCAGAAAGTGGGGAAAAGGCTGTTTCTTTGGCTGAGGACTACCAAATGGCCAGATGCCACTTCAATGAGGTAACATCCAAGCACCGTTAAGACACTGTTATTCCCATTTAAACTCCAAGTCTGATAAGAATTCTGGTGGGGGTAACAGATCTGCACTCAAAGACTTTATTTGCTATAACTGTAATAATCCAGGTCGTATTGCAAGAAATTGCTGTAGTAAGAAGAGTGACACTGGAGCAGATTTGTCCTTAGCAAATTGGGGCAAGTACTTAACAGATGTGAAGTTGGGAGATAAGACTGTGAAGGGACTTATTGATTCAGAAAGCAGACAGATCCTAGTGCATATTGAAGTGCTGGGAAAGCAATGTCAAAAAGGACCAGGTACTGGTGTCATCTGCATCCACGGGGACACGTGATACTATCCCACCACCCAAGTAATTGAATATTAAGGGTGTGTCACACCAAATGAAAGAGGGGGTAGTACCTAAGTTATCTGTACCTGTGATTATTGGAAATGACTTTCCAGGATTTACGGAGTTAATCACAGAGGGAGTAAATCCTGATGTTTCAGCAGCTGTGGTAACAAGAGCTCAGGCAAAGAAAATCTCAGATGGTGGGGCCTCTTTTTCTTTCACTGATTTTGATTTGGACTTGTTTGAGCACAGCTCCAATATCTAGAAGTCCAGGAAAGAAAGATGACACCTAAAAAAACTGTGGCAACAAAAGACCGATGGACATAAGGGATCAACATATGAAAATGCTGAAACTAAACTGATCACTGATTGTGATTTTCTTTCAGAACAAGCTAACAATGTTTCTCTCCATGGTTATTTTAAGCAGCTGGGGGTGAAACCAAAACAGGGTGAACCTATGTTTGAAAAATGGAATGGGCTACTGTAGGTTTACAGAGCAGTTTCTTTGACACTATGGTGTTAAGAAACAGTTTGCAATTTTGCTCTGAAATTTTCTGAGGGTTTGCCTCACAGACGTGCCTTTTGCTGGCTTGGTGAAAATGTATTACTTTGCTCTGGAGTTCTGTGGCTTTACATTTTGCTTAATTTCCCATAGGATACTATTGTAATGTGAGGTGTACGCAAGCGTTTCTTTGTCACTTCATGCATGTGAGTGCAGGGCCCAGAGTGCCCTGCACTCCCACACAGAAATACGGATACTATTAAAGAGGGATCATACCCACCAAAAGTGCTACATTGCAGAATTAGAATAAGCATACCCCCAATAAATCTCATACCAAAAATTAGGTTTCCACATTACTTCATTTTAAAGTTATGAGCTATTTTGTAACCCTGATTTCACTTCCTTTTCAAAAAAGCCAGTTTTAGTGAAGAGCCACTGATGATGTCATCTCCTGAACTTATACTCTAGTCCTCCCTGTCAGCAATCTTGTAGGACCTGCTTCTCCAAAGTTTAAGAAACTGTACTATAGTAATCCTTTAAAAAAATGGCATAGGGTTGGCTGCAATGCTTGCATTTCCAGAATGTTCAGATGCATGGTACTGTACTTTAGAACATGTCAGAAGGTGGTTTTGGAATGCAGTACTGAAACAAGGCATAGAATGTCAAGGTGGTACACAATTTTAAAATGTTGGGGGGGAGGGACACAAAATCTCAGAATGTGACAGGGATGTGCCATCTCAAAATGTGGTGGGACAATCAATCTCGAAATGTGACAAGGACATACATCGAGGAATTTGGTGGAGACTGGCAATTTCAGAATATAGTGAGGAAGCACACTGTCGGAATGTGACAGGACACACCATTTATTCTGAAATTGCTTGTCCCTACCACATTTCAGAATTGTACACACCTACCATATTTCAAAATTGTGCATTACATCTCCACTAAATTCAAACATTATGTGTTCCAGCCACATTCTAAAATTATGCATCCCTACTACATTCTCCTTTCCCCATTACCAAACTATGCATCACTGCCACAGTCTGAAATTGAGCATCCCAGCCAAACTCCATAATTGCACATCCTCGTCAAGTTGTGTTTCAATGCCACATTCAAAATTATCACTGCCACGTTCCCAAATTGTGCGTCATGCCACATTCTGAAATTATGCATCACTGCCATATTCTGAAACTGAGCATCACTGTCATATTCTGAAACTGAGCGTCACCACCGCATTCTGAAAATATATGTCACCACCACGTTCCAAAACTGCATCACCACCACATTCCAAAATTGTGCGTCACTGCCACATTCCAAAATTGTACGTCACTGCCAAATTCTGAAATTGTATGTCACTGACAGATTCCAAAATTGTGCATCACCACCACATTCTGAAATTGAGTGTCACCACCACATTCTGAAAATATATGTCACCACCACATTCCGAAACTGCATCACCGTCACATTCGAAATTGTGCATCACTGCCACATTCCAAAATTGTGTGTCACTGCCATATTTCAAAAGTGTGCACCACCGACAGATTCTGAAATTATGTCACCACCACATTACAAAACTGCACGTCACTGCCACATTCTGAACCTGTGAATCACTGCCGCATTCTGAAATTGTGTGTCACCACCACATTCCAAAACTGTGTTTCACCACTGCATTCTGAAATTGTGTCACCACCGCATTCCGGAATTGTACAATTCATTCTTCATTGCTCTGATACTGGTGTAATTTCTTTGCAAGAATAGTGATAGGTAATGTAGTTCATGAAGTGTATCTTCCATCACAGCCAAGCTTTTCATAACTGACACAGTGGCAAGAGTGTTGTAAAGTCCATCATACTTCGTTCTCTCATTGTGAGAACATGTCACATCTTTTGAGGCATCACTGAAGTGTTTGGATAGGGCTGAAAAGTCTGCCTAAACAACTCTTACTGATCAAAAACTGCTTGTGACCCATCTTGCGCTGAAGATAGGACTGATATGAAGAAGTTTAGTTTCAATCGTTTTAGCACCCTGATTAAGCTGACTTTGATTCTTAGGTGACTGACTGTACAGAGCATTAGCTTTGACATGAATGCCTGGAAATAGTTAGCAGATATCACAGACTTTAATGCATTATCGACAGCAAGCTCAAGGCGATGGGCCAGGCAATGAAATGAATAATCTTGATCACCATATTTCTCCTTCAACCATGCAACTAATCCATTATTGTGCCCCATCATCACCGATCTTCCATCTGTGCATATTGCTATCAATTTCTTTTGCAGCCAGTCTTCTTTGAATCCTGCTTGACTTAGCTCCTCCTCCACAATGCTCATTATACCTTTAGCATTCATACCTTCTTTTACTTCTAAGAATCCCAGGAGAATGTTTTCCACACCAAAGGTTTGAGGGTCATCTTGAAAACTGCAGTGAAGATATCACAACTACACTTACACTGTAGAACGTAGCTTCATCCAGCATGATAACCACATATGGTTCCCGGTTTCTGATGGATGTGCAACAGTTCCTTCTAATGCAGCAAGCAATATACCAGAGAATGATTGCACAGCTATGGTTTGAATGATGAACACTGCCCACGTTTACTCCATTTAGTTTCTGCAGTTTCACAAGATTAGGCTGTTTGGAGAAGGCAACATTAAGTTTGGCAATGGCATAAACTGTCCAAAAATGTGCGCAGTTTCACTGAATTGTTTTGACGGGATATCTATAATGCATGCTTCCAATCTGGCACTTTTTAGTGCTTCCAAACATTTAATTGACATCTTATGTGCTTGTGAATCTCTGTGTTTGTAAATCTTGTCCTTCAGCTTTCTGTCATTCTTTGCTTCCACTAGATTATTGCACCACTCTGATGAAAGGTGGACACCTTGGCTTTTGTCAGCAAATACTTTAGTCTGATGCCAGACAGAACAGCCAAGCTTACCATCATTGCATACCAGCCAATGATACATCTCTTTCCATCTCTTCCACTGACTAAATGACCAAACCTTAGGCCAGGACGTGTCATCTGCAGTGCTTGATCTGGCTATGGGAGCAATTAACGATCCATTGATTGAATCTTCAGGACTATGTGATTCACTGCCTGAGAAAGGATCATGGAGGGGGGGGTGGCCATTTGTTTTAAGTCACACCTGAACTTCGCGGCCCTCCCAGTGGGAACAGCAAGGTATTTTGAGTGTGTGGTTATCAAGGGGGTGCAGGTACAGGTTGCAGGATTCTTCTCATTTATCGCCCTCCAGGGCATGAGAAGGAATTCTTGCAGGATGTCGCAGACTTCATGGTCAGACTAGTCTTGGAGTTGCCCAGATGGATAATTCTGGATGACTTCAATGCATGGGTTGACAATGAACTCTCTCCTTTTGGTCAAGACTTCTTCTGATTAATGTAATCATTGGGCCTAACACAGGTGGTTACCTTTGCAATCCACTTGCATGGTCACTCCTTAGACCTTGTTTTCTCACTGGGATTAGAGGTCTCTGACCTTGTAGTGGAACTGGTCATTTGGTTGGACCACTATATCATGAAGATCTTATTTAAGGTCCCCACGATAGACTCTCCCCTATGGAGATGGTTTATCACTACCCTTTGAGGGGTATGACCCCAGGGAGTCTTATGGCACTGATGGATCTATTGGGTGTGGTGAGATCTTGCAATCTGGAGCCAGAGGAATTGGCGTCAGCCTATAATAAGGCCATTACCAGCACCCTCGACCCCCTCATACCAGCCCGTGTTCATCCACTGGCCTCTTGCCTGAGATCCCCGTGGTTTGATGAGACTCTTAGGGAATTGAAGGTGAGAAACCAAAGGTTGGAGCGCTTCTGACAGAGATCTTGGTCTGTCAAGGACAAGCTTGTTTTGATTTCTTGTTATAGAGACTATCAAACAGCAATCTCCTGTAAGAAGGCAGAGTTCCTATTCAGGGAGATTGCTGCAGCAATTAACAGACCAGCTCTGCTCTTCCAGACTGTCAACAGACTGTGTAATCCAGCCTGCTTTCAGCCAGTAAGAGCCTTTTCACAGTCCAATTGTGATGAGTTTGCTCTGTTCTTTGCTGTTAGCATCCTCTAATGTGACTTGTAGTGGTGAGTCTGTGACTGTCGCAGGCATTCTATCGATCTGGTTTGACTTTGATCCTGCTGCAGTTTGGACCCGTGCCTGACGCCCCTTCTTGTAGAGTGCATTGAGTCTATCAGCCCAATCTTCAACAGGATTATCCAGTGTTCATTGGGGGGGGTCTTCCCCGAGCCTCTTAAGGAGGAGGTGGTGAGGCCTCTCTTGAAGAAATCTTCGCTGGACCCAGACTACCTGGTGAACTACAAACTTGTCTTTAACCTACCCTTTTTTGGGAGGGTTATTGAGAAGGTGGTAGCAGTACAGCTGATGGACCATTTGTTTGATCATGACATCTACAACCTTCTCCAGTCAGGTTTCAGGAAAAGTCAAAGTACTGAGATTGCCCTGGTTTGGGTGCTTAATGATCTTCTGGTGGTGAGGGATAGAGGAGAGTGGTCTATTCTCATTCTACTTGATCTCTCATGGACCATGGGGTGCTTTTGGATTGCCTGCAGGATCATTATGGACTGTCTAGTGTGGTCCTCAACTGGTTCCAATCTTCCCTCACTGGCAGGATGCAGAGGGTGGTTTGGGGGACTTTCTCCTCCCAACCACTGCCCTGCCATGAGGGGTCCTACAGGGTTCTATTTTATCCCCTTGTTGTTCCCGGTGTATATGTTACTGCTAGAGGACATTGTAAGATGGTACAGACTGAGTTTTCATTGCTATGCTGATGATATCTAGCTGTACCTGTCTTTTGCACCTGAACAACAGGATGTGGTCTCAGTTTTAAATCAGTGCCTTGCTGAGATCAAAGACTGGATGAGTGCCAACTGCTTGAGGTTAAATCCAGATAAGATGGAAGTTCTGGTGATTGAACCTGGTCATCTGAGGGTTGGTGTGTAGGCTGGTCGAGTTTGCAGGCTTAGGCTTGGAGACTCCCAGCTTCTCACCTCATCTTCTGTAAAAAATCTTGGCATTGTTCTGGATAGCGAGCTGACAATTTATTTTTTTTAAATTAGGTATACTTTATTGATTTATCAAAAACATTACAAACAAGGCAAAACGCAGCAACAATATACTACAACAAAAGGAAAGCCTATAAAACAAAACCAAGACAACATGTCCAGCAAACCTCCCTGCCCCTCCCGACCACCCCAACCCTCCCTATCCCATGGCAGAAAACTTAAAGAACACAGTTGGACTGGAAAGATATGCAAAAGGAGGAATTATATAGATACTAGTATCTAGTTCACATGCAAACAAAACTATAGGATATATAAAAAGGGGGATGAGAGTCCATTCAAAAGCCCTAAACTGTATTGAGTGTATGCAGCTTGCCCCATTTCCTATTATAACTATGTAATTTATTATTGATACTAGCTATCATTTTCTCTCTGCAGAGGTTGTCGAGGAGCTCCTGCAACCATTCTGCATAAGACAGCAGAAACTGATTTAGCCAATAGAGAAGTACCAGTCTTCTAACTGAGATTGAGATGATGGCCATCATAAATCTCCACTCTTTAACATCTACTTGGCTATAGTCCCCTGTCAAACAAACTTCAGGTGTAAAGAAAGGATTACTCCCCAATAATGGATCAGCACTGCACTTAATTAAATCCCACAAGGGAGCCACCTTGATACATTCCCAGAAGATATAGTACAAAGTATCATTCGCTTGCCCACATCTCGTACTGTACAAACTGATGATTGTGCACAACCTATTCTAAACAGTTTGACAGGAGTATAATATAAATTATTCAAATGGGTGAGGCGTAACTCATCTTGGGTAATATAAATATACAGATCAGACCAGATTTTGGTTCAATTAAAAGCATAAGGTAAAAGGGCCATAGTACAATAAGGGGATATATCAGAGAAATGGGAATGGATTTTAGGGAACAGGAGCAAAAACAATTTGGACACTGCATGAGGTTGTAATGCAGCATCTACCAATGATTGCAGGAACTCCTTGGAGTTTACTGTCCCAATGGTGGAACCAAAATATTGCAGTAAACAGTGACGAAGCTGACAAACTTTAAAAATCATTTTAGAAGTCAGTTGGAAAGAGGCAATAATGGATTGACAAGTTCGCAGGGACCCATCCTGGAGCAAGCTGCTTACCTTCAGAGCATTTAATTGAGGCATCCCATGTACATCGATGATGCTACTGTGACACTAGCCATCTGCTTGTTATTATTTGTATTATAATTTTGTTATAAATATATGTTTTGTATGACAGTCCTGCTTAGGAAATAGGCCAACCGGCAGAGCCTCGTAGGACATTGGATTTTAAAAGAGAAGAAAAAATGGTCTGCCTTCTCACTGACCTAGAGGATAAACTAGTCAGAACTTCCTTTTTTGACACCTACCTGTCACAGCCTGTGTAGCTGCTATACAACCAGGTTGTAAAAAGACAACTACTTTGAACTTAGGAAGATTGCCATAAAAGGTTACATTTTATAGGATGACAAGAAGAAGATGTTTTTTGGAAAGCATATGTGAATTAACCTTACAGAATATTTCTGCAACATCAAAGGGTGTCATAAACCATACTCTGAGGCAGACAGATTGCTTTGTTATATTTAAAAAAACATTGCGATATTTGCAGATTCCAATCCAGTGGTAATCTGACCTGTTCACCTATGTAATTACATGTTGCAAATTAAGTATGCAGGACTGTGTGTGACCTCACACTAGCAGCTCAGAGCTATGACATCACAAAGAGGGAGGGACATTCTGGTCTCTGATATTGGTGAAGCCTGCTGAAAGGACTGACACTCTTTTCTGGACTTCTAAGAGACACTCTTGTTCCAAACTTGGAAGGGACACTTTTGTTCCTGGACTCAAAGAGAGGCACTTCTGCCAAAAATGGTAATTTCATTCCATTTATTTACCAACTGGAACTAGGGTAGGCTTAGTTATTCAGTGCAAGGTGCTTTGTTTATAACTGTCCATTTATTTTCTGACTGTATCCTTAATGTATATACAGTATGCTCTGTGTTTAGTATTTTATTTACTATTTTTAATTTTAGTAAACTTTGTTTTCCCTTAAAATGCTGCCTGAGACATACTCATTTTGTGTTTGAATGATGGAACAGTCCTAATATTCTAACACAGCTGTTAAATGCTTACTGTGTCACCTTATGCAGCCATGCTAACAAGGATCTGTGTAAAGATCCAGCAAGATAAGAAAATTAGCAGTGTCTCAATTGAGTCAGAAAAGGGTTGTGAGCCAGGCTGGTTGTATGCCTGCTGGGCCAAGTATATTATGCTGCTTTCCCAAAGACAGTGTGATATTTGGACCTGTTACCTGGGTGTGTAAAGCTAAAAGGTCTCATAACTGACCCCAGGACTCGAGACTGGTAGTGGTTGACCCAACACAAACAGGAGGGTGTCCCTGTTTGTCCCCTGTTCAAGAATCGCACTTAAAGGTTAGGCACCATGGTAGCAGAGGACCTGACTCCAGGAGTGGGTTTGTAACAGATTGGTGCACAGTGCTGGGATCTGAAAGATTTGTCTGCATACTGTGCAATTATTTGGTGACACGAGCATTAAAAGTCCAGTGTGTCAAATTGATAAACTATAACAGTTCTTACACAAACAAGGCAGAGATTTTAAAAGAAATATATCATTTTGGTTACAGTCTAAGTTCCCTACCTCTTTTTTTTTGTTGTTGTTGTTGTTTTGGGTGCAAGCTAGTGTAGCAGTAGATTAGGGAAGAAGATGGATTCTAGCTACAGCAAATACACTGCAGACTACCTGTGGCAGTTGTGCCAGGAAAGAGGAATCCAATGTGAGGGGCAAACCAAACATCACCTCATGGAGGATCTTGTGGCAGCCGATGCACAACTAACTGCCCAAGATCTCGAGTCACAGTCAGTGACTGAAAGGGACCAGACCTTGGGTGTAGAGGGGCGAGGGTCCATCACAGTGTCCACTCCCAGGGAGGAGAACAGCAGGGCCAGTGGGAACCAGGAGACACAGCAGCAGGGGAAGGTCAACACAATGCTGGAGCCAGAAGAGATCAGGCTACAGCTAGAGTTGAGGAGAATGGAGCTGGAATTTGAGCAGAAGAAGTTCCAGAAGGAGCTGGAGATGCAAGAAAAATAAAACCAGTGCCAGAGAGAACCTGAGTGAGAGGAGAGAGAGTGCCAGAGGAAATTTGAACTGGAGAAACTCCAACTCCAACGACCAGTGCCAGAGCAGGTAAGTGGCATGGGTGAACATGGAACTCCAGAACTGGGTTACAAGTTAAATTCTAAATTGATAGCTGAATTTAAAGAGGGGGAGGATATGGATACATTTTTAAATTAATTTGAAAAGGTATGCATTCAGGCAAAAATTCCCTGAGAGTCCTGGAGCTTCCCGATAACCTTGTCGCTTACCGGTAAAGCTCGTGACACCTTGGGTCGCAGGACAGTAATGATTATGACAAATTTAAAGCTGTATTGCTTAAAAAGTATGAATTGACAGCTGAAACATACAGAGTTAAGTTCTGTAAGCTTAGGAGAAGCCCTGACATAAGCTATTAGGAACTAGCCACCAAGCAACGTCAGTTTTTGAAACATTGTTGGGGGGGGGTCAAAGCCGAATCTGTAAAGAAAACAGAGGATGTGGTACTTTTGGAGCAATTCTTTTGGGCTTGCCCAGCAGAGCTGAAAACCTGGCTAGAGGACCGAGCTCCAAAACCAGTGCAGGAGGCTGCCGAGCTCTCAGACTGCAATCCCAGGAGCAGGCCTGCTCTGAAAGGGAGTGGTGTGGGTGTAGGTGTGGAAGTGCAGAAAGGGAAAAGCGTGCCTTCAGGGCAGCTAAAACCCTCACTGCCTCCCCAGAAAGAGGGCAGCCCCAGTTTACAAAGAAAGGATTCACCTGATAAAAAATGATGATTGTTGGTTTTGCAAACAACCCGGCATCTTGCAAGACAGTCTCCTAAAGGCACAGAGCACACAAAGTGGTGCTCGAGCAGAGATGGGTGCACTGTATATCCCTGAAAGCACACCTATAAACATTAGGAGAACATACTCCCAGTTACTGTAAATGGGGTGCAAACCTGTGGGTTAAGGGACACGGGACATACCTTACTTTGGTAAAGGGGATTTGGTTGAGCCTGAACAGCTTACACCTAATCAGTTTGTTACAGTACAGGGATTCACTGGAGAGGAGAAAACTCTGCTACTTGCTAGTCTTCTCATGGACTGGGTTGAGACAGGAGACACTGTGCAAAAAGTTGCAGTGGCAGAAAATCTTGCCCTGGATGTCATTATAGAGAACAATCTCCAAGAGGGGGTGGTGTGAGCAGTTACTCACAGTCAGATGGCAAAGGTAAATTGTGGTTCCCTGGACTCCATAGAAGCCCCTGTGGAAAACACTGGAGGCTGGGTCCCTAGCCTGTGTCTCCTGACATGAAAGAGTAGTGAAAGGGAGGTAGAAATTCCCCAGGCAGCAGTTAACAAAACAGCTACAGAAGGTTACTCTGAGGAGGGAGGGGTAACCAGTGGTCAGAGAGTTAGGGATGGCAGTTTCCTTGAATGCCCTGATGCTAGAGCTAGGGACTCTAGATAAGAAACTGAAGGGGACCTGTCCCATGCCTTGGGAATGTATAAAGATTTAGCAGCTGCTCAGAAAAAAGACCCTAGTTTAGAGAGACTGAGGGCTTGTGCAGAATCTGATGGGACATAGGGAGGTGACAAGAGACATAGAGTGTATTGGGACAATGGACTGCTGTATATGCAGGATGTAAGCACAGAGGAAGGGGTGATGGGCAGGCAGCTTGTCACTCCCCAAGGGTACCGTGAGCAGTTGCTTAAGATTGCTCATGATATCCCCTTGTCTGGACATCTAGGAATCATGTGCACTATGCAGCGATTGGCCAAGAATTTCTACTGGCCTAACTTCACCCAGCAGGTGAAGGAATATTGCAGGTCTTGCCACCGGTGCCAAGAAATAGGGAAGGTGGGTAGTAAAACCCAAGCTGCCCTAATTACCTTGTCCATAGTGGAGGAGCCATTCCAGAGGGTAGGAATGGATATTGTGGGCCTTTAAATACCCCCAGCTCCTCCAGGAAGAGGTTTATTCTAACAGTGGTGTATTATGCCACCCGGTACCCAGAGGCAGTCACTCTATCCTCCCTGAGGACAGACAAAGTAGCAGATGCCTTGCAAGGGATTATCTCTTGTGTCGGGTTCCCATAGGAGGTTATCACCAATTGAGGGGTTCCTTCATGTCAGACCTGATGATGTGTTTGTGGGAGAAGTGTGGGGTGGTGCAGAGACACATGACACCTTATCACCAGCAAGCCAATGGGCTTGTGGAAAGGTTTAATGGTACCCTAAAATCAATGCTCCGAGTATTTGCTGAACAGCATGGGAAGGACTGGGAGAAATACTTTCCTCGCCTGTTTGCATACAGGGAAGTGCCCCAAGAGTCTACAGGGTTTTCCCCCTTTGAGCTATTATATGGATGCAGGGTGCGTAGGCCCCTAGACTTGATCCAGGAGGACTGGGAAGGCAAGGATGTCACCAAGGGATCTCCCATAATGGATTATGTCCTTAAGTTTAGGGAAAAGCTGAAGGCGCTTATGGGAACAGCCCAGAGCAACCTGGCAGATGCCCAGCAAAAGCAAAAGGTATGGTACTACTGCAGAGCCAGAGCTCGCTCATACATGGTGGGTCAAGAGGTCATGGTCCTAATCCCAGTTTGGAGGAATAAGCTCCAGGCCAAGTGGGCAGGACTGTACAAGGTAGTCAGACAGGTGAATGATGCAAATTACATTGTGGAACTGCCTGACAGGAGACATTCCCAAAGGATGTATCATGTCAACATGATGAAGCCATATGCAAATAGGGCTGACATGGTCTTTGAAGTGTATGGTCCTGGGGAGGGGACGGATGAAGCAGACTCCTTTCTGGACTTGCTGGAAGAAAGCAAGCGGGAGCCCTCTGTGGAGGCAATCAAACTGTCACCCCAGCTGACCCGGGAACAGATACAGGAAGTAAGGGAGATTTTAGCAGACTTTGCCCCATTGTTTAATACCAAGCCTGGAATAACCCCCTTAGCAGCGCATGATATAGACACTGGGATACAAGCGCCCATACAGCAGACAGCATATCGGGTGCCAGAGGCTGTCCTAAAGGACATTAGGAGAGATGTGGAAGAAATGCTGGATTTAGGGGTAATCCAGAAATACCACAGCCCCTGGGCCTCACCCATAGTCCTCGTTCCCAAGCCAGAGGTTCTACTCATTTTTGTGTGGACTATAGTGGGCTCAGTGCAGTCATGAAGTCTGATGCCCACCCAATGGCATGGATGGATGAACTACTGAACAAGTTGGGAGGGGCAACATACCTTACCACTAGTGACCTGATGAAAGGGTATTGGCAGGTGGAGATGTCCCTGTAAATCAGGGACAGTTGAGAGGCATGCCACTGTAAAGTTCCTAGAATGCTCCTATTGTAAAATAGCTCTATATGAGGGGAGTGAGAGTGAAGCAGAGAGAGAGAGAGAGAGAGAGAGAGAGAGCATCAGAAAGTATGCTTTGACTCTGAACTTGATAACAGCATGTAGCCAACAGAAACTCGCTGAGAGACTAATTACTACATTCCGTAGTGACTATGTTTACCAGACTTGTGTTGTAAATTCCTAAAAGAGCAATAAAACATCAATAGACAAGAAAGTACTATACGCAGTCATAAAAGAAGAAATCGACCACAGTTTATAACAACCCACAGCCATTCTAGGCAAAGTGTTAATTCCAGTCATAATTTACACAAAATACCCACTTAGCACTTCCACTGAGGGTCTGACTTTCTTCTGTTATACAGTTGTATGAGTCCCCATTCTTACTGCCACTTACAGAATGCAACACTAGGCTGAACTAGTCGCAACAGTTTTTCTATTCATACATACCATCATGAGGCTGAGTGGATTCATCTATGGGTCCTAAAAGAATTGAGCACAGTGCTGGCACCCTGTGGCAGTACTTTTAGCACCTCAGTGGAGAAGGGGAAGTTCCAAAGGATTAGAAGAGGGTCAATGTGGTCCCTCTGCACAAAAGCAGCTTTAGGGAGGATGCTAGCAACTACAGACCAGTCAATCTCACTTCAGTGGTGGGAGGTTAATGGAGACACTACTGCAGGAGTGGCTTGTGGAGCACCTGGAGGCAGAAGGGCTGCAGGACCACTGATAGCATGGTTTCACGGGGTAGGTCACATGAAACTAATCTCATAGACTCTCTTTGACTGGATTACAAGGAGGTGGATCAAGGGAGAGCAGTTTATATGGCCTATCTGGACTTCAGTAAGGCTTCCTACACTGTGCCACACAGGAGGCTAATTAAGAAATTAAGCAGCCTAAGTGTTGGGGAAAAGTGGCAAGCTGGGTATCAAAGAGGTTAAGGGATAGTAGGCAAGGGTGGTAAATGGTAGCTACTCAGGTGATAGGAGAGCGACTAGTGGGTGCCCAAGGTTTGGTACTGGACCAGTTCTCTTCAATGTCTTCGAAGTAACATTGTGGAGGAGCTTGGGAGAAAGTGTGCCCTCTGCAGATGATATGAAAAACAGGGTTTACAAGAAGGGGTGGAGAGAATGCAAAGGATCTAGGGAAACTAGAGGAATGGTCTAGGGGTGGCAGCTGGGTTTCAATATCAAAAAGTGCAAGGTTATGCATTTATGGCTGTGGAACCCAGGAGCTGTGTATAAACTGGGAGGAGGAGCTTATAGTCACCAAGCAAAAAGAGACTTAGGGGTCATCACAACTGATGACCTCAAGGGAGCTGGGCAGTGTGACAAAGCAGTGTGAAAGGTTAGCAGAAAGCAGGAGTGCACTGAGAAAGGGATTTCTAGCAAGAAGGAGGTGGTGTTGCCATTGTATTGCTCACTGATGAAGCCTCAACTGGAGTATTGTGCCCTGTTCTGGAGGCCGCACCTTTATGAGGACATTCAAAGGGTGGAGGTGGTACAGAAGAGAGTGACAAAAATGATGGTGTGGTGTGGATTGCATGAGAAGTCATACAAAGGAAGGTTGCAGGAACTTTACTCAAGGTGTACTCACTGAAAGAGAGAACAGCAAGAGTGAACATGACTGAAACCTACAAGTACCTCAGGAGTGAACAAGGAGCAAGTAGGGGGCTATTTCAGGAAATAAAGGCATTATAACTAGGGGCAAGCAATGAAGCTAAGGTGTGGGGAGCATAGGAAATCTGTGAAAATACTTCTTAATGGAAAGAGAGGTGGATGACTGGAACAGCCTGTCAGAGGAGGTTGTGGGGGCAAAGACTATGGGGAGCCTCAAGCATGTGTGGTATTGGCACAGGGGCATAGTAGGTATAGAAATGGTGGTGAGGAAGTGACACCTATGACCAGCTAGGGTCAGTGGTGATGGAATAGGCAGGGACAAGGGGCAGACTGGATGGGCTTATAGGTCCTTTTCTGCAAAATCTATGTTTCTATGTATTTAATCTAGCAGTAGTTTGAAACCTTTGTGTTCCGGAGGCTGGTCAAAATGCTCTGCTTCAGTTTGTGTGTGCATGTCTCGCTCTCTCTCTCTCTCTCTCTCTCTCTCTCTCTCTCTCTCTCTCTCTCTCTCTCTCTCTCTCTGCATATGTGAATGAACAGTGGCACCTTGAATTCTGTGATCCCATGGACACACAATTCAGCAGCAGAATTTATGTTGATGACATCACATATTGTAACCAAAGTCTAAACAGAATTCTGCCAAAGAAGTGAATAATTTCTGATGTAAGAAAGAGTGCACTCAGCTGCTGAGGTTTTGGAGCCATGCCACAGAATTTAGTACTGAAGTATTATAAAGAACTAGGAGCTGTATGTATGAGCTTGTGTGTATGTAAAAGGCATGCACATATGCATAACTGTCTATGTATTTTTTAGCATGTTTGTGCATATATGGGACTGTCTGTAGGAGGCAGTGTAGCAGTCTAGTGGTTAAAGAGCCAAGCTGTGAACCTGAAACCTTAGATCTGGATCCCATCATCATCACTCAAGCAACATCTTGCGCTAGTGTGGGTCTTGGGGGCGTGGCTGCTGTTGGGTGAATGCAGGGCATGCATCAGTAGGTGCATCCCTCATTCCCCAATCAGCCTGCATGCCACCGCCACACCATGCATTCATAATGGGGTGAGCACATCAAAGCAAAGGTCCCTGCAATCTGAGCAAAGCTCGCTACACGAGCGGTCCTTTGCTTGCCGTGCTTGCCGCCATTATGACCATGGTCGGCGAGCGGCGGCCGCCTCACGCTGCTCCACATCGGGGTGCCAATCCTGTCGGCAACCCTCCCGTGGTTTATGCGCTTCACTGGGAGCTCTTCCCCGCCGGCATCCCCCGCAAATGTGGAATGCCGAGGGGTGCCCAATCCCCTCAGCTTGCGCTCCCCCTTTCTTTGTTTGCCGTGGGGTGCCCAACTCCCCGCCAGCTCCCCCGTGTTGTGGGTGCCGACGAGGGTGCACAATCCCGTCGGCTACTGACACCCTTCCAAAACTCACTTAGGTGGCACTCTGGGAGCCCACCCCAGCGTGCCAAATGCCCTGTAATGCGAAAACTGTCCCACAACGGTTTTCCTTTTTTTTTTACCTGCAAAACGAAAACCGTCCCTCGTAGTCTAGATGCCCCCTCCCCACCCGCACCCACCCACTGTGCACCCTGCCTCCCTCACCCTCACCCCATACTTACCTCCGACTCCGCGCGCGGCGATCTTCCGTGGACTGGGAACACATCTGCACTCTTCAAAGCCGACCGCAAACTGAGGAAATGCCGTAAGCTGTATAATGCAATGAATAGGGTTTTCAACTTTGCTGCATATCTCAGGCATTTCTTGAATTTTGGCACCAAATTTTCAACATGGGTTTTTAGCCCTCCTCATGAATTCTATCACTGTCATGGTGTTAATCGCCTCGAAGGTGATTTCGCAGTCACTGTGCGAAATCACCTTTCGGGACCAATTAACAAAATGACAGTGCCAGTGTTCATGAGGTGGCCTCTCAAAAAGCCTATGTTCCAAATTTGGTGGAAAAAATCCAACAGATAGCTGTTTTACGAGCGTGCGTTGTGCAGTTGCTACGCAGGCTCGTAACTTCGCGCATTCACAAGATTTTAATGCCGTATTTTCAGCATTGGCATTTTTGTGCACCTCCTTGTGAACAGTACAGCTGTCATTTTCCACATCCTGCCCGAAATGTGTTTCCGCACTTCCAGCGCACAATTGTGCAGTCACTGTGGGAAATCAGTGTTTGGGCCAGATTATGAAAATGACAGTGACACAGTTCATGAGCAGAGCTCCTAGAATGCCTATGTTGAAAATTTGGAGCTGATAACTCCATAAAATGACTGTGTTACGACCGTACGTTGGCAGATTGCACGCATGCTCGTACCGTCGTGCATTTGTGATATTTTCACTCTGGATTTTCACCATTGCCATTTTTACACACCTCTTGATGAACAGTACAGCCGTCACTTCACATATCCTGCCCGAAATGTGTTTCCGCACTTCCGGCGCAGAATAGCGTGGTCGCTGTGCGAAATCACTTCTTGGGACACTTTGAGGAAATGACAGTGACACTGTACATGAGCAGAGGTGCTAAAATGCCTATGTTGAAAATTTGGTGCCGAACGCCCATAAACTGGCAGTGCTGCATGCGTTTTGCATATCTCCCACGCACTCCTTGCAACCCGCAGCGCTTCGCATATTTGTATGCCACATTTTCAGCACTGGCATTTTATTACACCTCCTTATGAACTGTGCAGCTGTCATTTTCACATCCTGCCCAGCATGTTTTCCCGCACTGCACTAACAAACACCCACCGGGACACCCTAATTCCTCTCACTCTCTGCAGGGTGGGGGTGGGTTGGCATCAGTTCAATACTTGACTGCCACTCCTATGCTGCATCTCTCTAACTCCTGCACTGCCAATGGCAGCAAGACAACATTCGGCATTGACAAATGCTTGTTCACCTTGTAACTCTGCCACCCAACCTCTTTGTGCATGTTTAGGGCTTTTGCTATTCCTGACTGTTTGCTTTGTGCTTTTGGACGCATGCACTACAGCATACAGACCACACAATGTTCCTTTCCTCAATAACTGCATGTCTGAGCGTGCTTCTGTGTTTGATTATGCCTCTGTGCATATCTATAACTACTTGTCTCAGCTTCCCTTTGAAAGCAGAACAGTGTCTATGCTTACCTTTTGTGCAGTGATACATGGTTTAGGCAAGTGGAAAACCAAATTAATTGGCTCCCTTTTGGTTTGCTAAAAGTAAACATTGAAAGAAATGTAGCAAAGCATTCACCCTCTGATCCATGTGAGCAAACCGATGAATTCAGGAAGCATCTCAAGTTAATCATACTTCTCTTTATTCCACAATAATGATTTATTTTATCTCTCTATCTATCTATCTATCTATCTATCTATCTATCTATCTATCTGTCTGTCTGTCTGTCTGTCTGTCTGTCTGTCTGTCTGTCTGTCTGTCTGTCTCTCCACCCATCTATCTATTTATTGATCTATTTCAAAAGTGTTACTGGGAAAGACATACTGAGCTGGTATCAGCTCATTTCCAGATGTGTTCTGGGGTGGAGAGCAAGAGGGAGTACAGTTCAAAACAAGAAAATACAAAAGGGTGTAATAAATAAAGCATATTACACTATCTATAAATAAAAGAACAATTACATCATGACAAGAACAATTCCATGGAATTAGCACTAGTACACAGCAGTGTGTTGCTGTCTAGTGAGCAGTTACAGGCCTGGCCAATAGAGCTGTATTTCATGCATGGGAGGGCAAGGGGTCACAGGCCTTTGTAGTGGTGAGTACAGAAGTCATGAGGGAGGGTTTTGAGAAAATAGAGGGAGGCGGTAGAGAGAATAGCAGGAGCCAAAGAAGACCACAGCTTATGGAATTTGAATAAGAATGCAGCTTGACCTGCAGAGGATTTACAAGAAGGGCGAGAGTTAGGGTTGTAGAGGGACGGTAGAGGGACAAGAGAGGAGGGAGCTAAAGTAACAAAGAAGGGAACAAAACCTGAATTTGTAGATTAAGGAAGCACGGTGAAAAAAATACGTGAAATTGAGGGAGGAGAGAGAAACTGAGGAGTAACAGGAACAATGGTGGGTACAAGGGGTACTGTCCAGAACAAAATGACAGGAGGAGTGAAAAACGGGACCCTTTCTGACCAGGGGGGATTTAGAAGTGGCACTGTACCCAGTATCACCATAAATGTAGATAGGGAAAATCAACTTTAAACAATTTCTTTGCAGGCAGAAAACAGGATGCAAGCTCTGTTCCTGTACAAAGCACTGAGGCTAGGGCATCACAACAAATAGAATAAAAAAGTGCAGCAGTGCAGAGTGTGGTAAAGTGTTCGCCAGGTAACACCAACGTTTTGCATACAACACAGAAAGAAAATAGTAAAAATGATACTCAAAACAGATAACTTTTTTATCCCCTCCTCCAGCTGACGACTCCTCAGTCCTACCACTCCACTGGACCCACCACCTGCTATCCCAAGGACTTGCCCATTGCCATGGTCCTCCCTGGATTGCCCACCAGGATGGGGCTGCCAGAGGGAGACCCATTCTTCCTGTGGCGTAAATTGCTGGTCTTGGCAATGGAACCACTGTCGGGTGAGTGGGGCCTGCAAGGAGCGACAGGCAGCATACCATGGCAGCTGCCGTTTTTCCCATGTTTTCCTCCCATTCCCAGACATTGGCAAAGGCCCTTTGCCTAGCATGCTCATTGAAACGTGAGTGGTGCTGGAGTGTGGCAATGTCCATCTCTATCTTTCAGAGTCCCCATATGCAACCACCATCTGGGGACACCAGGTGGCAGAAACACAGCATGGGACAGTAGCCTGCCACCCCTGAGGAGGTGCGCATTCCTGGGATACTCCACTGTTCTTCCCCAGCTGGCCCTCTGGCAGGCCAGGCTCATTCCTGAACCCAGGTCACCAGCGTTAGGGCAGTAGTTTTATCGCTGTGCTGGCAGGCGTTGATAACTTATATTTGATGTAAAGGAATGATACTCTTGGGTATCTGTTTTGCCAATTTATGGTACAATACATAACACAGTATACCTATTCACAAATATTTCAGTGGCATTATGCACCTATACTGCACTTAGCCTAAATGTATCTCACTGTCATTAGTCTTGTACTTGATCAAATGGAAAGGTTCCTCAATACTGAGAGGCATTATAGATGAGATAAAAAAGTAAATTCTATGATGTGGCAAGAATAAGATCCAGTAGAGATAAGAATAGACAGAAGATAGGCACAGAAAAAAAATTCAAAGGAATTTAAAGAAATAGTGGAATCAAAAATAGCAGACAGGAAAATGTTACAAATTTTAAGAAGCAGTCTGTTGTAACTTTTTTATTTCTGAAGTTTTTTTTTTTCTTTTGCTCATTAGAAAGTTTACCGTGTGCTAGTATTATGCTGCAGTAGTCACCCCGGTGTTCAAGATTGGAGAAGCTGCCTCCTGGGAACTATAGACCCATATCTATACTTCCACCACTCTCGAAGGCCCTAGAACGAATAGTTGCAGACCAACTTTTTGAATACCTAGACAAGTATGAGCTCCTCTGCCCAGAGCAACACAGCTTTAAGGCTAGGCATAGCACCACCACAGCCCTCCTGGAATACACATGCTTCATCCACAAATCCCTTGATCTCGGGTCTGCTCATTGGGGCTATCTATATCGATCTAACAAAGTCTTGATACGGTCAACCATGCCCTCTTAGTTGACCAACTCACTGCCTTAGGCCTGCCCAGAGGCGGCTGCATGGTTCCATGATTACGTACACTCTCATTCACAGCAAGTCAGGATTGGTGCTGCTCTCTCCGACCCCAAGCCTGTCTGCTCAGATGTTCCCCAGGGGTCTAAACTGGGACCCTTCCTTGTTAGCCTGTTTTTGAACTGCCTCCCCCAAGCCAGTCAGGGCCACATCCTCCTCTACATGGATGATGCCGTTACCTTCTCTAATGGTCCAGACCCCACTGCCCTTGAACAGCAACTACAGTGTGACTTCACCAGTGCAGAGACGTGGTTCAAAAATCATAAATTGATAACGAATTACAAAAAAACTAAAACCATGCTGTTCACCAGCCCTCAGAACAAACACAAAAACTACCCTCTGACAATATGCAATAGTGGTGGTGTTCCCCTTAAACATGTTCATCACTTCAAATATCTCGGTGTCACTATTGACAGCTCACTCTCTTACGCTCACCACATTGACATCACAGCCAAAGCAATCAACAAACACATAGGGCTACTCTATCGTCACAAGCAAAGCCTGACCCCAGAAGCCCTCAGCATAGCAGTTCACAGTTCTGTGGGTTCCTTTGTGGACTACGGATTGCCAATATATGGTTCTGCCACAGAAACTGCCATCCGGCATATAAAACTGCCCTTAACAAAGCCTGCAGGCTCACCTTAGGAGCGCACTGACTAACTCCACACCTGCAATCTCTATGCTAAGACTCAATGGCTAACACTCAATGGTCACTTAAAATATCAATCCTGCCTCTTGGCCAAAAAGATCTGCCTTGGTCAGCTACCAATGGGGGTCCAAAAACTCCTGGTTCCCAGCATAAATTTGTGGCACACCCGAAACTCAGCACAACAGTCCTTCCTAACACCAAAATGTCGTACATCCCAAGGTCAAAGGTCCTTTGCTTACTGGGCCCCGTTGTGGTTCAGCTCTCTCTAGGAGAGCATTGTTCGCCTACCCACACTGTGGTCCTTCAAAAGGAACCTAAAGAACTTTATAATATGTGATTCTCATTGCACCTGCCATCACTAGCTCAGATTAAAGCATCTCCCCTGTCTTCCTCTGGCCGAACTGATCCTCCTCTCTCTTATGCACACTGCACTTCGGGCTCCTCCTCCCCCTTTCTTCAACTCTTACTTTGCTCTAACACCTTGACAACTAACAGGTCCTCTGTTGGGCACAGTATTTTGTCTGTTCCTACTTGTGTTTCATACTGCATTTAGTAAATAAACCGTGATAATATTTGTTGTATCCTTCTAAACTTTGTTTAATCACCACTTGTACCTAAATGTTTATTCCAATCCTGTTATTTGCATTATTACTTGTACTCCTTGTATAAGTCTCTCACCTGTTTGTCTGAAATGTCCCAATGTGGAACCTATGTAAAGAGCTCTGAGCTCAAATGGTTTATCCGAGAATTTAGATACTAGATACTATTTGCCAGCAGATTAGGCTTACAGTCTATCGAGTCTGTCTCGAACTTTAGATCCTTAGTTGGGTGCCGAGACCCTCCCATACCTTGTGCTCCAGAAACCCGTATCATCCATCCCCACCCCCCTGGGACAGGACATCATCTGATACAGCCACTTTCTGTGTCTGTCCCATCCTCTCTTGAAGCCCTCCACTGTGGATCTCTGAACTAGCTCACCAGGCAGTGCATCCCAAGGGTCCACCACCCGCTCAGTGAAAAACCTCCTCCTCTTTTCCCCCCTTATCCTTCCAACTTCAAACCATGCCCTCTGGTGACGCCTCCCTGCTTTAGTCTAAAGATCCCCTTCATGTTTACCCTATGTATTCCCTTGAGGTATTTGAAGACCTCAATCATGTCCCGCCTGTCTCTCTCCTCCAGTGAAAACAGGCAGAGCTCCTTAAGTCTGTCCTCATACGTCAAATCTCTAGCCCTCGTGTCATCTTTGTTGCCTCCTCTGTACCCTCTCTAGGAGCTGTATGTCCCTCTTTAAGTGTGGTCTCCAGTACTGTACACAGTACTCAAGGTGTGGTCTAACCAGTCCATTGTACAGCGGCAGAATCACTTCCTTGCTCCTAGAGGTGATCCCTTGATGCATCCCAACATCCTGTTTGCCTTGCTAGCCGCTCTCCTGCACTGCTCAGAGTTATTCATACATGCATCCACCATGACCCTGGGTCTTTTTCCCCTATTGAGGCCTCCAGCCTCCCTCCCAGGGTGTACCTGTGTTTAGGGTTTCCGACCAAGATGCAACACCTTGCATGGTGATATTGAAATTTAATTTCATGTGTGAGCCCAGCTCAGGGTGTCCAGGTCCTTGCAGGGCCAACCTCCCTCTTCTCCCTCAACTACTGCTCCCATCTTGGAGTCATCCACGAAGAGACTCATTTCACATCCTATACCCTCCTGATGTCCGATATGTAGCCATTAAACAGGATCGGACCCGGGACCAAGCTTCGTTTTCCCACTACCAACCTCTCTGGGGTTCGAGAGCTCCCCCACAGACCACTACTCTCTGAGTGCGTCCAGCTAGCCAGTTTTCAATCCATCTGACCATCAAAGGGCCTACTCCTAACCCCATCAGTTTCTCCACCAGACCATTGTGGGACAGAGTCAAACTTGCTGAAGTCCAAGAATAATACATCCACAGGCTTACCCTGTCCAGTTCTGATGTGTTACCCATTCATAGAACTCCACAAGGTTGGTTTGACATGACCTACCTGGCACAAACCCATGTTGCCGACTATCCAGACCTCCACCTCCTCCAAGTACACCCCCAATCGTTCCTTTAGTATACTCTCCATTAATTTTCCCACCACGAGGTCAAACTGATGGGTCTATAGCTACCTGGTACTTCCCTCAACCCCCTTTATGGCTTGGTACCATGTGCCTCTCCCAATCCCTAGGTACCTCCCTGTCTCAAGTGACCTGCTGAAAGCCCTCCAGGGTGCAGCCAGTATGTCCAATTCCCATAGTACTCTCGGATGAATGCCATCCAGCCCAGGAGATTTGTCTTTCTTTAGGGCCTTGAGGGCTAACCACACCTTTTGGCAGAGATAGCATCATCCGTCCCTCCATCTTACTGGCCTTTTTATCTTTACCCAGATGTGACACCCTGGGTACCTCTCTCTCCCTCTTGCTCCATTTTTGTTGTCTCCTGATCCCACTTACTGATGTTTCTATCCCTTAGTGCTTGCTTTGTAGATATCCCATCCCCTTCCTAGTGAACACAGAGGCAAAGTACTTGTTAAATACCTCTGCCTGGTCCCTCGCCTCTTCCACCCACCCTCCTTCTGATCACAATCTGCTGAGATGGCTCTTAGTTTTCTCCGCTCCCAATGTAGCGGAAGAACCCCTTTTCCCTCCATGTATCCTGTGCCAGCCGCTGCTCTTTACTGGACTTTGCTCCTCACCATATGGGTGACTTTTCTAGATGCAAGCTGGTACATTTCCTTATCCCTATCCCTCTTGTTGTTTTATATTTTTGTAGGCGCCTTCTTTTCTCTGACTGCTACCTGTACCTCACTGGACCACCAGCATGGTTTATGTGACCTTGCTCCTTACGTTTCAACTTAGTGCAGATCCTGACTGCCTCATGAAGTCCCGTTTATGACCTCCATCTCCTTTCCACACTTGTCATTGAGGTAATCCCCATCAAGTGATCCTTGAGAATATTTCCATGCCCATGAAGTCTGCCCTCCTGAAGTCCACTGCCAGTGTCCTAGATCTCACCCCCTCCCCATGCTTAGATGAAACCAGACAGTATTGTGGTCGCTCCAGTCAGGGTCTTGTACAACCATGTCCCTACCAGATCCCCATCTGCCAGAACCACATCCAGGACATGCCCCTCCCTTGTGGGCTCCATCACATGCTGTGTTAAGAAAACATCCTGGAAGCCATCCAGCAGCCTCTGCTCCTTGGCCACCTTAGAGGACATGGTTCCCCAGTTTGTACCTGGCATATTAGGTCCCCATCAACACCCCTCCTTCCCTTTTGGTCCACACTGGGCAATGATGTTGTCCAGCAAACCATCCTCTAGAACCTCACTCATCCCGGGGGCCTATATGCTACACCCAGCTTGACCTTATTTCCTGCTGAGGATGATAAAGTGACCCATAAGGCCTCCACGTTTCCCTCTGCCTCTTCTACCCTAGCAATTTCTATGTCATCTCTAATGAACATAGCCACCCACCCTCTGCCCTCCTTTTATCCTTCCTGAGCATAGTGTACCCCCATGCTTTAGGTCCCAGTCATGTGTTTTGTTGCCTACGTTTCATGACGACCGCCACATCCACCTCGAACAGCATGGCCTGGAACTCTGGCAACTTGTTTCCCAAGCTCCTGGCATTCACTAACACCAACCCCCACCCTTATCCCTGATTCTCTTTGTCGAACCCCACCCAGATTCCTTATACTTCCATCCTCCCTCTGCTCCTCCTGAAACCTCCATCCCCAATCTGTTTACCCCTTCCCCCCTTGGGCGTGAAGGCTACTCCCCTCATCTGGAGGAGAGGGCTTCTGGTCAGCCCCTCCCTTATCCCTTCCCCCACTCACAAGTTTAAACCCCACCTTTCTTGTATGTAGTCAGCCATCCCCTGTTTAAGGACTTCCTTCCCTAATGGGGCAAGATGAAACCTGTCCTTGGCATATAGTCCCTTATCCTCCCAAACTCCATTCCAGTTCCCTAATACCCCCAACCCACTCCCTTCACCCCACTTCCTGAGCCAGTCATTAACCTCTGTGAGCTTCATTTTTCTCCACTGAGGCCTTTGGTACTGGCAATATCTCCAAAGGAAATGTTGCATCCATTATCCCGACAGACTCTGGCAAGTTCTTGGAACCTTGCTTGATTTCCAAATGCTATTTCCTCTAGATCATTAGTTCCCAAATGCACCAGGAAACTGGTTTCCTCCACAATCCCTAACCATTTCATACACCATGAACTTTGCTCTGTGCAGTGTCAGCCCAGGATACACACTACCTTCACCTGGCTATGGCATCCACCCCGTCCCTCCCACTGGATACCCCTAATCATCGAGTCTCCCAATAACAGAACCTTAACACTGCCATCATCCTTATGGTTACCTCCACTATGCCCTCTCAGCCCCCCTTTCCCCTTTATTCATGATCTCAATTTCGTGGGAGTCTTCCCGCCTTACTAGAGACCCCCTTGTCACCCTCCCCTTTCTGCCTCCCTTGCTATTTTGCCCACTTAACTCAAACTCCTCTGAATAGGTGTCCCTTTAACCCTCTCTTTTCTGAACCATTTATCCTGGCCCTGATGGTTTTTCTTCCCCACACCGCCATCCTCCCCTTGTAATAGTACCCTGCCTCCAGAGGCTCTCTGTGGGTCCCCTTTGTTAGGCCCCATCCTGGTACTGACCCCTGCTGAAAGGGGCCCTCTCCCACCTCCTTGTCTCCCAGTTTCTCTCCAATCATGCTTTCTCTCTCATGTCTGGAATATGTTGCATCTCCCATTTGCTTAACATATATGTTTCTCTCCCTCTGGGACTATTTCTATCCTTTCCATTGCCGGTCTGTGATGTTTGGGTAGTCAGACTCCCTCCCCAGCCTCTGTATAAGTTTTCTCATTTCACCAACCTTCCTCCCTCTAGGTTGCTTTAGTAGTTCAAATTTATTGCGACACTCTATGTCAGCCTCCATCAAGTAACCCGAGATTCCCTGACTGCACCTCTAAACTGCCCCTCTTCTTCCCCTCTTGCTCTGTTCACCTTAGGAGCTCCCTTCCCACAGTCTGCTGCTTTAGGCTTCCGCACAACAGCCCCTCCTGACTCTTCCCCCTCCACTCTCTTTGTATTCAGAATGTTCACCCCGTACGCTTTCCCCTTAGCATCAACTTCCCTATCTAAGGGTCCTCTGTCCCTAATATCCCCCCTCCTGCTTGCTGTAACATAACGTCCTGTAATTTCAGAGCGTTGCCCCAGCCTCCCCTCAGCCCCACCCTTCTGCTGCCCATATCCACACCCCTTATCCTTGGACACCCCCAGCCCCCAGCTTACTCCTTAACCAATATACCTCACTCCTGATACAAGATAACTGTCTACAGAGTGGGCAGCCTCCCTCTCTCCAGGCCCAATTTAGAATTATTGCCATCCCACAGCCTGTACAGCCTACAACCCTTCCAAAGATGCCTGCCATGGTGGAATATGGCCACCCTGTTTATCCCCCTCTGTTTATAATGGCACACCCCCTTTTCTCAGTCCCTTTCCCCTGGAATACAGTTTCTTTCTATACTGACTGTAGTTATTTACAAACCCAATTTCAACCCCACCAATAAAGTTCCAAAGTCTCACAAACACATACAGTCCAGTGTGTGTTCGGTCCCACTAACAGTGTGTGTAAGCAGACATCAGGTACCGTATGATGTCACAGGCCCACCAGCTGCTGTTGCTTCAAATTTCAGTCCTAAAACAGAAATACTCAGCCTTCAATCCCAACCCCCAGTGGTTTTTCAGTATTTAAGAAAGCCTACAAAACAGGGTAGGTGGGAGGGCTCTTACCAAACACCAGGCAAACAACACATTTAAATTTCCCTCTAATTAACCCTGACAAACAACTGTCCCCAAACCTCAAAAAGTTACAATATCACAGCCCAAGTAACAGTTCTAATTCAGGGTAATAATTTTTACCACATAGAGCTAATTTCACTTACAAACTATTCCAATATTTCAGTTAAAAACAGAATATAAACCCAGAGCTCTGTCCAACCAACCTGCTGCTGTGAGTTCCCAAGTGAACAATGGAGGCCAGGGTAATTCCTGTTTAAAGACAAGGTAATTGCAGCTAATGTCCTTCCCCCAAACACCAGGCAAACAACACATTTAAATTTCCCTCTAATTAACATTGACAAACAACGGTCCCCAAACCTCAAAAAGTTACAATATCACAGCCCAAGTAACAGTTCTAATTCAGGGTAATAATTTTACCACATAGAGCTAATTTCACTTACAAACTATTCCAATTAAAACAGAATATAAACCCAGAGCTCTGTCCAACCAACCTGCTGCTGTGAGTTCCCAAATTTATATAAATAAATAAAAGATGTGTGGAATAGCACTTTGTCTGGCAGCCAACATAACTAGTTATATTCCTCCCACTACATAATCGGTACTGTGACCTCACTGACGGTGCCATCACAGGTAACTGACCACAGAGATCATATATATAAAACCTCAAGGGGTCATCATGTGACCCCTCTACTCATTTGCATATTATTAAGGCAACTTGCGAATGACAGCATTAAAGCCCCTAGTACTCCACGTGATGTCCCCTCTAGTTTTCATACATAGAATCTTTACATGACTGACCTGGCAGCTACTAAACGTCTCTTCCTGAGCAGCTGTGCTGTCACTATCAGTGAGGTCAGTGTTGATAAGATGATGGAAGGCAGGGGTGGATTCACACAGTATTCTGACGTATTCCAGAATACTGTCATAATGCCAGCACTTTCTAGATAGCCATTTTGGAGTCTGACATTGCAAATTCCTGTCAGAACTACTGGAAAATGGCTACCAGGAAAGCAGGTATATCAGGAGCACAGCATATGAAGCAGAGGAAAATAAGTGCATTTTCTGAGCATTAAGTCCCGCAAAGTCAAATGAATTGTTTTAGTTATTGTGCAGGCAAGTTAAATTGGGCTGGCAGTGTTATTCCACAGTGCCGCTAGCTGCTCAGAGGATGTACAGTGGAGCACAGTGCCGGCCGTCTGTGTGAACTTTGAGAGTCGGGGCTGCTCCCACCTCAAGTGTGTTTTTTTAATTATTTCCTTTTTCACCAAACATGTTGTAAAATGACCTTTAACTCAAGAATAAAAATGACATTTTACAACTTTATTTCAGGACTGCTGCAATCAATAGTGTTTTGATGTTACAATAGACTGCCAATTCAGGACACCAGGCACAGGGAAGAGAAAATAAAAAAGCATTGTTAAGGGTCCGTCTGGATTTACTAATTTTACCCTAATCCTTTAGTGATGACTCAGTGGGCTGCTGCCAAATAGCAGAAACAGTTGCGCTGGTGGTTGAGAAGGCAAGGGTGTAGCTACTGATACTCCAAGTAAGCCATGGCTTACCAAGTTTAGTAGCAGGGGTAGCAAACAAGCTGGCTGGATCGCTTGCCCTCTCTAGTCCATCACATTTAATTTAAATTCCTTTATTTGGCTTTGCAGGCTTTTCTTTTCTCTTTAAGCTTTGTTTTTTGGGGAGGGTGGCAGAGTGAACAGTGGACATTGAAGCTGAAGGTCTCAATTAGGTCCACATGGTCTGTCTGCATAGTGATTGACTGTGGCAACTGGTAGGGGGTGTGTCAAGTCTTGGGCGGCGAGTTTAAATGCCCCAGCAAAGTTAGAAGCTATACTATTAGTTTAGTTGTACTGGGAGTGAGACATGCACTCGCAGGAAGATTGCTGGGTTATACACTTGCTAACATTCCCCTGCACTATATATTTACTTGCCCAGAGTTATGGGGGGGGGGGCAGGCATGAACAACAGTGGAGGGGGGAGGGTAGCAGTGTGGCAGGTTGGTGTACAAATCTGAAATGCCTGGCTACACCCTTGGCTGAAGGTTGCTAGGGGAAAGTTGTGGACTCGCTTGGCTGCATGGCCAGATTAAGAGGGCACAGTGAGCAGTTCAGTTTCATTTTTTTCCTTCCTATTCTCACCTGGCTCAGGATTTTTTTATAGCTACTGCTGTTTGTGCTAGTTGACTGGGGGGGGGGGCAGTAGAGCTGAAGCACTAGATCACTGTGTTCACCCTCTCAGACTACCCTGATGGAAATCATAGTTTAGCAGCCCAATTTTCTGACAGAGCATGAGATAAATGGCTTAATGGTGAAATGAGCCATATAGCTTATTTAAAGGACACGTTAATGCAGATATGTTGTTGAGGAGTTAGGAAAATGTTCTATCATACATTTTGACAAGTTTGCCTGTTTTACACAATTTAAATAATTCTGTCACAGAGCCCTTGTTATGTGTTTCTCTCCTGTGTGGTTTGCAGCACCTGGCTTTGATGACATAGCTAACTTTCTGACAGCTCGGATTGGAATTTTACACTAGGCTGCAGCCTGCATAACTGTGATATAGTACCTTAGTAATGGTGAATTTCTGCACTAAGGGGCAATATTTTCTGTGCCTCCTTGTAAACTTTTTTATTTGTAAAAGCTTATGGCCTATGATTTTATACTGTTAATATTGTATTTGTTTTGTTTATTGTTATTTGTAAAGTGCTTTGATCTTTGGAAAAGCGTTTAAAATAAACTTTTACTTACTTGCTTACTTTTGTACCTGTTGTTTTGTAATTTTCTCAGTGATAGAATAAAACATTTTAACTGAGAGAACCAGCTGTCTGCAGACTCGCAGAGTGTAGTGTTTGTTTTGTTTTTTGCTTTCCCTCCCAAATGCAGCAGCACTCTAAGTGTGTGACACTGACTGCTTTAACTCTGTACAAAATATACCTTCCCTGATCCAGCGATGGTAGACTTGCCCCTTGACTTGGATAGTGCCTTACCACCTCACAGCATGGAGATCTTGCTATGAGCCTTCCAGCTACAGTATCCCTTATACCTGTATTTGCAGACGGTGTGCTGTTATTTCTGAATGATTTGTATTTTTTTTGTGTGTGAGCTATTCATCCTTTGAAACCAGTCAAGTACTGGAAAAGACAGTTTGGGTCTGAAAAGGATTATAGCTGCGGTGGCTCACTTTTAAATCAACATGTCAGGAGTGCACACATCAGGGACTGAAAATATTACTTTTCAAACAATGCCGCAACTCTGGACAGGTCAGCACTTCTCACAAACAGCTTTGATTAGAATTTTTTAGGTAGCTTACCCCCTTCCCTTCTTTAAAAGCTCTTGAGTCAAAATTCATTTATTGCCTACATCAGCACTGTGTGAGTTAAAATAAAAATCCAATTATTAGTCTGTATATACATTCCTGCAGTCTGTCACTCAGTTTGCAGTTTGAATACACAACAGCTTTGTTATTCAACTCACATAGATTGTCAACATACCTGGACAGGATATCAGGTCCAGGTGTGTAGCTGGTATATGAGAGTTGAGTAGAAAAACATTTTGTACTTTAAAACTGCAAACTGAGTGAATGCACTAGCAGGACTGTATTTCCTGGGCTAATGTGGATGTTTTTTTTTTTTATTACTCACACAGTGCTGCGGTAGGTAATAATTAATGACTTTTTCACGGAACTGGACTGACTCGAAAGTTTTTAAAAAAGTGAACGGGATAAGCTACCTCCCACAAGGTGTTTATTTTTGTTATGTTAATACTGCATGATCTAGGCCTTACCATGTTTCGTATGCTGTGTTGAATCTGTATCCTCACATGAACGGTAACATGTCTAATTTGTACAATGTCGTTGCATGTACCTAAATCTATTATTCCTGTACTCTCCCAGGTCGTACCTGAAAATAGGCAATTGTCTTGTCTAGTGTACCTATCTGGTTAACAAAAGCTAAATAAATAAAATAAATAAAAAGTTTTAAACAAAGCTGTCTGTAAGAAATGCTGACCTTTGCAGTTGCAGTGTTGTTTTAAAAGTTTGGGAATAAAATGTACTGTATATCAGATTCCTCTCATCAGAATTGCCACATAAGATGCAGTACTTTAATATATGGAGTCCCAGAAGCAGAAGCTTTCATTAATTAGAAGAATGGTGTCAAACGCCTTGCTGAAATCTAGGTAGGCCGCATTCACAACCCCCCCCCCCCACCGATCCACTTCCCTGGTCACCCAGTCAAAGAAATCTATCAGATTTGTTTGACATGTTGCCTTGGATCTTGTGTTCTGCTGCTTACAAGGTGCTCCACTATCATTTCCTTTAGTAGTGATTCCATAATTTTTTTTTCCATCACTGAGGTCAGGCTGACAGGTATATAGTTCCTAGCCACCTCTCAGCTCCTACTTCGGTGGAGAGGGACTACATCTACCCTTCTCAGTCCTCTGGAACCACTCCTGTATCAGTGGCTGGTTGAACAGGGCAGCCAGTGGTGCTGCCAGCACCTCTCTTAACTGCCTCAATATCCTGGGGCGTAACCGTCTGGTTCCACCGCCCTGTCCACCCTCAGTTCCTTCATGATATTATCCTCTGTAAATGGACTGGTGTCCACATCTCTTCCTATCTGGTTTCTTTCTGTGTTCCCTCTCCTTCCTCTTCCTCTGTGAAAACTGAACAGAATATTTGTTCATGATTGATGGGTTTTTTTCTGGTCTCCCTCCATGTTTTCTCCTTCCTCCCCTTTTAGCCTCACAACCCCCCCCCCCAACACCACCACCACCACCACCACTGTTTTTCCCTCAATTCACTAATATACCTAAAGAAGGTTTTATCCCCCTTCTTAACTTCTTTTGTTATTTTTAACCTCTGCTCAGGCTTCTACATTCTGACCTCCTTCTCTGCCTCCCTTTGCTTCTCTATATACACTGCCGTGTCCTCTTCTTACTGTGTTTCTTTATAATTCCTAAAAGCCAACTTTTGCCCTTACTTTCACTGGCACTTCTTTTGAGAATCACAGTTGTTTTATTTTCTCTTGCCCTGCAGTAGAAGACATGTCACAAAATACTGCATGACAAAAGAGATTACCTGTCATTGAATTACACAGTACCCTGCATGAGAAAGGGAACCAAAATGATGCTCGATATGCAGGGAAAGCCCTATGAGGAGAGGTGTAGGAAGTTGGATCTGTGCCCACTGGAGACTAGATGGGAGAAGAGGGCATGGTAGAAAACTTTTAAGTATGTGAATGGAATTAATAAGGTTAGGGAGGGGAGTTTATTTACAAGGAAAGATGATACGAAAACTGGAGTTCATAGTCTAATATTGGTAAGAGGAAGATTTAAGGGCACAAGCGGGGTGTTACTTCACAGAGAGGTGGTGGAGCCGTGGAATAAACTGCCTGAGGAGGTAGTGGGGCTGAAATGGTTGAGGGATTCAAGAGGACATGAGAGACATAAGGAGTTGGCCAGTGGGAGGGGTGGGGAGGTCACTGTCAAAGGTCATGAGTAGAGAGGGAGAGGCAGACTGGATGGGCCTCAGAGGTCCTTTTCTGCTGTCAGATTTCTATGATTCTATGAATTCTGCACAGTACTGCATTGCTTCCTGTCTGGCGCTAATGTATATTATATGCATTCCACCTGCATGTATTACAGTTCATCTGTGAAGTTTTTTTTATGTACCAATGACTGTTTTAAAAAGGCTTACACAATAAAATAGATTTTTGATAGTTTCTTGTGTGCCTCTTTAATTTTTTTTCTTGAAACATCAATTGAATCCAATCTTTTTTATTTTAAACAGGGCTATTTTCTTAGCTGAACACATTGGAATAAGTGTGCTTTTTGTTCTTAGAATGATCATCTCAGGTACTCTGAGTATACTCATGGAAAAAAATTTCCGGCCAGGGGCCCCCACCTTGGGGGGCACATCCCTCCAAATCCCGCTCTTGCTGATTTTTAGGAATACTGTCAACATCTTAGCCTGAATATGCCCCTGGAAGGAACAGAGCTAACTATGTCAGCTGCCAGGTAGAGTGCTGTTCCACACATAACAGATCGAGGAGCGCCCCGACCAATCAGAGGGCTCCTTTCGCGCATGAGACACTCTTATTCTGTGAAGAGTGCATCACGCACAGCTGCCCTGGAAATGGATACATTCAGGTTAAGGTTTTTTATTTAATTAATATATCATTGATCGAGGTCGAGCAATAGTATATTTATACCACTGCTGAGAACGCTCTTATGGTTGTAAGAGTGGTCTCACATTCTTAGCGTACAAGAACCACTCACCTTCATTCGCGGTTCTCATATCTTAAGAATGTGCATGAGACCGCACTTGCATCCATTAATAGTGGTCTTGGTTGTGGTATTAACATTCATCACACCTAGTAGCAGTAGGTAAAAAATCTAATTAACCAAAGGGAAAGGAAAAACTACCTCAAATATAAAAATTAAAGATGACTGATTTTAAAAACTAATATTAGTTTTAGGCAGTACACTAGCTATTTAAGTTAATATAGTAAATTATACAAAAGGGAAATTTTCATTACATAGTACTTCATTCAGTAGAACAGACCTCATAGACAATTTAAGCTATTTATATTGTTTGCTACAAGAAAAGGTGGGGGTAGGTTACAAGCCTTTACTGTGCATCAGCCCCATAATTTACTGGTAAATGGGTCTATTTCAAACTTGCAGGTAAGTCCGTCAACAGGTGGCTTCCAGCAGTCAGTGTTTAAATTACAGGGGGCCTGAGGAGGCCGAGCCCCATTACTTTTTAGAGGCCTCCTGAGTTCTGTGTAATGAAAGATGCTGGCAGCCATGTTTTGGCCCCTTACTTCTCGCTGCTGAAGCTGCCAATCTCCATTCAGTCAGGAACACAAATTGCAGCAGCCTGCCTGAATGAAAATAGAAATTAACACCATATTTTCCCTTTAACAGTCATCCAGGAAAACAATACCCACCCCCAACCTAACCCATAGCCACACAAACACCTGAGACAGATATTTATCTACGTAATAATAACATGCCCTTGCTTGACTACTTTGATGGCCGTCTCACTGGATAACAACTAAACAAAAGCCTCCCACAGCTACAAGTAGTAACCTCAGCTGGCACCAAAGTTAGTCCTTCACAGACACTTTAAAAGGTGATCATCAGAAATCCTTATCTTTATCCTTATTTATTGTAAACATGCTGCTGCACTTGCCTTCTTTGGTGTCCGGTGGCACCTCCTTGAGCAAGCACAGCTGGGAGTGTTCATTTCAGTTCAGACTACAGATTACTTATGAAACCAGTGGTATAACAGTAGTAGCCAGTAGCCCCTACACTGAGCCCTGGGAACAACTTATTATCTCACTGTTGCTGAGTTGTCTGAGAGAGAGAGAGAGAGAGAGAGAGAAAGAAGAAGAGGGAGAGAAAACAAGTGCAGTTTTGTGAGCCCAGAGGCTAGTGTGGCACCTCTGCTGTACTGCCTGTTGAAGTCAGATTACTGCTGGCTGTTCTGCTGGAGGAGTCTTGTTATTTTAGACAAGATAAGAAAATCAGGAACACACAACTCCAAACGGATTGTAAATATTTATATATTTTTTTTATAAAGTTAGGGTGATAGGTAGGAATTAGGATGAGTAAATCAGGACTCAGAGGAAGTTGGGGTGGGCAGGCAGTGCTAGCTGGCTGGGGCTGGAGTGTGGTAGGGCCAATGTGGGTTGTACTAGATCCTGAACCCCTTGCAGTGTCAACATAAGTTGTCACCAAAGAGAGTTTTGAGAGAAAGAGGCAAGAGACCCTGAATGGGCCAGGGCTACACTCTTTGACCTCCTCAGCCTGACCTGCATATGGAGGGGGTACTGGTACTTGTCTCCAGAGCCCATGTGCAGTAAAGCAAGCTTGGGGAGGGGTACTTGTCTCCAGTGCCAATGTGCAGTAAGGTAACCATAAGGCAAGCCTAGAGAGGGGATGCTTTTGTCTTAAGAGCCCATGTAAATTAAGAGCCAAGGCTAGTGGGGAGGGTTTGTGTCTCTGGTCCCGTGTAGTAAGGCTAGGTTGGGGAGTGGTGTTTGTCTCCAGAGCCCATGTGATGAAAGGTAAGACAAGGCAGAGATGTGCATGGTTGTCTCTGGACCCCATGTGAAATGGAAGAGCAAGGCTGGGGGGTCTGTTTCAGAGCCCATGTGAAGTATGGTAAGGGAAGGCGGGGTTGCTTTGTGTCTCCAGAGCCCATGTGAAGTAAAACAAGACTAGTGGGGGGTGCTGTGCTTTGTGTCTCCAGAGTCCATGTAAAATAAGGCAGTGCGGGGGGTGCTGTGCATCTCTGGAACCCATGTTAAATAAAGCAAGGCTGGGGGGTGCCATGTGTCTCCAAAGTCCATGTGATACAAGAATATGGGAGGGGGTGCTTTGTGTCTCTGGAGCCTGAGTGAAATATGTATATTATAGAAAATAAACAGTATGTTGCTTTCTCCTACTCGAGTAATGCATCCCAAGTGATTTACATAGTGCAGCCGAGGCATATCCGCAACATTCTTTCGGATGAGACGTTAAACCAAGGTCCCATCTGCCTGGATTGGTGGTAGTTCAGGTGGATGTTAAAGATCCCATGGCACTTATCAAAAAGAGCAGGGGATTTCCCCAGTGTCCTGGCCAAATTTCCCTCATTCACTAAATATACCACCAACAGCTTAATCTGGTTCAAGGTCAGTTGGCATTCATCTGTATCCCCCTCCCCCGGGTCATGCCTGAAAATAGGCAGGATTTGTTTAGTGCACTTACCCAGTCAACAAAAACTAAATAAATAAAATAAATAAATAAAAATTGTCAGATTTTTGACCAGTAAATCAAGGAGAGCTAGCCTGGATGTGTATAACATGACAGATGTTCAGTGCTAGATCCAGCAAGAGAGAAGATCCTATGAATTATTGATATTTTTGATAGTGGTGTGACTGTATAATATGTGTGGGAGTGGGGTTGGTCAAAATAAGGATGCTCCTAAAATAGTAAGACCTGGCTGGAAGTAAATATGGCATGTATTAGGAAGAACAAATGTTAATCTCATTGTCTCCTAAACCTGCCAGCAGTGACCCCTGAGAAGGTGGGACAACATACCATCAGCCAATGACTTCATTTAATTATTTAAGGGTATGTGTCTGACTCTTAATAGTGAAAATGTAGGTGACTTTGAATTTTGCAGGCATGGAAGTCAAACAATGGTGTGATATTATTCTGAATGAATGAGGGACATGACATGTGTATATTACAAAAGTGTCTCTGACAACACTGTATTGGCTTCCAAGGTTGTAACCTGGGAAATATTTTGACGTCCCCAAAACTGGAATGACTTCAAATTATGACCACTGAAGTTTTTGACATCAGGCATCCAAAATCAACTGAACCTTAGAGACCATACTGTATAGCAATCTTATTTAAGAAATAAAGTGGGTGGTGTATGTGTGTGCGCGCGTGTGTGTGTGCATGCGCACGTGTGTGTGTGTGTGTGTGTGTGTGTGTTTGTGTGTGTGTGTAAGAGAGAGAGTCCTATTATTAACTGGTGCAGGATTCATCCACAAGTGAAAGGCTATGCCTGTAGTTATGTGGGGGAAGAGCTCCTCCCCCACATCCTACATAAACAAGCAGGCAACTACTGCTCCGCTTAGAGTAGTCGCACTCACTAGCTGGCGCTACCAGTGCGTGGCTGCTCTCCTTGATTCCTATTGCCCCTTCTCCTTGCCTCCTTTGTTCATTGTTCATTTCCGTTTGTCCTGCCCCCACCTCCGTTGTTTGTGTTCTCTTCTCATTCCTTCTTTCTTGGGGCTTCTGCTCACCCGCAACCCTCTTTCTCATCCCCTCTTCAGTATGTCTCAGCCCTTGCATATTCTGTTTCTCTTCTGCTTCTTTAGAGCAGCTGCTGCTCTTGCTCAACACCGGTCCTCTCTTCTCGACCTGCATTTTCTGCCCTTACCTCTAGGGGCTTCAGAACCTCCCACCCCTGCTCCACTCTCACCTTCACTGCGGGCGAATGCCACTACCATGCTGCGTTTTGCTTTCATCTTGCTGAGGACACCGCATTGCTCTCTCCAGTCACGCCGGACCTCTCTGCTGTCAGCAATCACCTTGGTCTCCAACTTCTCTGGATCACCGCGCACACACTGCATCCTGTAAGAGCCTTTGCCGCTCAGCTACCACTACCTGCCTATCCTGAACTTGGTCAATCGTGTCACCTCCTACCCACAGGAATTCACTACTTGTAGTGCAGTTGGACATTCCTTTTGACTGAAATGGAGCAATTCTTGATTCGGCAGCATTGCTAGACTCGGATTCCAGTAAGCCACCTTGCCACCAGGTATACAAGGATCCATATTTGGACTACAAACCGATGCAGCCTTCATTATTACTTTACTCATTCTGCTACCTCCATTAGCTGTCCTAGACTATTCCACACGGGTCTGATGAATTATTGCAAGGCCAGACCACTTCTTGCCTAATGTGCCCATGCCCCTTGTCAGCTTCTGCCTAGAAATACCTGTTGCTTGGACCTGGCCTGCCAGGCTCCGGACTATTATTATACTGGCCCATTGTGAGTACCTACTATTACCTTGCCGTGCCTTTCTAACCTGCCAGTGACCTTGAACACATTCCTGTACAAATGTGATGTTCTACGATTTTACTAATGCTGATTCTGGGCACCAGTCTATACCATACGACATTAACGTGATGGACCGTCCTCCTCACCAACATTAGGAGGCCCACTACGTAATCATATCATCGCTTCCACTCGAAAGTGCTCGGCTTCCTTTACTTGCTACATATTCTATAAAATCAATTCCTCCTTGCAGCTTCAGCCTGGGATGGCCGTCCAGATGGGCAGCCCTCCATAGCAGCACCTATCATGCTAGCCTATGTGGGGTCTAGCTTGCCTTGCTCTCCTTCCACCTACCTACGTGGGGTCAGGCCATACTGTCGACCACACGGGAGCCTGACCTGGCATGCTTTTTCTGCTCCTTTGCCCTGCATGAGGGTTCTGCGGCCTGCTAGCCTTCGTGCTGCCGCTCTCTCCTTCCCTCGGCTGACCTACATGGGTCTCAGCCGATCATCCTCCACATACAGGCCTAGCAACTTCCTTGCCTTGGCCTCTGGACTCCTGTCATGCACTCAGTCATGCACCCTATTATTGCGTTCAATGCCCTGCTCCGGAGCCTTCCTGCAGACCATCATCCGACCTTATCCACCAAGACTGGACACACTCCAGGAAGTCTTGTTGTCAGTCATGCCAATCGAGTTCTGGATGCTGCAGCTCTCACCTTGCCCATGCTCACCTCTCCATCCGTCTGGGACCCATTATGTGCTTCTTTGTAGAACTGCTATCGGACTATGTCTTAGGATTGCACATTGATGTTCCTGGATGCTTCCATGCTGCTTGCTTCATTTGGATTCATCACTTCTACCTCACTTTTTGGCTGACCTACATGTGGTCCACTGCACATGCTAGCCTTCATGGGGTTTAGCTGCCACTCTCTACTCAACTCACCGGCTGACCTACATGTGGTCCAGCCGTGCATGCTAACCGTGGGCTTAGCTGCCACTCTCTGCCTTACCAGCTGACCTACGTGTGGTCCGCTCTGCGTACACCTTTGTGGGGTTTAGCTGCCACTCTCTACTCAACTTACCGGCTGACCTCCACGCAGGTCCTGCCATGCATGCTAACCATTGTGGAGTTTAGCTGTCACTCTCTACTCACGTTACCGGCTGGCCTACATGTGGTCCTGCCACATATCCTACACTTCGTATGGACTTCGCTCATTCCCTTGGACGCTCCCTCCGAGATGCTTTAATTCTTTCAGATCTACTCCACTCCAATTCCTGTCTCCCAACATCGGAGCCTGGAGGCTCGACTATGTCTCCTGCATACCTGCCTTTCCCTGCATTGGGACCAGGAAATATGCCTGTTCTACTCTATGCCTGCCTGCCACCATCTGCTAGCCTTCCCGGAGCTCTTCGCCCCCTATGGACCTACATCTCAATTGGTTGGACATTCGCTATCGATCCTCGGATGCTTGCTCCCTGTCGCTTATGTAATCATTGCCCTTGCTATGCAAACCATCGTTTACTGCCTATGTCCCTCCCTTGGCTTCAGCCTCTGGAATTCTTCCGCACTTAAGTCTGTTTTGACCTTGCATAAGTCTCAGCACTCAATGCTCACTGCGATCTTAGCATGCTGTGCTCATTCTGCTCACAAGATTTTCAGTTCTCATCAATTGTACCGTCTTGGCTTCCATAACCATATACATTTACGCCCTATTGAGCTATGACCCAGCAAACAAAACTCTTTGTTGTACAGACTTATTTACCTTCCCTTAACGCCTCCACTGTGTACAGCATACAATCCACTCAATCTTGCTTCTTGTGCTACGTCTGTAGCATGCAGATCGATACTACAGGCTGCCTCCATGCAGATCCACTTGGATACTTCATCTGTGCACATTTATCTGCTCTCCCGTACAAGATCTGGAGGTATACTACAGACTCTCACTTATTTCTACAACCTGTTTCACCTATCGGGGCCTGGAGGTCCATCATGCCTTATGTTTACCTATTCGTGCGGAACTCTATTGCTACTTTCCTTCGTCTCCTTCACCCACGCCAGATCAGAGGTTTCCAGTATGCTCTTCCAGATCACATAGCTTGCATCCAGCTTCCGTGCTTCTTCACCACAGCCTCCTTTTGCAAGCTTGCCATCGGATCAGCATCTACGAGTTTTCATGTTCTGGGCCTAGAGTTTTAAAGACATCCTCGCCTTTGGATTGCTTGACTAATGCTACTGTCAATGCTTTGACTTATTATGTTCAATACGGAATTTCTGGACTAGGTATTCACTAGAAGGCTGTTCTGCCATCATCACCGGACACACTAACTTCAGTACTTCGATTCAAGCTTTGCTGGATCAGTATCTACAACTCTGGACCTCAGATTAGCCGATATCGTAATACCGTTACATTAGTATTATTCTCCTTTAGTATGCCCAGAAGGACGAGCAGGTTGGTAGCCATGGGTCCTCAGAGGTTCCCCCCCAAGGGGGGGGGTCCTCACCTGCGTGCTACTGGCCACACTCTCTGGAGTTGGAGGAGATAATCATACGATACTCATTATTTCTTTGAGGGTGTCATCCTACTCGACTAACCATCCTTCCTATGGTGGGATACAGAGAAAGGCCAAAACACCAAGTCATAAGTTACTCATCAGTTCATGCATCTAAGCACTTGCATACTATCCAGTTCATCATATACCATAATCACTTGACTTACTCATGTCTATGCTGAAGTACCTAACCACTAATCATTCCATACAACGAAAACCTTGGAAGGATTGTTCTACTTATTGATCTGGCCTCCGAATCCAAGCACAAACCTACATTCAGTTACTGTACATAGCACAAGCACTGAGCTAGGAACCACACATAAGTTTAATTTAATCTTCTTTTTTTAATAGTCTGCCTATCATCATAATGGACAAATCATGCTTTGGCTGTATAGGACAAGCAAAAGTTGAATGTGATGGGGATGAAAGGATCCAGCTAGTACTAGGGAGGTGCGGGTGGCACATCATGTGAGTTGCGTTTCTGTGCTTTCAAAGTCTAACTACCTGCAAGGTCACACATTCTTGCACACATTCCTGTTGAGGCGGGGTGGGGGAGACCCTGGGCTCTCTAGCACAAACGGATTCTTCAGGTTTGAAATGGTGATAAGATAATATAATTGATTGTAAAAATATTGAGAGCTTTTGGTATTAGTTTTGGAGACTTTAATGAATTACACTAGGCTCTAAACTGAGATCAGAGGGGTACTTAGAATAGGTGGAGCTTTCTATACATATAGGGCAAATATTGTCTTTCATCGTGGTCTGAATGTTGGAACTCTTATTTATTTTTTTCTAAGAATTCCAGGGTTGAGTGAGTTTCAGAAAATGAGTTATGGATGACGTGAACAGAAGTGTGTGCAATAGTGTGGAGATTAAGGCTTACGTGGCTGTCCATTTTCCAGCTGGTTTATTGACAGTGAAGCCAACCAAGGCCATGGTAAAATGTCCCCTTTCCCTCAGCCCCAACCCAGCTGCCCAGGTTCTATAGCATTCGAATGAGAGTCTGAGCATTTTGTATACAGCTTTAAAGAGCAGCTGACACCTTCAGGACAACTTTAACAAAATATAATATTTAGACACAGTTCAGCTTTTGTTTCATGTTAGTTCTATATTCTTCCTCCCCATTATTTATTAATGAGGTAATTTGCTTTAAAACAGAATCTTTGTTCCTGAAGTGAACATCTATCCCTGTTGCTTTCTCCCTACCTGAGCTCATAATGCACTGCTTGTGACATCACAGTTACTCTCATGGCAACAGATTGTGATGTCACAACAGAGGATTATGACTTGAAGTAGGGAATAAGTTATAAAGGCAGATGACCTCTGAGGTATAAAGATCACGTATTCATGCACGTTTACTCAGTAACAAATAATGGGGAAGATAAATATACAGAATATATATGGAAATCAGGAATGCAAGCTGAATTGTACCTAATTATCATGTTTTTCAAAGTTTTCTTTGAGGCATCAGTAGCTCTTTAACTGTCATGTCTAGATAGGTTTACTTTTTCTTTTTCTGCATCCATCATTACTTATTTGAATACTTCAATAAAAAGTAAATTACTTATGTACGATAATTGATTAATATGCTGAGCTGGAATGCCACATTTTCTACTTATTTTGAGACTTATTTATTTCCAGAAAGGTACAGTACATGAAAAAACAGCAGACTGTGTTCTTCCATATAACCATTTTATACAAACTGTCGTCTGGTCCAGTCTATCTTTTAAAAATGTGTCTGCTATGGATAATACTGCTGAACCAAGCTGCTTTAGCATTTTGCAGGCAATGACAATAGAAGACGGTTTCACGTAGAATGATTTTATCAGTGTCTGCAACATTTTTTGTGCATGAATTATTAATGAGCAGCTCACACTTTGTGCAACATGGAAGGACAGGTGTGTGCATAAGTTTAGCTTGTTGATTAATAAGGGCCAAACAGAATTTTTAGAAAGTTCGTTTCCTACAACAAAAAAGGTCACACTTGTAAGGTTTAGCAAACATGGGCCTGGGTAAAAAAAAGAAAATTGCCTTAGTTTTTACAAAGAAACTGAGCTGATTTTCTTTATTGTACCCGATACCGGGCCCACAGCTGCTAAACGTTGGTGTGACCTTTGTTTTGTGCACAAAACAAGATGCCATTTGCAGTTTCTGAGCGTTTACCTATACGTGAGGTTTTTCTACCATACAGCAGGGATCGTTACCATCATTCAGCATCACACCCTGTATTAGTCTGTAAAGATTTACACTTTAGTACATATTCATTGGTTGACTGGTCAACCAATGAGCATTACTATTAACTGTACATGCTCTGATACAGTTCAGTTGGTGGCTGGCGTAATGGTGCGGGGAGGGCTGTGCCAGTCACCGACTCAGGTCAGTTTGGCAAAGGAGCCGGGTGGTAGGTCACTGTCTACCGGGGTGGGGGGCCACTAGCCCACCAGGGATATGGGAATATATTTCTGCTGAATGGGATCAGAGCTCTGGGATGGAGAACCACTAGAGTACTAGGCAATGGGGAAATGTTTTTATTATAACATGGATTGAGGCTTGGGGAGAGGGGACCACTACACTACCAGGAAATGAGGACATTTTTTTAATAATACACGGATCGGGGCCTGTGGAGGTGGGACCACTAGACTACCAGGGAATAGGGACATTTTTTAAATAATACATCAGATCAAGGCTTGGAGAGGGGAGACCACTAGATTACCAGGGAATGGGGACTTTTTTTATTATAGCATGGATCTGGGCTCAGGGAGGGAGGACTACTAGACTACCAGGGAGAATGGGGAGTTTATATTATATCACTGATTGGGGATCAGGAAGGGGGGACAACTAGACTACCAGGGAGTTCATGGAAATTAATGTGAATGAGGACAGGGGCTAGGGAGGGACCACTGAACCACATGGGTACCCAGCCCTTGACAGTACGCAGACTGGTCTGTGCAGTGTTAAGGGCTGGGTTTCAGAAGCGTTAAACAACGCTGCTGCTGACGGCTGTTTAGTGCTTTTGAAATCTTTCAATGTTTTGCTGCACCGCATATGCAAGAGGGACCCCTCATTTGCATAGGCGCAGCACAATATTGTGCTGGATGGTGCTGTCAGGTTGAGTCATGCAACTGTGTCCTTTGAATCAGGCACGCTCCCGACAGCTGACACTGTTCCTGGTTAGCGGGCACAAATCCTTTGAAAATGGGGCACATTATCTTTTGGCACAAGTACTACAAGTAGTAGCAACAAGGGGTCTGTTTCTTCCAAGCCAGCTGCTTCTACCAGTCAACTTGTCACTAATAAAATCAACACTGTACGGGACTCTTTTGAAATGAGTTCTAGCACACCTATGCAGAGTCACAGGTGCTATCATTGTTACTTTGAGTGCTGTTAGCACACCCTGGATATTTTTTTTTAGTTCATGTAGTTTACTTATTTGTTAGAGCGCTCTATCTTATTGTGACTCTAGACATTTTACAAAAACTCTAATAAAATAAACAAATGGCAAAATATTCCAACAAAATATATATAAAAATAGAAACTAAATATAATAAGTTAAAGGGAGAGCTTTACTAATTAAGAAGGTTTTCAGATCTCTTTTTTTTTTTTTTGTTAGTTATTTAACCAGGATTAGCACACTAAGCTGGGAGCACAGGGAAGTTAAGTGACTCGCAACAGTATGCAAGTGGAAGCTGTGGGGTTCAAACCCAGGTCTGGTCTGCTGGATTTCACCAGATTTGCAGCTCAGATCCTTAAACCACTGTGCTATACTGCCTCAACTGCCATCAAGCCTCTTGAAGGCATCTACTGAGGGGGCCTCTCTAACCAACCATGGCAGTGAATTCCACAAGGTAGGTGTGGTGGCTGAAAAAGCTTGAGCGCTGGATGATTGCAAACGAACCTTGGGAATCACTAGGAGGCCCTCCTTGGATGACCAGAGAGGCCGAGAAGAGTGGGTAGGACTGTAGGAGGTTTGCAAGTAACTGAATGGTTCCATGTGATAATGGCTAAAAATAAGCGGTGAACATCAAAAGGGAATCCAAAAGGTGAATGCATTAATGGCACCCTAAAATTACGGTGACCGTCATATATTTATTTTATTTATTTTTATTTTAGTCTTTGGTAACCAGGTAAGGCCCACTAGGCACAAGTGCCTGTTTTCAGGGTGACCTGGGAGCACTGGGCAGTTAAGTGACTTGCTCAGAGTCGCACAGTATGCAAGTGAAGGTTGTGAGAATCAAACCCAGGTCTGGTCTGCTGCATGTACTAAGCTCATTCACAGCTTGTTCCTCTAACCTGTAGGCTATACTGCCAGCGAACAGCAAATTTGCAAATGATATCCAGTTAACTGTTATCCTTTCATCTATGGGGGGTTGTGCCCCTCGTACCCTCTGCTATTTCTAATTATCCTACTCCAAGGCACTCCTTGACACTGAAGTAGGTTATGGCAGCATAGTCACATTTCCTACCTCTCACCGTTTATTAGCGGTCACCGTTAGTGTTGTCACTATTTTGCCTTCGCCATTATTAAGTCGCCTTTTTGGTTTTGCTTTTTTCACATGCTACCAACCAGACCTCAGACCATGTAGGGCTTTATAGGTCAGCAAACTGACCTTGAAGGTGATCCACCAACTAATAGGAAGCCAGTGCACAGTCGCCTTACAAGTGTAATATGGCAAGACCTAGTAAGGTCAGTCAGTAGCCTGGCTGCTGCATTCTGCACCAGCTGCAAGTGGCAAAGATCAGCCCCCAATACCCCTAGGTAAAGGGCACTGCAGTAATCAAGCCATGATGTCACAAAGGCATGAACTACTGATGGCAGGTCACCTGAGGGAATCAAGGTTTAATCCTGGTGATGTTTCTTAGACAGTAAAATCCACTGGACCATGGCCAACACCTGAGATTTAAGTGTCAGACCACTTTCAAAAGTAGTGCTGAGGGCTCCTTGTGCTCAGGGACAAATACACTAACCTATTACATGTATTTACAAAACCTGAATTACTTATATAGATCAAGGTGAAAAACCTGGTATATTAATGGCTTTGTGGCTTCAGAAGCAAGAGGCCTCTGTCTTATTTCCTCAATTAATAATACATGTACTTCTGAGGTGCCGTCTTTCGGATGAGACATTAAATCGAGGTCCCATCTGCCTGGATTGGTGGTAGTTCAGGTGGATGTTAAAGATCCCATGGCACTTATCGAAAAGAGTAGGGGAATTTTTTATTACAACTGAAGAGCAAACCATACATACAATAGTGAGTACAACATATAAGTAAGAAAATAAAACAGAAATAAGTATTACAGCATACACCAAAAAACACAAATGCCAACTCCCCTAAAGAGTAACAAAATACTTCAGTAAAGATATAGATAAGATATTGTTACTTCACACAAATCATAAACAAGAGCAGATAAGAAACAAAAAAAAGTATTTACAACAGATTTGCAACAAAAATTCCTTAGTATTAACAGCCCAAGGGGCAGAATATACTAAATACCCTCTAAAGAGCAAGGAAACTACATAAGAGCAGAACTAGCAGCATATGCAAATGCTGTATACATCACCAAAATCATACCCAAAGGGGGACCAATCTTCTTTTCAGGTATTTGCTCTTGACTTAGACCCAATAGAGGAGCTTTAGGGACATACCACAATAACCCTTACCCTGTATCAAGCCAGGTCATTTTCCTCCACCATAGTTTATATAGTTCAGGATGCACCTTCTCCCTTTCCTGTAGTCTCCAACCAAGTACTGTTTTCCGAACATTAAAAACAACCTGATGCTCAGAGAGCAATTTCTGCCTAAATGTTAGATTACACCGAGCCTGCCACAGCTGAAACCCAATATGACCCATTAATAGGCGAATAGTTACTGAATCATAAATAACCCAGGAGCCCAGAAGGACCCCTTCCACCCAAATCTCCAATGAAGAACTCTGAAAAGGGTTCAGCGGCCACACAGTATGAAAATGGGACCAGAATGAAACAACAAAAGGACAATCCATAAAAAAATGTTGCATTTTCTTCACCACCCCCATACAAGTTTCTTCCCTAGGGCAAAACCTCTCTGAGAGTTCTTTATGCCTCATATTGACCTTTACCCCAATCTTTTCTGAAGACAAAGCCATGAAAATCCCACATGTGCCTAAGAACTCTCTTACTGACTAATAATTGTAATTTAGAACGTTGCTCAGAAACAGATATATCATGAAACCAGGGATCTGCAAAAGAAATCCTGTAATACAGTACCATAAAATTGTTGTCGTGATTGGAGAAGAAGGGATTTTTAACAACATGCCAGGTTTTAATTTCTAAACATCGTTTGGAAATGACCCTCAAGGTACATAGCCAAACCTGATGAGCCAGAAAGGAATCAGGAACCCATTGTCTGAGAATGGAATCTATACTATCAACCACCCACGGGACCAGATCTTAACATCCTCTAAGTAATGGAACTAAATTATAAAAGATAAAATGCTATGCAGAAACACCACGGATTTAACATTCCCAAACCCCTTCACTAATAGGTAAATAGTAACACCCTCCTCACTGGATTCAATCTACTACCTCATAAACAAAGAAAACACATCATAAAGAGATGATTCCAAAGAAGGGAGGGAAAACACAGCTATAAACAAAAATATGGCAACAAAAAGTCTTAATCAGATAAATTTGTTTAGCTTTGGACATTATTGCCTTTATTCCAGAGCATCACTCTGTTACGAGCCTCAATAATTGCCTATCCCAATTGTACTTTTGAGCATCCATGCCCAAAATAAACCCCAAGAACCCTCCTATACCCAGGTTCAATAGGCATATCCCAAATCGGTACCACATCAGTGGCCCCATATCCTAATGGCAATATCCCACTTTTAAGTTTATTGATGGAGGAACCAGACATGTCAGAAAAGGATTGTAATAACAACTGTGCTGCAACAGCAGAAGTCCTATCTGATAAAACCAGAACTAAATCATCCACATACGCTATTGAGACTATCTGCGGATCCATACAACCAACTGACAGCCCAATAATATCCTCTGTACTATTCAAGGCATGCAAAAGGGGATCCAAGGAGAGCACATAAAGCAAGGGACTAAGCGGACACCCCTGCTGAACTCCCCTATGCACTTCAATTCCCCTTCCCAGATAGCCATTTATGCTCGGTAGTAGAGTGATGCCCTTATAACAAGTTTGTAACCAGCCCACAAACTGTAAGGGGAAACCCATACCTCCATAAGGTCTCCCAAAGATAAATATATTCCACCTGGTCAAAAGCTTTGGCCTGATCTAAACAAACCAGATGCCCAAATATTCCCCAGATGATCCTCTAGAAACAAGCTCTCTGAGTAGGATCAGTGCATCCTGAACTTTCCGATGAGGTACACCACTAAACTATGATGGATGTAATAAGGAACCTAAAACCCCCCGTAATCGAATACATAAGATTTTCATCAGGATCTTATAATCTGTATTTAAAAGAGACAAAGGTCTTCAGTTAGCTAGATCACCGCGATCCCCCTTATTTTTATAAAGCAAGAGTAACACACCCTGTAACATGCTTTTAGGAAGAGCCCCAGCCTGCAACCCAGCATTCAATACTTGACACGGGTCATTACCCAAAACTTCCCACAAGATTTTATACACTTCATGCGGTAACCCGATCAGATCCAGGAGTAATGCCCGATTTAAAGACCAAATAACAGTCTTTAACTCTTCCATTGTAATGGGTTGTACCAAATTAAACTGCTTATCAGGAGACAAGACAGGGACTGGTCTGCTAACAAACCAATCACAAATAGAATCTTCTAGAAAGCAATCTACTCCTAAAGGAGGCAGAAGCATAAGTATGTATAGTGTCTAAAATGCCATTAGTTGTAGTGACTTGTAGTGATTAGTTGTAGTGTATTTAAATACAGCATGCCCCGAGAGTTTTTAACAAGTTTCAGAGCTTCAAAGGGTAAAGTGTCCCTCTTTTTACCACAGACCCCATATTTATGCTTCCTCTCCATATCATGCAAAACCTGAGACTGTAATCTAGCCAACTCCACTTTCAACCCCTTAATTTGATCCAGGCAATCAGATCCCAGATGCTGGCGAAAGGTAGACAAAAAGTGAAGCCGGCCTCTAAGGTAACGAAGCCCATCATGTTGTAACCTCCCATTTCAACGACCTATAACTTTAAAGTATATTCTTATTTCACATTTGGTATCCTCCCACCAAGTATTTAATTCATCATATAAGAACAAAACAGACTGCCTTGCTAAAAAAAGGGAACGTAGCCCACCAGCCACACAAGGCATATCCAATAATACAGTGTTCAATTTCCAAAGACCCGGCCCCCTTCGGACCTCTTTTACATCACTTAAGACCAATCTGAGTAGTTTGTGATCTGACATAGCTACCTCCCAAAGATTGGGATTGCACAACAACCTCAGGAGAAAGAAACAATAATCAATTCTGGAGGCCCTGGATCCACAAAATAGGTATTCCCAAACCCAGCAGTGGTAGGCCCAAAAGCATCAACCAGGCCAGTATCTACAAGCAGTTGTGACAAACTAGCCACATCACAATACACCTTTTTCCTACTCATAGGAGAAACCACGGAGGGTAATGAACAGTTAAAGTCCCCACCCAGAATAATTAAGGAAGAGGTGCATAAAAAGGGGTAAAGAGATTTAAAGAGAGACACCCTATCAAATTTAGATTGTGGTGCGTAAACATTTATCAACCTCAAAGGCAGAGAATCCCACTTAATATCTAAAACTAAGGCCCTGGCCACCAGGATTTCTATATGATGAATCACCTTGATGTGAGAGAGAAAAAAACAAATCCCAACCCCACTACACAAATCCCCCCTAAAGACCAAAAACAGTCCCCCCACATCCAACCAGTAGTGGCTGCCTCCAACTCCTCGGGAGAGTTCAAACGAATATCCTGAAGGAAAACACAATCAAATTTTCATGTAAAATGAGAATAAGTGCTCTGAAGCTTAACAGGAGTTTTAATGCTGTTTGCATTTAAGAGTTGCCACCCGAAAGTGAAAAGAGCCATGACATGTATTAGGGATAAATCACTTAGCCTTACTAGATGCCCTTGTTATCCTACACTTTTGCAATCCTGAGGCCGAGAAACTGAAGGGCCTTCAGCAGGTTCCTGAGGCTCAGGCATTGGTAGGGTGCAGAAGGCTGAACCATTTCTGGGACCACCTCTGGATCTTTCACAAAACTTCAAAATTGTTAGGGTCAGCTATAGAAAAAGTTGGAATAGGTACAGCTAGTTTTTACCCAATTACTTTCCTTTAACAGTCTTCCCTTTCTTCCACTAACCATAATAAAATCATCACTTGAGGGGCCTAAACTAGATGGCAAAGGAGCAAGACTAGTAGCCCCCCAACTTCCAGCTCAGTCACCTCAGAAGCCCCAACTGTCGATAAACTTATGTTATCAGGAACTAAGGCAGGCTCCTCAATCAAGGTTGTCTCAGCCAAGGGGGAACAGTCACAAAGGTACTGGGAGCCAACCTTCCCCCAGCAGAAAGGCCAAGCCTTACAGCCACCCGGATATAATGATTCTGAACCCCAAAATCTGCTTTGGCTGTATTTTTAGCAGCCAAAGGGCAACATTCAAAAGTGTGACCCACCACATACATAAGATTACATTTAGATGATTGAAAGCAATGGGCACTAGGGTGACTGGTCTCCCCACGATAAGACATTTAAGCACTTCACACGATGTGCTTATGTGAGTCCGAGACCCACATTTAAAACAGGCTCTTGGTTGACCAGGGTAAAAAAGGAACCCCTTATCTCTACCCAGGAAAAATAATTAGGAAGATGTAATAAATCAGAATCAGTGGAATGAGTTTACCCTAAATTTCCAACCCCATTCAAAAACCCTCTGCATCCAGGATAGGAACAGGATTCCCTTGGATATCACATTTTTTAGACAACCAATTGACAATATCTACAATGTTAACCTCTTCATTTCTGAACAGGATCGTAATGACTCTAAAGGGCTGTTTTGAAAGAGGCAACACAATAAAGTCTGACCATAAAGGATTAGTCTTCAGATTTAAATAATGGCTCCAGAATAATTCCAAAAGTGCAGGGGTACGGAAACTGATATCAAAAATAAACTCCCCAGGAACATGTAACAAAGCGTAAACTTCAGAAGGGGAAAACCCCATGCTACGTTTCAGCAGTGTCTTCCCGACATAAAACCTGTCAGGGGGGTCAGGGGGGTTATCTCTGGGACCCACATAGCACAATCAGATAGCGTTACACCTTTTAGCCAGTTCTAGAGGTTGTCAAAAATGACTAGCATAGGAATGCTTATTAATAGGTTCTGGAGCTGGCCACTGTATTTCAGTGGTAGAAGTCTCATCTTCAGCTGCCCCTTCCAATAGTTCCCCTAAGGGAAGGCCAGAATCAGAAACAGCTTGGGGGATAGGGGAAACTGGAGAGTCTGTACCCACAACAACAGAAGGTGGAACTGGTATAGGCATTGTACTTATCTGGACAGCCTCCTGAAGAGCCGAAGATCCTTCATCCGGCTTCCATGTTGCTCCCGATATTGGAATCCAGCCTGCCCCTCGCAGCGCTATCTCCGGTAACCACGATGCCTCCACAAGGTCCCCCCAAGCCTGGGAAGTTGAACTCTCACACGCAACAGGCTTCTCAGCAGCTGAAAGTAGCTTGCTGAGCTCCGCTGCCTCAGAAGCACTCGGCAAACCAGACGATCTCTTCCGCTTCCTGTCGTCCTCCACTGCGAGCTTCCGATGCTCCTGCACCAATAGATCACCGACTCTTAGAAGTTCCTCTTCCAAACATCGCTGTTTCTCGGTCAAACTGAGACCCATTTCGACAGAAGTTTCCAATGGACCGCTGAATCGGGCGATATGCTGGCCACCTCGCAGGTGCATCCCAGCCACTACTTCAGCGGATCCATTCAGAGTAGATACAGTACGTATTGAAAGGCTCTGGGCTATCGCAGCCCCTTGCAAAGCTCCTTCCTCCTCCATGACTGGGAACAGAGTGACTGCTTCCCACAGCGACAGGGTCCCCCTACTGGCCAAGAGTAGGGGAATTTCCCCGGTGTTCTGGCCAAATTTCCTTCATTCACTGAAAATATCACCAACAGCTTAATCTGGTTCAAGGTCAGTTGGCATTCATCTGTATCCCCCTCCCCCGGGTCGTGCCTGAAAATAGGCAGGATTTGTCTAGTGCACTTACCCGGTCAACAAAAAAAAACAAAACAAAAAAAAAAACGAAATTGGCACATGATAATATCATTAAGGTCTTGTCATGAGACATAGCGCAGGAATTTGAATTGTACTATGCCTCCCTGTACAGGCCTATGGTGAAACCTCCTGCTAACTCTGTCATGCAGCAATATTTGGTTGGCACTCCCCTTCCTTCCCTGACCATTGCTCAGCTTACCCTTCACTTGAACCCGATTTCTGAGCAAGAAATCTTAACCGCTATTAAATCCCTAGCCCTTGACAAAGCCCCTGGCCTGGATGGCCTTACTTCTAATTTTTACAAAGTATTTGCCGAAGAACTTCCCCCTTTCTTGCATCGGCTGTATCTTTTTAATTACGATGCAGGTATTTCTGACTGTACTCTTTTGGAGGCCTTGATAGCGTTAATTTTCAAATGGAATAAACCTTCTGATGCTGTTTCCAGCTACCGCTCAATTTCTTTATAAAATTACAGTATTAAAATTTTGTTAAACATTTTGGTTTCCAGGATTGGTGCGGTTTGGGATAGCATTATAAGTCCTGAACAGGTTGGATTTGTCAAATATCGCACTTCTGTTGAGCACCTTTGAAAACTTACTCATATTTTCTCTGCATCCAGGGATTGAAGTTTCCTACCACTTTGGTTTCTATTAGACATGGAGCATTCGATAGGGTTAACTGGTCCTTTTGTTTGCTGTTTTGGAGGCTTTTGGGTTTCCGCAAGCTTTCTTACAGTGGATTAAAGTGATCTATTCCTGCCTCAGGGCTAAAGTTTATTGTAATGGGGTGTTCTCTTCCTCCTACTTGCTACATTCTGGCACTCGCCAATGCTGCCCCCTTTCTCCTTTATTGTTTAATTTATATTTGGAGCCCTTCTTTTGAGGCTTAAAGGTAACAAAGACCTATGTGAGGCGCAAGTGGGGTCCTTGAACCTTAAATTGTCCGCTTACATGGACGATATCTTGTTGCACGTGACACACCCTGTGAAGCTGATTCAGGCGGCGCAATCCACCATTGCCGAGTTTGATAAACTCTCAAACTATAAACTTGACCGAGAGAAATCAGTGATTATGCCTCTTATCTCTCAGTTCTTTAAGTCTGATGTCTCCCTTTGGGACTTGCGGGGGAACCCAACAAATTAAGTATTTAGGCATCTATCATGATATATGTCCATGCTTAAAAAGCTCAACCTGGATGACTTACTAGTTGTTTTGCAACAAGATCCCCAAAGATGGAAAAAGTTACCTTTGATTCTTTGAGGCATGTTCAGTAGTATCAAAATGAATGTCCCAGTCTTTTGTACCCCCTTAATCTGTTAGATCTTTGGCTTCCCTCTTCCTGGTTTTAGAACTGTCATAGATTAATATTTGACTTTATTTGGCTCGGTAAAACAGCTAGAAGAGCCTATCAAAGTAACTGACCCTAAGCAGAGTGGAGGCTTCATCTCCTGAATTTCCTAATCTATTACTTTATTAGTCATTCAGAAAATATTTTAAATGGTTGTATGTTATGTCAGCAGGAATCCTTCAATTGCTTCCTATATAGCTAAACTTGAGACAGAATTAATTGGCTGTGCTGGTATTTCTAAATGGGCTTTACTGTTTTTACCTGCAAGAGCTCTTCCGCTGTCCCTCAAAAACACAGCCATAGGGACTTCAGTTTGGGTTCATCAACAGCTGTGTTCTGCGATGTGTTATAAATCTTCTTATAATATATCACAGCCTAGCCTAAGAAACCCCAACATTAAAATTGATGGTAGCTGTCACAAACCCACTTCTGGGGTCAGGCCCTCTGCTGTCACAGTGCCTAACCTTTAAGTGTGATTTGGGAACAGGGGACAAACAGGGACACCCTCCTGTTTGTGTTGGGTCTGAGCCACTACCAGTCTTGAGTCCCAGGGTCAATTATGAACCCTTTTTAGCTAGCACACCCAGGTAACAGGTCCAAATATCACACTCTCTTCGGGGAAAGCAGAGCAATAACTTGGCCCAGCAGGCATACAACCAACCTGGCTCACAACCCCTTCCGACTCAACTGAGGCGCTGCTATTTTCTTACCTTGCTGGATCTTTACACAGATCCTTGTTAAGCGTGGCTGCATAAGGTGACACAATAAGCATTTAACAGCTGTGTTAGAATATTAAGACTCTTCCACTATTCACACACAAATGAGCACATCTCAGGCAGCGTTTAAGGAAATACAAAGTTTACTAAAATTAAAAATAGTAAATAAAATACAAAACACAGAACATATATACCTTAAGAGTACAGTCAGAAAATAAATGGACAGTTATAAACAAAGTGCCTTGTGCTGAATAACTAAGCCTACCCTAGTTCCAGTTGGTAAATAAATGGAATGAAATTACCATTTTTGGCAGAAGTGCCTCTCTTTGAGTCCAGGAACAAAAGTGTTCCTTCCAAGTTCAGAACAAGAGTGTCTCTTAGAAGTTCAGAAAAGAGTGTCAGTCCTTTAAGCAGGCTTCACCAATATTAGAGAGCAGAATGTCTCTGCCTCTTTGTGATGTCACAGCTCTGAGCTGCTAGTGTGAAGTCACACACAGTCCTGCATACTTAATTTGCAACATGCAGTTACATAGCTGAACAGGTCAGATTACCACTGGATTGGAATTTGCAAATACAGCAATATTTTTTTGATTATAACAAGACAGTCTGTCTGCCTCAGAGTATGGTTCACAACACCCTTGTTGCAGAAATATCCTGTAAGGTTAATTCACAAATGCTTTCCAAAAAACATATTCCTCTTGTTATAAAATGTAACTTTTTATGGCAGCCTTCCTAAAGTTCAAAGTAGTTGTCTTTTTACAACCTGGTTATATAGCAGCTACACAGGTTCTGACAGATAGGTGTCAAAAATGAAGTTCTAACTAGTTTATCCTCTAGGTCAGTGAGAGGGCAGACCATTTTCTTCTCTTTTAAAATACAATGTCCCATGAGGCTCTGCTGCTTGGCCTGTTTCCTAAGCTGGGCTGCCAAACAAAACATATATTTATAACAAAATTATAATACAAATAATAACAAGCAGGCGGATATTGTCACCCCCTCCTAGACTGAATTTGGGAATCTATTCCTAGGCATAGGATGAGTTTCCCAAATTCAGTTCAGTCTCTCTAACTGACACGCTAGACCATCTTCATTGGCATTTTCTGCCCTGCCCTGTGAGTGACAGTCATATCGTATCCCTGTAAGGCAAGACTCCACCTTAGAAGCCTACCATTTGTCTTACCCATTTGTGCCAGCCAAACCAGGGGGTTATGATCCCTCTGCACCTCAAAGTGCTGCCCGTATAGGTATGACTCTAATTTCTTCATTGTCCACACCAGGGCAAGGCACTCGTTCTCCACTGTAGAATAAGCCTGATCCATGGGAAGTAATTTCTTAATGAGGCACACTATTGGGTGATCTTTCCCCTGGTTAGAAGTCTGGCTAAGTACTGCCCCAATACCCACGTCTGAGGCATCTGTCTGGACTACAAATGACTTACTGTAGTCTGGACTGGCCAACACAGGAGCACCGCACAGTGCTTCCTTTAACTGTGTAAAGGCTTGCTCACAGGCTGGCTTCAATTTGACCTTTTTAGGCATTCTTTCTTTAGCAGGCCAGATAGGGGAGCTGCCAGAGCACTGTAGTTTGATACAAATTTTTGATAGTACCCTGTGGTCCCTAGAAAACTCTGGACCTCTGGACCACACCTTTATTGCATCAATCTTTGCTTGGTTAGGAGGGAGCTGTCCCCGCCCTACTACATGCCCTAGATATGCCACCTCTCAGCCATGGCCACCTGGCACTTTTCAGCTTTCGCCATGAGCCTGGCCCTCTGAATCCTGCCCAACACTTCCTTAAGGTGGAACAGGTGTTCCTTCCAGCTGGCACTGAAGATGGCAATATCATCCAGGTACGCCACAGTGTGCTCTTAAGTACCATGTTCTTCATTCCAAAAGGCATTACCTTGAACTCACATAACCCTATCGGAGTGATGAAGGCTGACCTCTCCCTAGCTTGATTTTGACTTACACATTTCTTCAGTCCCTCATTAAAGAGCTAGTATACTGCCTAAAATTAATATTAGATTTTAAAAGCAGCCAACCATTACCTTTTATATCTGAAGTACTTTTTATTTTCTCTTTGTTTAATTAGAAGATTGTTTACCTGATGTTAGTAGGTGTGATGTGTGGAACAGCACTCTGCCTGGCAGCTGACATATCTAGCTCTACTGCTCCCACTACATCATCAGCATTGTGACTTCACTGACTGTGACATCACTGCTGCTTAGGAACAGCAATAAATTGTTTTTTGTTTTAATTGGGTTCACCACAACATAACCCAGATAGACCATCTTAGTGCAGCTGGTTCATTCCACTGGGGTGTCAAACAGATGAGGCATACTAATGAGTCCTGGTAGGATGAAACACGTGTCTATGTCTTCTGCTGGCTGGCACCCTTTGGAAACTGTGTGAGACGCCTTTCGGTACCATGCATTTCTGCTTAAAGTTAAACCAACATAACATTCTGTAGTGATTTGTATATGCAGCCCATGATACTTTGCATTGTGGGGGCATGTGTGATTTTGTAATTCAGTGACAATTCAATGACTGCCAGGTTATTCACCTGTGATGTCACCATCAGTGAGATCATGATGCTGATAATGTGGTGTGGGGCAGTAGGGCAAGATATGTCGGCTGCCAGGCTAAGAGCTCTTCCATACATCCAGCACAATATTATCACATAGAAGACTTTCTGATGAGCAAAATGAAAAAGGAAAATACTTCAGAAGTAAAAAGTTACAACTGACAACTTTTTATTTTTTTTTTAAATTTGCCTTTTTTGGTTCCTGCTTCCTATCGCCAAACCATTGGTCTGGTTACGGACTCTGGCTGTGGCTTCTCTCATATTGTAGCCATCCTCTCTGAACCCCCTGGCTTGCCCCCAGGGCGTGGTCATGATGCCTCGGGCCAAGGGTGCTATGAACATGGGAAAGGCGGGAGTCAGCCTAAGAGGAGCCAATCTGTGGCCGGGGCGGGCATCATCGAGGCATCAGGAGCAGGGTATTTTTTTCCTCCCCTGTGTGTGGAGGAGGCGGGGACATGCAATGACATCCTGCATCCACCCCGCCTCCCTGGAGTTGTTCAAGTGCCGGTAGCTGCAGTACCCCAGGCCTCTGCCAGGGGTCCATCTATTGCCGGACACTATCCCCACCCTTCCCCTGGAGAAGGAGCGCTGTCCCAAGGATGCTCCCTCCTTCTCCCCCGGCCAGTCCTCCAGTGATCCGGGTCCGTTCCTGAACCTGGGTCACCAGCGTCGCACACGGAATTCCAACCGCTGTGCTGGCAGGCCAGCCACAACTACTTGAAATGTGTATTATTTTTCTGTCTGCCTGTTTTGACTCCACTAGCTCTTTAATTTGGCATTTTTGATGCTAAAAAGTAAGAATGTGAATCAAACATTAGTGCAGGCATTAATGCTACAGTTCAGTTCTCCATCAGAAAATGCTTTTCACACCACATTCTACAATACAGCAGGCTTCTTGAGCAAATATTTCCTTTTTATGTTGGCTTGCACGCATGCGCAAACTACATATTGTGGTAGTAGCAGGGTAGTAGCACTTTCAAAGGTGTGTCAGTGTTGTGGCGAATCCAGGGGATGCTTTAGTCGGTGTGTCCCTCAGTCACCAACCAGTGAGCATGCTGCCGATGACAGCAGTTTCAGAGAGTGCCACCAACTTGAAATGAATCTGCCGCTGCAATGAGAGACAGGCTTATCATTGCAGCAGCAGATCTGACACGCCTCCATTACATGCCATTCCTGGTGAAACATTGAAATACATATTATGGCTCCTGCCCTCCGCTACACAGTTCTGACATCAGGGTGCCCAATCCCCATGTTGACATCCCCCCTCTCAGTGTGTTTTTCCTGGTTAAACAATATCCCCTTTCAGACACCAGGATGCCCATTCCCAGTGTCGGATGCAGCCCCCCAACCCTTCTATTCGGCTTGCAGACATCGGGGTGCTCAATCCCTGTGTCAGCATCCCCCCTCCCTGAATTGTGGCACACTGAGAGCCCACCCCAAATTTTTTGTTTCTTTTTGTAAACTGTTTAAAAAAATAAAACCTTCCTTGTCGGGTTTTTTTACCTGCAAAGAAGAAGCAGTCCACAGTTTTCTCCCTCGTCCCCCTCCCCATCCCCACCCTCCTCTGTGCACTCACCCTCCGCACCCCACTCACCTCCATCCCATCCGAGGTCGGGAGCTATGATCTCTCTGAAGCAGGACACATCTACACTCTTCAAAGCTGAACTGTGAACTGAAGAAATGATGGTATGCTTTATAATAGGGGTTTCAACTTAGGTTGATATCTCAGCCATTTTTAGGAATTTTGGCCCCAAAATTTCAACATGGGGTTCTTGGGACCCCACCTGGTGAACATGTAACTGTCATTTCATTTCTCAGCCCCGAAAGGGGATTTCACCGTCGCTGCACGTAATCACCTTTTGGGACTGATTAACAAAATGACAGTGCCAGTGTTCATGAGGAGAGGTCCCAAAAAGTCCATGTTGTAAATTTGGTGAAAAAATTCCAAAAAATGACTGCGTTACCAGCATGTGTTGTGCAGTTTCTATGCATGCTCAGAACTTCACCAATGTTTAATATTTTCACTCCAGATTTTCAACATTGCCATTTTTACACACCTCCTTATGAACAGTACAGCTGTCATTTCACATCCTTACCCGAAACATGTTTTCGCACCTGTGGTGCACAATGGGCGTGGTCACTATGTGAAATCAACTTTCAGGACAGAGTAATGAAATTACACTGCCACTGTTCATGAGGAGAGGTCCCAAAATGCCCATGTTGAAAATCTGGTGAAAAAATTCCCAAAAATGACCGCATTATGGGTGTGTGTTGAGTAGTATCTACGCACACTCGTAAGTTTGCATATTTTTCATATTTTCTCTCAAGATTTTCAACACTGCCATTTTTTTACACCTCCTCATGAACAGTATAGCTGTCATTTTTTGCATCCTGCCTGAAATGTGTTTCCACACCTGTGGCTCCCAATGGCACAGTTGCTGTGCGAAATCACCTTTCAGAATCAAGTAACGAAATGATAGTGCCACTGTTCATGAGGTGAGGTCCCAAAAAGCCAATGTTGAAAATTTGGAGTGAAAATACCACCAAACACCCGGGGCATTAAGGTTACCAACTATACACCCACCCTGTAGAAACTGACAGGCATCAGGGATGTAACTTGGGTTAATCGGCCATAATATTCATAGCATTCTACCCCACCCCCACCCTATAGCCACTGACAGGCACTGAGGTGTGCCTTGGGTTCTGTCACCCTAACGTTCACCCCATTCTCCTATATTGCACCCATCTCAGCTTATTTCTTTATGGAATGGGGTGAGTATAAGGGCCGAAGACCCCAATGCACATCCCGACACCTGGTGCTGTCTGCAGAGTGGGGTGAGGTGGAATAAGCATGAAGCATTAGGCCAACCCAGCCATACTCCCAACATCTTTCAGTCTCTGTGGGGTGGTGTTAGTTCAATACTTCACTGCCATTCCTATTTTGCATTTCTAACTCCAGCACTACCAATGCCAATGCCAGCAAGCCAACATTCAGCATTGACAAATGCTTGTTATAAGATGTGCCCCTGATTTTACTCATTTGTCCCTGGTTATTTTCAGCCCTGTCCCAGATCTGAAAGAAAGGAGGTTGAGATGTATGTTCAGCAGCCATTTTAGTGCTAAAAAGCATGACCAACAAGCTCTCTAATTGGCTACTGAAAACAACAGCAAACTCCAAAGTCTGTGTAACCATCTATAACAGTTGTAACAGCCAGAGATTTTTCAGTCTTATTAGCTACGTTAATTGTGAAATATTTTAGTTGCATGAGCATTCCTGGGTTCTCACAAGAGGTTGGATGTGAATATCAACAGTTCCTGTTTTCCAATGGCTCTCTTGTTTTACTTAAACATCAAGGGCGAGAACCCCTTTTCATCTAAAAGGCTTTATGTTTTGGGTTGAGCTTCCATTTAATAACAAAAAGACATGGGGCTTGATGCTCAAAGGTTGATGCAGGTTTGCGACAAGCCGTGTCAAACCAAGTGCTGTGCCAAGCACACTGACGCACCTTGCGCCTGATTCTCAAAGGTTGTACACATTTGTGACACTTTACTCCCTTACAGTGGCTTCCTCCAAATAATTGGCAAAAACCCCATAAAACAGTCCCATGACTGATATAGCATTAGACCAGTAAAAAGCTGATCTAACTCGCGGTATGTGGCATACAGTATTGAGAATCCCGACTGCCAGCCAGAGAATGCTGCAAACACCATGCACCTTCTGTTCAGAGCACCTGAGGCTTGCGGAATTCCAACACCTTTGAAAAGCGAGACCATGGTTTTGAGTTCAAACAAGTGCAAGGCAGAGTAGACAGAACCCCACTGATTGAGCCAGCTTGGAGAAAAAAGGGCCAAGCTCGAAATAATAAAACCCAAGGTCTAAATAGCAAATTCAATTTGGACCTGTTCTCAAGAAGGTAGTCCCCAGAGATCAAAGAAATATCTGAACCTGTGATGTCAGAGAGGCACGTACAATGTGCCAGTCACCGGCCTGATATGAGGATGGGGGAAGCGGGGTGGAGGGACACTGCCTACTAGGGTGGGGGGTCAGCCACTATACCACCACCATTTACCAGAGCGATATGTTTTGGGGACATGGGGAAGGCCGCGGTACATTGCCGCTACTGGTCAACTCTCCCAGTGGATACTTTCTAAGGATGCTTAGACCAGCTGTGGCTGGTGTAGCAGTAATTAAAGATTTGCCCATGGGGGGAGTTTTGTGAATCCCATTTCAGGGGATTTGGCAGCCTGCGTCTGCTGCAAGCCCCTGGCATCATCCCGCAGCTCAATGTGTGGTGCAGGGATAGTGCAAGCCCCATTTGGTGCAGGCTGCCTTTGTGACTCATTCCTCAGGCATTGTTTGGCAGAAGGGGCACTTTGCACCAATCATTGGGATGCATGCCCATTGCGTCACCCAGGGAGCTTTGAGAATCGGGACCACTATGTCTGAGTCATATGAAAATTTGAAGTTGGCATACCTAGAGGATCTGTGCAAAAAAGAGGTCTTGTCTTTGAGGAAGGCCAGCCACAGGCAGACCTCATAGACGTTCTTGAAAAATGTGACCAGGGAAGCAGTGCAAATGTGGTCACTGCTAGTCAAAGTTCTGAGATGGAAGCTAGGGAGAGCATGAATGAGCCAAAGTCAATAATTGGGGCAGCTGTGCAAGCACATCAGACACAAATGATGTAGCTGGATCTCACCCAGGTTAAGGTGAAGGCACAGGCTGAGAGGCAAAAGGCAGATGTGGAGCTGCAGAGGAAAAATCTGGAGAGAGAGAGGTAAGAAAGGAGGTACCAGCATGAGATCCAGATGAACAATGAGTGAGAAAAAGAGTGTGAACTTGAGAGGGAGATGGAGATTCTTTGCAAAATACTACACCACGAACCATAAGCACTGGCATCAGGGGTTGGATCCAAGAAGTCAAAATTAATTCCAAAATGTTTCCCAAGTATCAGGAGGGGTTGATCTTGATTTACTTTTAAAATCTTTAGACAGAATTTGTGGGCATTTGAACTAGACAGGGCTTCTTGGGTAGCCCACCTTTTGCCACTCCTTATGGGTAAGGCATTAGAAGCCTTCCCCAGGATGGACAATGAGGACTGAATGAACTGTAACAAAGTGAAAAAATGCCTTGTTAAAATGTTTTGAATTGACCACCAAGGCCTATAGACAAAAGTTCAGAAGCTTAAAGAAGGCATGGGGAGTCAGCTATTCTGGAATGGGGTACAACTAGGCAGTCTATTAGAGCTATGGTTAGAGGATGCAAAGTTTAGCTCTGTGGAACAGATAAAAGGCTTGTTCTGAATGGAACAGTTCTTAAAGACTGTACCAGAGGAGCTGAAAATATGGTTTCTGGATAGGACTCTGAGTTCCACGAAGGAGGCATCCAAGAGGGCTGATCAGTTTGTGTCCAGTCAACCATACTTACAGCAGAAAAACAATGCGGAAGGGCCATCAGGTGGTTTTGAGGGAAATCTGGAGGGTAGACAACATAAGAAAAGCCAGTCTTTGCCCAAACAGAAAGGGAAGCCAAACGGTTTCAAAAGTGAGGAGTCAGGGGAATGTAAGTGCCAAAAACTGGAACACCTGTCACAGGACTTTCCAAAAAATATAGCTCAGGAAGCTCCCAGCAGATAGTAGCCTGTACGCAGAATGTACTTTCCACTAATTCCACTGCACACATGCACCTGGTGTTGGTAAATGGGATGGTAACCCAGTAATTGAGGGACACTGGGGCTTCTATTTCAATGTTAAAACACAATTTGATTCATGAGGAACAGATCCTGCTGATTCAGTTTTCCAGAATTAGAGGAGTGATGGATCCTGTGGTCTCAGTGCCAATAGCCAGATCTTTCTAAGTTGGGAGGTGGCCAGGGCATACAGGAGGGGGGTGTTGTACCGGACTTGCCCATTGATGTAGTTATGGATAACAAATTTGACAGGCCAATACTGTATGTGTCACTACCCATAGTAAAGCTAGGGAACCTGCTCCTGAGGATACAGAAAGGGCAGTTCAGTTTGAAACAACCCCTTGCTTCACAGCAGGGGAAGTTGTAGCTGAAGAACATGCTGGGAACAGCAGTTCCGAGCCCCAGCTACATACTGAGGAGAGCCCAGCTATGGCTGGCTCTCCCACAGGAGAGTGTGTTTTAGAGAATTTCAGATGTACAGAGCTGGGGAGAGCTCAGAAAACTGCCCCATCGCTACAGAATTTAAAGGAGCTAACCACCAGGGAGGAAGATGACTCTCAGAGTTTGGAGAAAAGGAAGGCGTCCAGGGAAAATGGGCTCCTATATCATGAGTGGGTTCCAAATGGAAGAGTGGAGGAAGGGGTGCTCCAGCAGAAAGCAGTTCCTAGGGAATATGGGAAGCAGCTTGTGGACTTAGCACATGATATACCCTTTTCTGGACACGTAGGAGTTAGCCATACAAAAAGGTGGATGACTAACAAGGATACATAGGAGTCAGGCATACAAAAAGGTGGATGACTAACCATTTTTACTGGGCCAGTATCTTTAAGGATGTGGCAAACTACTGCCAGACTTGTCCCCAGTGCCAGAGGACAGGAAAGGTTGGGGACAAGGCTAAGGCAGCTTTGATTCCAATACCTATAATTGAAGAGCCATTTCAGCGAGTTGCTGTGGACATTGTGGACATTGTGGATCTACTCAGCACTCCAAGTTACACAGGCAAGAGGTACATTTTGGTGGTCATGGATTATACCACGAGGTACCCAAAGACTGTGCACTTGTATTTAGGAAGCTGGGTTTTCACCAGGAGATTCTGTTGGATCAGAGCACCAGTTTCTTGTCTGCTCTAATGTCTAGTCATTGGAAGAAGTGTGGGGTGAGGCAGATCAGGGCCTCTCCATACACCCCCCAACTAGTGGTATGGTTAAGTGAGCTAATACCTCACTTAAGACCATGTTAAGGGCATACACCGACCAGCATGTGAGAGAGTGGGACAAGTACCTACCCCATCTCTTATTCACATAAAGGGAGGTTCTCCCAGACATCCACAGGATTCTCACCATTCTAGTGTAACCCCCAGGGGGCGCTACCCTTAGGGCTACTACCCCTGTCTGCCCCCACGGAGGCAGGGTGAGGGGCCCAAATCCGTTGACGGGTGCCTCCACCCAGAGGTCGGGGTTAGCACAATTAAGACTACCTCGGTTACAGCCCTCTGGGCTACTGCAACCCCTCTTTCGTCCCACTAGTGACTCACACTGGGTACCAACAATTCTGTTCACCAGTACACTTACCCCACGGATAATATATTCCAGCTCCCTTCGGGGACCCCCTGTAAAGTAAGGCACAATTATGTTGCAATCACCAGGCAGCAGTTCACCAGTAATGCACACAATAGCCAAGATGTAGCTGTACGAAAAGCAATCTGATTTATTCAGGGGGAAAATAACAAGGACAGGGGGAATCAAGTTGATTAGCTTATCCTATACTTATCTACCTAGGGCTCTGTGCACAGGCCTAACCCTACAGTTTATTGTCCCTGGGTACCCAAGCCCTAATGGCTAGTCCACACGTGGCAGCTGGTTGGGGCCCTTAGCACAGATAAACATAACAGTCCTGAGCAGGTCAAAGTAGGAGAAAAGTTTAATTAGGCAGTCAGCAATACAACAGTGCACTGAATCCACTGCGTAAACACTCTGCAGGGAGCTACCCTGAATTAGTACTCACAACCCCAGCAAATAACGATTTCTTCACCACTACCAGGATGGAGCCTGACCTTCACCAGCCTTCACACATTTATATGGCAAACAGCAGCAACAGAGGGTACACACTAGGCAGCTGCTTCCACATCTCCTTCAAACTCACAGCCCTTGCGATACTGCCACGGCAGCTTCCGCTTTTCCCTCGGACCGAGCGCAATTCAGAAATTTTCTCCAGTCCTCCTACAGGTCGAGCCTGGTGGGTAGCTGTACAGGGCACAGCCTCCTCTGACTGCCCGCCGGCGGATTTCAGAGCGAACTCGCTCGCAGAGAAAAACGGACGACTTAGGCCTTCACGCGCTTCCTGCGTGAACACTTCCCAGCGCAGAAGCACAGAAGCTCCTCACTCCTCACCAGCCACAACGCATCTAACCCCCAACAGCAAGGGGCTCTCCTCTCAGTTCGGGCGCGACCCGCTCTCATTGGCTGGCTGCACATGCCAGTCATTTCCTCCTGCTCTCAATGGAGCGTAAAAGTGCCATAGCCCATAATGCCTTTCCCAATTACAAACAGTTCCTCTATTGGTTAACCGACTTTGTAGGGTCCCAAGGTACTGATTGGCCCAATTCAACAGTTCTGGACCAAAATGGAGGAGACAATCGAAACAGTCTTTGCTGCAAAGAAGGCAGGTTAGAACAGCTGTATTATCATTACTATTTCCCAGTATTTAAAGCCAACATTCACATCCTCTTGTAGAGCTCCCTCTGCACCACTAGCGATGGCAGAAACGGAGCGAAAAATCAGCAGCCCGGGCAGGATTCGAGCATAGCAACACTCAAACCCCCTCCCTAATCAATCATGACTGCAATCCCAAGCAGCCCTTAAAGAGACAGTATACGGAGGCCCACAGGCACTCACAGGCAACCCATTTAAAACCGGCTTAAACGCCGAACACCAGCCAGGCAGGGAGCATTCAAACAAGCTCCAGGGAAGCTTTTAGGAACCCCCATTTGCAAGTGGGTTACACTAACTCATATTTGGCCATAGGGAAAGGGGTCCCCTTCATTTGGTAAAGGATAAATGGGAGGTTAAGCTTCTTCCCCAAGGGGAATGAATCTGTTGTGGAGTGTGTCCTGAATTTCAGGTCATGACTCAACGAGCTCATGGGGTTCACCCAAGAACACCTAATCACTACACAATAGAGAGAAGATATGGTACAACCATGGGCCCAGAGCCCAGGAATACAAAGTCAGGCAATGGGTGGTGATACTCATCCCTGTCCAACAGAATAAATTACAGGTGGCCTGGGAACATCCTTACTCAGTGGTCAGGAGGGTGAATGATGTTAATTACATGGTTGAGCTACCAAAAGGAGGCACAAGCAGTTAATATACCATGTAAACATGATGGAGCCTTACCATGACTGGGATGAGATAGTCCTAACTGTGTGCAGCTATCCAGAGGTGGCAGAAGCAGACCCACTGATGGATCTCCTGGGAGTGGTTAAGGGAGAATCCTCAGTGGATGCTGTCAGCCTCTCCGAGTGGTTGACACTGGACCAAGCTGTCACAATGTGTGGGGTGCTGCACACATTTGGGGAAATGTTCACAGGGAAACAGGGGTGTACCACACTGACAGAGCACCATGTGAATACATGGTCCCAGCTCCCTCTAAGGCAGACACCATGTCACTGAAGGGGTGCTCAAGAAATTCTGGCTTTTAGGGTAATACAGGAGTCCAGTAGTCCTTGATCCTCTCCAGTGATACTCAAGAAGACTGGGACCACAAGGTTCAGCATAGATTACTACAAGCTCAACAGCTGTACGGAGTTGGATGCATATCTCATGCCTAGGACAGATGAGGTCCTAGAGAGGTTAGGGGAGCCATGTACCTGACCACTGAAGACCTGACAAAGGGCTATTAGCAGATACCTCTGACCCCTGAAGCCAGAGAGAGGTTGGCCTTTGTCGCTCCATTTGGCCTATTAGAATTTTGAGTAATGCCATTCGTGATGAAGAATACTCCAGCCACGCCTTTCAACTGCCCTTGGACCACATTCTGTCTTGGGCAAGACACTTAGTTCTAGCATGCATGGATGACATCACCATCTACAGCCAGACATGGGATGATCATATCAGACAGGTGACCGAGGTGCTCCATCAACTAAAAGATGCAAAGCTGATAGTCAAGGTGGAAAAGTGCCAAATAGGGATGGCAGATATGTCATAGTTGGGGCACAGCTAGGGGAGTGGGTATATCTGACCTGAGTCAGTAAAAATTGAGGCCATATGGGGACAGGCCACACACACAACAAAGTAAAAATAACAGGCCTTTCTTGAGATGGCAGGGTACTGTTTTATGTTTGTGCAAAACTTCAATAGCATGGTCTGATCACACAAGAGAGAAAATGAAGGAAAAAGTTAAGTGGATGGATCACTGTGAAACAACATTCTGCCAGTTGAAAGAAGCACTGTATCAGGCACCTATGCTCGGAAGCCCTGACCATTCTCTGAAGTTCACTGCACATGTGGATGCATCCAGTCATGGGCTAGGCATGGTTCTGAGTCAGCTCACCCATACGGTGGAGGAGCACCTTGTCATGTACCCGAACAGGAAGCTGCTGGCCAAACAGGAGGCCTGTGCCTCAACTGAGAATAAGTGTCTGGGTATCATCTGGGCTCAGCAGAAGCTGCAACCAGGAGCAGCACCTAACATCAGCTTCACCTGTGAGCAGCACAGCCCATCCATCTCCAACAATCTGGTGCATTCTGTCCTGCAGTGCCATCCACTATTCAAGCTCTGCTTGTGAGAGAGATTGAGCTGCATTATTTGGATTTTCATCAGCTTCCTGGCCACTGCATAGCCTAGTAAACTGAGGAGATCAGCCAACTCTGTAGCATCAGCAGTTTTATCAGGATTAGGTGCACACACACACACACGCACACACACAGACACACACCTCCCGTAGGCTCAGCTGCATTGGCTGTTCACTTCCCTGATTCCTACTCTGTCTGACCATCCCAAAATGTTTTCTTTGCACATGTGCACAAGCAAACATAAACAGTTGGTGGGCGGCCCGGTGGTGCTGAAAGTTGAGGTGCTGGATGCCACGCCTCACGCTATGCTGGCAACCCTGGTTTGGGAACGACCTTGGGTCATTGGGTGCTGGCGTGGGGGGGAGGGTAGAACAGGATCAAGCATGCTGATGGGCAGCTCTCCTCTCCCAAGGGTGGTGAGGGTGGGTTGGCACTCCCCCGTAGTTCCACTCCCACTGGGTGAAGGTCCGGTGGGTAGCATAGGCAGAGAGGGGGTGGCAAATAGCCACGGGAGGTGGAAGGGGCTGAGCTGGTGCCACAGGGTGTTAGCATGCCTCCACACACTCGCATGGCCGTATGCTGGGTGCCTCAGGGGGGTCACAGGAGGAAAAAACAGTATAAAACTACCTATGTGTCTCCGTCGCCAGTTGATGGGAGGAGGCAACAGGGACCAAACAGCTGGATTTAAAAAAAAATGTTGGTGGATGGGTGGAACAAACTTCCTAACATGGTTGTGAAGACAACGACAGTAGTGGTACTCAAGAGGAAATGCAAAAACAGTAGTGGTACTCAAGAGGAATTGGGATGCATATAAAGAAGTTATGAAATGGGCTCCATATTTTGAGCTACCTGATTAGTTGCTAGCCATGCGCTGAAAGTGTCTATCGCATGGCTAGCAACCAGCCCAGGTAGCCTCACCTGAACTGGCACCTCGAATCAATGCCCCCATCAAACGTTGGCATTTTTGAGAGCCGCCATTGTTGCTTACTGCTTTCCCAATGCCTGCCTGTTTGTAAGCTTGTCTCACACGTGCTTAACCCCCACACACCGCCTCACACTTAAAATATATATATATATATATATATATATATAAATATATAAATTAAAAGGTATCAGCATCTCCTAAACTGCAGTTTATAGCTGCCCCTCTCTCAGCACACATGCTGACTTACTGGCAGTTGGTGCTGCACTGGTCCAGCACTCACTCACTCCTTGCCATGCCAATCCAATACAGAAAAAAAAGAGCACATACAAGGGGATAAAACAAATGCTGCTGACAAAAATATCAGAAAATAAAACAGTAATGTGTGTGTAGTGTGTGTGTGTGTGTGTGTGTGTGTGGCGTGGGAGCCTTGATAACCACGACAAAAAAAAAAATGCAACTACGGAGGCCATAGAGGACAAAAGTCCTCAAGTCAACAAAAAAAACACACACACACACACCTGCCAGCCTGGTGGCACAGAGGGCTGAGGTGCTGGATGCCTTACCTCACGTCATGCCGGCGACCTGGGTTCAGGAATGGGCTCGGGTCATTGAACAGCAAGCATGGGGGAAGAGACAGAGCAGGTTCAAGCAGCCAAAAGGCAGCTGTCCTCTCCTGGGAGGCTGTTCTGCTACCATCAGGTTGAGGTCTGATGATCACCTTAGACAGGCGGAGTGGCAAGTAGTGGGAGGGGCATCCCGGTACCATGGTGTGCACGTGCCTCCACACACATGAGCATGGCCAGGACAGGGACCTGGAGAAAATGGGAAAAAATTGGGGCCATAAAAAATTAAATAAAAAAACACACACACCCATACATCATCCTGAGGCGGAAGAACTATTTTATTTAAAATCAAGACCAAAATGTAACTTTTTATTAATCAATCCTAATAATTTTAATTCTGACATGCATCTAAAATCTAGATGCCCATTTCTTAAGTGCAATAAGACACTCCTGGAGGGGTGTGTGTGCTAGACACTTCTAGCACACAGCCAGGAGGTGAAGGCATGAGGCCTCCCTACACCCCTGGCCATGCGCTAGAAGTGTCTATTGCACACTCCATCATGTCTTATTGCTTACTTATCAGACATGATGTGGTGGGAAGGGGTGACTGAGAGGGAGGAGGGAGACTAGAGTGTTTCCAAGTGGGGAATCCTAGAACAGACTGGATAGACTGTTCAGGACTGTTCCTGTCTGCCACTTTTCTCTGTTTCTACTTGTCTACATATGGCTATTAAATGAAAGGACAATGGGTTCCTGGTGGCACGGTGAACATCTAAAACTTTTCTTTCCTTGAATTTGGCCTCACTTTTGCCTTCTCTCTTCATATCCTAAGCATCATCCCTCTGTTCTTTTCCCACATAATTCATGACTTTTCTTGGGCACCTCCGCTGCACAGATCTTCATAATTTTTAATTTTTATGTTCCCTGGGTAGCCCAGTCCAGCTCCAACATTCAGTGGGCATCCTGCTTATACCCAGTGTTACTGATTCATTCATTCATTTGTTTGTTTATTAATTTCATTTTTACGTTCGCTTGCGCGCATGCGTAAGGAACATTTTGGGAGTACACACTTGGGTGTGCCTCTCCCATCAATACACTGCTCCCTTGAGCAGGCGTGGCGATCCTGCACCAATGGGTGCAGGAGCTCTATTTCAGCAGGTGTTCCTCTGTTTCAAAGCAAACGACACCAGCTGCCATCGCGAACACCGAATCACGCCGTCCCCCCACCGCGTCGCAGCGCTCCCCGCGCATCATGCCACCCCTAAAGCTTTGGTGCCATGCTGGGAGCCCACCCAAGCGTGGCAGAAGCGTTGTTGCCGACGGGGTGCCCAATCCCGATCCAGCTCCACAGCCCCTCCAAGCCATCCTGCTGCCATGCTGGAAGCCCACCCCAGCGTGGCAAACATTCTGTTTCTTTTGCCGGCCGGGGTGCCCAATCCCGTCGCTCCTCGGCCCCAGCCATCTTCTGCCATGCTGGGGAGCCCACCCAGCGTGGCAAAAGTCCCGCGTGGTCTTTTTTTTTTTTACCTGTAAAATAAAAAGCGGTCCCGTCGTAGCGTCTCAACCCCCTCCACAACCGCACCCACCGGTTGCGCACCCAGCCTCCCACACCCCTCACCCCATACTTACCTCCGGACTCCAGTGCGATGATCTTGATTGGACTGGGAACACGTCTGCACTCTTCAAAGCGCCATGAACTGAGAAATGCCAGTAAACTGTATAATGGGCTAGATAGGGGGTTTCAACTTATGCATATCTCAGTCATTTTTGGAATTTTTCACCACATTTTCAACATGGGGTTTTGGGACCTTCTCATGAATGATGTCACTGTCATGGCGTTAGTCGGGCCTGAAGGTGATTTAGGCACTGCACAGTCACTGCGTGAAATCACCTTTGGGCTTGAATAACACCATGACAATGTTTATCGGTCATAGAAGAATCTAAACATGTTGAAATAGTAAAAATCAAAAAATACTAGTTTCTGGCGTCGTTGCACAGTTCCTGCGCTCGTAAGTTCACAATTTTCAATATTTTCACTCCAGATTTTCAACATTGCCATTTTATCACACCTTCTTATGGTTGTATAGCTGTCATTTTTCATCTCACCCAAAACATGTTTCGCCCATGTAGCGACAATGGTGCAGTCGGTGTGTGAAATCAATGTATGGGACACATTAAGAGAATCACAGTGACACTGTTCATGAGCAGAGGTCTTAAAATGACTATGTTGAAAATTTGGTGAAAGATTCCTAAAATGACTGTTTCACCGGTCGTTAGCGCTTGATTCCTATGCATGCTTTCGTAAGTTTAATTTTCAATATTTTGCACTCCAGATTTTCAACATTGCCATTTTACCACACCTCCTCATGAACAGTACAGCTGTCATTTTCACATCCTGCCCAAAATGTGTTTCTGCCCATGTAGCGCTTACAATGGCGCAGTCGGTGTGCGAACTCAATGTTTGGGACACATTAAGAAAATCACAGTGACACTGATCATGAGCAGAGGTCTTAAAATGGCTTTGCTGAAAATTTGGTGAAAAAATTCCTAAAAATGACTGTTATACGAGTCTGCGTTGCACAGTTCCTACGCACGCTCGTAAGTTTGCGAATTTTCAATATTTTCACTCCATATTTTCAACATTGCCATTTTACCATACCTCCTTATGAGCAGTGTAGCTGTCATTTTTCACATCTTGCCCAAAACGGTTTCACCATGTAGCGATCAATGGCACAGTCGGTGTGCGAACTCAGTGTATGGGACACATTAAGAAAATCACAGTGTCACTGTTTATGAGCAGAGATCTTAAAATGGATATATTGAAAATTTGGTGAATTAATCCTACAAATAACTGTTTCTGGCGTGCGTTGTGCAGTTCCTCATGCGCTCATAAGTTTGCGAATTTCAATATTTTAACTCCAGATTTTCAACATTGCCATTTCACCACACCTCCTTATGAACAGTACAGCTGTCATTTTCACATCCTGCCCAAAATGTCTTTCCGTATGTAATTGCACAATGCAAGCAGTCAGTGTCAGCAATCAATATGGGACACAGTAAGAAAATCACGGTGACTCTGTTCATTAGCAGAGGTTTTAAAATGGCAATGTTAAAAATTTCTAAAAATGACTGTTTTACGAGCGTGCATTGCACAGTTCCCACGCACGCTCCTAGGTTTGCGAATTTTCAAGATTTCCACTCCAGATTTTCAACATTGCCATTTTACCACACTTCCTTATGAGCAGTACAGCTGTCATTTTTCACATCCTGCCCAAAACGTGTTTCCACCTATGTAGCGCACAATGGGGGTAACAAAAAGGTCATGCTGACAATTTATTGTCCAAATACCAGCAATCGCATAGGGCATTAGGGTAAAGCACCATACATGCCAAACACCACTGCAAATACCTGCAAGCGAACGTTCGGCATTGACAAATGCTTGTTGTTTTCTGTGAGACTGAATTAAATGCAGGTTAAGTTATTTGCTTAGAGTCATACATATGCTAGGGGCTATGGAAGAATTTAAAGAATGTGCATTGCATTTAGTTGTACCCTGCTTGTTGCTCTACAATGGTAAGTATACCACAGTGTCGTGTTACGTGTTGAAGAAAAGTAAAGCAGCACTCAGTTGAATGCATTTTACATAGAAAGTTGCTTACATATATTTCAAAAATCATAGTATTCAAGATTCAAGATTTTTATTTAAAAAGGAGAAAGACTTATAACCAATTGAGCAATACATTGGTAGTTATACAGAAGTTGACCAGGGTGTTGCAGTATAATGAGTGGTGTTTATGACCACAAATGTAGTGCGATATTGCATTAGTGCTTGAATAACATATATCTGCTGCTGCAAACATCGCATTATACCGCAATACCAGTGAACTTTTGTGTAACTACTACTGGAGCCCATTTACAATAGTGTCCTGAAATACAACAAAATAAATACATATTTAGTATAATTATAATTAACAACAGTAATGAACTGGATGAAAAAAATCCAGGTAGTTAATTGTCTGAGGTCCTCTCAGCCATGACTTAATCCCATGACATAATCACATACAAAAAAAAAATAACCACTTGTTTACTTTATTGCATAGCACTCCGTCACTTGAAACATTTTCTAAAAAAATCACTGACTGCAACCACCACTTTAAGCTCTGAGGAAGCCTTCTTGGCGAAAAGTCAACTGAGTTGCATATGTAGCATACAGGTGCACGTTGCCTCGCATGACTTCTGGCTGTTAGTATGGCTGCTGTGCACCTATGAGGGTACTGTCGTGTGTTTGTTTTATAAAAGTTTTTGTGAGTTCTGCCACCACTGATATTTGTTTGTATGCACCTGCACTTTATTGGCATTTGTTGAAGCACTTTTACACTAAAATAAATAGAGATATCTATGATTGATAAGCAGTGACTTTATGTTTATTTTATAAAGCAATGTGCCTTTGGAGTCAGTGTAGCCGCAATTGAGCAGGTTCCCTGCTTTCCTGTGTATGCTCCGGTTTACTCTGTGGCTGAATTGCACCAAACTGGTCACCTTTGGAGTAAAATGAGCCCCACATCCCTTGGTTTTCTTTGCAACCACCACTTACCACCACTCTAAACATTGATCCCTGACAGCCCCCAATTGCAAAATTGAAGAAAGCACCAAAGGGCTACCACAACCAATCATATGAGCAGCTGGGCGGCAACTGTTATGGCCCTTCTAGTCTGGTAGGGACCCTGAGCAGTGCCCCTGATAACGCTGAAGACAACACTTCACACAAGGCCCCAATCAGAAAACCACAACATTCTTCCCGCACACTGAGCCACTGAAAACATCAGGCACAGATCAGCCCATTACAAATGCCCCAAACAACTGTTAAGAATACAGGTAAAAAAAAGTCAAAATTTATTGGCAGGAAAGAAGCTCCATTGAGCAAGCTCATTTACAAGGAGGTCCTGAGAGACAAGTAATGTGCAATGCATGTACAATAAGCCAAGGCCAAACATATAACTGGAATACGCAGGGCAATATACATTAACATACAGTTTTCTAAGGGAAATATGCACATGGACTAGGATAATTTACAAGGTTAAGACACTGTGGAGCAACAATCAGGCATACAGCTTCACAAGGGAAAATATATACATGGAGCAGGGTAATTTACAAGGTTAAGACATTGCAGTACACAGTCAGGCATAAACAGTCAGGTAGATGGCACGGTTAGCAGTAGGCAGTAATTAAAACTTCCAATGATAAAAGTAGCAATGAGAAAACCTGGAAATGAGGGTATGAGATTATATGAGAGAAGAGAAGGAGGAGTCAGCCGTGAGTAACGGGGATGAGATGCAGAGGAAGGTAGGCCAGGTAGGGATAATAGTGGAGAGAGGGGGAGCCTGTGTTGTCAAGAAGATTGAAGGGGGGCAGCCTTGAATGGTGGAGAGGAGGTAGAGTGGATAGGTAGGCAAGGTAGGGTAGCTGTGGTAAGGGTGGATAGGGCAGAGTTGTGTGGAAGGCAAGCAGGGTAGTGGTTCGGTAAGTAGAGATCGAGGCATGGGGTGTAGTTCTGGTAAGATGGAGGGATGGGGAGAGGGGGAGGGTAGGTGAGTCAAGGTAAGTATATGGGGAGGGGACTTTAAGTGAGGTAACCCATGACGATGATGAGAGAGGGTGATGGCAAACTGACAGTGTAGAGCACAACAGTCAGTAGCATTGACAGGAGTCACGTAACTTGCTAACAAGTAGTTTTGTGAAACCAATAACACCAGAAAAAAACATTGTTGACCTCATCAGCTAGCTTCAGTCTCCTGCACAGACAATACTACAGCCACAACAACCACGCTAACTGCATGGCAATTTTCCTTTCTGTTCCACAAAATGGCTTCCACCACCACAGCAGAGGTAACTGCATATCTGCATAAGGAAGTGGGGGCACAAAACTAACTACAGTAAATGGAAATTAATTTCTCTATCTCCAACATTACTACAGCGCCACCTACTAAACTCCATGGACCAATTGTGAACTTCTTGGACAAGTGTGACTTTTTTTCTGTGTATCCATTCACATTGAAAAAGTAATTGAAAAAATATTTTGAAAGTAGTTTTTTTCGTTCTTTATTTAAAAACGAAATCACTTCATTAATAGCAATAATACACTCCAGGATAAGGTGCTTTTTAGTGTGAACATAACATCATCTGTCTTTCATTATACTCTCCCGGGTCACACCTGAAAATGGGCATCTGTTTTGTCTAGTGTGCTTACCTGGTCAACAAAAGCTAAATAAATAAATAAAATTAAAGGTGGGACAATTGGTACACGTGTAAGAGTAAAATATTTCCCCTTCAATATAAATTTGTACACCATGGCTTGCATGGTGTATATGATTCTACATCTGTATAGAACGGCTCTGTGATATCACAAGCAGAGGACTATGGGCCCTATGCTTGAAGGCTCAACACCTCTATTACTTGCATTAATGTGAGGTGCTGACCTCCGCACCATTGCACCCCTGCACAGGATGCATGAAGGGGGTGTGCAGCCCCACACCGATCCCCAGCCACATGGACACAACACGCAGGGGTGGGCGGGAGGTGTGCCAGCACTACGCAGCATGCACAAGGCCACATAATGCTGTCCACTGGGGTGCATGGGGGCAGCTGGTATGCCAGGGAAACCTTGCCGTAAGTCCCCTACATGCCGAACACATCTGTCCCACACTAAGGAGGGACCACTGCTGACACATCCAGTGGCCACCCGGGGCCGGCAACCTAACACCCAGCTGAGCTCCCACCATCTCATTATATGCCAAGCCCCCCCCTCCACGTACACACATACATATGGGGGCACTGGCCCCAGGGCCACATGTAGCTCCCCTCGCCCACCTGTCTCTGCAGCTCTCCATATGCCAGATGGTGTGGTGGGCTGGCACACACAACCCCCACACACACACACACTCACTCACATACCTGTGGCACCGTCCCCCATACCTCCCCGTCTGATCAGGGGCACCACACGGCCAGCAGCACTACCCACCTCTCACCTCCACAGCTTCCAGCCATGTGGACATCTGCAGGGGAGCACTGCCAATGCACCCCCCACCGCGCATGAGATCCACTGTTAGTCCCAGGATGGGCGTCCGATTGGATGTCTGACTGTGTCCACAAATCCGCCCCTGGCTGCCTCGAGGAGTGCTGCGTGCTGGGGGTGTGTACCTGCAGACAGGTCGCGACTGTTGGGGAGTACCAGTGGTGCACACCTGTCCACAGGTGCAGAGCTCCGTGGGCAGGATGTGCGCCTCGGCCACATAAATCCTGCCCCTTGGAGCATAGGTCCCTATGATCTTAGCTGTTGTATAGCATCAGCACAACCAGAACTGCAAAGAGAAACTATCGTGTTTTGATGCACATGTCCTAATTTTCAAAGACAGAATAGCTCAAGATTCAATCTGACTTTATACTGTTGTGTAATTGGGAGCTGCTAGGCCCACTGTAAGGGTTTTACTTGTGACTAGACCCTGTCGTTTAGTGTCCACACCCCATCCCCCTCAGTCTTAAGATTTCTAATTTCCCTCCTGCAGACCCCTTCACAAGTTCTATGGCAAATGACTAGATGCTTTATTATTATTTTTAAAATGCAACATTACTCTCATAGTATTCATAAACAAATGCATATTTATTAAAATTATTATGTACAATACTATCCACCACTAACTGATAAGAATCGTGTAAAGAGTTTCTGGGTTATGAGGGACTCATATGAAAGATGCTATGCAATGTATAATTGCATTGTAAAACAACAACATACAGTAATGAATATTTCCAAATTGTAAAAGCTAGGAGCAAACAAAGGGTCCCAAGATGACATCCTGGGTAAAGAATTGGCTGGAGAATAGGACACAGAGGTAATAGTAAATGGAGTCCACTCAGAAGAAAGGAGGGTTACTAGCGGGGTACATGAGGGTTCAGATTAGGACCAGTCTCTTCAATGTCTTTATAGCGACATTGCAGAAGGACTGGAAGGAAAAATATGTCTCTTTGCAGATGACACTAAGATCTGCAACAGAGTTGATCACAGGGTGGGGTGGAAAGGATGAGAAGGGACTTGGCAAGGTTAGAGGAATGGTCAAAATGTATGGCAGCTTAGATTCAATGCTAAGAAGTGCAAGGTAATGCACCTGGGAAACAAAAACCAGGGAAGAGTACACAATAGGGGTGAGAATACTAACAACAACAAAATGGAAAGGGACCTGGGGTAGTCATATCAGATGACCTAAAGGTGGGCAAGCAATGGAGAAGGCAGCAAGGAGGGCTGGGGGATACTGGGATGCATAGGGAGAGGCATCACCAGTAGAAAACAGGAAGTTATTATCCCTCTGCACAGACAGCTGGTGAGACCCCATCTGGAGTACTGTGTGCAGTTCTGGAGACCCAATCTCCGCAAAGACATAGACAGGATGGAAGCTGTCCAGAGGAGGGCAACTAAAATGGTGCAGGGTCTGCACCGGAGGACATATGAAGAGAGACTTAAGGAGCTTAATATGTATAGCCTCGAGGAAAGGAGGGAGAGGGGGGACATGATAGAAACTTTCAAGTACCTCAAGGGAATCAACAAAGTCCAAGAGGGTAGCATCTTTCAAAAAAAGAGGTGTGCAAGAACAAGAGGGCACAATTTGAAGATAGAGGGGGCGGCTCAGAGGTAATTTAAGGAAGTATTTTTTCACAGAGAGGGTTGTGGATGCATGGAATGGCCTTCCGGAGGAGGTTGTGGAGTCAAAATCAGTGGTGGAATTCAAGCATGCATGGGATAGTCATAAGGCAATTCTGGGGGGTGGGGGTAGAAAGAAGTAGGCTGCTGGTTAACTAGGATCTGCAGCTTATCCAGTAGGTAGGGAAATGGGCAGACTGGGTGGGCCAAGCGGTCCTTATCTGCCGTCAAATTCTATGTTTCTATGTTTCTATGTAATGCTTGCAAAAGGGGATTCCTCTGGTAAAGCAATCTGCCATTTTTGACCATCCCCATGCAAATGACCCCAAAGCACAGGAGAGGTGCTGAGTCATTTGCATCCCATTATATCTTCATTATAGGCTGAAGAACAAACGGTATCCAGTGAACACAGCAACCGTGATTGGCGGCTGCAAAACGGGCGACTCAATCTGCGGCACCTGTGTTCCTGGGCTACCTAGCAGGGTAACCAACAGGATACTGGGTTAGCGACTTACTGAAGATGGGATGTGTTACATATACACGCACGGGGGGGACCATGCCATGCAATGGGCAGAAGGGGAGGGTGGGTATGTTGGGTGTAGTGAGGTGGTCAGCTGCTGAGCTGACCATGTGGCGTGGTGGGTAGGGTGGCATGCTGGGGTTGGGAGGTTGCCAGTTTGGTTCTGGAGTGTGATCGCTTTTTGCATCAGGCCGTATTTTAATTTTTTAAAGTTTTACACACACGCACCCAACATGCACTTCTCTGGAGTTGAGAATCTTTAAATAGAGCTAAGGGACTACAGCCCCCCACATAACATAGAAAACCATTGCCGGTTTGTAATGTACATCACCGTTATTTATTTTCGGCGATGTACACTTGCTCAAATGATGATCGCCTGATGACATACAGCAGGAACAAACAGAGACTTCCTGCATAACGAATGCCTCAACCAGAGTTGCAATTCCGATCTCTGTTTATAAAATCCCTGGTAGTCTATTGGACTCCCCACCACCCGAGCATTGGTCAGATCACTGTTTAAAGAGTTTCCTGGTAGTCAAGAGAACCCCCAAATTTCTGGTCCAATCACTGTTTAAAATTTTCACTGGTAATCTAGATGACCCTCCCCTACCCTCTGATCCTAGTACGAGCCTCTTCAGATAGTCCCCTGATAGTCCAATGGCCCCCATCCCCAATAGTTATTTCAATCCTCTTAAGACAGTCATCTGATAGTCTAATAGTCCCCCAATCCCTCACTACCTTCCCAACATATGTACAAGGGGGGCATGCAAGCCCATCAATTCAGCATCCACCCCCCCGCCTCTCTGTTGGCCCTACACACCCAGTCATAAACTCCACTAACAGACCCTCAGACAGTGACCAGCAAAGACCCTGCACTGACCACCTCGCCAGATGCCATCTGATCGGGTAGAAAGCACAAATGTACTACAGAAACAGCTGATTGTATAAGTACATATGCATGTACTCCTTGTCAATAAAACCAGCAACTAACTGAGAGTAGTAACAGAGAGTCTCTTCGGTACCTTAGCATGAGAACCTAAACACAGTAATTTTATAACTAGATAGAAGTACAACTGCATTAAATGAAGACCGATAGAGAGAAATACAGTACAAGTGTAAACTGAAAACAAAGATATAAGCATATATTAGAACACAACAACAAAAAAGCAAAACCTCATTCAAATAACAAACACTCTTAGAAACAATGGTGAACTAAAACTCAAAATAGAAATCACACTAAAACTACCACAAACCTGTAATAAAATCCAAGAAACAACAGTAAAGAAAAACTGAGAAACCCCACAGAGAATTAGAAAATAGCAAAAAAAAAACCAACAAAATACATATCTGAAACCAAAACATCTACCAAAGACTCCTATAAGTCATTATTTTACAATATACATGTACAAAACACAAAAAACATAAACACACACAAAACCCAATACATTTATACATATAAACTCTTCATAAGTCCAAATTTTGATAGAAAAGTACCCCGTAAAATAATAAAAAAATAACCAAGTACCAAGTACCAAACCTTAGATTAAAGAACCTACAATAATTTGTAAGTAGCAATTAAAATCAAGTTATGCAGAAACAACATCTTCACCACTTTAAATATACCAGGCTGACAGAGTACCCTAGCACACTTCAGCACTGCTCACTAACAGGAAGTGCCTCACTACCTGTGCCTTTCAATATGGCACATTTAGTGAGCCCCTGCTTTAAAGGCACTAAACACTGTTAGTGAGGCACTAACCCAGTCAGCCCTCACTGAATCTGTTCTGATATCCTGGATGTGATATAATAATCTTCTGTTTATGATATCATAATCATTTCCATGGCAACCAGTTGTTTTTTAACATATCATACTTTTCCCACCTTGATCAGAGCATCCCCCTGACCTCCGGCCACTGGCACCTGCACCCCTGGAGTTGGTCAGGCATGCGAATTTAGTTGCCCCATCACACTCATCCAGCCAACAGCAGGCCCCCCCCATGGGGACCCATGGCATGGAACTGCCGAAGACACCATGCGACTCCAGGGGCACAGGGCTGGCCATCAGCCACCAAGGTTGCCCCACCAGTTTTTCCTCCATTTTATATTCCCACTTGAGGAGCTAGTCATGCCATGATGTCAGCGCACGTATGTGTGGATGTCCGCTGCGCTACTCCCCCAAGTATACCCATGTCTGTGGAGCGCCTAGCCTCCGCAAGGTGTCGCAACACCGTGATGCATGTCCCACACCCACCCGGAAGGAAGGAGAACAGTGGCAGGATGCTCAATCCTTCCTTCCCCCTGCCTGCCCCCAGCGGCCCGAGTCCATTCCCAAACCCGGGTCGCCAGTGTGGCGCAAGGTGTGGCATCCAGTGCCTCAACCCTCAGCGTCACCAGGCCAGCATCATGGCAACCAGTTGTGATTCATAAGCAGAGGATTATGACCTTGTGTAAACAAGCAAACGCAGCAGATGAAGTCTGCGTGACAAGGACTCTGTTTTCAGGCAGTTGTCTTTAGTAATAAAGAAGGTAAGCTAAATAAAGACAATGCTATATAGAAAATCTAAGCAAAATTGTGTGCAAATATGGGTGGTGTTTTGAAATGTGCTCAAAAATGATGTAATTGCATCAAGACATGCACATTTGCTTCACACAGATGTGACATATAATTGAACCATGTTTTCATATCTGAGTCAAACTCAGCACTTATACTTGCATCACAATTGTGGCATGGGCTGCATCATTGCATCACTAATCTGGATACAAGCACAGGTGCAGCAGATTGTGGCACAACTGTATTCTGATGGTACAGCACCCTTCTTGTGCAGATGCAACTGTGATTTGGGATGCAAAGTGATGCAACTTGCTGTTAGTCTGTTGCAACACCTTGAAAATACAAACCCTATGTTTGAAGAGTTCAGAGAGAAGTCATGGGCCTTAGTGCTTAACTGTGCTTCTGGCCCCGCCACCCCACCACCGCCCTTGGTGAGCTCCTCGCTTTATAGTGCTCACCCACGTGACTTCAAAAACCTATCAGCCCACTCTCCCATTTGCAGTTTATCAGCTGCTAACACTAGAAGCCGCTACCCCTAGACATAGCATTTTCTCCACTCTTTCTGGCTATGATGCTGCCCTTTCTACACCCGCTACTCCTCTCACTGGACCCACTGTCATCCCTGCCCCCAGCAGACCTCCCGAACAGGGAACCCCCCCACATGCCCCCCTGCCTCACCCCCCAGCCCAGCTTTGCTGCCCCTCACCTCCTGCATGCCCATGCCCAGGTAAATATACACAACTGGCCCATTAGCGCCACCATCCTGCTCCCCATCCTTTCTCCCTGGTCATTCGGTCCTCCGCATCCCAGCCCTCCACTACCCACCGCATTCAGCCTCAGATTACACACCTTCCACCTGCCCAAAATACCTCTGGCATAAAACCAAACAGCTTATTACACTGCTACTCCTCCTGGCCGGGGATATCGAGGCAAACCCAGGACCACCACCGCAAAACGCCCACACCCCATTTTCTTTCCCCAAAGGTCTCAGGCTCCTGCACCTCAACAGCTGCAGCTACTAAATAACTTTTCTGTTCTGCAACCAATTGCCCCTAACCCACCACCCTGATATTTTGATCATATCCAAAACCTGGCTAAGACCCCAGCACACCGATGCTGAAGTATCCATCTGGCTACACAATCATTAGGCATGATAGACAAGGGAATAAGAGAGGTGGAGGAACTGCCATGTACACCTCCGCTAGTCTGCAGTTCACAGTGGTGCAAATTCCCACACTTCCAGCCCACATTGACTCTCTCCTAATCAAACTCTCGCTCCCATGCACCACGCCAGTGTATGTTGCAGGCACCTACTGCCCTCCTGGCACCCCCCCAATGGACATCACTACTCACCTGGACACCCTACAGTCCTTAGCCACAGGAGATGAGCTTTACGCCATCGGAGACTATAACCACAACTGGCTAGCCATAGATAAGGCCCACCTTAAGACCAAGATCAAGACCCTAAACCTCACACAACTGATTGCAGACCCTGCCAGGCTAAACCACAAAATGCAAAATCACTCACTACTGGACTGGGCTCTTTCCTCCAACCCCCACAGGATCCTATGCGTGGGCCTGCTCCCTGACTCCGTAAGTGACCACCACATGATTTTCCTGATCGGGAAAGTGCACAGGCCTACAGCTCCCCCCGCCAAAGATGCTGCACACAAGGTCATATAATTCCCCAGACCTAGCATCACTCGTGTTAGACCTAGGCCAAGTAGACTGGTCCTTCATCCCAGTGGCCACATCTATTGAAGCTGCGCTCGAAACTTTCAAGGCCAAATTTCTTAAAGTCTGGGACAAACATGCCCCCCCATGCACAAAAAGACTCAGAGGTGCACACCTTCCCTGGATCACTGCTGATATCATCAGCAAATGCCACTTCAGGGACCACACATGGAAAGCCCACAAGAAACTGGGCACCCAGTCATCCTTCCAAATCTACAGAGCCCTCCGCAACTCCTGCACTAACCTCATTCGCCAGGCAAAAAAGAACTATTTTCTATCGACTTTCAGCTCAAATATAAACCACCCGACAAACTTCTGGAAGTCGTTCAAACCCCTGTCCCCCCACCCAACTATCCAACCTCCACCTCTGACACTATCAGTTCAGGGCACCTACATCACCGATCCCTGCAAGGTAGCCGATGCTTTCAATACCAACTTCTCCAACTGCATTGACTCGCTTCTATCGATCCTCCAGCATCCACCCACCCCAGGCCCTCCCCAACCAAGAGCGCTCCCACCAGCCTTATAGTTCTCCTTCCGCCCTGTATTTCAATCCAAAGTATTCAAATCCCTACGTTCCCTGAACCCCAACAAAGGCAAATGCCCTATGTCTCTGGATGCCAAGATGTTATACTTGTCTGCTCCAGCCATAGCCGCCCCTCTGGTCATGCTATTCAGCCTCTCCTTCACGATGGGCAAATTACCTCCAAATGGAAGCAGGCTACCATCATACTCCTACCTAAGGCAATCCTTCTCCCCAGGCAACTATTGCCCCATCTCCCTACTCCCTATTCTGGCAAAAATACAGGAACGTCTTGTCCTCACCCAACTCTCTCCCCATCTGGACGCCTCCTCCTTCTTCACTCCATTCCAATCCGGTTTTCCCAAATCACACTCAACTATCACCTCCCTGCTACGAGTCACTGACGACATACTCACCGGCATGGACAAAGGCCACATCACCTCTGCCATCTTTATAGACTTATCCAAGGCTTTCGACACCGTCTCCCATACTCTTCTCCTTTCCAAACTAACTGAAGCCGGGCTCTCCAAACCAGCCACCACATGGTTCCACGACTACCTGGTGGGCAGACACCAGGCAGTAAAAGTCACCTCACATATCTCTAACCCCCTTCCAGTTACCGCTGGCAACCCCCAAGGATCAGTCTTGGGCCCACTGCTCTTCTCCACATTCCTAAATGACCTCCCATCAGGCTGTCGCTACTCATCCATACAAATGTATGCGGACGATACAGTACTGTATGCCACAGGCCCCAACACAAGCGTAGTGACAAATCTACTACAGCAGGATTTCAACACCATCCAGGAATGGTTCCGTCAAACCAACTATTCTTAAACCCTAAAAACTATGTCACTAAGCTTGACTCACAGCAAATACTCTCCACTTCAAGCCCCCTGCCCCTCTTTCAAAACCCAGGATGGGTCCCTACTGAAACAATGCACCAGCTTCAGATACTTAGGCATCTGGCTTGACCCGCACCTTGATTTAGCCACTCATATTGACTCCATACACAAGAAACTGCTCCCTAAACTCAGCGCCCTATACAGGAACAAAAGCTGCCTCCCTTCTCCTGCTAGGAATGCTATTGTCCAAAAGATGATCCTCCCAGTACTCGACTACGGCGATACAGTCTATACTATCACTCCCTCCTCTGCCTTGGCCAGCCTTGACACCCTTTTCCACTCTTTTTGTCGATTTATCCTCGACTATCCACAAACAACACACCATTGCATCTTATACAGCTCCCTAGCCCTGCCGTCCCTCCAAGACCGAAGGTTAACCCACTGTGCTAGGTTCGCAGCCAAATTTTGGTCCTATTCCCTACCCCCTACCTGGCCTCTACCCTCTCCCAACAACCCCCCCTACTCCCTCAGAAGCACTGACCCCAGGCTCCTCCACGTCCCCTTTATGTGCACAACCAAAGGACAGGCCGCTTTCAATTTCCATATCCCACAGTTCCAGAACGCCCTGCCAGCTGATATAAGACACTCACCCAACACCAGCCATCGCAATCACCTACTCAGTGCCCACTTCTCCTCCAGCTGCTCTTGCTATAGCTAATGCCAAATTATGTATTGTAATTGTGTTTCTGTGCTCAGATGTATCCTTCTAAAATGTTCCTGTATCAATCTACCGATTGTCTGTATCTATCTGCCGATTGTCTGTACAGCGGATGGCCATTCATTGTGTTGTTTAACTCTGTACCTAGTGTTTTGTACTATTGTCTTGGGTCTTGACACCCAGGTCACATCTGGAATCAAGCAACACTGCTCAGTATGCCTTCCTGGTTAAACTAGTAAATAAATAAATGGTCTCTGTTATAGTATTATTATTCAAAGGTACAGTATCCTAAAACATTTCACAGAGCAGTGAATTGGATACTCAAAGAATATTATTATTTTTTCTTTGTATGAAGACTGACTGGACTGCTGAGTGCCTAATCTCCCTACAGCTATTAAACACATAGGGGCCTATTCACTAAAATACATGCAAGAGGTGCATATCGGGGTGCGCAGCTCCACACCTCAGGGGTTCCCATGTGGGGGCCACATTCACAAACACCAGCCCCCTCCCAGCTCCCTTACATGGCCCCACCCTCCCAGCGCACAGGTCCGTGGGGGGCAGGTGGGTGTGGAGCGAGAATCCTGGCATGCAGCCCATTGGCTGCCCAGGCTGGAACCCAGAGTGGATTCCTTGCATGCTACTGGTGCCATGTTGCTGGCTGGCATGCAGTGCACTGACCGAGATGAAGAGAAGGTCAATCCTGCCAGCTTGATCTGATCTCCCGAAGTGCCCCGATGGCAGTGGCTGCATTGTTGGGGGTGCTAATGCCCCCTGCCATGCCCACTGCATTCAGTGCCAGCCTCCCTGGGGGGCACATAGCTGGCCCCACTGGTTTACAGCTGCCTTCAGTACATGGAGCCAGCAGACCTCGCGTACAGCACTCCGCAGGATGGTAACTGCACGTAGTGCTGGCTCGCCCCCGTGCCCCACCCCCAGGCCCACCCCTGCATGGACCTCCATGGTCGGCCAGGGATCCGGTGCATGGGGAGGCGCAACAGGGTCCTGAATTGGGTGGAGGGGGCACAGTGAGAGCGGGTAGCAATGCGGTGGCTATGCACCCAGGATACGCGGTGCGTAGCCACAGGATTCCTTCATAAATAGGCCCTATAATGCACAAGGCTCGAGTTCAAACATTTGATTCTTGTACTTTGAATGTTTTTAGCATAACTTGTAGTGACAGACACAAAGAAAGTCATGAAGCAATGCGGCTTGCTAGCTTGAAGATACTGTAAATGTTGTGAACATGCTGGAGAGCAGAGCCATTATAACAACGCAGGAAACATACTGCATGCAATTATCAAGTCAAAAGAGCATGTCAAGTGTGCTCCTCAATAATGAGACTACTTGAAGAGATGAGTAATGCATCCCAAGACACATTCAGAAGCCATTGATGTATTATATGATGATCATCTGTGCCTAATCGAACACTAATTGAGATGCACTACAAATTGAATGTTAAAAGTACTCCTTGACCCCTTGTTTTAAATGGGTATAGCACACAAACATGCAGAAAATTCACTGTATTAGAAAACCTAGTTTTCATAGTGAAAATAGGGGTAATAAATAACGGCAAGGAAGCAGTAATAGCTTTTTAAGTAGCAATGTTTATTAGTTGGCAGAAAATGGCACCATACTGTTTTTCAGCATTAATGTAATTCTGATATCAGCAAAACGCAGCTGACACAATACTGGCAGGCAACCCATAGAATGGTGTTGCCTGCCTACAAAATAATCCTAGCTATATTTGGAATTTTTGTACAGTATTAAAAATGTATTTCATCCATAACACCCAACTTGTAACTTCCATGCACGAGCCAAGCAACTGGCAAATACTGCAGCACAGCCCTCCAAAACAGCGTAATTATGATGTGAGGGAAGGAACAGGGCAGCAGGTGCTCTATGGACAGTGTAATGGAATTGGGGAGGGGCTGCCTAAATGTACCTAGATTATCTTTGCTGGCAGGTATACATGTGTGGGGCTATAGCATAGCATATATTATAGCCCCACATGTATACCTCCCATCAAAGATAATCTAGACATTTAGGCAGCCCTCCTTGATTCCATTACACTGTCCATAGAGTGCCTGCAGCCCTGTTCCTTCCTCACATCATAATTATGCTGTTTTTGTGGGTGGGCTGCAGCACTCTCAGCGATCGCCCAGCTAGTACACAGAAGTTACGAGCCTGATGTTACAGAGGAAATAACATTTTTAATACTACACAAAAAAATTCCAAATATAGCTAGATAGCTCCAAGGGCAGGCAACTCCATGTTATGGGTTGCCTGCCTGAGCAAAAAGTGGTATCAGCTACTCTTTAAGTTAATTTACTGGTCCCTCCATGTTCAGAGCTGGCCACAACACAGCATGTAGCTCTGTACCAACAACAGCTCGTGGCCAGTATCACAAACCCACTCAGCAGGTCAGGCCCTCTGCTTCCACAGTGCCAGCCTCCGAGTGCAGTATTGTGAACAGGTAACAGAACAGTGTAACCCTCCTGTCTGCTTGTGGGTCCGAGTCACCTTTGGTCTCAAGTTCTGGGGGGGGATTCAAACTGTGAACCTTATGTTAGCGTACCCAAATGTACAGGCTCAGATAAACTGCTCTTCGGGGGATGCCAGATATCTTTCGCTTAAGGGCACCTAACCAGGTATCCAAAATGAACCCTTAAAACTCTGTAAAAGACCTTAGGTATATTCTTACCTTTTCCCAGTTTGGTAACACCATTAAGCTTATGAACAGTTTTGTCAATCTTAACCCTCCATACATCACATGCAAAAGAAAGAACTTCGAACACACATCCAGGCAGTCTTTTTAAATATAGATTTACTTAAAAATGGATAAAAATATATAAATTGTAAACACAGAACCATCTATCACAAAGCATACACTCACTAAAAAAGAACAAGGTTAAAGTACAAACATAAACTCATACCACAATACAATTAGACTTTTCTATCTAATGTATTACCTTCTTACAGGGCTTATAGTTAGTTCTTGTCTCTAAGAGCCCACAAAGAAATGTGTCTCAGTGGAAATACAGAATACAGTTTAAACTCTGTATCTCCACCCCAAAATAGGATGTCCTATCAGGAGGTATATCAAACAAGGTGACATCAGCAAAAACTAATTTCCCAACATGACTCTCTTTAATCAAGCCTTTCCTTTGATCTTGTGTGGTTTTCTGCTTCCTAGGATCAAAGAATTTTATAACTTTTTTAGCACCATAGTGATATGACATGTTTTCTTCCTCTAAGACGTCATAACAGTTTACAATCCCTATATCCTGGCAGCTGGTCAGCTCCGATTAAGTCAGATAAACAGGAGACCCTTAATTAAGGCTCTCTAGTCTTTTTAATTACCTCCTGGTTTCAGGTTAATACATCTTGTATTCTCACTAAAACCTGGCCCACGGCACAGCTGCCTTATGGAGACAAATCACACACTACATTTTCATATTACAAATGTCAAAGAACAATCATAACCAGCTGGCCAAGCATCACAGCCAGCTTTGAGAAATATCCCAGCCAGCTAGCATGCACTAACAAGAGCATGCTAACTGACTGAATATTGAGCCATGTCAGCCCGGCTTCTAAGGAGATATGTGCTGCACTGACATGGCCCAAAACTGCATATGGCCAACAGGAGATGGCACAGCCTGAAATGGGATAGTGCCAGGTGTCCAGTTGTCCATATTCAGCCTGAGCATGCAAATGAGCTCATTGGGCATGCAAGGTTTTAAGGGGCCATCTGCATGCCCATTATGAGCTCATTTGCATGAATTTAGCAGGCCCATAGCACCGATGCAGCATGTCAGTGGTAGAACACTCCAGGCAGTCTAGTGGCCCCCCTCCAAACAGTTGCCCCTGTATTATATGCAAACATCCCTCCTTGGTGTCTCATGGACCCCCTCCCTGATTGCCCCTGTATTATATGCAAACATATCTTCTTGGTGTCTAGTGGTCCCTCCCTCCCCGTGCCCTTATATTATTTTAAAACATCCCTCACAGATGTCTAGTGGACTCTCGTCCTCCTGATTGCCCCTGTCTTATAATGCAAACATCCCTCCCTGGTGTGTAGTGGACCCTCCCTGGGTCCCATGTATCTGTTAATTTCTGGTGGTCTAGCATTTCTCCCCTCATCGAGCATGACCAATCCCCCCTCGTGCTACTGACACCCCCACCAGCCCACCAGCTGAGGGCCCCCTGCGCCACACTCCCCTTCACTCTGCTTTACACTCACCCGAACTGCTGCAGTCAGACCAGTAACTGGCACAATCTCTGATCACCTCCTCAGAAAACTACCATCCATCTGTCACAGAGCACAATTGCGAGTACATACAGATATCCGTGGCAGACTAAAGGACCCCCCACTACCCAATCACTTCTGTGTTATATATAAACATTCCTCCCTGCTGTCTAGTGACCCTCTCCCCCCATTGCCCCTGGTACCATGTATCTGTTAATCCTTAGTGGGCTAGTCTCCCCCTGAGTGACCTATCCCCAGATGTGCATCTGACACCCACACCCATCCACACAACAAGACCCCCACCTCATATGTATACTCACAATTTGCACTCTGTGACAGACAGACAGTGGCTGGCCAAGGAGGTAAATGGAGGTTGTGCCAGGTGCCACTCTGACCATGGCAGTTTGGGTGAGTGTGAACCTGAGTGAGGGGTTAAGGGCAAGAGCCCTCAGTGAGTGGGGCATGTCAGTCACATAGAGGGAATTGGTTGCACTCCATGGGTGACTGCTAGCCCACCAGCGATTAAAAGATACATGGGACCTGGAGCAATTTGGGGGGGATCCTCTGGACACCAGTGAGGGATGTTTGCTTATAATACAAGGAGTATTGGGGTGGGGGTCCACTAGATACCAGGGAGGGATGTTAATACACTGATGATCGGAAGGGAGGGGGGGTCCACTGGACACATGTGTAGGCTGCTGCAGTACAGCCACTATGCCTTTGAGGGTGGGGGTGCAGCAGAAGTGCTGCGATAAGATGAATTTTTCAACAGCAATAAAAAGGGCCACTCTGGGGCTCTTTAGCACTGGCAAAACTGTTTCCATCTACCTCTGTACCATTACGCCTGAGGAGCTCTCTCAGTTGCCTAGGTACTGCAGCATGATTAATGTGATCATGTTGCCGGGTTTGGGCAGCACTCTGGGTTCATCTGAATATGGCCACACTTGTTGTGCTAGCACTAACCCACACCTTTAATATATGGGGACCAGTGCGTTTTAATTAACTTAGTCATTTTTAAAATAATGTTTGCTACAACTGTGTCATTTGATTTACATATCAATACATATGTCCTTGAGCAATTTGTAAAACTTTTTAGCCTTGAGATTACTTTTTGACAATGCAGACTGGACTCATACTATCAAGGTGTCAGGATGGTGATACTACATCTCCCTGATGGCAAACATCCCAGCACCAAGATACTTTAGTATTACTGTGGTTGGTATGGCAAAGGAACAGAAGCTTTAAAACTTCAAATCTGCATATCATGCTTTTGTAATAATTGAAAGAAAAGTGTTAGTTGATGTTTTTGCTTGTGCTAATTGTTATCTATTGTATCTAAACAATGTTTTGTCATATTTCTGCTTAAAGCCCTACCCTAACCCACCAAAGAAGAATCATCCTTGGGGCACTAAGGCATTAACTGTTACAAAGCAGTTTAGAGGGCAAAATAGTATTTGAAGAGTTTGTGCCATGCAAACTGGCATGTTACTGCTCAGAGGGTTTCAACTCCTGCTAACAGTCCAAGCTGAAGTCTGGTGACCATTGTGAACTCTGACTCCTGCGGCGATATCACAAATCTTCCAATCACACTGCAGTGTTCTGAACTGCCATCTTTGTTTCTGTAGCCCAAACAGTAGATTAAAACTAATGGAAATAGCAAGACTAATAACATTGCACTTGCGGGAGCAAGATCAGACAGAGAGTGGAAGTGGGAGTGTAGCAGAGAAGCTGGACCGGGACCCACAAACCACCACTTCAATGGAAAATCACATTCTGGACCAGCTGACCACTGCTCCATAATGGCAAGAATCCTAAAAAAAATGCAAAAGTATGACTGATGCACTACAACCAGAGCAGGGACTTCCAACCACTTGCAACTGGACACTAAACTTCAAATCCTCCAGAGATCTGCAACTATTGAATCTTCAGTGGGACATTTACCCCAAAGGCAAGACAGAATTGCTAAGAGAACTACTAACTAGAATCCTCAGTAAGGCATTTAACCCAAAAGGCAAAACAGATTTATTATTTCCAGTAGGTGGAAAAAACACTTGAGGAAAAATAAATGCAATTATTTTTATTTTTTTCTTTATTTTATTTTCAGCCTTTTTTTAATAGAAACATAGACTTTGACAGCAGATAAGGACCACTTGGCCCACCTAGTCTGCCCATTTCTCTACCTATTGGATAAGCTGCAGATCCTACTTAACCAACAGCCTACTTCCTCCCACCCCCCCACCAGAATTGCCTTATGTCTGCCCCATGCATTCTTGAATTCCCCCACTGTTTTTGACCCCACGACCTCCTCAGGAAGGCCATTCCATGCGCTCCACCACCCTCTGTGAAAAAATACTTCCTCACATTGCCCCTGAGCCACCCCCCATCTTCAGATTGTGTCCCCTTGTTCTTGCATATCTCTTTTTCTGAAAGATGCTACCCTTGGACTTTGTAGAATAAAGCTATCCTTTTTTTCCCTCCTCCTCAACCAGCCATGCTATGCCTTTCAGCCCCCAGTCCTATTACCTGACATCTCTGGGACTTACATCCCACTGCTGTTCACTGCCCCTGAATTTCCCCCCTTGGTGGGGCCTTCTCAGTTCCCCAAACCCAGGAGAAGACTAGATGATGGATGTGTGGCAGTGGGCAGCCCAGTAGATGATGCAGAGCCTATGAGGGAGTGCAGCATTTCCTGCCATTTTCCCTCCTTCAGTCACCCCATGGGCATGGACTGAATGGACACATGCAAGACATACATCCCAGTCATGAGGGTGCCCCCTTCCCATATGGCTTCATTTGCGCTGACACCTGTGGTCACCCAGGTGGCAGTGTCACCGCAGAGTCCATTGTTCTCCCTCCCTGCAGGAGGGGAGCATCCTGTGGGATGCTCAGACCTCCTTCCCCAGCCGACCCCTGAGCGACCCTGGTCCATTGCCAAACCCGGGTCGCTGGTGTGGTGGTGGGTGATACCAGTGCCTCGGCTCTCCACACCACCAGGCTGGCTTAAGTTATCCTTTTTTAAATGCAACTAAACATTCCTGGGTGTGCATCAAGCTAAATCAGCACACTTCCCTGGTGGTTGAAGGCACTTGGCCAGCCACCTTCTGCCTCATAACACTCCCAATACACATCAGTTTAGCTCAATGCACACCTGTCATGTGTCATTACTTACAATTTCATCAAACCAGGTCAATCTACATACCAAATATATGAAATATTTAAACTTCATCAATGCTGAAAATTTTGAAAGTGACGTTTTACTACAGCTTGCATGCTTAGTCACTCATTTTTACTGAGCTTAATTGTAAAGCTTCTAAGCGTTATCGTCTGCTCCTGTTCCTGACCCTAGTCTCCCCTGTCCTTCTTTGTCATCTCCCCTTTATGTCCTCAGGCCCCCTAGTTGGAATATAGTTGGCCTCATAATCTGACTGGCACCTTATGTACAGACCTCAGTTTTGACCTTACCTATCCCTATATATAATAGTATGCTCTAGAGCTGCACTACTTTATTGTAGCTTGTATATTATGTAAGCTTAATTTCTACTCTTATTCAAGGTTGTCTTATTTGTGCTGGTCATTACTGTACCTTGTTACTAGTTCACTGTTAGTTGTACCCCAATTTTTCCCCGCCCCTGTCGGACCTAGAAATGAGCTCAGCTCAGTTTGACTTTTGTGGTTACCAGTTTTCAACAGATAAAGCATTTCTTTTTTTTCTTCATTGAAGTGAATGAGAGAAGCTGCAGCATGTGAATACCTCTTCTACAGCAACCTCTGCTTGTATAGCACTCCAAATTCTATGTTCTGTTTTTATTGTTCAGAATGTCCTCTTTCCTAACTGACCACTGATCACAGCACAGCCTGTCATACAGAAGCACATGAACATTAACTTTTCTCAATTTCATCAAAAAGATTGCTGTGGCACTGATTTGAACATTTTAGTGATATTAACCAACTAATCCATAAGCAAGTTATGAACAAGCCAACCTCTGATATTAACTCAGCCCAACATCTCAGTTTACTGTATCAATTCAAACTCAACAATTAATTATTGTAAGTTGCTTAGAGCTGGAAGAAAAACATCTGTAGGAGATCATTCAATATGAGGAATTATTTTGTTATTGGGTTTCCGAACACATTGCCAGAGTACTTATTAAATGGGAGCATGCTGTGATGACGGTGAATTGCGGAATTATTATGGCAATGTGAGGAGGGGAAGGTGGGAGTTTTCTCTCATCATATTAGCAGTGACAAGTACACGAGTAATAAGACACAATGGGGTGTGCGCTAGACACTTCTTGCACATGGCCTAGAGTGTAGTGAGGTACAAGGCCACAGGCAAAGTGCCTTCAGACCCTGGCTGTGCACTAGAAGAGTCTAACACCCCCAACCCGCCCCACCATACCCCAGAGTGTCTTATTGTGCTTATTAATTGGGCCTCTTAATTGTACATGTGTGCGAAAACTAAAATTCATAGCATTAAGCAATAAGAAAGTTAAATCTTTGTCTTAATCTTAAATAAAATAGTTCCTCCGCTTTCATCAATTTAGGGTTTTTTGTTTGTTTGTTTTTTTACTTAAGGACTTTTGTCTCAGTAAGGCTTCTGCAGTTGTAGTTTTTTTTTTATTGATTTGGTTGTCATGGCAGCACCTCAAAACCAGCACCAGTCCCATGTGGTTTAGATAGTGAAAATCCAGTATTTGAAGATGAGAGTGAAGAAGGTGCCTATTTTTTTATGATTTCTATGTATTACGGCAACAGGTAGTGCTGCGGAGGAGATGCCAGTACTGTTTCATTGACGCAAGGGAAATGGGTGTGTAACTAGAGCCGTGAACAGCACAGTAGTATTTCAGGTAAGAACGTAGCCAGCATGTTTGAAGAGAACAAAAGAACGCATTTTTAGCTGCCAAAAATCAAAAAACATGGAAAATGTGAGGGGCTGAGGGAGGGAACTAACAAGCGTCCAGAATGTCAGTCATTGAGCAGGAGAAGGAGCAAGTTGGTGGGCAGGCGAGAGAGAGAGATTGTGGCAGGCATGGATTTGTTTTCATCCAGCTTGTTTATTAACTGCAAAAATAAGAAAAATGAATAAAGTGAGGGGTTAAGAAAGGGAACTAGCAAGCGGCAGGTTGGCCATTGAGCAGGAGAGTGAATGAGCAGACAGAAGGGTGGGGAGAGATTGTGGCAGGATTGGATTTTTTTATGTGCTATCAGTCAAGCCGAGGGCTCTAAGTCTTAAGCCCATTTCATAATTTTCAGTAAAAATGTTATATAAATCTGCACTGCATCAAATCAAGTAAACTTGAGAAATGGCTATGGCTGTCATAATATTTTGCATGTGGATCTGGGAAAGTAGTTGTTGTGAGTGCTGCTATTTTTTAATATTTGAGCCATCTTGATGCAAAATTAATCTGTAAAACAAACGCTTAATAAAAAATAGATGGTGACTGGGATGACTCGTGGCTCACTAAGAGCATAGCCTCATAACTTCTTGTGATTCTGAACCACTTGCAGTAGCTTTGCATAGTTTTCCTTGAACACTAAGTCAAATGATGGCACAGTTGATTAGCCAAGAGACATCCCTGTCACCATTTACTTACTGTGGAATTTCAAATACTAAATTAACAGCAGACCACAAGTTGAGAAATGCAGAAAATAAAATTACTTCATACACTGTAACATAGTAACACAACAAGGTCATACGGTATTTTAGATCCATCATTTCCACCCTTGCTTCATGAGCAGAGGTGACATAAATATCCTATGCAAATACATACCAATTTATAGTGATTCCATATTCACTCTACCGCCCAGAATACTCAGGGATTCCCTTAGTGAGTAGAATTTGTCCATGTTTACCTTAAATGCCTGCACTGTCTTTATGTCCACTGATTTCACTGGTACGCTATTGATTAGGTTTGCCATCCTCTGGGAGAAAAAGCGTCTCCTAATGTTACCCCTGAATTTAACCCCCCCCCAACTTTATAGTGTGTCTCCTTGTCCTGCTGCAGGATATCAGATTAAATGTCTCTTGCCAATGCCCTTTAGTATAAAAAAAATAAGATCCTGCCCCCTCTTAGCCTCCTTTTCTGCAGAGCAAACATGTTGTGGGCCAACAGCCTCTCCTCATAGCTTTGCCCCAACACTGCTGATCATTTGGTGTCCCTGCATCACCCCTCTCAACTTTATCCTTTTGCCTGCCTCATTGTCATTTGCATATATAGGAGACTAGAACTGCATGCACTAAATATACCATCAACAGATTAATCTGGTTCAGGTTCAGTTGGTTACCATCTGTACCTCCCCCTACCCTGGACAAGGCTAAAAGTAAGCAGAATTGTTCAGCCCTCTGTTCCCAGTCAACAAAAAAAATAAATGAATAAAATAAATAATCCAGGGGGACCAGACCCCTGCAAAGTTACAGGCTTACTTCCCTGCTCTGCTGGTGTCTTGCTTCAGCTCCTTGTCTAGTATGGCTTCAGGTCCTTTTCCTGCCCAGTTCTAGCAAGTGGAGTCCCACACAGTGTGTAGATCTAACCTCATTTTTTCCTCTCCAAGTGTAGTACCTTGCATTTGCCTACATTAAATCTGAGGTTCTGGCAGTTAGACCAATCATCCAGTTGGTTCAGGTCCTCCTGAAGTTTGTCCCTATCTTTAAGGGAGTTCACCACTCTGGCTAGCCTGGAGTCATCAGCGAACTTAAACAGGCTTCTGGAGACCACTGCTTCCAGATCAGTGTTGACAAGTACTGACCCCACCATTGATCCTTGAGTATTTCTCTTCACTTGGAGTAGTGCCTGTCCACCACCACCCTCTGCTTCCTGCCCCCAGCGCAGTTAGCAGTTCACTTTCTGTACATCTAATGTATACCACAGTGGTTTACTTTTCCCAGATGTTTGCCATTCAGCACAGTATTAAAGGCTTTGCTGAAGTCCAGGTAGAATACGTCCATGGACCTGCACCTGTCCACTCCTCTAGTCACCTCCTCGAAGAAAGTGATTGGGTTAGTTTGACATGATCTGCCCCTCATAGAGCCATGCTGAGAAGAAGCAAGAATGTTTGCTTCAATCAAGTGCTAATTTTATTTTTCCATGATAATGGGACCTAGTCCAGCCCTGATGTAAGGCTAATCAGCCTGTAGTTGCCTGGGTCTGGCCTTGCCCCCTTTTTGAAGATAGGGATCACACTGGTCACTTTCAGTTCTATGTGATTATAGTGACAACAAAATAATGAGGGCAGAAACCACAACCATGGTTTTTACTGAGGAGCTATGCCCCTCATACCCCCATTTGTGGGAGGCTTCATCCACCACACACCCCTTACTATAAATAATCAACTCTGGGGGGGACACAAGTCGAGGAGGGGAATGCGAGTTGCAGAAACCGTGGTGGCTGTTTTGTCCTTGGTGTTTTGAAGTCGCCATTTGCACTCACTATCATTACAGAACACCATCCTTTCCAGTTCTCAGGCACCACACCTGTCTAGAGAGACTCCTTAAAATTACTGCACATGGCACTACCAGTTGCTCCTTTTGCTCCATTATGGTTCTGAGGTATATCCTGTCTGTCCCTTGGGACTTATCTGGCTTGACCTTTGACAGGCTGTCAGCTACTAGGGCAGGTGTAATGTCCATTGGCTACACTGTGGCTCCCCCATTGCTATGGGCCCTCCAATTTAGTCATATTTAGCCCATATTTTTTCTAGTAGATAGTCACTGTTGTGCAGTATATTCATACAGCAGCTGTTAGACCATCCTCATAAAACAGAAACTATTTACGTTATAAATAATGACATTATTTTAGTCAATTAGAATCAATTATTTCTAAACCATCAAGACACTCCTACAACCATAAGAGGGCATCTAATACAAACAGTTCTAAAATTCTGAAATTCTAAGTTCATTTGGCACAGCCTATTTTCTTAAACATGGATATCTCTAGTTTTCTACAAAGTAAGTTATCAATTTAAGTTTTAAAACAGAAGTTTTTAACCTGACTTATTATGTGTTTATATGTACAGTTCTGGCCTTTCTTAGGATTACAACAGAATGATGTGTGTCAGAACTGCTAGGCTTTGCTTCACAGTTCTCTTACCCAAAGAACTCAAGAAGACACCCTCAAAACCATTGCAGATGCCAGAACTGTACATATAAGGTATGCTAATACTGCCACTGAGACCACCTTTATGGTTGCAATAATACTGTCACATGCATTCTTAGGGTATGGAGAACCATACCAAGGAGACTGGTTCTGATACCCTAAGGATGTAAGTGTGAGAGCACTCTTACAACCAGAAGGGTGGTCCCAGCAGTGGTAATAAAATATTATTGATTGAGATCCAACTAACAGAAGCACTCTTGATAAGGGGTCGATCCCAGTCCTTTCACAGAAGAAAGGGTTCTGCAAGAACCCTAAAACTGAAGGTGGACAAAGCAATGGGTCCTGATGGAATTCACCCCAGAATTCTAAAAAATTAAGGGAGGAACTAGTGAAACCACTGGCTACTCTTTTAATAAATCATGGGAGGATGGTGTGGTACCCGAGGACTGGAGGAAGGCGGATGTGATTCCCTTCACAAAAGTGGGACCAAGACAGAGGCAGGAAACTACAGACCTGTCAGTCTGACCTCTGTGGTAGGGAAAGTGATGGAGTCACTTCTGAAGGAAAGAATAGTTGAGTACCTAGAGGCCAGTGGAGCACAGGACCCAAGGCAGCATGGGTTCACAGTGGGAAGGTCATGTCAGACGAATCTAATAGATTTCTTTGACTGGGTGACCAAAGTAGTAGTCCAGGGAGGGGCTGTGGACATGGCCTACTTAGACTTTAGCAAGGCATTTGACACAGTCCCACACAAAAGATTAATAGTCAAATTAACCAACTGGCTGCACAACAGGACACAGAAGGTAATTGTAAATGGAGTCCACTCTGAAGAAAGAGGGGTTACTAGTGGGGTACCGCAGGGTTCAGTATTGGGTCCAGTCCTTTTTAATGTCTTCATCAGTGACATTGCAGAGGGACTGGAAGGAAAAGTATGCCTTTTTGCAGATGACACAAAGATCTGCAACAAGGTTGATACACAAGGAGGCGTGGAAAGGATGAAAAGGGACTTGGCAAGGTTGGAGGAATGGTCTGAAGTATGGCAGCTAGATTCAATGCAAGAAGTGCAAATAATCCACCTGAAACAAGAACCCAGGGTAGAATACACAATGGCTGGGGAGGTAGTAACAACAACAAAAGGAAAGGGATCTGGGGTAATCATATCAGATGACCTTAGGTTAGCAAGCAATGTGAAAAGGCAGTAGGGAGGGCTGGGGATATACTGGGATGTATAGGGAGAGGCATCAGCAGCAGAAAACAGGAAGTTGTTATCCCTCTGTACAGACAGTTGGTGAGATCCCATCTGGAGTACTGTGTCCAGTTCTGGAGACCCCATCTCCGCAAGGACATAGACAGGATAAAGGTGAACCAGAGCAGGGCAACTAAAATGGTGCAGGGTCTGCAAGAGAAGCCATATGAGGAGAGACTAAAGGAGCTTAATATGTATACCTTGAGGAAAGAAGGGAGAGGGGACATGATAGAAACTTTAAGTACCTCAGTAGAATCAACAAAGTCCAAGAGGGTAGCATCTTTCAGAAAAGAGACTTGCAAGAACAAGGGACACAATTTAAAGATAGAAGGAGGGCGGTTTAGGGGCAATGTGAGGAAGTATTATTTCACAGAGAGGGTAGTGGATGCATGGAACAGCCTTCCTGAGGAGGTTATGGGGCCTAAAACTGTGGGAGAATTCAAGAATGCATGGGACAGACATAAGGCAATTCTTGTAGCAGGTAGAGTAGAAATAGGCTGTTGGTTAACTAGGATCTACGGCCTATCCTGGAAGTAGGAAATGGGCAGACTAGATGGGCCAAGCGGTCCTTATCTGCCATCAAAGTCTATGTTTCTATGTTTCTATGAGATCAATCAGTAATACGGTAACATTTAAAAAGAATGCTGGCCCAGTGGCAAGGTGGGCTGATGCCTTGGAGAGGCATGTAAGGGAGGGAGCTGCATGGTTCTTTTGGCATGTTGTATGCCTCCCATTGCTAGTGCCAACGTCCAGCCCAGCAGGATATGGGAGAAAAATTGGAAGAAAAATGTCAGGGTTGGCTTCCTGAATCTTGTCGAGGATCACAGAAGCTTGATCCACAGGGAATAATAACTGGGATTTGTCAGCCCCTGGTTACACAGTCTTTAGACAGCATACGGGGATAGGTAAATGGCGGGCCATAGCCCTTTATGTTATGGAGTGCAAAGTAGCTGTGGAGGATGGACACATCAGGAGAATCAAAGAGGAAACAGAGTCACTGTGGGTTCACCTCACGACACCTTCAGACAAGAAAATATGAGTGTTGGTGACCTATAGACCACCTGGACAAGGGAAAAAAGAGAGAGATAGAGAGCTTGGGTTACCCTGGAAACAGGTTATGGCACCATAATCTCACAGGGTGGTATACAGACCCCATCTCAGGGGGAGCGAATGGACAAGGAAATGATAGAAGGCATACTTAGAATGGGAGAAAACGGTGAGATATTGTTGATGGGGGACCTGAATATGCCAGACGTTAGCTGGAACACCCTGGCTGCAGCCACATCAAAAAGCAGATTTATTCTTGATGCCCTGCAGGGGGCATGCCTCAGACAGCTAGTGGTGGAACCCACTAGGGAGGGAGTAATCTTAGACCTGGTACTGTCAAATAGGGATGGGGAAAAGATCTCAGATTTAGAAGTGGGTAGCCATCTGGGAACAAGTGACCACAAAACAGTGTGGTTCACGATAAATACAGCCGTAGAGTCGAGCCATACAAAAGCAAGAGTGTTGGACTTTAGGAGGGCTGACTTTGGGAAAATGGGAGAGTGCCTCAGAAAAGCTAGCAAACTGGCAAGAAGGAGGGTGGAGGAACAATGGGGAAAATCAAAACAGCCATCACAGAGGAACAAAGTCTTTGTGTGAAGCAAATCAACAAAGCAAAATGAAGGAAAAAACACTATGGTTCTCAAAAGAGGTGGCAGGGAAGGTTAAGGAGAAAAAGGTAGCATTCAGAAAGTATAAGAAAACACAGAAGGAGCAGGACAGAGAACTGTACCAGTTAAAGCAGAAGGAAGTGGGGAAGGCAGTCAGAATAGCAAAAGTCCAAACTGAGAAAAAGATAGCCAACTCAGTTAAGAAGGGGGATAAAACCTTTTATAGGTACATTAGGGAGCGAAGAAAGATGAAGGAAGGGAGGGTGAGGCTTACTAAAGGGAAGGGAGGGTGGGCAGAGGATGACAATGAAACAGTAGGGATACTGAATGAATACTTCTGCTTAGTATTCACAAAAGAAGAGGAGGGGGAGGTACCTAAATCAAACAATAGAAACACACTGGATAGGGAGGTCAATACCAGTCCATTCACAGAAGAAAGAGTCCTGAAAGAACTCTTAAAACTGAAGGCTGACAAATTAATGGGGCCTGACGGTATTCACCCAAGAATTCTAAAAGAACTAAGGGTGGAATTAGTGACACCACTGACTACACTTTTTAACAAATCATGGGAGGATGGTGTAGTACCAGAGGACTGGAGGAGGACAGACGTGATTCCCTTCACAAAAGTGGGAGCAAGACAGAGGCAGGAAACTACAGACCTGTTAGTTTGACCTCAGTGGCAGGAAAATGATAGAATCACTTCAAAGGAAAGAACTGTTGAGTTCCTAGAGGCCAGTGGGGCACAGGACCCAAGGCAACATGGATACACAGCAGGAAGGTCATCAGATGAATCTAATAGATTTCTTTGACTGGGTGACCAATGTGGTAGACCAGGAGGGGCAGATGGCCTACTCCTAGACTTTAGCAAGGCATTTGACACAGTCCCACACAAATATTAATATACAAGTTAGCCAGCCTTGGAGTGGGTCCCAAGGTGGTAGCCTGGTTAAAATTGGCTGGACAACAGGATACAGAGGGTAATAGTAAACAGAGTTTACTCTGAAGAAAGGGGTTACTAGTGAGGGTACCGTAGGGTTCACTATTGGACCAGCCCTCTTAATGTCTTTATAAGTGACATTACAGAGGGACTGGAAGGAAAAGTGTCTCTTTGCAGATTACACAAAGATCTGCAACAGGGCTGATACAGAAGGTGGGTGGAGAGGTTGCAAAGGGACTTGGCAAAATTGGAGGAATGGTCAGATATATGGCAGCTGAGATTCAGTGCAAAGAAGTGCAAAGTAATGTACCTGAGAAACAAAAATCCAGGGGAAGAGTACACAATGGGGCATGAGATAGTAACAACAACAGAAATGGAAAGGGACCTGGGGTAGTCTTATCAGATGACCTTAAGGTGGGCAAGCAATGTGAGAAGGCAGTAAGGAGGGCTGGTGGGATACTGGGATGCATAGGGAGAGGCATCACCAGTAGAAAACAGGAAGTTGTTATCCCTCTGTACAGACAGTTGGTGAGACCCCATCTGGAGTTCTGCATCCAGTTCTGGAGACTCCATCTCCACAAGGACATAGGATGGAGGCTGTCCAGAGGAGGGCAACTAAAATGGTGCAGGGTCTACACCAGAATACATACGAAGAGAGATTAAAGAAGCTTAATATGTATACACTCGAGGAGAGGAGGGGGGGGACATGATAGAAACTTTCAAGTACATCAAGGGAATCAACAGAGTCCAAGATGGTTGCATCTTTCAGAAAAAGACATGTGCAAGAACAAGGGGGCACTATTTGAAGATAGAGGAGGGATGGCTCAAAGGTAATGTGAGGAAGTATTTTTTCATGGAGAGGGTTGTAGATACATGGAACAGCCTTTCTGAGGAGGTAGTGGACTCAAAAACAGTGAGGGAATTCAAGAATGCATGGGACAGACATAAGGCAATTCTAGTGGGGGGGGCAGGAGGAAGTAGGCTTTTGGTTAACTAGGATCTGCAGCCTATGCATTAGGTAGGGAAATGGGCAGACTATGTGGGCCAAGCAGTCCTTATCTGCCATCAAATTCTATGTTTCTATGTTTGGGGAATAGCTGGAAAAGGGACTGAAGAAGCAGGAGGTGGTGATGGTGAGTGATCTCAACCTGCTGGATATTGACTGGGACATTCCAATGGCCAAGTGCACCAGATGTCAGGCCCTGTTAGATACATTCCAGGACAGCCTGCTGGTGCAGCAGGTTAAGGAGCCCCCTAGACAGGTAGGCATTCTCAGTTTGGTGCTCACCAACTCAGAGATGGTGGGTGGAGTAAGGTGGGGAGCCACTGGGGTCCAGCTAACATAACTCCATTTGGTTCAGGCTGGCCCTCAGGGCCAAATGCCCTATCAAAAACTGAAGACCTAGATTTCAGAAAAAGCAGAGCAGAACTGGAGGAAGGAACTGGTCTGAGACAAATTCACCAGGGTGGACAGCATTGGAGGTACAGATGAAAGATGGGGTAGTCAAGGGACCATTCTGAAGACAACAAAACCATGGATGAGAATTGTTACAAAGCAGGTACAAGACAGCAGTATGGTTCCTGAAAGAGTAAGGGAAGCAGTGAGGGCCAAGAAAAGGGCTTTAACCAGGTACAAGGAAAAGAAGGAGAAGGAGAAGGAGGAATAGGAAGAGTACCAAATAAAATCTAGGGAAGCAAAGAGGAGAGTCAGGGAGGCAAAGGCAGACACTGAGCTGCATATTGCAGAGGGAGTCAAGGGTGAGGAAAAACAATTCTTTAGATATATTAAGAAAAAAGGAAGAAGGGAAGGGGTTATTGTTAGGCTAACAGAGGGGAGGAGCGTAGTAGGAGAAGATGAATAAAAAGCAGCCATCCTTAATGATTTTGCTCTGTCTTCACAAGGGAAGACAGTGGGCTCCTGTCTGAAAGTGGCATTAAGGTGGCTGTCAGGAAGTATTCCTGAAATGAGGCAGCCAGTATTTACCAGAGAAAAGGTTCTGAAAGAGCTTGAAGCCCTAAAACTAGACAAAGCCTGGGGCTGAATGGGATGCACCCAAGGGTGCTCAAGGAATTGGCTGCAGAACTGGCTGAACCTCTAGCAGTGCTGTTCAATAGCTCAGTTCAGACAGGGGTAGTTCCAAAAGACTGGAGGGCTGTGACTGTAATCCCACTACACACACAGGGGCAAGGAGCAATGGGTAATTACAGACATGTCACTCTTATCTCTGCAGTGGGTAAACTGATAGAGTCACTGATCAGAAAAGACCTTGTGGACTACCTAGACAGAAATGGTTTACAGGATGGTAAATAGCATGGGTTTGTGGCTGGGGGGTTCTTGTCTGATCATCCCAAAAGTTTATTTGGCTAGATAACAAAGGTAGTAGATAAGGTCCATGCACGAGATTTATTCCAATTTGATTTCAGCAAGGCTTTCTACTCAGTGTGCACAGAAGATTTCTGAAGAAGCTGGAAGACCAGAGTGCAGCGAGGGACATAGATGAATAAGAAACTAGTTGAAGGAGAGACAGCAGAGGGTGGTGGTAAATGGGATCAAATTGACAGAGAGAGAGAGGTCATGAGTGAGGTGCCACAGGGATCTGTCCTGTGTCCTTTCCTCTTCAGTATGTTCATCAGCGACATTGCAGTTGGCATCCTGGGCAGGTTGTGTCTCTTCAGAGATGGCACGAAGCTCTGCAGTTGGGTAGAGAATGACGAAGGAAATGCAGAGGGATCTACAAAAGCTAGAGAGGTAGACTAACATTTGGTAGCTGAAATTCAATGTCAAAAAATGCAAGGTTAGCACCTATGGAAAATAAAACAGGACAGAATACTGGAGGAGGGTTAAACTGAGTAGCAGAGGAAAGGGACATGGAGTCATCATTAATGACTGCCTGAAACAATCAAACCAGTGTAACAAGGCCTATGGTAAGGCTGATAGGATGCTTGGGTGTGTAGGAAGGAGTACTGACAGCAGGAAAAAGTAGGTACTACTACCTCTATATAGGTCACTGGTGAGGCCACACCTGGAACACTGTGCTCAGTTCTGGAGTCCTCACCTAAGGAAGAACAGGGACAGACTGGAGACGGTAAAAATCAAGGTGACAAAGATGATTTAGCTCCAACAGGGCAGATCACATGAAGATTGTCTCAAGGCACTGAACATGTACTAGCTGGAAATCAGATGAGAGCGAGGGATAGACAGAGATCTTCAAGTTCCTGATGGGATTAAACAAAGTTAACTGCAGGGAACTATTTAGCATGAGTATAGAGTCAAAAACCCAAGGGCATGAGTAGAAACTGGTGGGGGTGAAGGTTTAGGAGGGATGTGAGGAAATTCTATTTTATGGAAAAGATTGTGGAGCCATGGAACAGTCTGCCAGTAGAGGTTGTGGGCACCAAGACTACAAATGGTTCCAAGCGTGGCTGGGACAGAGTAAAGGGTCTGGTGGTTGCTCAGGTCTGCAGCAATAGGAAGGGAAGCAAGGGGGTGGACAGGGAAGGATAAAACCCTGCATAGACAATAGGGCCCAGAGCAGATACAGAACTCCGGGCAGACTAGAGGGACGTGGTCTTTTTCTGCCATCATTGTCAATGTTTCTATATGTTGATAATGATGTCACCTTGACTCTAAGCTTTCATTTAAAAAAGATTATATAGTGTATGGTGAAATGCTGTTATACATGGAATTCCATGCTTAGATTATGCTTGTTGTGATGTAGTAGTGACATCACTATATTTAAATGTATCCATCCATGTTTAAATGTATCCAGTCCATGCCTAGATTAGGGTTGTTGTGCTGCAGTAGTGACATCACTATGCTATTGTGCTGTAGTGGTGATGCCACTACTGCAACACAACTTAAAATGCTGCCACACAGCTGCTTTCCTCTAGCCAATCAAGAAGAAAGTTGTTTTTCAACATGAACTTACAGAAACAGCTGCAGTCACTAGCCTCACATTGAATCAGTAATCTGAGCCCACCACCAACCCTCAAGTGACTCTTCCTCCCAACAGCCAGTTCATTGAAGGGAAGCAGAATGTCTGAAATGGGCATGGATGCCTATACACTAAAAACGATAGAAGATGGGTATCCATACACTGAAAAGCCTCTATCATTATCTCAAGTTTTCTATGGCAACCAGGAAACCTCTTGAGCTTAGTGCTCAAGGTCCCTGGTTGCCATAGAACCTCTCGATGGACACACAGGCTTGTTGTGTATGGCTGCTCATACATTATTCTCTATGTTCTTGAAAAAGAAATGGGACCTGTATACAGGATAAAAGACTGGCTAACAGCTGATACTGGAAAAGCAGTAGGTTGACAAACTACGGTTCCCATACTGGATCATGAGTTAATAATTTTTAGTCTAGTGCATGGCACTGTGTTAAACCACATAAATGTGCTATGCACTAAAATTGGGACATTTTCCTTGATAACTTACAACAGAATGCATCGTTGTCTAGAGTTTCTCTACCTTAATTCGCTCCCCTTTGACACAAAATTCATCTATGTTAGCTAGTTTAGTATATTCCGTATTGCCCACTGGCACCCTTGATTGTAGTAGAACAACTAGTGGCAACTCTAGTCACAATGTTAACTCCGGGTCCTCTTACACAAAATATACTAAAGATACCTCTGAAAAAATCCTATGTGGGTCAAAAATTGCTTGCCTATGTTACAGTATATGTTTGGAACCCCATGCCATCATGTATCAGGAACACAAAATCCCACAGTGCTTCAAGTCACTTTTCAAAACTTAACCTGCTTGACAAATCCACCTTTAATTGTCGATTGGTGTGTGCTCTGCATTGTCCTTCAGATAACTACAGTATGTAAAGAGGTGTTCTCAGCTGTTGATTCAGTGTATTCCAGTACTGCTTCTATTTGTAGTTGTTATCTGCCTTGCATAAATATGTTTTACCATTTTAATGCAGATTTGCCTTATATAGCCTCATAATTGCATACAGTTTTACTGTTGAATGATGATCCATGTTAGGTTGTCATACTTGATTGTTGGTCTGCACTTTAACTTGTTGTCTTATATTCTATACCTGTCATACTATATACAGTTTTTTACTACCCAGGTCATTCAGTAAAGGGGTCCAATACCCAGTGTACTTACCAGTAGAAACACAGAAACACAAAATCTTGCCAGCAAAAGAAGGCATTGCCGTTTAGCAAGTCTACTCGATCTGTAGGTATGAGTATCTTATACAGGAGGCCAAACTCTGCCCCTCCATGCTCCCCTAATCTGTCCCTGTACTTGTCCTACCCCTCCCTCTGGTGCACATAATCTCACTGGGCCTAAATAATTTTCTAGAGTATGTCTTTTATTGGTAAAGAGGCTTTTGAGATGTCTCTTAGCTAATCAAGAGTGTTATCTTGTGAATTCTTAAATTCTGGAACCAAATGGAGGTGCAAGATGATCGCTTGATAATCAAGAGACTTCTCAAAAGCCCACTTAGCCTTTATAAATCATGTGACTTGTGCATGAGAAGCCTGTTTGTCCATGTACTGTCACTGCTCCACATTACTCATTCACATGCCTGGGATGAACCAGCGTCTTGCGCTAATGAGAAGCACTCATCGGTTTTAAAACCTGGCTACTCAGTCATGTTCCCAGGATGAGTAGCATCACGTGCTAATGAGAAGAGCAGCAAAGTGTGCAAAGCTGTAAGGTCAAACATTATCCATCCAACCTAGCAGGAATTCATTCTGGATGGTAATGTGGACCATGGCAATACAAGCATACTCATCACGTCTAAGCCTGTATCTGTCTCCATCATTGTGGTGAGTCAGTCTAGCCACACTGAGGATTAGGACCTGTGTTGCTTTTGGTGAGTGACCACTATTTTGTTAATTTTTATTTTAAATGTTGGGAAACAAGATTGTTGGGTGGGAGGACAAGCTAGCGTGTGAGTGGGAGGATAAGCTGACAAATGGGCAGGCGAACAGGAGTGCGTAATGGTAGTGTATATTTGTATTATTCTTTCATAGTTGAGAGCACTTTTTATAATGAGGGTCCCAGTGTAAAAGAAAATGACAAGAATGTGGAGTGTTCACAGTATTCCAGCACTAATGGAACATGATGCATGTGAAGTCCTCTTTGCTGTATAAGAGGTGTTCACATGCAGCACTGCCTCCAATTGTTGTCTGTGACAAAAAAAGATGGTTTACACTATTTGCTAGAGTCCTCCTTGTTTAATACCTGTTATTCAAAGATAACAAATTAATAAATAACATTTTAAATTATCAAAAATTGAAACTATAGCCATATTAACCTTTGATAATATTGCCCTGACTCTAACTTATGCTTTAAAAATATAGGACTCTAGCCCTAATGATTCCAAAGTTAACATTTTTTTAAGATGACAATTGAAAAAGGGTTAACTTTGGAACCATTATTACTAGAAAGTTTTTTTTTATTAAAAAAAAATCTTGGTATCATCTTGGCATATAGTGAATAAGAGATGTTAGGAAAGTTTGTAATTAGCATTGATTAAAAAAAAAAAAATTCTGCATCTCCTCCTACCCTCACTTACATCTCTTGCTCCCTCCAGAGACCTGCTGCTCATGCCCGTTGGCAGGATTTTACAGGAGGTTATCTTTTGTGGTCTGTGTCCCGCTCCCAGGGGTTGATATCCACCGCTTGCAGCTGGTGCAAGCTGCAGCACAGTTGTTGATGGGGACTCCTCGTTGAGTCACATCATGTCAGTGTTTGCGAACTGCACTGGCTGCCGATTCAGTGGGGATCACCTTCAAGGTTGGGCTTCTGACCTTTAAGGCCCTGCATGGACAAAGCCAGGACTATCTACAAGAGCTCCTCTGCCCCTACTGCCCCGGGCAACCACTCTGCTCAGCTGATGAGAGGTTTGTTACAGATTCCCAGGGTACGCCTTTAAACATTTGGGGCCTGTGCTTTTATGTATGTGGCCCCATCCTGGTGGAATTCTCTACCTCGTAAGATACGTGAGTGCACGACTGTGGAGGGTTTTAAAAAGGCCTTGAAGACCCATCTGTGGTGTAGCACCTACCCAGAATGAATATTTTAGATATTTATGCATTTGGTTATTCAGGTGTATGGATTTTCTGTTTTATTGGATTTTATATGCTATTTTATTGTATAGCGCCTTTGTTTTGGAAAGCTTTATTTATGTATTTATTTATTTATTTTTGCAAAAAGCCGGGGTCTGGTGGACCCAGAAGCCCAGGGGTTCTAGATGCTCTGTGGTGCATTTTCTGGCATATTTTGAAGCTAGATGACTCACATCTGAGCTCTCCTCTACCCATGCTCTAAAATTATGATGTGTCTAGCTGCAGGGTGAATACTTACTTGTATTATGTACGTGAGGTTAACAAAATGCTGACGTAGTATAAGCGATATATATATATATATATATATATATATATATATATATATATATATATACGTGTGTGTGTATGTGTATGTCTGCAGCTGCCACCTGCTGGTTTGACATAGGCCAGGCCATGAATGTCAGTATTTTGCTAACCTCACGTACAGAATAGAAGTGTGTATTCACCCTGCAGCCAGCCAGCCAGATAGTAGGGGTCTCGGTGCTGCTAGGCTTTCACCAGGATTTTACAAATTATATTCTTTTTTTGTAGTGTGTGACTTGTTCAAAAAAGCCAGGGGTCTGGGTGCTGCCAGGCCCCCTGAAGACCAGGGGTTCTAGATGCTCTGTGGTATATTTTCTGGCTTATTTTGAAGCTAAATAACTCATATCTGAACTCTCCTCTACCCCCTTGCTCTACAATTGTGATGTGTCTAGCTGCAGGATGAATACATACTTGTATTGTGTAGGTGAGGTTAGCAAAATGCTGACATTGTAGTATAAGTGATACATATATTGGCTGCAGCTGTCACCTGCTGGCTTGACATAGGCCAAGCCATGAATGTCAGCATTTTGCTAGCCTCACATACAGAGATATGGTATTCACCTGCAGCCAGACAGATAATAGGGGTATGGGGACTGCTAAGCCCTCAGAAGCCCTGGGTTGCTATATGCTCTGTGGTTCATTTTCTGACTAATTTTAAGGCTCAAGAAGTCGTCTGTCAACTTCCCTCCACTCCTTGCTGTCAGAACAATTATTACTACCTGTGTGGCTCACATTGTATACTTATATGTATTCACTAACTGAGGACAGAAAGAATCAGTTTACTGTACCTCAGGTCAGATTTTACAGCTGGTTTTGGCTGCGTATTGTACAGTACTAAACTGTTGCAGCGCCAGCTAAAAGTCCGTAGATCCCCCCACTCCTCCCAAACCACCTTGCTCCAAAGTCGGATTATTTAAACCCTGCTTGCCAAAACAGTTGCACATCAATAGGTGAAGTGGCAAATGTGCCAAGAAGATGAACATTTATTTGGTATTTAGTAAGTTACTAAATAATTTAATAAAATTCAAAATTTAGACAACCCCTTGGTCATGCAAGCAGACCATTTTCATCAAGGTGGACCAGTGGCACTATTAACAAAACAGTAATTAAAATGTTTCAGCAAATACAACTGGTGCACATTTCTTTTGCCATCTATGCAATATTCCCATTAACTAGCCATATGACTTTCATGTTACTTTTCTCACAACCAAGATGAAAATTAAAATAAGAGCAGGTGCACTGGAAGTACAAACTGAATCTAGTTTTCATAGACAAAAATTATCTGTTACACAAAGCAATACTAGCCAGATATTGAAAAATCTGCAAGTTTTTTTTTTTTGGTTTTCTTTCTGGGCATGCTGGTCTCCCATAGGTCACAGTTCAGTCTCTGACTTCTGACTGTTCGAAGGCAGTTGAAGGCATAGTCAGTCTGTGCAGCTAGTAGCCAAATTAAATAATCTCCTTATTGAAAAAATTATTATTGCTGTGAGAGAGCTTAGCCTTGTCTGACACTCTTGAGTAAACGATGACTCTGAACTCTTTGTGTGACTCCAAATAAAATCTGGGAGTTCAGAGGGCTGTCAGCTCATAATTTCAATTTGTTTGTTTATTTTAATGTTCATTGACAGCTGCTGACTACTCCCCCCAGTACTCGACAGCCACGTCCATTGAGTCCATCTTGTCTTTTATCTGCTTCTCTACATTTTTTGAAGTCGTCCCCAGCTGAAAAATTGAACAGCCCAAAGCCAGCAAGTTGCTGACCTGCCATTCCAAAATATTCAGGTATTAGCCCCAGTTACCGCTGAGACTTACTTTTCAGGGCCTTTTCCCCCACGTCACAACTGCCATGCTCATTCTCACTCACAGTCCGTGCCGGCGCAGTGTGAATTACGGGCAGAGCCATCCTATGATGCACTTTGCATCACATCCAGATATGTCCACCGACTGGAGCATCGGATGACGGGGCAGGACCAGAACAGGTGGCCACGGCGCAAGAGCCAGGGCAGCTTGACTATTAGCGACTGATTGGGCGGTGGGTGATGCAAATTGGGGCAGCAACTTCTCAAGGGGCTGCTCCATGTTTGCAGTCCAGTGGGATGGGGCGGACTGGGTGTGGGGAGCCAAGGCGCCTTCCCGCTCGACCTAGGGACTCCTAAAGCAACAGAGTCCTGTAATGTTTAAAGGTACAGCAATTACTTAAAATGGGGAAACAAATATTGGTAAAAAAAGGAGGTTCCAAATGAGGAGGAGGGTGCATTCAGACCTGATGAACCCCAGCTGGCAACGGGCCTGGAGATACCCTCAGAGGAAGGACTTTGCTTTGTTTGAACTACTTATGTTTAAAATGCATTCTGTACAATTGTTTTTAATTTTATTGTTATTAAAAATAGTAAAACGCTACTTGCAGATGTTATAACTGCATCTGGTTTCCTATGCCTCCTGGCCTATGCCTTGAAGACAAGAAGGAAGACAATAAGAAAAGGTCAAGGGCAGTTGCTGGGAGAAGAAACGTCATGAAGAACTGACTTTAGGGAGGAGGTAAAATTGTGTGGGTGGGTCGCCCAGACTGTGAATATCACTCCCAACGTAGGAAGTGCTTGTGTAGTGGGTTGCCCAGCTCCATCCCTCAGCATCACTGTATGATGCCTCTGCATCATGCCCTGGACCGCTCCAGCCCAGGGTGAGTCACTTCTGATTGTAACTCAATTCCTCTCTGCCAAATGGTGATGCAGGTCACCACCAGGCAGGCGACTTATTGGTGATTTAAAATAGTACCAATACATCTTTTAACATATTAAAAAGATCAATAATATTTAAAAATTGATAAATAAAACTGTATAATTATAACCTATGTATGTTCACCACTCGCCAAGTCTCCACATATTCATTTATAAAACATGTCTGATCCTAAAATAACTGATTCTAAGGATAATTTCTTTGAAGATGACTCACTTTTGAACAGTTACAGCTAGAAACTTTTTTTTTACAGAAAAGCTTGGCATCATGCTGACATAATTGTCTCCTCAGAACAGTTTGATACCTGTCAACAGAGAGTCACCTCCTATCCTATCGGGATATCCTAGCAGGGGTCCCACAGGCTTCATCCTGGGTCTGATACTTTTCTCCATTTTCCAAATGACCTTCCTCTGCCTGTGTCTCTTCACATATCCACATGTATGTGGATGGCACAGTCATCTACACTTGGCCCTTCAACCTCAGCTGTGGAGGTCCCGCTCCAGCATGACTTCCACAATGTTCTGCAGTTTTCACAACAACCAGCTCAAGGTTAACACCAAGAACATTGTGACCATGACCTTTGGCACCAGCCATAAACTGGCATGGCTCTCGCCTTCCCCTGTCTTTTCCACCTTGGACAGCACCCACTTGGAGGTTATCCCTGCTTTCGAGTATCTTGGTGTGTGGCTAGATAGCAAACTTAACTTCTCTGCCCACATTGACACCATCTGTGTCAAACTTCACTCCAAGCTTGATGTTTTGTATTGTAACAAAGTCTGCATCTCCCCAGGTCCACTTGGAACTGGTAACCAAAATGGTCCTTCTGTTTTTGACTATGTGGACATAGTCTGCAGCACTCCTCCCTCTTCCCTTGCCAATCCTCCCACTACCCTTGTGTTACCAGTCCCACTGCTCCACCTTTATTGCCAAATACTGGTTTGCTCCTTCCCTCCTACCTTTCGACCCTTCCTTCTTACTCTCTATGCTCCAGTGATTCCGACACCTTCTATTCCCCATCCTCATTCATGTGCTGGGCAAGCTGCTTTCTTCTACTGTTTTCTCTCCCTCTGGAACCTGCTCCCCTCCTACCTTCATCTCTCCTCCTCTCTCCATACCTTTAGACACCTGTTAAGGCACAGTCCTTCTACCCCCTGTACCTGTCACTCCTCCTCTTGAACCCTCTGTCCTTTTTGTCACCATTTCTCCTATCGCCATCTGCATGCCTAAGATTCTGTAATTTTGGGCTAACTGTGCTTCTGGCCCTCATTCTGTTCTCTATTCAGTGTGACACTTAATTGATGCACTCTAGCATGAATTAGTCAGTGTGTGCATGTATTGAATCCATGCTCTGTTCTCTGTATTCAGTGTAAAATTCCATATTGTTATTTCATGAGGGACTTCTTACTTTGTCTCCTCACTTGGACTGCCTATATATTTTACACTTTGTATTTTTGTACTATAGTTGTGTGTAATGCCTTTATGTCAGTCTGTACTCTCTTTCCCCCCACCCCTTGGTTGCTCCTGGAAGTGAGACTTGGCTCAGTGTGCTTTTTCTGGTTACCAAAATTTTAAATAAATAAAATACACAGCAATACACATTTCACTGTAATTATGGTTACAAGTACATTGATACACAGTAATTATGGTTACAAGTACATTGATATTGATTGAAGTACATGGTGTACATTGATACACAGCTTATTGATACATGTACTGTATCCTTACGAGATTAATTCTGTACTTATGCCACCTCAAACGTTTCATGATGCTTTGCAAAATGGGTAAATAAATTACCTATATACACTGTAGCTACAGTAGGAATAGTTATGAAGAATATTTTACTGGTATTCCATCGTATCTCATTTCTTTCTTTATCTGAAATCTGCAACAAATAAATGGTGGGATGTCCACGAAGACACAACACTCTCATTTCTATGAGGTTGCTTTAAGACATAGAAACATGGAAGTCGATAGGCAGATAAGGACCACAAGGCCCATCCAGTCTGCCCATTAAAGACATGAAGGTACAAAAGTGCTTACTTTATAGTCCAGTACAATGAGATACTGTACACACATGCTAGTTTTAAAATGGATATATATAAATACAATATGTGAGAACAAGGCATGACAGAGGGAGATTATGCTACAGTTTGTTAAAATACCGAACGGTGGGTTGGAGTCCTGAGCCTGAAGGGCAAGGACTGCAACCACCATCATATAATGAAATAGTACACCCCCCAATGGAATTGTCTAACTCCACTTATAAAATGTTAAATAATGTTAGTTTTTTTAGCACTGTAGTAGTGTTACGATTTGGTGCTGTATCTGTATATAGCTGGCTTTAGAGCATTAACATAAACTGGATATATTGTATGGATTAGGTTGCAGCTGGTAAGCTGCACTAGTTAGGTGCATTTGCACTGCAAAAAGTAGGATACGGTTGTATGATCATACTGTGTCCTGTTGCTTTACATAGGTATTCCTGAATTTTAACTTCCCGTACTGATCTGTTAGGCTAAGCTGAAATCCTGGGCTATGCTTCCTGCACTTTCTGTATGATCTGTGTCATACCTGGAAACCTAGGCTGTTGACTATCTGTCATGTGACCTCACTCCAGTGCACTGCAATGCCGTTGATTAGGTTCAAGCAGTGAGTTTGAGCTGTCCTGTGTTTCTGTTTGCATGCCAGATTTGTAACTGGACATCGTATTAGCTTTTGGGGCAATGTGCGTAGAAATTTTGCTTATGTTTTAGTGATGTATGTATATGTGTGTCTTTTGTTGTGTAGAATTATAGTTTTGAAATATATTTTGTGTTTTTATTAGGTGTTTAAATGTTTTTCTTGTTTGAGCAGCACTGAGACTTTTTTACATTTGGATCTTTGAGTATGAAGTATGTTTTTTCAAGTTGCATGATTTTTTTATGTTGCTGGGTTGTTTGATTTGCTTTGTGACTTTTTTTGACCCTCAGGATATGTAATTAGAATATTGACCATTCTGACCACAACTGATTGTGCTCTCAATTAATGCAATGCAACCTATATCATGTCTTCTGAGCATGGGTATATGCTAGGTTAACACGGTACCATGTGACGGGTTCCTGACCAATGTGGAGCCAAAACTAACTAGACCCCATTTTACAAAAATGTCTAAATGCACTCAAATGTTCATGGTATAGCAATACTGTAACTCTTCTCCAAGCATTAGTTCACACTTAATAACAACAGATACAAGCATCCTGCTCATAACATGGAAAATCTGAAACTGACACAGAACATCTACCTCAAAAAGTAAAACAAGTACTGAGACTGGTGTCACTAATAGGAAGTATCATATGACTCTCATCTCAGTGTCACTCAAGAAACTGGTTCTGAAACACTGGAAATATGATGCCACTATCACTTATAATGAGTGGTTGAATGAGTTTCTGGCCAACCTCAGATTGGAAAAGATGATTGCTAGTTTGAATAATCGAATGCCTAGATTTAGGAGAATCGAGGGTCTTATTTACACCCTTTTTTCTCTGTAAGTACTATTGGTAGTGTCATTAGGTACTGTTGTCATTGTGTCTTGCAAGATTCCAGCCATGCATGGGGTGAGGGTAGGGGGTGGGGAGGCAGAATAAAGGGAGACAGATGGTGAATTGGGTGAGAATGTAGGGGGTAGGATCTGGGTGTGGGGAGGGGGAGAGTGGGAGGTGGTGGGTGTATCCCTACCAGCTATTACTACTTCTTGTATCATCATTATCTGTTTGGTTATTTGGTTTATAAGATAAAATCTTTAATAAACTTTATATTAAAAAAAAAGTAAGGATTAAGCCATGTGAAAGGATGGATCTACTGTGGAATTAATCCATGGTTGGGGGAAGGAGTTGGGGCATGAGGCCAAAGGATGAGTGCCTCCAATGACCAGCCATGGATTAATTCCACAGTAGACCTATCCTTTCAAGTGGCTTAATGCTCTTGGAACATGGCAATGATTGTATGACTAATATTCTCTAAATAAATGAGAACAGACAGACTGATTTAGTTTTGGAATGCTTTATGCTGAGCTGCTAAACGGTGTACACACAGCACAAAACAATTGGAACACACCTATTGGAAATATCATAGGCTGCTATTTAACCTTTGCAGAAATTAGCTTTCATTACAAGTTTTAAGCTTTCTAACATCAAAACATATTTTAAAACTTTTCAAAACTTGCAGTTAACTTTCTACACTAGGTTCTTTGATTTTCATTTGTGTGTATTGCAAGATATGGGTTGCACTGCATGATGGGACTGTGCTAGGGTAGATCTTCATGTTTTGTTCCTGCAGTTCCCTTGGCAGGTCAACAGATGGCTTTGAACAATGCTAGCAGCACAGCACTGTTTTACAGCTATTTTTAGATCAATTTACAAATGTACTGAATTGAGCCAATCTGAAAAAACTTTCATAGACCAAGTACTATTTTTCTGAGTATTAACTTCACTTTTTTTCTCTCTAAATTATCCAGCTCAGCTGGAGATAGAACAACATGACGTTTACTGCTTTCACCTTTCAAATACTTGTTTTGACTAGTATTGTTAGTTTCTTTCTTCAATTTCCTTTTGTTTTTCTCACTTTCTTTATTTTCTTTCACCCATAAAGTAGCCTCTTTCTTTGATCTTGGTTTGTTTATCTCACTGTCTTTATTATTTTGCTTTCTGTTATAGAGTGCGGGCTCATCTTTACCATAGTGTGCATTTACTGAGGTAGTGATGCCTACTACTCCACACACCCAAAAGTTGACATTAAAATTATGGAGTGCTCTCCTTCTGTGCTTCACTTGTGAATGGTGATCCACTGAGTAGGTTGGTGGGAAAAACGGGAATTCTGCTGTTTCACGATGGCTGTGAAACAATAGCAGCATAGCACTTTTTACTGCCATCTGTTAGGCTACATGGAACTGCACTTAGCAAAGAATTGCTGGAGCAAGCATGGATTATTAGAGAACTTTGCTATGTATTTTATTGTGGTTCTTACTGGTATTACACAAGCAATTATGGTTCTACTGTGGAAATAATCCATGGTTGCTTAATGGTCAACTAGTTGCTGTTTATCCAATTTATGTTAGTTATTTTAGCCTCTTGTTTAGAGCCATGTTACAATACAGAACAACCAAGATCCAACTCCTTGACCCCTGCTGAATTGTGCTAAATGACAGTCTTCTCAGGAAGATTTGTGGTGCCAACTACTTCTGCAAAATTTACCCTAAAACCTCTAAAGCTGAAGTGTGATGAGTAGGGATGGATTGAGTCTAGAGTATGAGGATCTCATTGTGTTCTGGCTCCATTCATTGGCATCAGCTGAAATGTACTATTCGAAGCTGATTACTACATTTACTTTCCTTCATGTGCTATAAAGGGTGTATAATGCACATTCATCTTGTGGCCAGAAGATTGGAAGGCTATGGGTTTTAGCCTCACACCAGGAACTTGGGATATAATCCTAACACTGACACTGAGGTGCAGCATGAGGGGGGCGCTGCACTCCTGAGGTGCCCTCTTTTGGATGAGACTTTAAATTGAGGTCCCATCTGTTTCCTCCAGAAGTTTTTCAGGTGGATGTCAAAGGTCCCATGGCACTTCTCAATAAGGTAGAGGGATTTTTTATTTAAAACAAAGACAAGATACAGAAATAACAAATAAAGGATAATAAAATAGAAGAAATGAAAAAAGAATAAAAACAGAAAAAAAAAACTTTAAAAAGGAAAGAAACAAACCAACAATTCAAACTCACAAATAAATATAGGAATCACTTTCATTATTAAATAAATCAGATTATGATAACATGTTCCATACCTCTAAGATGGTTTATAAATCCAAAAAATAAACCCATAACACAGCAAGCTGTTTCCCAGACATTCTTTTAACATCAAAATTAAACACCACTTGCAAGGCAGAATCTACCAGAGAAACAATAGAAGAATAAGTCATCCTAAGTTGCTCTAGCACCAACTTGCATCTGGTCTGCCACAGATAGAATTTTAGGCATGCCATAAAGACTTGTAGTGTGCTTTTATTATATTTCCGTAATGTCCTTGGAAAGTCACGGAGATCTAAACTTTCATAGGTGAGTCATTCCAGCCATGGAAGTTTCCAATGTCTGGCTGCATAGCCCCAAAATCCCTTACTGAAAGTACAATACAAGAAGAAGTGCTCCATCATTTCTAAATCTGCCATACGTACAGGAAGAGGCATGAATATTTCTGTATGGCCTTGTTCTTATGATTACCCGGACATTTAATCTGCCATATGTGCAAAGCTGCTACATCTCACATCCTTATCAGAATAAAGGGGTCTTGTAATTGCTCAATCACTAACTGTCTCTTTCCTGTCTGACTAAATTTAGAATCTGGCTCACAGGGACCTATCTTCTTTAAAATAATCTCATAGAGGTACTGCTGGCTAAACATAAGAATATGGTGTTTTCTACCTGCCACTTTGCTAATTTATGTATAGCAGGTTTCAAAAGCCTGGGACAGTTAGGTGTTTTGACAATTTTGGGGGAACATTTATCCAATGCATCAAATAAGTATCCATCATACTTTCCAGCCATACATTTGCAGGCATAACATGATCTGAAAGTATTAATTTCAGAGAACTAGACAAAAAACAGTATGAAAGAATATGACTGAATGAATCATGTTTACTTCCCCTTTATTTCTGGGCAAATACAAAAAATCTCTTTTAGTCGGGTCAAATCGACTACCCCAAAACATTTAAAAAAAAATACTGTATAAAGTAGTTTCTAACCGAAGTGGTAGGGGGAACACATAACTGATATATAACAAGTCTGGTAATAAAATTGTTTAATAAGCCAGGCGCTTTTTGTTTAGAGAATGGGCCATTTTCTATCTCTGGACCTTAGCCACACAAGACCCCAATCTCTCAATCCAATTTAAAAAGGCCATATCACCCTTACCATAGTTTATCCCCAACATTTATTAGGACCTGGTACCAAAGCAATGCCACCTATATCTGTTACAGCTGCCAGATTATCCTGCAAGGAAATACCAACACTTTTGTAAGGTTTAAAGTGGCACCTGAAGAGAGAAAAAATTGTCAAAAACCTGCAACAAAGCTTGGCCACTGCCTATAGTTTTCAAAAATATATGAATATCATCTGCATAAACAAAGAATTGTTAAAGTTACCTACACTTTTAGGCCAAGAGGTCTATTATAACTTCATGTTCTATAATTCTCTGGACAAAAGGATCTAAGGAGAAAGCATACACTAAAGGGTTAAATGGGCACCCTGCCAGACCCCTACTGAAATTTTAACAATTTTACTAACTATTCCTTATTATAGGAGGATACATGAGCATGTTGATAGAGTTTTGCTATCCATTCTACTAGTATTGCAGGTATACCATAGTGCCTTAAAGACTCCTTAAGAAATTGACATTGAACTCTGTTGAAGGCTTTAGCTCGATCCAACAACAAAAACACTTCAGCTGGATGCCGTTGGTAATAAGTCAATACATCATGCATTATGCATAAGTTATTCTGGATATTTTTATGAGGTATGAAACATGTCTGAGCAGAGTATATAAGTGATGATGCCACCTCCAGTAATCTAGTATTCAAAATTTTAGTTAAAATTTTGTAATCAGAATTTAAGAGGCATATCGGCCTCCAGTTATTAAGGTCTGATCTTTCTGCTGACTTATACAAGTGTAACCCCTATGTGACACTATCCTATAGGTTACTACCCCTGCCTGCATGACTAAGCATAGGCTGAGGGGCCTGAGCTCAGTGAATGGGTGCCTCCACCCGGAGAAATGGTTTTGGGGTTGAGTACTGCTGTTAGTATAGCCCTCCGGGATGCTATAGCCATCCACCAACCCTTCTAGTGGCTTAAATAGTTCAGCAACAAAACATTCACATTTACCATATGACAGTAATGATACACTCACGCCCCCTGCACTTACCACCAGGGCTGGATCTTCTGCAATTGCCCTGGAGACCCCCTGGAAAATAAGACTAGTGATACAACAATACAAAAGCAGTACTGTATCCCCACCAATAAGGTACACACTAGCCAGGTTAAATGCGACACACCACAATCTGTTTTATTCAGGGAGATGTGAACAAGGTTGGGGCGTAAATCTAGTAAGTGATTAGCAATTCTGATTATATTCAGGTGGATAAAGCATGCACTGTAAGTCCCTCTGACACCAGTCCCACAACCCTAGGTAACCAGTTGGTGAACAGGCTAGCCTGAAGCGTTGCCCGGGGTAGGCCAGCATTGTAGCTGTTGTTGGGGCCCTTAGGAAAGAAAACAATTAGCATGCACTCAACCCAAATATTTGTAATCCAGAGCTGGATGGCTCAGTCTGTTGTAATAAACCCAAAAACAACAAAATCAGATGAACACACAAATGACTGCAGCTTTGTTGCAGGGAGCTACCCTGTTTTGTACTCACGCTACCCAGACCAGGATGCAGGACGCACAAAATAAAGACCTCAGGATGTTGTACTAGATTGCCTGGGGAAGCAGGGCCTACACGACTCACCGTGGTGGTTGCTACCTGTTCAGTGATGTTGAGCAGGGGGCTGAATCCCCAAGGGGGTCTTTCACTGGAAATGTCTTTGAGTCATGGGCAGCGGTGGCCTAGGCCGAGTCGCAGGGCCCAGGCAGAGCGAGCAGTTCAGATGAAGTCTGTGATAAGTGCTAGAACAACCTCCAGCTGGAGTAACAGAACTCGTGGTGGGGAACCAAATCGCAACCCACACAGCACATTCAGCACATCTATAACACTTAAAGCAACTTGCCACCGTTCGGATTATGTCCATTTGCAAACCACAGCTTCCTCTGTGCAAACCTTTTAATCTGAGGCTCACTCTAGTACCGGGTGGGCCAATCGCTTCTGGAGCAAGTCTTTGGTCCACTCTCAAGTAGCAGCTACTCACTTTGTCTCTTCAGACACAGGTCCCGTTCAGGTAATCAGATGAAGTCTGACTTTTACATTCAAAGCAGTTCTTCACACTGGAAGGTATGACAGGTAGGCCAGCAGAGCCTTCCCACCGATTCTCACATGCTCCTACGCAGGAGCAGATGTTCGATGACTCAAGCTGTTTACTCTCCAAACTCCAACTCTTGACTAACACACTGCTGCAGTCAGATCTGGGGATTTCCTGGTAATCCAAAAGGTTTGGTTGGCAGGGAACTGTCTGTCATAGCAAAGGCTCCCCTCAGGTCCATTTAGGTGCCAAACCTCAAAAAACACAATTCCACAGAATTTCAATCCCAGAAGACCTCTGGAGACAATCTCCATCTTATGTCCCTGAGGTTCGATTGGTCAACACTAGTAGTTCCAGAACCAAATGATGGCTCTCATTCAAATGTTCATGCTGCAGATGGAAGAGGTTAGACAAACTTCTACAGCATTACTATTATAACAGATAAACAGTGAATAATCACATTCCCTAACAGAGCTCCTTTACACAAATAGTGACTGCAGAATGGAGCAGAAATATGGACTGTCTGGCTGGTCATGAGCCTTAAATCAACTGGACCCAGTCAGACCAATAGCATAGTGGTTCTCTTAAAAGAGACAGGCAGCAGGCTTAGTAGAGCACACTCATGCAGGCAATTAAACTGCTGGACATAGAACATCATTCCTGACAGTGGGCATTAGATAAGCCCAGGAAGACATTATAGGAACTCCTATTTGTAGGGGGGGTTACACTCCTTTCTTGCCTGGAAAAACTTGGCGTCCACGTCAAGTCTATGTTGTACTATAATATTCTATAGAAAAACATTATACGTAACAGGCATGTTTCATTTGATATACCACAAAGAAAAGACTGATGCATCAGTAAAAGTAAATGGCATAAAGCAGTACTATACTTGTTCATGATAATAATTTAGACTTTCTTGGAGGAACAGACACAGGCTCAGTGTTTTTAACATTTGCATTGGAGTGTGCTCCCGTACAGAGGATAGCTCTGCACTGGTTGTTGATTCCATACGGAAGCACTTTCGGCTCCTTGTTCTATTAACTCTGTTCCAAGCAACATGACTCTCAGCACTGGGATCCAAAGGAACCCTAGATTCATCATCCAGGGGGAATTCCATGGAATTTAAGTCCTGTAACACTTGGTCAACACTCTCAACATCATCCATTCCATTATTGCCATTTGTCATAGCAGGTTCTGGATTATTGCTTTCACACAGTTCTGTATATTCTGGTATGCCACCAGGAAGGCTTTCTGTTGCAGGCTCTCTTTCTTGCAATTCAAATAACTCCACCAGACACACAGAGTCAGCTACATCAGAAGTCACACTTTTCGCCTCACTATCAGGGGGTACAGGGTCTGTGGAGAAGGCTGGAGGGTTAAGCAGCCCTGAAGGTCCAGCTTCATCCCCAAAACTGCACATGGGATTACCTTGAAGCAACTGACTCAGTTCATAAGATGGGTAATAGGATGCTTCACACTCACTGTCATCAGACTCAAACTGGTAATCAATGTTATTTTGGGCCTGCCTGGGGAGACATGTCCCGGGGATGAAGGGTACCCAGCATGTCAAGTAGGGTTCTGTTTAACCTTTCATGCTGTGAATCCCCCTTGGGGTGATGGGGGTAGTTTGGGACCTTTTCACTCCCCAGAGCAAGAGCATTTCTTTAATCTGGTGGCTTTCAAAATCTCTCCTCTGATCATAATAAATTCTCTGAGGTGCGCCATAATAGACAAAGAACTTTTTAACTAAGACCTTGGCCACTGCAGATGCTTTCTGGTCCTTAGTTGAGTAAGCTGGGGCATAATGTGTGAAATGATCAGTCACCACTAACACATTTCCAACATTCTTCAGGTCAGGTTCCAGACAAAAGAAGTCTCCATGGGCATGCTGGTTGAGATATTGACCATGGGTGCAGCCCTCTAGGGTGGAGCTCTTCTTTGGAGACAACGGCTGCAAGTCTTGATATGGGCCTCAATGCCAGCCCCATCTTCGTTCAGTAGAACTGAGCATGGGCCAAGTCTGTGGTTCTGTCACAACCTAAATATCCCATCTGATCATGGAGGGCCCGTAGAACTAAAAGTTTGAATACTGTCGGTAAAACCAGTTGCTGTTTGTTGAGTTGACCTTGTCTGTTTATGGTTTTCGATAAAGTAGCTGGTTGTGTAATTTAAGTCAGGGACCCTCTTTAAACAACAATGTAGTCCTGGGATCTGAGGAACGGAGTTTGGACACATCCTTTCCGGCACATAGGGCATCAAGCACAGGCTTAATCATGGGATCTTGGGCCTGGGCCCACTGTATGTTATCAGGAGTAAGTTGAGGCAATATGCTGAGGTCCAAAGCTGCAAGATGGCAGTAGGCCATGGGAACACAAGTGTCAGGAGGACCTAAGCAATCCACTAGGCAATCAACTGTCTCAGAGGAGGGATGCTCATCTTTGTTGAACTTTCAGCAGAGGGCTTTGATAAACCATTCAGACATTCTCACCCAATATGTATTAGAGTTAGGTTATCTGGAAAGGGTGTCAGCATCAATGTGGTTCAAGCCAGTCGATACTCCACTGAAAAGCTGTAAGTGGAAAGTACAGATAACCAGTGATGTCCTGTGGCATCTAGTTTAGCTGAAGTCTGGACATAAGTAAGAGGATTATTGTCAGTTTTGACCAGAATCTTGGCTCCATAAAGATATTCATGGAGTTGGTCCACCACAGCCCATTTTAGTGCAAGAAATTCAAGCTTGTGTACTGGATAATTTCTTTCGGAGGGGGGGTAGACTCCAACTGGCAAATGCCACTAGGCATAAATCTTCCTCATACTCTTGACACAGAAGGGCACCAAGTCCCTTTAGGCTGGCGTCAGTGTGTAGCTCATAGGGTCTGGTAGGGTCAGCATAGACAAACTTAGGGGTATGGGTGAGTTGGTGAATGATATCATAGAAAACAGCTTCACACTCAGAAGTCCACCTGGCTTCAAACAGCTCATGGATCTGAAAGTAAACCTTGTCTTCCTCCTTAATTGTGCTTTTTTTTATACATTTTGTTGATAGGTGATAGCCTTGTTAGTTGAGTGAGTAAGGCGAATGACTTTGGAATAGTCCTTCATGAACTGGTGGTAGTAACCGCAGAACCCCAAGAATCTTTGCAACTCTTTTAAATTATTAGGCTGAGGCCAGGTGGTCATAGACTCCACTTTGCTCGGGTCAGTCTGGATCCCATCAGCTGACACTATGTGACCCACATATTTCACAGATATTTGAAAAAAAACTAACACTTGTCTATTGATAGCTTTAGTCCGAAGTCATCTAACCTGTCGAGAACCTTGAACAAGCGAGCTTCATGATCCTCCAGGATCCAGCTGAACTCAATGACATCATCAAGATACACAAGGCATTCTAATAAGTTCATGTCTGCCACTACTCATTCCATTAGCTGCTGGAAGGTGGCGGACTCACCCGAAACAGCTTGAGACATACGTAGAAACTCATAGAAACTCAGGAGACAGATGAAGGCTGTTTTTTCACAGTCCTCCTGAGTCATTGGGATTTGATAGTGCCTGCTCTGGAGGTTGAGTACAGAGAACTACTGGCTTCCATTGAGGCAGCAGATGGCATCCTGGATGCAGGGCATGGTGTACTGGTCCGGGACAGTTCTCTGATTTAATGTCCAGTAGTCCACACACATCCTCATCAATCCATTCTTCTTCTGGACTACCACAATCAGGGAGGCATAAGGGCTTCTAGGTTCTTGAATAATTCCTGTGGCCAGCAGTTCCTGAAGATGACGTCTAACATCATCTGTGTTGGCAGGTGCAAGGTGACAGGACCTCTCTCTAAATGGCTTCTCATCATGAAGTCAGATGTAGTGTTCAGCCCCTGTGACACAACCTATAACCCACTCTTTCAAGGAGAACACTTGGTAGTCACGTGGGGCGGTGCTCCTAATGGCAGCCTAGTTCCTTAGCTCTCCCCTCTCAGCCAGTGGATCTCGCTATTTATCGATTCCTGCTAACTATTTCAGGCGAGCTATCTGTTACCCTAACCCACAACCCACCGTCACTTTATTTTGGCGTTTGTCTTCCTTTTCATGAGTTTTTCTGCCAAGGGTGCGGAGTGCGATGATGAAGCGAAATATAAGCACGGGGGCCAAGCACACGCCTTGAATACCCCGGCGGCTAAAGTAGGGGAGCAATCCGACGGGTCAGGCGCTAAACCGGATCCCCTGCCCACTCACCGAAGAGCGGTTTCCTGCAGGAGCTGATTCCTTTCGTGGAAAACTCTGCAGGAGATCTCAGCAGAGCTTAAATCTATGCATAGTGATCTCGCCTCCCTCACGACTCGTGTGGGCGACTGGAGGCTCGGACCAGCTCTTTGGAATCCTGGAAGGCTAAATGTGAACCTGATATAATCCTGCTCAAACAACAAATTGTGAAGCTGAAGCTGAAAACTGAGGACCTCGAAGGTCGTAGCAGGAGGAACAACATTTTGGTGTTGGGGTTACGGAGGTGAGGAGGACCAGACATCCTGTCTTTTGTGCAAAAACTTTTAACTAAGATTGTGGGCCCTTCTCCCATATACTCCTCCTACCACATCGGCGTGCCCACAGATCCCTAAAGCCTAAACCTCCACCAGGCTCCTCTCTAGACCCATTTTGATTAAGCTGCTCAGTTACCTGGAAAGGCAGCACATCCTGTTGAAAGTCAAGAGTCTGCAAGCAGTTTTGTGGGAGAATCGCACACTGAGAATAACCCAGGATTTACCCCTTGAAACCCGACTGAGGAGAAGAGAATTTCACCCGTTGGTGACAAAATTGATTGCAGCTGGCCTCAAATTCTGTATGAACTATCCGGCTAGGCTCCAAGTCTACCTTGACAATGCCTGGGCTTCCTTTGAGACTCCTGAACATGCCAAAAGTGAACTTACTAAGAGGTTGCCTGACCTCTTCAAATCAGGCTGACTGTTATGCTGAATTGCAGTGTTAAGTTTTTCTTGTGCTTACCTTGGCTGTCTGGCCTTGTTTGGTTGATGTGCCAGCTTCTGGTCTCTCCTGGGGGGCTAGCCGGCCTTTGCGTGGGTTGGGGCAGTCTCTGGCCAGGGTTGTGGCTTGGGCCTTCCTTAGCTGGGGCCTCCACCTGGTGGGAGCGTGGGGGGTGGGAACCTCGGTTTTGTCTGGCGGTTCCCACACGGTTCATTTATCGATGCACCAGATGGGTCCAACCTGTCTTTCCCTCCCTTCCCCTATCCGGGTATTGCAGTGGCTGAATTGTAGACCTCGATCCCAAGCCCCGTTTCTATATTCGCTCCGTTACTGCTTCACCTGTAACGGAGCGAAAGGACTAGTGTTGTTGGTTTGTCCTCTCCACGTGGTGAGTTTTCCCTTCCCTATCAAGTCATGTTGGCTCCGATTTACGTATTGTTGCTGTGTGCCTTGGTTCCTTTCAAGCTCCATTTTGGGGGTTGGGGTGTGTTTTGTTGGGGTAGACGTTTTTATTACTCCTTTTCTTTTCCCTTTCTGTTTCTGGCTGGGGGTGGTGGGAGGTGTGCTTTGAGATGCAGTCTCACAACCAATTTGGGGGCTGCGGTACCCGGCTTCGCCCTGCTATTTTGTTCCACGTTGCTGTTTGTCAATGGGGACACCACTCAGGGTTTTATTACAGCTAGCCGTTGGTCTGCCAGTCCTGGGGACCGATCCCTTCAAAGGCCATTCTTTTGTGGTGTACTTGCCTTTCTGATACAGAGGGGACGGATTGTATATAGTTCTTGGGGTATTGTGGTGGTAGTTGTTGGGCTTTTCATTTTGGGGTGGGGGTTGGTTACTTTTTCCAGATCAGCGTGTCCTGGGCTTTGTTTCCTAGTATCAGTGATCCCAATGTTCTGATTTATCTATGTGTGTTGGTGACTAAGTTATATGTTGAGGATTGTCTTTCCAATGGTTATGGGGAGGGTGCCTCAGAGTTTCACCACCTGTGGGGTGTATTACTATTGCTGGGCCTACCCTACGGTAATTCCACGGCTATTATCTGTAATGTGGGTGATGCTCCTGTGCTTGGCCTACTACTAGGTAGCTATCATGGCATTGAGTTTTGTTAAAATTGCAAGCTGGAATGTTAGAGGCATCAGCGACCCTCTCAAGAGGCGCCAGTCTTTCTAAATTGCTCCCTACTTAACGTAGATATGGTTTTATACAGGAAACCCATTTGGCTGCCTCTGAGGAAAAGCAATTGTGAAGGCTGGGGTTTACTCAGGTTTCACTGCCCTGGCTGTAAGCTAGTAGGAGGGTTGCAATCCTAATTAAACATCACATTAGATTCGTTGCTGATGATTGTGCTATTGATCGGGAGGGCAGATACGTTTTGGTCAAGGGTCAGCTTGATAATAGTAATGTGGTTTTAGGGGTGATTTACGCACCGGTGGGTGGCGACCCGTCCTTCCTTATGACCCTGGCAGATATCCTGAGCAGATTTCTACCTTCCCTTTTCATCTTAGGGGGCGATTGGAATGTAGCCCCGTCCAGCGATCTCGACAAAACCTATAGACCAATTAAACCAGCGTCCCCTGCACAACATGCCCTTTTTGACTTTATTAGCCTGTTGGGTCTCTGTGACCCCTGGCGTCTTCTTAACCCCGATAATCGGCTTTACTCCTTCTATTCCCAGGTTCACCAAACTTGGTCGAGAATCGATTACATCCTAGTTAGTTCCTCACTAATGAGTTGTACTTCCCAAGTGGGTATCGAGCCGATAGTTTTCTCAGATCACCCTGGTTTGGATCAAGATTTTCCGGGTATCCAGGGTCAGCGTGACTACGTTGTGGAAACTCAATATGCAAATTCTGAAGGAAGAACATTCTGTCTCCCAAATCAGGGACATGATCCTCATGTATTCGACCTGAATCAGGTTCTGTGAGTCAGCGGATTTACTGTGGTGCTCCTTTAAATGCTTTCTCAGAGGAGTTTATCAAGATCGCGGCTACTAGGAAAAGGGTAAGGGAGTCTAAAATCAGGTCTCTGTCTAGTAGGTTGAGACTGGCCGAAGACAAACTTCTCTCCTCCAACTCCCCAACTAACTTATCGGCTCTCATCAAACTTAGGAATGAATACAATGACTTAACCCGTGACAAAGCTGAATATGCTCTTTTTAAGTCCAGGACTAGGTATATTGATCAAGGGAAAAAATCGGACTGGATGTTAGCGATGAGATTGAAGGAAATAGAGAGCTCCCGTTTAATTCCGGCTCTCAAAGCTCAGGACGGTACCTCTAAGTCGCTACCTAGGGAGATTGCCCACATTTTTGAAGTCTTTTATAAAGGTATTTACAGTTCCAGCTCCACAGCGTCGCATGTCCAGTCGGTAGGCGTTTCTTGGACAATATTAAGCTCCGCCCTTCAGTCTCATCATTGCGATTTGCTGTCTGCCCCTATCACTCTGGGTGAGGTAGAAGAGGCAATCAAGACCTACCTTTAGGGAAAGCCCCTGGCCGGATGGCTACCCTCAACCTTTTACAAGGTTTTCTGCAAAGACTATCCCTCTGTTGCTTAAGCTATACTGAATACTTGTTTTCTCTGGTGGTGACTGATCCTCTCTTTTAGAAGCAATAATAATCCTAATCCCTAAACCCGATAAGCCCTAACTGAGCCTGCCAGCTATCGCCCAATATCGCTCTTAAATTATGATATCAAAATCCTATCTAAAATTTTATTGTACAGAATCAAAAGGTCTGGCAGCATTTGCTGAGCCCGGAACAGGTTGGCTTCGTTCAGGGGCAATCATCTGCTGACCATCTGAGAACCCTTGCCCATGTCCTTCAGGCAACCCGTACCTTGCCAGATCCTATGGTCCTAGTTGCGCTTGACGCAGAAAAAGCTTTCGACCGAGTGAACTGGGACTTTCTATGGGCTACTCTGAAGAGAATGGGCTTCCCTGACTCCTTTATCCAAATGATTATGGCTAGTTACAAATCCCCCTCGGCTAAAGTTTATTGTAACGGGGTCTTTTCCTCCAGTTTTCCCTTATGCGCTGGCACTCGTCAAGGTTGCCCCCTGTCCCCCTACCTATTCAACCTGTACTTGGAACCATTGCTGGTGAGTATTAAAGGTTCTTCGCAAATCAGGGGTTGTACCCTTGTGCAACTTCCCCTAACCTTATCGGTCTTTGCTGATGACAAACTGTTATACCTTACCAACCCCGTACAATCTTTAACTCATGTCCTCCAAACCATTGACCGTTTTGGTCAGGTATCCAACTACAGGTTGAATGTTTCCAAATCGGTCATATTCCCGGTTAACTCTCTCACCTTTAAATTGGATTTTGAGCGGTTCGGTATGAAGTGGTCCCCGGTTTCCTTTAAATACCTAGGTGTTCATGTAACCAGGGGGGAAGGCTTGGCTAAGGAACTCAATTTAGACAATGCCGTCAGGAGAATTCGGTGTGACCTCGATCGTTGCAACGGTTGCTCTCTCACCTGGGCGGATTAATATTATTAAAATGAATATCCTGCCCCGGCTATTATACCCCTGACTCATCTTAACATTTGGTTACCCAGGCAGTTCTTTACTCAGGTTAACTCGATACTATCGAACTTTGTTTGGAAGGGGAAACAACCTCGTATAGCCTTTCTCAAGCTTACCGCGCACAGGGATAAGGGGGGCCTTCGCCTAGCCAATCTCTTGCTTTATTTTGGGCTAGTCACTTGGCTAGATTAGGGAAGCTGTCCAACACTCAGCCTTCCACATTTCCACCCATATGGCAACAGCTTGAGTTAAATTTATTAGCTCAAGCAAATCTGAACCCTTCTCGCATTTTCTGGCACCCATTCTCCACGCTCCCCCCGGCCATCCGTGACTCCCCTATAGGCCTGTCCATTAGAATTATTTCTCAGTGCTGGAACTTCTTTAACTTCCTCCCGTCCAAAGATTCAGCCCAACCTCTGGTTTTAAATCCTAACCTCAAAATTGGAGGTAGCTGGTTAGTCACTGACTGGCTTCCGCAGCTACAAAATCTGTCTGTGGAGTCTTTGTATGAGCAAGGTACTCTCCTCAATTCGGATGGAATCTTAAAGTCCCTTCACATTCCTCAGAGATGTATTTTTAAAGTTTTTCAACTGAGACATCTGATCCTCCAAACCTTGGGGCCGACCTGTTCCCTCAAAATAAGGCCTTTTCTTGAGAAGATACATGAGGCAGCTGGCTCAACGTAGAAATATCTCTATCATTTATAACAAATTGTTGGCTGACCTTTTCGCTCCTTAGGGGTTCCAAAATCTGGTCACTCTCTGGCTCTATCCCTCTCCCCACTTGGGACTCAATTTGGAAGGATGTGTATTGTTACTTATCCCAAGATAATCATAGACTGACCCAATACTATATCTTAAACAATCTCTACTATACTCCAGTTAAGTTGGCCAAGTTTGGTAAACTGGAGGCTAGTCTCTGTTTGAGATGTGGTGCCGCCGAAGGGAACTTGTTGCATATTTTTTGGGAATGTGCTAATGTGGCACCTTTATGGGACGCTCTCAGAAACTGTCTTGACCCTCTGTTAGGTCTGAAAGAGCTATTTATCCCTGGTATTTGTATTTTGGGTGACTACTCCGGCATCTCGGTGAAGGAACGTAGATACCACATGGCATTTATCTCAATGGCAGTTAAAAAATTGGTCCTCAGGCATTGGTTAGACCAAGATATTATTACCTATCAAGAGTGGCTTAGGGAGATGTCTCTCAGTCTCAATACCGAGAAACTTATTGCTAGTTTCAGGCATAGCCCGGCGTCTTTCGATCGGAAATGGGGCAAGTTGAGTGCACTTTATTTAGGGTAGGCATGTTTCTGGCTTTTCTTATCCTTAGTTTTTTATGCCACTTTAGATCATCCAGTGCTATTAGTTTCCATATTACAGATGTCCCTTTATCGAACCTGGCCTCCCTTCTACTTGTGCAACTCTCCGGGGCAAAGGGAGGGGTTAGGGGGTAGGTGGGGGTATTTTTCTTTTTTTTCTTCTTCCCTTTGTATTGTCCTGGCTTATGTTACAGTGATTGTATATATTTATTTACGGTGTTTATTAACCTGGTTGCATGTAACCCTTTCCCTTTCCTTGACAATCCCTTAAGGTGTATTCCCTTATGTATTGTATTTTTCTTTCTACTCTAAAATTCATTAAATTTAAATTTCAAAAAAAAAGGAGAACACTTGGCCTCTCTGAGCCAACTTCTGTTTGATCCTAGCTTTCCATTCTGCAGGAAGGGGAGATTCTTCAAAGTGAAACAGGTCAGGGGTCACCTTGTCACTCTCCCCAGGGCATTTCTTGCTGGGCAGCACAACCGTATTACCATGGCCAGGGTGCATCCTCGATTCACCTGAACTGCTTGATCTGACATGTTCTGAACTTGCACCACTACCAGCCGAGCATAGGCATAAGCCCAGGCAGGTAGAATGCTAGGCTTGATCAGTAGTCCCTCAGGCAGCCTCCCCTCTTCCAGGGCATCTAGCATAAGACTTTTATTTTTAAAATCAGTCTTTATGTGCACCTCACCACTAATGGTGCACTGAGCATTGGCGGTAGTACCAGGGGCAGGATCCTTCTTCAGACCACACAGGTTCATCCTTCTCAATCTCCTGTGTTCACATCTGTAAGTCATAGGCTCACTGTACCAGGGTCAGAATGACAGGTTCCATCCGTTCACTTGGCTTGCTTCTCTTGACAAAGTTGAGCTAACCACCTAAACATATGAGTATTCATACCAATTAGTAGAGGGACACCATCATACAGTCCAGTTGGTAGGCACACCAAGGCCAGGGTCTCCACTTGCTCATTTACACCCACTACAGCAGTAGGGAAGGACAACCAAACTCGTACATACCCTAGATAGGGATAGGATTTCTCACTCAACCCCCCATACATGCAGACCTTTGAGGGGCTGGAGTGGAAGGTCAGATAAGTGCTGGTCATACCAATCATAAAAAATAATGGTAACTTATGAGCCAGTGACAACACAGTGTGAGTGGATATGCCATTGACTGTCACTATAGTCTCCATGGAGGGGCCCACCATCTTGGACCAGTGGAGGTTGGTTTGGTAGACTGTCCCACAGCAGTTTTGGAAGAGTAAGATTTCTTTGGTGGACCCAGCTGGGGCTTTATATTGCTCTGATGAACCAAGTTTAACATTCTGGCCATGACCCACCGCAAGGTTTTCCGGAAAGGTACAGCCCCATTGGGTGTGTCCATCTTCTCCACACCAGTAGCAGAATATCTGTTCCCTGGAATCACTGGAGCAGCTAGGTTCTCCCCGACCCTTGTGCCAGTTGGAAGAAGGAGTTCTATTGTCTTCCTTTGACTTGGACTCGGGTTTTCTGTCCTCGTTACCTCCCCGGTGGGCAGAAGTACGGGTGGTGTGTATAAGGTCTACCACTAGGTCTCTCAGCACTCACATTTCTTCTATTAGCTAGGACTTAACCCAGGGTTCAGGAGCAATGGCATGGACCCCACACTCCTGGGAGAAATCCCTTCTAGTCTCAGTTGGCAATGGGCAAGGGTGGGAGCTTCTGGCCGCTTCAGTCGCAGCTTGTTGGCTGGTCCACATCTCCTTTACCTCTTCAAGCAGTTCTCTAACTTGCTGGATTTCAGTAGATTCCTCCTTTTCCTTGGACCTATCTGTAACTTGGCCGGTGTGGGCAGCCCTGGCATAGGGCTCCCATCCCTCCTCATCGTTCTCAGCCTCTCTAATTTCTTTCATTAGCCAGCAAAATTCAGGGGGCGGTTAGTCTTCCTGTCCTGAAATTTCAATTCCATGTGAGCACACTAGAATACCGGGCAGATCTGGAGAATATGATGCAGCCTGACTCGGTTCAATTCAGTAGCAGGAGCTCCCCCCCCCCTTTTCTATGGGCCCTCTGCAAGGCCTGTTCAATCCGAGTGACAAAAGCAGAAAATTTCTCATTTATCCATTGCTTAGCAGACTTGAATTTCCAAACTAAGTGTTCCCCAGATTCTGTGCTGCCAAACACCCATTCTAAGGCAGAGAGGTACTCGGCTGCAGTAGCTTCTGGGTTGGTTGATTGGAAACATTGGATTGCTTCCAGTGCAGGGCCCCTTAGACTTTCCATAAGTCTCTTTCTCTTCTCCCCCTCTGAACATTGCCACTCTTGGACCAGTGGAGTAGCATAGTACATCTATGTTTTTAACTCATCCTCCCCTGTTGGCACAGGAACTGCACCAGAGAACAGTCTGAGCCTGCATAGGAGTCCAGGTGTACAGACAGTATCACAATAGGGAGGTCACAACAGGGGATGCTCTGAGAGTAGATAGGGAGGCTGGAGGAGACTGTATGGGAGTAGTCTCTTCCAAAATGTCCAGCATCTTTAACAATTCCTTGGCTGTCCGGCCTTCAGCAGCTAACAACCTTAACAGTTTTTTCTTAAGCCCTTCCACCCTTGAGGACCACCCAGGGGAAGATGGGTCACTATGCAAATGAGTAACCCTCCGCCCCTTCTGGGACCCTTCAGGCATGATAACAGGGGGTACCTTTTTGGGGTCTATAGGGGGGCTACATAAGAGGGGAGCCACCAAGGTTTGATCAAACAGATCTGAGTCCCACCCTGTAATTCTACCTTCCCAGACATTTAACCTTTCCACAGTTTCTTCAAAAATGTCATTAGTGGTCCCAAGTGGGATATCAAGTAGCAATGGCATATTGGGGATCTACCCTTGGCCTTGCTACACCCCATCATACAGTGCACAACCAAGCAGGGGCAATTTTCCACTTGGGCATAGCAGGCACCTCTATTTCAGTTTCTGCCTCAATATTTCACTGGGCTGTGAGTTCCACTTCTGACCACTAGTAAGTTACCAAATCAGCGGTGCCTCAATGTCTCAACCCTAGATGGTGCTATCCTGTGGGCTTCTACCCACCTGTGGACTAAGCTGGGTTGAGTTGTGAAACACTCTCATGCAGAGCAATTAAACTGCTGGACACAGAACACCATTCCTGACAGTGGGCATTAGGCAAGCCCAGGAAGACATATAGAACCCCTATTTGTAGGTGGATTACACAAGTATATCAGTAAATCTTTAGTAAATGAAGAAGGCACTTTTCCAGGGACAAAAAATCATTAAATATTATTGGCAACCAAGGTGCTAATTTTTCTGAAAAAGTCCTATAAAATCAAAGATAAACCATCCCAACCAGGCGGCACCTGATTTCAGGGTTTTCAAAGTTGCTGAAACCTCTGCAGCTGAAATAGGCATTTATAAGCCCTGCTTTTCTACATCAGTTAGTGCTAAGATTTGTTCCAAAACCAATTACTAGGACAGGGCTTATATTCAGGAGATGTATTAAATTTAACCTTAGTATACTTATCAAGTAAGTGAGAAACTGCAAAGTGAGAAGTAACTTCTTTTCCTACTCTATCCTTTAACATAGAGATTTGTGAGGCCTCAACCTTCTCTTTACAAGCCAAACACGAATCTCCACTAGGGGAATTTTGTGTCCCATAATGCAGTTCAGCTGCCAAAGTAGCTGCACTATCATACAGGTGTAACCACCCAGTCCCTGGGGTTACTAGAATCCTTTCAGTATTATTGTTAGGAAGGCAGCAGGCAGCTGGTAGGCAGTTCATTTGGGGCTCCTTACATAATGACATCATTGCTTGCTCAGCTAGCCTGAGGGAGGAATGATTAGGTGATTACGAACTATTGCAGCAGCATAAGCCACACTGTGTGGATTGCTGCTCTGAGGAGCTTAGAATGATCAGTTTGAGTTCTAGTTGGAGTTCAGTTATGTGTAGAGAGTGTTGGAGTGAGGAGGTGAGACTGGCAGAAGGACCAGGATTTCTCACCCTAGTAACGCATCATTTCCAGCTTCCAGCTGAAGTGGTGGAGACAAGACTACAGCAGGTGATCCTGATTTCTACTCCCCTGTGAAGTGAAAAGATCTGCTTGTTCTCTGTGGACTCAAGGGGCAATCCCCTGAATGTTCTGTGGTGTTTTCAGCTGCCTTGAAAAGGACCTGAAATAGACTGCTTGGACTGGCTACCCAGAAGAGTGCTTTTCTTTTCCTTTTTGGTTGTTCCATGTTCAGTGGATGGAACAAGTTTCTGTGAGTACTGTAATGGGACTAGATCTCCACAAGTTCTTAGAGTTGACAGTCTGGGGTGTGTTTGCAGATAGATAAGGCTGGATCGCATGTGTCAGTGCCCTAGTCTCACCAGAGTAAGTGAAGAAAGGTAAACTATGGACCCCTGTGGGTGCAGTTTATTTTCTGTGTCACCCCAGTGTTGTGACAAATAAAGTATGGGACCTCTAGCATTTCAGTGGGGAATGGGGGTTTCAATGGTGTAACCCTGAAGAATGGCAGAGACTATCAGTTGGGGGCAAGGGTGGGAGAAATGCCATCTAAGTGCTTACAAGGCAGGGCTTCCTGGTTCATAAAGGGGCGCTAGTATTATTACCTGCGCAAGTGGACAAGCTGCAGGTTAAGGTGTGTGGCTGAGTCTCACTTATTGCACCTATGTCCGAGAAGATTTCTGAGTGTGTGGTTCAGATTCACTGAGTAACACTCATGGGAAGAGAAATGTTCATGTGCGTGGCCAGGTGCACTAATGCACTTTTGGGAATTTGGGAAGAAGATGTTTCTGTTGTCATTCATGAACTGTACTGCATGAAAGGAGATGTCTTGAATTTGTACCTGTCCAGCCTGGACCAACCCTTGGGGTCCACATCAGCTTTTACTTGCCATCTGTAGAATAAAGTCATACTGCACAATCCCAGTCACTGTTATGGACATTCCGTTTATTGCTTCTGGTTGTGTGGATTTACTGGGGCCCCCTCAGCAGGTTAGATCAAGCATATGCCTAGCAGCCTCCACTCAGGACCTGGGTTGTGTTATTTACACAGGGTTCAAGTTATTTGTTTCTGTACCCCCCACCCCTCTCTTCCTCTAGAAAATGAGCCAGGTATACTGTACATCCTAATGACAAGGGTGGTACCTACCTTTTAGTAAAATAACTTGGTATGCCAGTATATGAGCAGCAGTGTTTCCAGATATTTAATGGGGGTCTGCACACTAGTTAAAAGTGTTCTGGGAGTTACAAAAAATGGGGACTCATCCGTGGATATTTAGCATAGGACAGCACCACATTAATCGGTGCTCATCTTGGGATATTTAATTTGGGGTGAGAGGCATGCTGAGTATGTGTAGGATCTTCCTGTCTGGTGGTGGTGCCCCAAACAGAAGATCGTGTTACCAGAATCAAGTTGTGCCAAGTAAAATGCCACCTGAAAGTATTTTGTTGCCGAGTTATGTGAAAAGAAACAGGAAGAATTTGCTGCTTGTGTATCTGCTTTGAAATTGTGGACTGAGAGATAATTATAATAATAATAATAATCTTTATTTATATTGCGCCTTTTAAATACAAGGCGCATTCCAGAAAGACTGAGTACAGACAAAGTATACAAACAATAATATAAAAACTGTAAAAACAAATACAGTCATCAGTCAGAGACACCGTAGGCCCTTTCCCATAAAAAGGATTTGAGAGCCTGTTTAAAGTTCCCCACAGTCGTACACGCCCTTATCCAATGGGGTAGAGAATTCCAGAGGGATGGGGCCACAAACATAAAAGCCCAGGCCCCAGCTGATTTTAATAAAACCTAGGGAATCTCTAGCAACCCCTTGTCAACTGAGCGGATTGACCTCATAGGGAGGTAAGGAATCAGGAGATCTTTCAGGTAATCAGGGCCCAAATCATGCAGGGCTTTAAAAGTCAGTAATCTGACTTTGAAGGTGATCCACCACTGAACTGGTAGCCAGTGCAGACCCCGCAGCATCGGAGTAATATGAGATGATCTAGGAGTACCTGTAAGTACTCGAGCTGCGGAATTCTGCACCAGCTGGAGGCGGCGGATAACAACCCTGGAAGCCCAAGGTAAAGCGAGTTGCAATAGTCCAGGCATGAGGTCACAAAGGCATGGATCAGAGTTGGCCGATCGCTGGACGGAACGAGGTGCTTGATTCTGGCGATGTTTCTCAGATGATAAAAAGAAGATTTTACCACTGCTGACACTTGAGATCGTAAAGTTAGCCCAGCATCTAAGATCACCCCCAGATCTCGCACCCATTCAGAGACCGGTAACTTGACATCCTCACAAAACACCCCAGAGGGGGAGCTGGCCACAGGTCCCCCTATCCGGCGATCTGGATCCAAAACCAACACCTCGGTCTTCCCAGAATTCAACTTCAACCAACTGGACCTCATCCAATCCTGGATTTCCTTTAGACAGCTTTTAAATACCGAGACAGCTCCTTCCTAGTGGGTGCAAGGACAGGTACAATTGGATATCATCTGCATAACAGTGAAATCCCAACCCCGTGCCGTCTCACAATGTCTCCGAGGGAAGCATGTACACCGCAAAACAACATGGGGACAGTATAGAGCCCAGAGGACCCCACAAAAAGAGAGATGGGATCAGAGGAAAAAACCTCGACACCACATTCTGAGTTCTTCCAGTGAGGTATGATGTAAACCATCTGAGCACAACCCAGAGAGTCCACAAATACATCTCAGACACTCCAAGAGAATGCCATGGTCAAGAGGTGTCAAATGCTGATGACAGATCCAGTAAAACCAGAATGGACCATTTTTTCTGGTCTCTCGCCATCAGGAGATCATTGAGCACCCGAACCAGCACAGTTTTGGTACTATGCCTCTTACGGAAACCTGATTGGAGAGGTTCATAGATGCTATGGATGGTCAAGTGGTTCTCCAACTGGGCTGCTACCACCTTCTCGATCACCTTCCCTACAAAGGGGAGGTTTGAGATGAGTCTGTAGTTAGCAAGACAGTCTGGATCCAAAGATGATTTCTTCAACAAGGGTGTCACCACTGCCTCTTTCAAGGACTGGGGATATTCACCTGAGTCAAGGAAAGACCAGACTATCTGTGATAGAGCCAGTAGAATAGAATCTCTGCACCTAAAATTGGGTGTGGGACCTGGATCTAAACTACAGGAGGTAGGGACGCAGCTCCTGGACAATCCGCATAACATCCACGATTTCCGGGCAGTCGAAGGTGCTCCAGGAAAACAAAGGGATAGTGATGAACTCCTGGCCACCTGCAACTAGCATAGAACATGTCAAACAGATGTCTGACCTAATGTCAGCCACCTTATCAGCAAAGAACCGAGCAATCTCATCACACTGTAATTGTGACAATGCTCTACGGAGCTGTAGACAAGTTGGGTTGCACAATCTGTCCACAGTTCTGAAAAGCTGAGCAGGTCAGTTCTGAGTGGCAGAAATTTCCCCGGACAGGAACTCTGCCTTCTTACGGGAGATTTCTGACTGATAGAACTGATAATGTTCTAGCAGTCTAAGGTGGTCGGCATCCAGGCCAGACCTCCACCAGCAACGTTCTAACCTGCATCCAAGTCGCCGCAACTCCCTCAAGGCCCCTTCAAACCATGGGATCCGAGGTTGGAGGGAGAGAGGATGCACACGAACTGAAGCAATAAAATCCAGGGCAGAAGTAATGGCGGTGTTATAAGCCACAACCAGCACCTCTGGATCACTGCAATGCACAGGAAGTTCTGATAGGTCAAGAACTGCCACAAGGCCAGTAGAGGAAACATTCCGAAAAGGGCAGAACTTGACCATCTCCACAGGGGTCAGCCAACAAGGAGGGGCACCAAAATTGAATCTCACAGTGTAGTGATCTGACCAACTAATTGCCCTTGCCTTGTGGAAAAAGCCCTTAAAAACTGTTTAAAAGTTGCAAATTTCCTAAGAAAAGTATTTGTGGACTTAAAAGACTGTTTTCTAAGTGCGCAGAAAGTTTCAAGTGTATACAGTGAAATTTGTGTGAGTCACTAAGGTAAAAGCACCAAGAACTGAGTGAAAATGCCTTAAAATGCTTTACCCCACTGAAATTTCAAGTGAGAAAAAAAGATACAGTTTGCAGTTTAAATTTTGCCTTCACTGTGCAGGAGGGCGGCAGAGACAGAGAGAGAGCTCATTTGCATGGTGTCGTGTGACTGGTCCCAGTGCACCTAAGCCCTGCCCTTGTCAGAATCTCTGCTTGTGGAACATTCATGGAGGAGCAGCCTGCAGTGTGTGAGCAGCTTATAGTTCATGCGGCAGGAAGGAGGAATCGCTTGCAGCAAGCAACAGCTTCTGCAACGCATTTTTTGCTTTTTCACAAACACCTGGGCTCAACCCGTATTCCGACTGACTGGGGAGTGATGGAAGCAATCATAGTGATGATTCACAGGACCGCCAGCTCGTTTCACCCTGGAGGCCTTCTTTAAGTTGGCAGTAGGCCATATTCTATCAACGGTGCAAACCATCTACTGTCTGTAAGTACCCTTTGCAAAAGAAATTAACTGTGATGCTAAGGTCAGAAAACTGTGTAAGAACTTGAGCAAATGCAGCAAAAGTACTGAACGAGATAGAGTTTGTGAACTGTTAAATCTTAGACTTTGGTGTGAAAGTGCTGTTTTCAAAGAAAGTGGACTTTAAAACAAACGATCCCCTGGTTTAAGTCCTTGTAAAGTAATGGATTGATAAAGTAAAATGAACGTTGCTAGAAAATTCAGTTGAAATGCAAAGGTACAGACAGAGTCCTAGCAATTTTTAACTGAATGTGATGCAAAGTTACAGTTGCCATGTTGGGGTGCAGCCAGCTATGTAAACAAAGCAGTGCCATTTTAGGACAGAGTTTTCAAAACCAAAACAAAGTTTCAAACGGTTTCTTGCTAAGTGTAGGATACAATTGCAGTAGCCATGCAACCTGTCTGTGAACTTTTCCAGTGTGTTAAAACCAAATCTCAGAGTGCTTGCAAACAATAGTAAGTTTGGGACTTGTGTTTTTTGACTTTCAGAACATGGTGCAGCAAACCCCTCGCTACCCGCTCCATGCTAGGGCGTGGTTGGCCCAACAAGAACAAGAACTAGCTCAAGCTGAGCAATTGTATGACTGTTCAACAGCACCCGCTGAGGTGGCTTTGCTGAACTATCCGTGTAATGTGTGCATAGTATGCCTAAAACCAGAAAGAGATGTTCTGCTCATTCCCCATTGCACAGACTGTAGAAGCCCATTCCCCATTGCACAGACTGTAGAACTTGATTTGGGATGAGCATGGCAGGTGACAAAAAAAGGAATGCTAAATCAAAACGCATCTGTTTAGCTCCAACTTGGACACATACAGGGGACCTTGTAGAATCAGAACAGCAGCGACAGGCTGGTTGCAGTACAAGTGACCACAGGGAGGTTGTAAAGGAGTTTCTGGACATTGACTGCACTGATGCCCGGGCATGGCCCAGATGAAGAGAAGTGTTTCACGCTGCTGAGAGTGGAATTGGATGCTGCCAGTGCAGATTCAGTAGATCCATGGGTGGAAGGCTCAAGTCCAAGCCTTGTGGGAGAGTCCAAGGTGGAGGAAACATGTCGTTGGGAGGATAGTGCCTCTGATGACAGTAGAGAATGGACAATTGCAGGCGTTGGCACAATCGCCAGCTCCTGTGTGGAGGAGAAGGAAGCAGCAATGGCTTCAGTGGACCCTAGCAAGTCGGCACTGGCCTGAGCTTCCATGGAACCTCCAGAAGTCCGTGAGGTTGAAGGCTCAAGAAGTGTGCCCTTGAGTGCAAAGGTGGACTGCTGTTTCTTGGCACCAAGTGTTCGTGACTGGCTCAACCAGGACTGGCCACCCAGAAGCTGTGCTTCTGTACGTGAGTTCGTGAAAAGCAACAAAGAAGAGAGAATTGTGCGTAGATGAGCTGAGGCCAAATATGGACAGTCATACCCTTTCTACCCTAGAAAAATATGGGTCGAAATTTAGAAAGAAAGGCATGCCTGGTTGTGGGAGGAAGCTTGTGCCAACCTGCACCCCAGAGTAAACAAATGGGTCCAAATTAAGGTGTGCAATGAGAGACTGCAATTCTGGAGGCATGGCAGGACTTTGTTGATCAACTCTGTGAGAATAGTGGACAAAGCTGGCCAAGAGACATTCTATAATGTTCCACTTGTTATGGTTCATCCAGCTGGGGTGACAGTCTATGTCCCAAATCCGAAATGATACTACCCCAGAGATTGGTGCCATTCTTGAAAATTGTGCCTGCCTGCCAAAGGTGAATTCAGCCATTGCCAGCTCAGCCATCTGCCACTGAAGAGGCAGCAACCCAGGATGGAGGTGCCTTTCTTCTGGTGATCCAGGTTCATCTGCAGCAGCATCCAGGTTGAGCTCCAGCAGCATCCAGGTTCGGCTCCAGCAGCATCTAGGTTCAGCTCCAGCAGCATCCAGGTTTGGCTCCAGCAGCATCCAGGTCCATCAGCCTGGCAGGTTCAAAGAAGATTTCAGTCTGGGTCCATTAGGAAGTTGTGGAAAAGTCTGATCTGAAGATTTTGACTATCCAGCAGTCAAAGATCAGCAGGCCACAGCACCAGAGAGGTGATGCTGACATCCTTTTGTCATCAGGAAGTGGTAAGAGACCTTTTTCGTTTTTATATGTGTGTTCCATCAAAATGGAAGACTCTGGAATATATCCTCCAAATGACTTTACACCTAGACTGCAGTGCTTGCATGCCTTGTGTTTGTTCAGGACTATGCTTCAGTAGACTCGGCCTGGGAGAGATTCTTGTTGTAGTGCTTGGCACTCTGGACTCTTCCTAGATTCGGACATTGCAGGATCCCTCCCCAAATGTTTTGCAAATGTCTTTATGTTTTCTATTTTGTACTTTTGTAGAAAATCCTTTTAAAATACTTTTTTGGGCTTGTGCAGTATCCAGTGGGAGGTTTTGTTCACTGTTTTAGCTTTACAGGTAGTAGTTTTGGCAGAAATGTCTTTGTAGTGTTTCTTTTGCAGGTGTTCCTAGAAAAGACAAGAAGATCTGAAAGGGATTGTTGGGACTCATCAGAGTCTGTCTTTGTGTAGAATTGTTAGGTTTGTAACAGTGTAGTCCAATGTCTAACCCTTTTCATTTTACAGGTGTGAGGTATAAAATGGTTTTGGTATTTTGGGTTGGGCACATGGGGTAGGTAGCCTAGGTCAGACAGTTTTCCACTAAAGGGTTAGGGGGAAGGCAGGTTGATGGTCTTGATTCTAGATAGGGGTCACCAATTCTGTCTGGTAGGACATGCTTCAGACAGTTTCTTGGAGCCACTGAGGATCCATATATAAGCAAAGTCCAGGTGTGAAGCCACCAGCCCCTCACAGAAGCATAGGTAGTCAGAGAGCCACAGCCGTGGTTCTTTGATGAACCCACCCTGTCAGACTGCCGCCTGCAGTCCAGGTGTGAAGCCACCAGCCCCTCACAGAAGCGCAGGTAGTCTGAGAGCCACAGCCATGGTTCTCTGATGAACCTGACCTGATAGACTGCCACCCGCAGTCCAGGTGTGAAGCCACCAGCCCCTCACAGAAGCGCAGGTAGTCTGAGAGCCACAGCCGGGGTTCTCTGACGAATCCGACCTGCCAGACTGCCACCCGCAGTCCAGGTGTGAAGCCACCAGCCCCTCACAGAAGCGCAGGTACAGACTTGCCCTCAGGGACTGATTACCTCCAGGAAGGGAGCCCAAGCTGCGATATTGCTTTTTTTACATGAGGACAAAAGTCTCTGGGTTTAAATCCAGAGTCTGTTACTGCTGTAACCCACTAGCTGCAGTCAGCCCCAGGAGCACTCCAATTGGCTCCATATAGATCTGCACTGTTAATGCTTGATTATATTGTACTACATCATGTTTTCTGTTAAAACTGTCTTGCTTGCATTTTATAGCTGAAGTTTTCTGATTTAATGTAAATACCTGTATTAGTTTCCATAAGACCAGTAGCGATCTCAGCTAAAGCCTTTGAATACCCCCTTTTCACCTTTTTACTCTACTATTGTGTTTTAAATAGCCCTGTTATTGCTCTCTCAGACCTTGAGGCACGTTGCTAACATTTTGGTCTGCAACACCCCCGCCGTTTAAGCCAGTCTGCATTTCTTTTTAGCTCCATGAGCAGCCCCACCCCTCTGACTTTCTTTTTAATTCTCCTCTGCCTTCTCCTTTCAGGTAGTCTGAGAGCCACAGCTGTGGTTCTCTGACGAACCCGACCTGCCAGACTGCCACCCGCAGTCCAGGTGTGAAGTCACTAGCCCTTCACAGAGCGTGGGGTACAGACTTGCCCTTAGGGACTGATTACCTCAGGAAGGAGCCCTAGCTGCCATTTTTTGGCCACCCACCCACCTACCCACCCCAGTCCTGATTAAATACATAAACCCCGCTGGCTTTCAGCTAACCTCCTACAGGCTATTGCCAGCCATGCCTCATTGGTTATCTAGGCCTTAATTTTCACTGGTCCTCCATCCTCCCACGGGAACCACTCATTTCCCCTGGCCCTCTATGTCTGTCCCCTCTAAGTTGCCACAACAGTTAGGGGCTTTCCAATGCTAGATCAATTCCATGGCCCAACTACTAGGCTTCCTGCCACTGCTCATCTATGTTCTCTTCTCCCTCCCTCCCCTCCTCTCCAACATGCCACCCAACGCTCCCATGCCCCCCCCCTTTTCCTGCCCAACCTCACTGGGCTTCCCCACTCCTCCACTCTGGCATCCACTCTCCCTTTCGCCCAAGCCTGGATTCACTCAGCCACATGTCCCAGCCCTTTTCTCTTCATCCCATCACTCTCCTGGTTTACTTTCCAACTACTCCCCTTGCCCAGCTCCAAATAATCACCCAAGCCTTCTAACTAAGAGACATCCACTCACCGTCAGTCATATACAGCTATTCACCCACTACCTATCTCTTGTGCTCCTGCTCCTTGCTGCAGGTGACATCCACACAAACCCCAGCCCCCAAACCACACACACCCTCTTAATCACTGCAAGCCCCCCTCCTACATCGGACACTTTCTTACTTCTCCCTTGAGACCCTCTGCCACGTGGCCTACGCTTCCTGCACCTAAATATAAGAAGCCTAGTCCATACACTTGACTCCCTCCAGGCACTTGCTGCCCACTATGCTGCAGATATCCTCACCTTGTCTGAAACCTGGCTCACAAAAAGCATTAGCGACTCCTCTGTCGCCATCCCAGGCTACACTTTGGCCACCAGGTTAGAGCCACAAGAGGCAGCGGAGTTGCCATCTACGTCAACTCAGACTTGCACTATTCAGTTATCCTAGCCAAGTCTGAACCTAAAATCTATGAATTAATTTTACTACAGCTGACACTCCCCTTCACACTACCAATCTACATTGCAGGAATATACTGCTGACCTGGCACACCATCCTCTGCTGTCACCAAGCTCCTCAAGCAAATCTCCTGCCTAACCCGGACAGGGCACTTTATATTATGGGCAATCTAAACCACAACTGGCTTGCTCCTGCCCTCAATAAAACCAGGACTGAAATTGCTGCACTAAACCTCTCTCAGATCATTAATGAGCCCACCCGGCTTAACCTAAAATCTGGTAACTACTCACTCCTCGATTGGGCTCTTACCACAAACCCTCACCAGGTCATAAATGCTGGCATTCTTCCTGACTCCCCCAGTGACCACCACGTTACTCTCTTAGTGCGCAAAATCTGCTGCTCAAAATCCCCCCCCAAAAAAAATTTCTAGTCCAGCACTCCTTCAAATCCCTCAATCTTGCCCCGGTGTTAGACAACCTTGCATTAGCAAACTGGGCCCCTGCCCCTATTATGGACTCCATTGATGCTGGTGACCCGGGTTCATGCCCCGATCCTGGGTACCAGGAGTAGAGATCGGCAAGGGAGGGGTTCCATAAGCATCCATTGGACGCTTCCCTCCTAGGGGTTGGGATCTGCCTTGGGACCTGTGGGCAGAGTGGTGGCGAGCTTAGGGACATGCTGCCTCGACATGCCCCCTGCACACGTCCGCCTCAGAAATACCCTGCGCACTTATGCAAGACTGAGAACTGCAGTAGGTGGGGCACAGAAAACAGAAAATACACCCCAATCAGACCAGATGATGAGCACCTTGGCCCCTGCCACACGAAGTCCTGGAGCCAGCCTTGATCCAGCCCCACAGCACCTGGGATACAACATTGTCCGAAAAGCCATTCCCTCCTGGAAGAGAGGGACCCTCCTGGCAAAGGGATATGCCGGGCTACCCAAGGTAGGCTGCAATTGGGGCTAGGAGAAGGTGGCAGGAGGTCAGAGGGGGGCAGTAGGGTGCTGGTGCTCTGAAGAAGTGGCTGGTCGGGGTATGAGAGGAGGTGCATAAAAAAAATCCAGACTCCTAAACACCAGGACCCTCATCCTCGTGTATTTTGCTTTTGCTCCTGTCATTATGTTAAACCACACTGTATGGTGATCACTGGTATCCAGGTGACTGCTTACTATGAGGTCTCCAGTGCTGTCCTTGTTTGTAAGCACCAGATCCAGTACCGCCCCATCCCTGGTGGGTTCGTTGACTAGCAACCTGAGAAAAGCTTCTTGTAAGGAGCCAAAAATGGCCCTACTCAGTGTCCAAGCTGCTGTTGGAAGACTGCATTCCACATCTGGTAGTCTGAAGTTACCAACTAGCAGCACCTCCCTCTTACTTGCCATTCTGATGATGGCTTCTCCAAGTGCCTTTTTCAAACTCCTCCCCTTTGCTCAAAGTCTGTACACTTATTTGGTATGTATAGTTGCCCCAGAGCCTATCTCCAGGATTACCCACAATACCACCAACCCTACTTTTTCCTCTAAGTGACTCCAAACCTCTGTGGTGTTGATTCCCTCCCTCACATATAGTGCACCCCCCTTCCCTCCACACCTCCTCCCTTCCCTGTCTCTTCTGAACAGAGAATACTCAGGCATAGCTATGTCCCAGTCATGGTGCCCAGTGCACCACGACTCCATCATAGTCACCAAATTCAGGCTAGCCCCCACCATGATGACCTCCAGGTCCATGCTTTTATTTCCAAAATGCCTTGCATTGGTGCACATTGCTCTCCATACCTTACTCCCTCTCTGCCTACTTCCCTGATTTTCTCCTCCCTTCCTGCCTGTGCTGTCCCCTGAAGCTCCACCCGACCCTCCACCAGAAGGAAAGAAAGAGAAAGAGAGAATGCAGGTGGACTGTGCTACAGGCCTGGAAGTTGGAAGGGTCGTACCTATGTACCTGAAAGTTAAGCCCCATCCGTCATGAGGTTCAAGTATCAAGTGGAGACTACCTGAAATGTTACCCCACTGGTGGTCTGGGTCACTTATTCAGTTGTCACTGAAATAATAACAAGGAGGGTTGTGTTGAGCAAAATGCGCCCAGCTGCTAGTTTATGTTCAGCCTGCAGACCTACAGGAAAATTAGGTACAGGGTTGTGTGGCAAGGTTTCATCTCAAAGGTACCAAGAAAAGGAAAAGGATGGCTGTTGGGAAAGCCAGGACCTCTGTGGATCTATCCTAAGTGCAGGCATCCTAACCAGAGGCAGGGCTTTGCTCACTATTGTGGTGTTCTGCATGAAACTAAAACTAGTAGCCCAGAAAGAAAACTTCCAGAGAGTGCCACAAAAAGGGTGTTCTTATAGGAGAAAACTAAACTAAAAATCAATCTGCTGAGTGCCACCAAAAGAGTGTTCTTATAGGAGAAAACTAGACTAAAAATCAGTCTGCTGAGCTCCCCCATCAAGGCCCTATAGAGATTAGAAATTAACTAAACTGTGTGTGGTTCAGTCGTTCTTGTGAAAGGGAAACCTTGGAGAATTATGGCTTGCTTCAAATACTGTACATCCAAACCTGCTTGAAGGAAGTATTCTGTGTAGACAGTGAGTTATTGGCAAGAGAGAGAGAGAGAGAGAGAGACTGTGTTTGTGCTGGTGACCTAATTCCCTTAGTGGCCCAAGGTCCCACCAAAGACTTTAGAGACCCTTGCTAGCCCTGTAGTACCTGACAACTGGGAATCAACTACATCCTCCAAAACCTGAAAGGAGAAATGGGAAATACACACTTCCTAATGTTACACAGGGAACACTTTTTGGGGGCAACTGAGACTAAGAAGATGTTCACAGCTAGTACCCATGGAAAACTTTTTTTTAAGTTTTAGCAAATTCAGCATTATACTGTCAACTTTAGCTGTGGCACTCTTAGTGCAATTGCTAGACCTAAGACATAACCAGAGGTAAATTGGCCACTATAGATAACCCATATGGAAAACAAATATATTTTAAACCTGTTTATTAATGGATATTTCAAATACATGTATAATTAAATCTGAAAATATATTTTTATCATATACCTATGCTACATCATATGTGCAAAATATCTCAAATTGTCCAATTTGAAATATCTGATTTATACACAAAATATATGTACATATATTCCAATTATAAACGTATTATGGTTCCACAAATCGTGACAAAAATTTATCGAAGAACTTTACAACAACAGCACTTTGACAATGGCGATCACATTGCCAAAGCAAAGTGCCGACAGACCCAACAGTGGCCTGAGTCATGTACTGCTTGTGGGGCTTAACCCCATGCAGGGGGCTCTGCCCCTGCACCCCCCGGGCTTTTAGATTCCTAATTCGGAGGGGGCAGATGTCGGAGGAGAGCGTCCAATCCCGGAAGTCGATGAATCCATTCATCTCTCCCACAACCCATTCGACAATGTGGGTGTCGAACTGGTTGAGTCACTGTGGGGGATTCATTGTAACAGCGTCACTGTTACAACAGTATACGGAAGGCACCTGTACAATACATGATAAAACAATAAATAATTAAAACAATATTAAAATTAAACTAAACAACAATATTCAGAAATCATTATAAGCTTTGCTAAAGAGATAGGTTTTTAAAGCTTCCTTAAAACTTTGGACAGTTGGGCAGTCTCGCACCTGACGAGGTAGAGAATTCCACAGGGTTGAGGCCATAAAACTAAAAGATCTGGCCCCTGACATTTTTAAATGAACCCTGGGAATCTCTAGCAATCCCTCGTCAGTGGATTGGAAGGCGGGGGACAGTAGGGACAAAGGAGATCTTTCAGGTAAGCAGGTCCCTGATCGTGTAGGGCCTTATAGGTCACAAACCAACCCTGAAGGTGATTTGCCAGCAAACTGGCAGCCAGTGCAGTCTGCAGAACAGAGGCGTTATATGACTGGACCTAGAAGAACCAGGCAACAGCCTGGCTGCCGCATTCTGCACTAGCAGCAGGCGGCGATTCTCAACCCCCGGTAGCCCAAGGTAAAGGGCATTGCAGTAGTCAAGGTGGGAGGTAACAAAAGCGTGGACCAAAGTAGGATGATCGTCTGGAGGAACCAGGTGCTTCACCCAGGCGATGTTCCTCAGATGGTAAAAAGAGGTTTTGACAACTGCTGACACCTGAGATTTAAATGTCAAACAGTCATCAAACACAAGCCCAGGTTCCGCACCCAGTCAGATGTAGTTAGCTGGACACCCCCAAGCCATAGACCCGAGGGTGATCCAACCAACAAACCCACCTCCCGGTGACCCTGGTCCACAACCAACACCTCAGTTTTATCTGGGTTCAACCACAGCCAACTCACATTCATCCAGTCCTGGATTTCGACAAGACAGTTGTTAAAGACCAAAAAGGCAGCATCTTGGCCGAGCACAAAGGACATGTACAGCTGAGTATCATCTGCATAGCAGTGAAAACCCAGACTGTACCACCTAATAATCGCTCCTAACGGCAGCATGTACACCGTAAACAACATGGGCGCCAAGATGGAGCCCTGCGGTACCCCACAGGATAGGGAGAATGATGCTGAGGAAAAAATCCCGGACACCACCCTCTGAGTCCTACCCTCGAGGAAAGATCGAAACCAACTGAGGACTGTACCAGACAGCCCACAGATAGACCACAAGTGTTCCAATAGCACACCATGGTCCACAGTGTCAAATGCTGCAGAAAGATCAAGAAGGACCAAGATGGAACGAGTCCTTCGATCTCTCGCTATTAGGAGGTCATTTAATACCCGGACCAGAGCTGTCTCGGTACTATGCCTTTTCCTAAATCCGGACTGGAGAGAATCATTGACATTGTGACTAGTCAAATGATCATCCAACTGTGATGCGACCACCTTCTCAATAACTTTACCCACAAAGGGTAAGTTAGACAGGCCTGTAATTTGCAAGACAGTCCGGGTCCAAGAAGGACTTCTTAAGAAGGGGCTGAACCACAGCCTCCTTTAGGGGATTTGGAAAAATCCCCCTCTCCAAGGACCTCCAGACTATCTCAGCAAGGACGGGACCGATTTTATCCACACAGCCCACTAAGAGACGTGTGGGGCCCGGATCCAAACCACAGTTGGTCGGACGCAGTGATTGGATGATCATCACAATGTCATTGATTGTGGGAAGGCTGAAGTCAGACCACACAAACTGGGTGTCCGACATCTCCTGCCGACCATCACAACTCCCATTAGAGAGGGTCAAATGGATATCAGATCTGATTGCGGCAACCTTATCTGAAAAGAATAGAGCAAACTCCGCACACCATTCTTGAGAAAAAGCTCTTCTGGGCTGAAGATAGACTGGATTGCACAATCTGTCCACAGTCCGGAAGAGCTGAGCTGGTCTATTCTGTGCAGCAGCAATCTCTCTGGACAGGAATTCTGCCTTCTTATGAGAGATTGCGGATTGATAGACCACATAGTGGTCCATCAAACTAAGTTTGTCACAGTCCAGGCCCGACCTCCACCAGCACCTCTCCAACCTTCGTCCAGCTCTCCTCAACTCCCTCAGGGTCTCATCGAACCAAGGAGACCTGGGGCAAAGAGTGAGAGGATGAACACGAACAGGAGCAATGGAATCCAGGGCCCCTGCCACCACCTTATTATAAGCAAGTACCAGGTCTCCTGGATCCATGCAATCTCTTGGTAAGCCTGCTAGGTCCAGCACCACCATCAGGCCATCCGGGGAAACACCCCTTAAAGGGCGATACCGGACCATCTCCATAGGGGCCGTCTTACTGGGGTAGCCTCAAAACTGAACCCAATGAAGTGATGGTCCGACCATCCGACTGGTTCCACCACCAAATCGGATATCTCCATCCCCAGAAGGAACACCAAGTCCAATGAATGACCACCAATATGGGTCGAGGAGGAAATAACCTGTGTGAAGCCCAGTGAAATCATTAACTGGAGGAAGTCTTGACCAAATTGCGAGAGTTCATCGTCGACCCAGGAATTGAAGTCCCCCAGAACCAGCCATCTGGGGGACCCCAATGTCAGGTCGACAATGAAGTCTGCGACTTCCCACAGGAAAACATTCCCGTCACCTGGTGGACGGTACACGAGAAGTATCCTGCACCCCACACCCTCGCCCATGATACATTCAAAGGATTTGGTAGTTCCCACTGGTACCTCCACTAGGCCCAGGTCTGATCTAAAACAGATAGCAACACCCCCTCACGATCCATCCTTGGGCGGTGTATCACTGAGTAACCAGCTGGAACTGCTGCCGCCAAAACTGGTCCAGCATTCTCATCCAGCCAGGTCTCAGTAATGCATGCCAGGTCAGATGTCCCAACAAAATCAGCTATAATAGCCATCTTGTTTTTAATAGACCTGGCGTTGCACAACACCGCCCAAGTAGGATGAGCATCCAAGGATGACCGTGCTACCTGCTGACTACAAGCAGAACCTTTGGGTATGGGAACCAGACAGGGAGGACCCCTTTCCTGGACCCATTTCGTCCTAGGGTGTCTCCTTGTCCCCACTATCCCTATCCGCCCACTCCTTTTCATTCCCTCTCCAGACCCAGCCCTCATCCTCCTCCTTCTTCCAACAATTCCCAAAGTCCTACACTGTCTATAAATTTCTGGTGATAGGGGAGGACAGGAAAAAGGACAAAGGTCTCTGAGCCTGGAGGGGGAATAATACCCGATTGTCCTTGTGCCGTCCCAGCATATATTTAATGCCCTAAATAAATAACAACAAATAAACAGTCCCAAACACAAAATTAACCCACCCCTCAAAACTAAAGAAATACAAAGCCCTATATAATGATTTAACAACAAAATAAAAATCCAAATTAAAACACCAAACAAATCTCAAAATATTGATTTAAGGGCTCTCACCCACCAAACCCAAACACAAAATACAACCAAATACAACAAACAACTAATTAAATTCCCCCTTCCCACCCAGTCCTCTCACCACTGGGGAAGAGAGGTAAAAATAATATACACTAAAATAATTAATTCCTTCCCCACCTAGTCCTCTCACCACTGGGAAGAGAGGACAGCACTCTCAATACCAAACAGATAATAACATAAACTACAAGTCTAATAAACAAATAAATAAATGGACACAGGGTCCTCTCACCATCCGGATGTCCAAATAGTGAAAATTAATAAACTGATTTCTTCAGTACAATTCAAAGTGCATACTGGAAAGCTCACGCCAATAAATGGATACTGCTGGACATAACGCCAGGAATTCACAACAGAGTACAGGGAGGCTGTAAACCAATTCAGGAAAAACAGCGTTCTCAATGAGAAATTTTAGGAGCAAGTCATAGGTGCAATTCCAAAATCAGGAGCACTTAAAATTCAAATTAATGGCATAGGAAAGTAGCCACCTCTCCAGAGGTCACTGCCCCCAGCCGGAGTCAATAGCAGCCCCGGCACAGAATCCTCATCAGTGGATCCCCGGTAAGCCTAGAAAACACCAGCTACTCGGCCGCCTTCAACAGGCCCGAAACCAGCGCCCCGCCTCGAATCCAGCCAGTGGCAGCGACCACTCCAGGCAGCTCACCCCAAAGTTCTTGCTCCAACACACACTCCCAAATCCAGATTCCAAAACAACGAACAGTCAAAAATGCTTCAGGGAGTAAATAAATACATTTTGTAAATATATGCATTGTAAAAATATCTTAAAATACCCAGACAAAAAGATAATTAATTAATCATGATATAACATAACTTTGTGCATTTGGAATTCATTTTCTTGGCAACCATTTGGATATCTATACTAAAACTATTATTTTATAGCACACCTTTAATTTAGGCATATAGATAATACATTTATACTTATATGTAGGATTCATCACTCAATCTCATACTTTAAAAAAGGCTCAAATTGGTACTTATACTACCACTTTTTGGTTCCCTTTTAGGTTGGGGCGAGTTCCTATATGTACTTGGTTTTTACTCTTTTACTTTCCCACTGGTCTGAAAGCTAATGTTGTCAGTTCAAAATTATTTAAAAACTAGAAATTACCATAACTTTGGTTCATAAACTGTACTTTTGAAATATGCAAATTAGTTATACAAATATGTACAAAGTACCAAAGCAAGCATTTACAAAAATATATTTAGCATATATAAAGAAAATCTATTCTACATATATTCTATGCATATCATATTTTACATGTAAACAAGGTGCATATTTTACTATAATATAAGTAGAAATTATGCATTCAATAGATATTCACAAAATGTAGTCTGCATATATTTTAAAGGTATATGCAAAATATATACCAGCCATATTTATTAACTATAAAATATAGATTTATTTTCTATATATATATATTATAGTGGTGTGGTTGTGCCACTATAGTTAGGGTTCAGCAGTCAGTTACATATATCATAGTGGCGGTCGCACCACTATACTTAGGGTTCAGCAGTCACATACTAAAGTCAAAAGTTTGGCCGTTAATAACTTTGGACCCGTTTAATGGATTTGCCTGAAATTTGGTACACGCATTTGAGGCATGGTAGATCTCTTGATTTATCAAATTGCATTTTGGTCGGAATGCCGGTCTTGTGTACGAAAGCGCTGAAAAATTCCAAATTATCCATTTTTGGAGACACCTGTTGGCATTCTTAATGCGGTCCTGCACAGCTGTTGTGTGGCATGACACTCTGTGAGATGGCTCTTTTGAAAGAACTTTGGTGGCTGAACATGCTGCTTTTTGTTTGGTGAAAAAATATTAAGGCATTCAAAAGTTATGGCACTTTTAAGTTCCCATTATAAGTCAATGGGAAAATTTATATGTATATGTTGCGATCAAAGAATGGGGTTCTGGCCCTCTCGTCCCACCTGGCAGTCAAAGAATTTGCAGCCTCACAGTTCAAGAATCTTTGTTTCAAGGAATTTCCAAAATTTCTTTGACCGGCAGTCCGTAACTTATTTTCAGTTTTCCGATCGCGCAAACTTTAAATGTCTCGCTCAGGGTCACTTCAAGTAAATCTTGATGGTTTTACTCAGGGGACCCCAATCTATTGAGCCATGGCTTTGGTTCCATCCAAATCGGTCCAAAAATAGAGTTATTAGCTTTTAAATTCTTCGTTCGCGGGTCGCTAAGGATCTTTGATCGCGAGCCTGCAAATTCTTTGATCGCTAGAATCTTTGATCGCGATCGTGCATCGCGAGCGAGGGACAAGATGGCCAGATGTCTAAATAAATTTCTGTAGCCCAGGGGTGCCCTAGACTGTTAAATTAGGGTGGGTTTTGCTCAGGGGACTTCGCTGTGCCCCATCTGCATACCAAAAATAATGTACTACCTATCCCTGGTAGTCTAGTGACCCCCATCACAATAAAATATATAATCATATCTACTGCCCTGGTAGTATAGTGCCCCCCACTCCTGTATTTTTAACATCCTTGGTAGTCTATGGCCCCCAAGCTGTATACTATTATTATAAATGTTTATATCCCTGGTAATCTAGCACCCCCAGCATAATGAAATAAATAATTATTTCTATTACTTGGTAGTCTAGTTGCCCCCACCCATCCATGCCAGCCTACCCAGCATCCCTCACCTTTCCCCAGCTGGAGACTAGCACAGCCCACCTCTCACCTCCACGGCCAGCCACCGACTGTCTCTGCATTATGGCCGGTAATGCAAGAGGTACTCAGAAATATTTTCAGAGTGCCTCTTTGCATTACTATCATGTACAGACAATCACTAACCTTGAAAAGAAAATGAGCTATGCCAATCCCCGCTGGGGAAAATTGAATGCTGAGGAGAATAGTGAGATGAAATGAAATGAGAGCACTGAGACTACCAGGTAATGAAAATAATTATTAATTTCATTATGCTGGGGGGGCACGCTGGACTTACAAGAGAGATATAAACATTATAATAATATTACAGCCCAGGGGGCACTAGACTACCAGGGATGTTAAAAATACAGGGGTGGGGGCACTAGACTACCAGGGCAGTAGATATGATTATATATTTTATTGTGATGGGGGGGCCACTAGACTACCAGGGATAGTTAGTACATTATTTTAAGTATGCAGATGGGGCACAACGAAGCCCCCTGAGCAAAACCCACCCTAATTTAACAGTCTAGGGGACCCCTGGGCTACAGAAATTTATTTAGAAATCTGACCATCTCATCCCTCGCTCTTTATTCATGAGCGAGCAATTTCTTTGATCGTGAGCATGCAAATACTTTGACAGCGAGATTTTTAGATCACAATCGTGCATCGCAAGCGAGGGACGAGATGGCCAGATGAAAAAATCAATTTACTCAGTCTAGGGGCATGCTACAAAGAGAAATGAGGGTGGGTTTTACTCAGGGGGCTTCGTTCTAATGAACCATGGTGGTGATTTACCGCAATTCTGTTAATTTTTTTAATTTGAATACTTTCAATTCTTTGATCGTGACCCTGCAAATTCTTCGATCGCGAGCCTGCAAATTCTTTGATCGTGAGATTCTTTGATCGTGATCGTGCATCATGAGCGAGGGATAAAAAAATCAATTTTGTCAGCCCAGGGATGTCGTAGGAATTCAAATGAGGGTGGGTTTTACTCAGGGGACTTCGTTCTGTCGAACCATGGTGGTGGTCTACCGCAATTCCTTCAATTTTGTGATCTATAAGGTTTTTAAATCTTTATTCATGAGCCTGCAAATTCTTTGACCATGAGCCTGCAATTTCTTAGATCGTGAGATTCTTTGATCACCATCTTTGATCCCGAGGGAGGGACAAGATGGCCAGATTTTTTATAATGGAATAGATAGGGAGATTTTAGTAATCTTGGATATTGAATATCTTGGAAACAGTTTGGTCTTTTGACTTGAAATTTGGAGGGAAGAAAGGCAATATCCACAGATGTGGCTTTTGGTGCTTTGGTCAAAAAATAGTACAGGACAGCAAAGTTATGGCACTACAAAGTTGACACTTTTCTCGTGGGATAACATTATGGCATTTGCCGCATTACAGGAATTCTTTGCTGCCCTGCTGCAAAATAACAGTTTGGTCATTTGGGCTGAAATTTGGAGGGAAGAAAGCCAACATCCCACAGATGTGCCTTTTGGTGGTTTGGCAAAATAATACTACAAGGCAGCAAAATGACGACACTCCAAAGTTGACACTTTTTGCCATAGGATAACATTATGGCATCCGGTGCATCTTTCAGGGCCCGTATCTCGGAAACGGTGCGAGATACGGACTTTTTGTCACAAAAATGCTTAGCCCCCCAAGCATAAAACTAGCCAGGAGGGTCATAATTCATACAAAATTTAAATTTTTTTTCTATGTCATACGGTTCCTGAGATATAAGCAATTAAGTATTCCAAGTCGTAATTTTCTGCTCCGAAGTCAATTATAATACATACATTCTTTGTTTTCAATGTGTTTTTTCAATGCAGTTTTGGGGGAAAAGAAGGGTGTGCCCTTTCGTTACTATGCCAGTTAGCATTTCCAGTTGCGCTTCTGTTACCATTCGCATCACCGTTCCCGTCTACGCCACCATGTGCATTACAGTTTGCGTTTTCATTTGCACTTGCATTTCCATTTTGTTCCGCATTATTGTTGCTGTTACCGTTACCATTTTCATTTTCAATTGTGGTACCATGCCCGTGCGCGTTACGATTTGCGTTTTTGTATGCGCTTGTGTTTCTGTTTCTGTTGACTTTATTGTTGCTGTTACCATAACCATTTGCATATACAATTGTGGTTCCGTGAGTGTATGCATTATGGTTTGTGTTTTTGTATGTGCTTGCATTTCTGTTTACTTTGGCATTATTGTTGCTGTTACTGTTACCATTTGCGTTTACAATTGCGGTATCGTGAATGTGTGTGTTACCAGTTGCATTCTGTATGCAGTTCTGTTTGATGCCTCTGTTTACATAACAGTTTGAGTTGGCATCACTTTGTGCTTGCATTTCGATTACTCTGTGTTACCATTTACATTTCTGTCACCATGTGTGTAAGCCTTTGTGCTTGTGTTTCCGTTGAACTTACTATTACTATAGTCACATGGGCCCTGCACTCTCACCAACTTGTGCAACTTTCTACTTTTCTATTCTTTCTTAAAAAGTATGGAAATTCTATGCAAAAAACTTTGTTAATGCATCAGTTAGAGTTCTTCTACAGCGACAAAAGTGAGGACATTCGACATTAGGATTCCCACCCTTTGTACCCCACCCCACCCCTGCCCCCACCAACAGGCATCAAGTGTGCATTGAGTCATCAGTCCTAACTCTCACCCCATTCTCCTACACTGCACCACCTCAGCTTGTAACACATGGGATGGGGTGAGAGTTAGGACCAATGACCCCAATGCACACCCTAATGGCTGTTGGTGGGGGCAGGGTGGAGTGGGTGCAAGGGTGGGAACTTAATGTCAATTTCCTCACTTTTGTCACTGTAGAAGAACCCTAACTGATGCATTAACAAAGTTTTTTGCATAATATATATATGTATATAAAACATTTCTTATCAGCATACCATAGGCATAAATAGCACATGTATTCCAGACATTCTTCAGATATATTTCAAGTCAAAACTTATATTTAACTATATTAGGACAGGGTTGAATAAGGCCCTGTCCTATTTGTTATGCAGAAGGAGTTTAAATGCAAGGATCTGTTCTATCCTCTCCTTTTCTGTCTCTTCTCTGTCTGGTTGTGCAACCAAATTTTTTTTGTGAGACCTAGGAACTGATCACTCTGACAGTTTAGCAATTCTCCACCTCTCTCTATCTCTCTCTGCCTTTGCTTGCTGTTTTGTCTTTTCTTCCCCCTTGCACATCTTCAGGTATAAAAATACATGTGAATCTTTATGTCGAAATGTCACTTATACTGGGATCCCTTTGTTTAAAACTGTATATAGTTATACTGTTGAAATGATTGCAAAGCTAAAACTGTATATAGTTATACAGTTGAAATGATTGCAAAAAGGTATTTGGAACTCAAGGGGTTAAACTGAGATGCTGGTGTGCAAACTTTACAGAGCTGGCAACAAGAGGTCAGTTCTGGGTCACTCTTCTCTTTTTGTTGCACCTGCAAGGAATGAAACTTACTAGAACATTCTATAAACTGACAAGAATAGTCTGTGAAAAAACACTGTCTCCTTAACGAGCTCCCTGCAAAGACTTGTTATAAAAAGAGCAGCAATGCTTTTGTTAGAGAGACAAGGAGAGTGGGAGAGTGAGAGACTGAGAGACTGAAACTTGGAATAGATACCATCAGAAGAAGGACTTAGTTTTCTCTGTTTGTACTGTCTTTGTAAATAGTTATACTGAATAATTAGTATTTTTTATTTTGCTGTTATTGAGAAAAATAACACGCTATTTGTTAATTTTGAAACTGCTCCTGGTTTTCTTATGCTTCCTGACCTGTGCCTCGTCGAAAGATGGTGTCAGCCTAAGTGGGATTTACACCATGCATACTCTAAGCCAAGAGTTTTGTGCATAGGTACTAGACTTAGTACCAGGGATGCATAGCAGAAAGGTATGGATTCTCCATCAGCAAGCCAAGGAGTCATTACCAGAAAAAATGGCAACCAAACTAAAAGCAGAAACAAAAGTCCAAACTGAGACTATTCAGCCAGCGTCAGAGATGGAAAAAGAACAGGCAGTGACAGGACCTGAAAGCCTGAATGTATTTTTCCAGTCGTGGGCAATACAACAAAAAGAGATGGAGAAACAAAGAAGAGAGGAGCTGCGGCAGGGAAAAAAAGAGATTCAACATTTAGAGGCACAGAGAAAAGAAGAAATGCAACAACTTGAACAGCAGAGAAAAGAAGAGATGCAGCAACAGGAGCAACAAAGATGAGAAGAGATGCAGCGATGGATGGATGCCTTGCAAGTTATCAGAGCTGGAGGATCTGGCACAGGTCCAGCAGAGCAACAAGATACAAACATTAAAATACATTAAACTTACAAAGCTGTGTTCCTCATATGATATCGAAGCATAACTGACAACTTTTGAAAGGGTTGCTATAGCCTGCCAGTGGTCAAATCAGCAATGGGCAAACAGACTGGTACCTTACCTGACAGGGAAAGCCCAGCTTGCTTACAACAATATGGACACTGCACAGTCAGAAAACTATGACCTGGTGAAAAACGAAATCCTGAAAAGGTATGACATCTCAGAAGAGACATACAGGCAAAGATTCCAGTCCCTGAAATATAACTCAGTCGATAATCCTCAAGAAGCCTTCACCCAGCTCAGAGAACTCCTTATGAAATGGCTCCAACCAGAGGGAAAAACACTCCCACTGATCATCAGAACATGTGTAATGGAGCAGGTCATCAACATCCTACCTATAGATGTACAGCTTTGGGTAAAAGAACACCAACCAGAAAGTGGGGAAAAGGCTGTTTCTTTGGCTGAGGACTACCAAATGGCCAGATGCCACTTCAATGAGGTAACATCCAAGCACCGTTAAGACACTGTTATTCCCATTTAAACTCCAAGTCTGATAAGAATTCTGGTGGGGGTAACAGATCTGCACTCAAAGACTTTATTTGCTATAACTGTAATAATCCAGGTCGTATTGCAAGAAATTGCTGTAGTAAGAAGAGTGACACTGGAGCAGATTTGTCCTTAGCAAATTGGGGCAAGTACTTAACAGATGTGAAGTTGGGAGATAAGACTGTGAAGGGACTTATTGATTCAGAAAGCAGACAGATCCTAGTGCATATTGAAGTGCTGGGAAAGCAATGTCAAAAAGGACCAGGTACTGGTGTCATCTGCATCCACGGGGACACGTGATACTATCCCACCACCCAAGTAATTGAATATTAAGGGTGTGTCACACCAAATGAAAGAGGGGGTAGTACCTAAGTTATCTGTACCTGTGATTATTGGAAATGACTTTCCAGGATTTACGGAGTTAATCACAGAGGGAGTAAATCCTGATGTTTCAGCAGCTGTGGTAACAAGAGCTCAGGCAAAGAAAATCTCAGATGGTGGGGCCTCTTTTTCTTTCACTGATTTTGATTTGGACTTGTTTGAGCACAGCTCCAATATCTAGAAGTCCAGGAAAGAAAGATGACACCTAAAAAAACTGTGGCAACAAAAGACCGATGGACATAAGGGATCAACATATGAAAATGCTGAAACTAAACTGATCACTGATTGTGATTTTCTTTCAGAACAAGCTAACAATGTTTCTCTCCATGGTTATTTTAAGCAGCTGGGGGTGAAACCAAAACAGGGTGAACCTATGTTTGAAAAATGGAATGGGCTACTGTAGGTTTACAGAGCAGTTTCTTTGACACTATGGTGTTAAGAAACAGTTTGCAATTTTGCTCTGAAATTTTCTGAGGGTTTGCCTCACAGACGTGCCTTTTGCTGGCTTGGTGAAAATGTATTACTTTGCTCTGGAGTTCTGTGGCTTTACATTTTGCTTAATTTCCCATAGGATACTATTGTAATGTGAGGTGTACGCAAGCGTTTCTTTGTCACTTCATGCATGTGAGTGCAGGGCCCAGAGTGCCCTGCACTCCCACACAGAAATACGGATACTATTAAAGAGGGATCATACCCACCAAAAGTGCTACATTGCAGAATTAGAATAAGCATACCCCCAATAAATCTCATACCAAAAATTAGGTTTCCACATTACTTCATTTTAAAGTTATGAGCTATTTTGTAACCCTGATTTCACTTCCTTTTCAAAAAAGCCAGTTTTAGTGAAGAGCCACTGATGATGTCATCTCCTGAACTTATACTCTAGTCCTCCCTGTCAGCAATCTTGTAGGACCTGCTTCTCCAAAGTTTAAGAAACTGTACTATAGTAATCCTTTAAAAAAATGGCATAGGGTTGGCTGCAATGCTTGCATTTCCAGAATGTTCAGATGCATGGTACTGTACTTTAGAACATGTCAGAAGGTGGTTTTGGAATGCAGTACTGAAACAAGGCATAGAATGTCAAGGTGGTACACAATTTTAAAATGTTGGGGGGGAGGGACACAAAATCTCAGAATGTGACAGGGATGTGCCATCTCAAAATGTGGTGGGACAATCAATCTCGAAATGTGACAAGGACATACATCGAGGAATTTGGTGGAGACTGGCAATTTCAGAATATAGTGAGGAAGCACACTGTCGGAATGTGACAGGACACACCATTTATTCTGAAATTGCTTGTCCCTACCACATTTCAGAATTGTACACACCTACCATATTTCAAAATTGTGCATTACATCTCCACTAAATTCAAACATTATGTGTTCCAGCCACATTCTAAAATTATGCATCCCTACTACATTCTCCTTTCCCCATTACCAAACTATGCATCACTGCCACAGTCTGAAATTGAGCATCCCAGCCAAACTCCATAATTGCACATCCTCGTCAAGTTGTGTTTCAATGCCACATTCCAAAATTGTCACTGCCACGTTCCCAAATTGTGCGTCATGCCACATTCTGAAATTATGCATCACTGCCATATTCTGAAACTGAGCATCACTGTCATATTCTGAAACTGAGCGTCACCACCGCATTCTGAAAATATATGTCACCACCACGTTCCAAAACTGCATCACCACCACATTCCAAAATTGTGCGTCACTGCCACATTCCAAAATTGTACGTCACTGCCAAATTCTGAAATTGTATGTCACTGACAGATTCCAAAATTGTGCATCACCACCACATTCTGAAATTGAGTGTCACCACCACATTCTGAAAATATATGTCACCACCACATTCCGAAACTGCATCACCGTCACATTCCGAAATTGTGCATCACTGCCACATTCCAAAATTGTGTGTCACTGCCATATTTCAAAAGTGTGCACCACCGACAGATTCTGAAATTATGTCACCACCACATTACAAAACTGCACGTCACTGCCACATTCTGAACCTGTGAATCACTGCCGCATTCTGAAATTGTGTGTCACCACCACATTCCAAAACTGTGTTTCACCACTGCATTCTGAAATTGTGTCACCACCGCATTCCGGAATTGTACAATTCATTCTTCATTGCTCTGATACTGGTGTAATTTCTTTGCAAGAATAGTGATAGGTAATGTAGTTCATGAAGTGTATCTTCCATCACAGCCAAGCTTTTCATAACTGACACAGTGGCAAGAGTGTTGTAAAGTCCATCATACTTCGTTCTCTCATTGTGAGAACATGTCACATCTTTTGAGGCATCACTGAAGTGTTTGGATAGGGCTGAAAAGTCTGCCTAAACAACTCTTACTGATCAAAAACTGCTTGTGACCCATCTTGCGCTGAAGATAGGACTGATATGAAGAAGTTTAGTTTCAATCGTTTTAGCACCCTGATTAAGCTGACTTTGATTCTTAGGTGACTGACTGTACAGAGCATTAGCTTTGACATGAATGCCTGGAAATAGTTAGCAGATATCACAGACTTTAATGCATTATCGACAGCAAGCTCAAGGCGATGGGCCAGGCAATGAAATGAATAATCTTGATCACCATATTTCTCCTTCAACCATGCAACTAATCCATTATTGTGCCCCATCATCACCGATCTTCCATCTGTGCATATTGCTATCAATTTCTTTTGCAGCCAGTCTTCTTTGAATCCTGCTTGACTTAGCTCCTCCTCCACAATGCTCATTATACCTTTAGCATTCATACCTTCTTTTACTTCTAAGAATCCCAGGAGAATGTTTTCCACACCAAAGGTTTGAGGGTCATCTTGAAAACTGCAGTGAAGATATCACAACTACACTTACACTGTAGAACGTAGCTTCATCCAGCATGATAACCACATATGGTTCCCGGTTTCTGATGGATGTGCAACAGTTCCTTCTAATGCAGCAAGCAATATACCAGAGAATGATTGCACAGCTATGGTTTGAATGATGAACACTGCCCACGTTTACTCCATTTAGTTTCTGCAGTTTCACAAGATTAGGCTGTTTGGAGAAGGCAACATTAAGTTTGGCAATGGCATAAACTGTCCAAAAATGTGCGCAGTTTCACTGAATTGTTTTGACGGGATATCTATAATGCATGCTTCCAATCTGGCACTTTTTAGTGCTTCCAAACATTTAATTGACATCTTATGTGCTTGTGAATCTCTGTGTTTGTAAATCTTGTCCTTCAGCTTTCTGTCATTCTTTGCTTCCACTAGATTATTGCACCACTCTGATGAAAGGTGGACACCTTGGCTTTTGTCAGCAAATACTTTAGTCTGATGCCAGACAGAACAGCCAAGCTTACCATCATTGCATACCAGCCAATGATACATCTCTTTCCATCTCTTCCACTGACTAAATGACCAAACCTTAGGCCAGGACGTGTCATCTGCAGTGCTTGATCTGGCTATGGGAGCAATTAACGATCCATTGATTGAATCTTCAGGACTATGTGATTCACTGCCTGAGAAAGGATCATGGAGGGGGGGGTGGCCATTTGTTTTAAGTCACACCTGAACTTCGCGGCCCTCCCAGTGGGAACAGCAAGGTATTTTGAGTGTGTGGTTATCAAGGGGGTGCAGGTACAGGTTGCAGGATTCTTCTCATTTATCGCCCTCCAGGGCATGAGAAGGAATTCTTGCAGGATGTCGCAGACTTCATGGTCAGACTAGTCTTGGAGTTGCCCAGATGGATAATTCTGGATGACTTCAATGCATGGGTTGACAATGAACTCTCTCCTTTTGGTCAAGACTTCTTCTGATTAATGTAATCATTGGGCCTAACACAGGTGGTTACCTTTGCAATCCACTTGCATGGTCACTCCTTAGACCTTGTTTTCTCACTGGGATTAGAGGTCTCTGACCTTGTAGTGGAACTGGTCATTTGGTTGGACCACTATATCATGAAGATCTTATTTAAGGTCCCCACGATAGACTCTCCCCTATGGAGATGGTTTATCACTACCCTTTGAGGGGTATGACCCCAGGGAGTCTTATGGCACTGATGGATCTATTGGGTGTGGTGAGATCTTGCAATCTGGAGCCAGAGGAATTGGCGTCAGCCTATAATAAGGCCATTACCAGCACCCTCGACCCCCTCATACCAGCCCGTGTTCATCCACTGGCCTCTTGCCTGAGATCCCCGTGGTTTGATGAGACTCTTAGGGAATTGAAGGTGAGAAACCAAAGGTTGGAGCGCTTCTGACAGAGATCTTGGTCTGTCAAGGACAAGCTTGTTTTGATTTCTTGTTATAGAGACTATCAAACAGCAATCTCCTGTAAGAAGGCAGAGTTCCTATTCAGGGAGATTGCTGCAGCAATTAACAGACCAGCTCTGCTCTTCCAGACTGTCAACAGACTGTGTAATCCAGCCTGCTTTCAGCCAGTAAGAGCCTTTTCACAGTCCAATTGTGATGAGTTTGCTCTGTTCTTTGCTGTTAGCATCCTCTAATGTGACTTGTAGTGGTGAGTCTGTGACTGTCGCAGGCATTCTATCGATCTGGTTTGACTTTGATCCTGCTGCAGTTTGGACCCGTGCCTGACGCCCCTTCTTGTAGAGTGCATTGAGTCTATCAGCCCAATCTTCAACAGGATTATCCAGTGTTCATTGGGGGGGGTCTTCCCCGAGCCTCTTAAGGAGGAGGTGGTGAGGCCTCTCTTGAAGAAATCTTCGCTGGACCCAGACTACCTGGTGAACTACAAACTTGTCTTTAACCTACCCTTTTTTGGGAGGGTTATTGAGAAGGTGGTAGCAGTACAGCTGATGGACCATTTGTTTGATCATGACATCTACAACCTTCTCCAGTCAGGTTTCAGGAAAAGTCAAAGTACTGAGATTGCCCTGGTTTGGGTGCTTAATGATCTTCTGGTGGTGAGGGATAGAGGAGAGTGGTCTATTCTCATTCTACTTGATCTCTCATGGACCATGGGGTGCTTTTGGATTGCCTGCAGGATCATTATGGACTGTCTAGTGTGGTCCTCAACTGGTTCCAATCTTCCCTCACTGGCAGGATGCAGAGGGTGGTTTGGGGGACTTTCTCCTCCCAACCACTGCCCTGCCATGAGGGGTCCTACAGGGTTCTATTTTATCCCCTTGTTGTTCCCGGTGTATATGTTACTGCTAGAGGACATTGTAAGATGGTACAGACTGAGTTTTCATTGCTATGCTGATGATATCTAGCTGTACCTGTCTTTTGCACCTGAACAACAGGATGTGGTCTCAGTTTTAAATCAGTGCCTTGCTGAGATCAAAGACTGGATGAGTGCCAACTGCTTGAGGTTAAATCCAGATAAGATGGAAGTTCTGGTGATTGAACCTGGTCATCTGAGGGTTGGTGTGTAGGCTGGTCGAGTTTGCGGGCTTAGGCTTGGAGACTCCCAGCTTCTCACCTCATCTTCTGTAAAAAATCTTGGCATTGTTCTGGATAGCGAGCTGACAATTTATTTTTTTTAAATTAGGTATACTTTATTGATTTATCAAAAACATTACAAACAAGGCAAAACGCAGCAACAATATACTACAACAAAAGGAAAGCCTATAAAACAAAACCAAGACAACATGTCCAGCAAACCTCCCTGCCCCTCCCGACCACCCCAACCCTCCCTATCCCATGGCAGAAAACTTAAAGAACACAGTTGGACTGGAAAGATATGCAAAAGGAGGAATTATATAGATACTAGTATCTAGTTCACATGCAAACAAAACTATAGGATATATAAAAAGGGGGATGAGAGTCCATTCAAAAGCCCTAAACTGTATTGAGTGTATGCAGCTTGCCCCATTTCCTATTATAACTATGTAATTTATTATTGATACTAGCTATCATTTTCTCTCTGCAGAGGTTGTCGAGAGCTCCTGCAACCATTCTGCATAAGACAGCAGAAACTGATTTAGCCAATAGAGAAGTACCAGTCTTCTAACTGACACTGCCCCAGAGAAATTCCACTGGTCCAATTCATGTACTTACTGAAATGTGATGCCCCTCAATACAAGTCAGCAGAGGAAATTATTACTGGCCCAATAAAAATCTACCAGCATTTGGCTAGTGGGTCAAAGCCAGTCTCAAACAATGAACATCATAATTTTTTTAGTTAAAAAAAAAGTGATTTGAATGCTAGCACTAGCTCAGCTACATAAAACTCCCCAAAATGAACAGATGTGCTCAACTTGGGGTATGATCAATGTACTGTAAGATTCACTGAAGGTACAGGAATGGCATCAAAATCATACCTTTTCTTTATTTTGTACTAACATTTACACAGCACCTTACAAAGGTACCAATGTGCTGTACTAACTATGAAACATAAAACACAACAAATACAAACATAAAGACAAAGAACCTTATTGTGCAAGCACTGAGGCAAGGGTTACCCCAAAAGTCATTGGTTGGGAAGCCAGGTTTCAAAGAAATACAAAATTACACATACCCCCATAATGCAAAACGTCATGGGCTGTTTATGCAAATCACCACAAAATATTGCGGTGAGCCCAATTAGGTTGGGTTGTGGTGGGCTCACCACAACCCAACCCAGATAGACCAACCCAATCCAGATACACCAACTTAGGGTAGCTGGTTCATTCCACTAGGGTGTCATACAGATGAGGCACACTGAAGAGTCCTGGTAGGACGAAACATGTGTCTGTGTCTTCTGTTGGCACCCTTTGCAGACTGTGTGACAGGCTTTTCGGCACCATGCTTTTCTGCTTGAACCAGCATAATATTTTGTGGTGCTTTGCAAATACAGCCCACAATGCTTTGCATTATGGAGATATGTATGATTTTGTATTTCTTTGAAACTTGGCTTCTTGGCCAGTGCCCTTTGGGGTAACCCTTGCCTCAGTGCTTGCACACTAAGGTTCTTTGTCTTTTAGCTTGTTTTTGGTTTTTACTGGGCTCACCACAACCCAACCCAGATAGACCAACTTAGGGTATCTGGTTCATTCCACTGGGGCCTCATTCAGAAGAGGCACACTGATGAGTCCTGGTAGGACGAAACACTTGTTTTTGTCTTCTGCTGGCACCCTTTGCAGACTATGTGAGAGGCCTTTCGGCACCATGCTTTTCTGCTTAAAGTTGAACCAGCATAATATTTTGTGGTGATCTGGAAATACAAACATACATAAATACATATAATTAAAATGAAGCAACCACAAATATAGTTCAGTAGAAGTAAAACATGTTTATCAATACCTTTTTATTCCATTTTTGACCTCTCTTTTTCTATGGTCTTGTAAAATGTCCTTTCCCTCAGTTTTGAGTCTGTGACAGGATTTTCTTTTTTACATTTAAAATGGATAATCACGGGGATTATTAAAATGTCTATCACATTGCTTCCATGATTGTTTTTAGCTGTATTTGAACACCCAGAGTTTAGCATTACTTTCCTTGTGACAAAGATGCAGATACTGCTCTAGGACCTTATAGAAACATGGAATTTGTTGGCAGATAAGGACTGCTTGGCCCACCTAGTCTGCCCAGTTTGTCCTTGTCTACAGTATACTGTCACCGCAGAACCTAGATGATCTCCAACTACTCCCCTCCCTGCCTGCCTACTAAGATTCCTTTGTACCCATCATTCCACTGCTTTTGCTCCCACCACCTCTGCTGGTAGAATGTTCCAGGCATACACCACTCTTCCAGTGAAGATGTACTTCCTCACAGCCCTCTTAAACCTCCCTCCATCCAGATTTATTTATTTATTTAGTTTTTATTTAGTTTTTGTAAACTGGGTAGGTGCACTAGCCACAGAAATGACTATTTTCAGACATGACCCGGGAGGTTACAGGGAAGCAAAGTAGATCCAGAACAAGGTACAGTAGTATGAAACAAAGCAAAGTACAAAAAAATGGCAGAAGTCAATGCAAAATGTGATAAGCAGTAGATAACAGGTAATATGAAGTATACATAGTAAGTGCAAATATAAGTACAGCATTATGTCAGGGATAAGCAGAAAGGAACACATATAATGCAGTGAGGAGATGAGACATATGTGAGGATAACCAGAGTGGAACATATATCATACAGTGAGGTTATAAGTCACAAGAGCCAATTACAATAAGAGCAATAGCAGACAACGTGGCCCAAAAGTGAAAACATGACATTAGCAAGGAAGAGACTACATAGGGCAGCAGCTGACAATGATTAAAGCACTTGCTGTTTGACCAGCTAGAATAACCTGCTCAACCAGGTGAAAAGGCATTGGTTTAGGAGGGTAGAGCAGCAATCAGATGAGATAGCAGTAAGCTATGGTGGATTAAAGCACGTACGGGGGGAGGTTTGGACAAGAAGGTTCGAAGATCCTTTTAAAGCCAGCGTGCCACTTGGGGAATGATGGATACCGAGGGGGGGGGGAGTTCCAGAGCTTAGGGGCAGTGTGAGAGAAGATAATATTACTCACCATAGTAATCTTCTTTCTTCCAGGGGGTCCTTTCGCATCAGTAACTAGCAGTTAGCTGACTAGCTGGAACTTCCCTGGAGGTGTGTCTATAGTAATGAGCTGGGTGATTTAGTCAATTAAATTTTAGAAGGGAATGTACTGAGTCGAGGCTCCCTGAGGAGTCCGTCAGAATTTTTTCGAAGATGGATGGGCACACACCCAAAAGTGAACCAACAGGATTTAAAAAAAAAAAACATGCAAATAGCATGAAACAACCATTCTAACAAGAAACCAATAACCTGCCCCACCAGAATTGAGGTAAATTTGGTAAAAACACTGAAAAGCAGAGCCCTTCTCCTGACAGGTGAACCGGGAAGGGAGGAAGGTTGGGAGCTTACTGATGCTAAAGGACCCCCTAGAAGAAAGAAGATTACATAGGTGAGTAATAGTATCTTCTTACCCCGGGATTCCTTTAGCATCAGTAACTAACTGTAGGTTTCAAAGCAGTACAGAATGGGAGGTGGGCCGAGAACCTGCTTAGGAAAGAGGCTCTGCAGCACTGCCCTGCCAAATTTGGCATCAGATCTGGACTGCACATCCAAGCAGTAGTGCTTGATGAATGTATGAACAGATTTCCAAGTAGCTGCCTTACAGACATCCAGCAGGGGAATGTCTCTGGCAGCTGCCACTGAGGCTGCAGTGCCCTTGGTGGTGCGAGCCCTGAGCCCCTCCGGAGGTTGGAGGCCCACTTTCTCACAGCAGAAGCGGATACAGGATACCAACCAACGAGAGACAGTCCTTTTGGTAGCTAGCCTTCCCTTGCCTACCTCCCCATAGGTAAGGAAAAGCTGAGTGGAGGAGCCCCCGACCTGCCTGGTGTGTTCCAGGTAGTGGAAAATGGCTCTCTTAACATCCAGACTGTGCAGATTTTGTTCACCAGGAGTGGATCCTTCAGTGAAGACTACAGGCAGAGTGGCAGACTGGTTAAGGTGAAATTCTGAGACCGCCTTAGGCAGGAACTTCCCATTTGTCCTGCGCTAAACCTCATACCTGTAAGGGATGATGTAGTAGAACTCAGTGCAGAAGGTCTGCAACTCTGAAATCCTCCTTGCAGAGGTAATGGCCACTAGGAAAACAGTTTTCCAGGCCACAAACTTAAGGTGAGCAGATGCCAAGGGCTTGAATGAAGGCTCCATAAGTTTGGCAATGCATAGGGTAAGGCTCCTAGGAGGGACAGGTTTCCTGAAAGGAGGCTGGAGATGAAGGAGACCTTTGAAAAACTGCTTGAATGCAGGGTGTGAATACGCAGTTTTTTCTGACCTATCGAAAGGTAGGCTGATATGACGGTCAGGTGCAGCCTCAGGTAAGAAGGCTCAAGATCTGAGGCCTGTTGGTGTACTAGATAATCCAGCAGCTGGGAGTCCGAAGCTGCCAAGGGATTCATCTTCTTTCCTTTGCATCACAGGGAAAATATTTTCCATTTGGCTGCATATGTCTTTTTTTGTGCTAGGTTTTTGGCCATCCTCCAGATCTGAAGGACTGGTTCAGAAAACTGAGAATCTGGAAACTCTAGCACCTCAAGAGCCAGGCTTTGAGGTGAAGAGAGTGTAGGTCTGGGTAACTCACCCCCGACTGTGGGAAGGTCAGCAGGTAGTGAGTTGTTGGCGGGCGAATGGATCTGCTGCAAGACAGAGGGAGCAGGAGAGGGAACTAGGCTTGTCGGGGCCAATCCGGAGCCACCAGAAATCAGTGAAGCCAATTGCTGTCTGAGTTTCAGCAACATCTTGAAAGTCAGGGAAAGAGAGGAAAAGCATATAGGAACCTACCTGACTAATCCAGGACTAGAGCATCCAGTGGAAGTGGCCCCTAGACTGGAGGTCTGCAGCAATACTGAGGAAGCTACAAATTGAGGGGGATGCAAACCGGTCAATTTCTGGTATTCCCCACCTTCTGAAAACTGTGGCTAGCACTTGACTGATCAAGGTCCACTCACTGTGTCCCTGGCTGATGCAGCTGAGAGCATCCACCAGAGTACTGTCCTTGCCTGGGAGGTGGATGGCCGAGAGGCTGACCCCCAGGAAATAGGCCAGGGATCATATCTTCAGGGCCTCTGAACAAAGAATCCCTGATCTGGTACCACCCTGCTTGTTTATGTAAAACATTGCAGGGGTGTTGTCCATCCATATCTAAATGGCCTGTCCTGTGATGTGAGGGGCGAATGACCCGGGTGCCAGGTAAATAGCCCTGAACTGCAGAAGGTTTATGTGCAACCGTGACTCCTGCTAAGTCCAAATGCCACTTACTGATGCATTGTCCAAATGGGCTCCCCATCCTAGCAGGGAGGCATCCATGGTGATAACCTTTGTGGGTAAAGGCCTTTGAAAAGGGGAACCCACTGAAAGGTTTGTGGGATCCTTCCACCACAACAGAGCATGGAGCAAAGTCTGCGTCATTGGCACCAGTCCAGATAAGGCATTGCTCCTCTGAGACCAATGAGCCTGCAGGTAGAACTGCAGCTCCCCCATTCTGTACCTAACCCTGGGACCACAGCAGACATTGAGGCCATGTGTCCCAGAAGCCTGAGGAATTGTCTGGCTGGCCTTGGCTGGTCCAATACAAAGGCATTTGCCACTGTAAGGAAGTTATGAATTCTCTCTGGTGGCAAGAAGGCGGAACCCTTGAGTGTCTAGCTGAACTCCTATAAAGGTGAGACGCTGAGTAGGTTCTAGATAGGATTTTGTGTCGTTTACAAGAAAACCCAGGGACTGCAAGGTGTGCTCCGTGAGGGACAGACTCCTTTAACTGCTGAGAAGACTTTGCCACCACAAGCCAGTCATCTAAGTAAGGGTAAACTGAAACCCTTTGCTTTCTGAGATGTGCTGCCACCACTGCCAGGCACTTGGTGAATACCATTGGTGCCAAAGACAGGCCAAGAGGCATGGCAGAAAACTGGTAGTGACCCAAAGGAAGTTTGAACCTGAGGAATTTTCTGTGTGGCTTCCTTATGAGTATGTGAAAATAGGTGTCCTTCAAGTCCAGGGAGGCTAGCCAGTCTCCCTGCTGTAAGAACTGAATGACCGTGGACAGAGTGACCATTCTGAATTTGTGTTTCAGCAGATGTGCATTCTGATGTCTGAGGTCTAAAATAGGTCACCACTCCCCAATTTTCTTTTGTGTTAGAAAGTATCTGGAGTAGAGGCCCTTGGACAGGCACTCTCTCCACTACTCTTAGAGCAAAGAGGTTTTTTACCTCTAATTCCAGCAGAAGTAACTGTGTTGGAGTTAGGGGTTTGGATATCTGGGTACTCCTGGGGTCTGGCATTTTTTCGAATTGCAGAGACAGCCCCTTTTCCACTATCTCCAAAACCCATTTGTCTGACATGATAAGGGTCCAAAATTGGAGATAGTGGGAAAGCCTGCCCCCAACTAGAAGAGGGGAGGCGACATGGCACTCACATCAGGGCTTAGGCTGGGGGGCAGCTGACTGGGCAAAAACAGCTCTCCTCTGGCCCCTTCTGCCCCTCCCTCTGAAAAATCCTCTGTGCCGTGGGTAGTCATACTGAGGATAGGGAGTGTAAGGCCTAGGGGAAAAAAACCTGCCCCTGTTACCTTTAGGGTAGGATTTTTGTGTGGCAGCTGGTTTAGGCTTAGCTTAATTGCTCTGCCAAGTGGGCTTGTATTCATTCGCTTTCTTCATGTAGTCTGCTGTCCTGGAGTCGAACAACAGATTCTGGTCACAAGGAAAATACATGGCTTGGACTGTGCATCCTGTGAGAGGTTAGTTGTCCGCAGCCAAGCAAACCGCCTTAGGGATATGGCATGTGCTATCGCCCTTGAGACTGCCTCATTATTGTCATCTGCCATGTGGAACTGGTACTTAGCTTCCAGGGCAGTTCTGGCAGTATCTATAACATCCTGGACCATTGTTGTAGAATCATGATTGGCAAAGGCCAGAACAGAATTCCATAGAGCCTTCTGGTATTTGGCTGTATAGGCCAAATAAGATGAAAGGCGAAGAAGCAGGGAAGCCATGGCATACATCTTTTTTGCCACAAAGTCAATTTTTTCTGGAGTCCTTGTCAGGAGGCAGAGAAGACAGGGGAACTCCATTTTTTCTTTATCATTTAATACGTTTTGCTCCTGCGTTTGTGGAGTGGACCACAACGATCGCCAGCACCTGAGCCCCCGGATCTGATCTGGCATTCGCTGCATGCACCACACTCACATAGGCCCCGATGAAATTGACGGGACCCCCCCGGGGGCCTTTGACCAGGAACCAGGTGGCCACGCCTCTCGTGTCTGGGGGCTCGTCCATGAGCCGCTGCGGTTGCCCCACAATTTTCCATCGTCACTGCCCCAGGGAGTTGGAAGTGCAATGACGTCTGATGCACTTGCATGCAGACAGCTGCCATGCTCCTTCCCCTTGGAATGCACGCAACTGACAACGCGCCTAGCCTCCGCTAGGTGCAACTGCAGTGCACCACATACCCTGTACCCACCCCAGAGGAAGGAGAGCAATCGTAGGATGCTCAATCCTTCCTTAACCCTGCCATCCCCTGGCACCCCAAGTCCGTTTCTGAACCCGGTCACCGGCATGGCGCGAGGTGTGGCGTCCAGCACCTCAACCCTCAGCGCCACCGGGCTGGCGGAACTCTGGCTTTTTCACAAGCAGCTTGCTGAACCATCCCCTCATGGCTAGGATGCATAGAAAGAAACTCAGTGTCAGGCTTGGATAACTGGTATTTATCTCTGCACTTATCAAGCCCAGCTACTGAGGTGGGAGCTTGAAGCAGTTTCATAGTATTTTTTCTAAAAGCCTTGTAAATAGGCACAACCAGTTTCTTAGGGGCAGGAAGGCCTTTCATCTCCCTATAGTCCTGGTCGTACTCATCATCCTGGTTGGTCTTTTGTGAAGGGAGGACCAGGGTGTCCAGCATACTTTGAAAAAATGTCAGTATGGAGGAAGAATCCTCCTGATCCGAAGGAGATGCTCCAAAGAGGGGGTCAGGGGACACGTCTGGCTCCAGACCCTCTGAGTTATCATCTGGAGTTTCAAAATAAATTTCCTCTTCCTGCACTTCGCCAGTCTCTACTTTGTGTAAGACTGTGGAGTGCTTTTATGCCAAACGTACTTGAAAACACAGGACAAATGCCTTGTAGGGTCTGAAAAATATGCCATGCTTTTGCCATTTCCTCCACAGAAGGCAGCTCCTCAGATGAATTAGGAAGACTGTCCTGTGTGTGTTTTGTTTTTTTCTGTATGTTTTCTGCCACGTTGTCTCACTAAAGGCTTTTGTCGGAGGGACAGGAGCAGTTTTTTCTTTACACAATTTTTTTGCCACTTCATCAGTGACTTGATCATGCTTCCTTTTTGATACAGGCACCTCATCAGCGCCCTTGTTATTTTTTGATTTTGAAGGAACGTCATCAGCCCCTTTGGAAGCTTTATTTCTTGGCACTTCATCAGCACCTGATTTATTATTTTTATCTTTCTCAGGCACTTCATCAGCACCTCTTCTTGGCTGGGATTTAGATGCCTCATCAGCACCTTTATGTGAATTTCCATTTTTGGATGGACCCTCATTGGTAGCCTTTGATTTTTCCTCAGCCATTATTATCTCAAGTCTCTTTGCTCTCTATATCCAATTATGAGCAAAGCAGACAAAATGAACTGGCCCCAGGCACTTACAGGAACAGATTAAGGTAATCAGCAAATATCCTGTGACACAGAATGCATAAATATTTTTTTTTACAGTTTGTGGGTCCAGTTTTATTTATTTACTTTGGGATCTCTGACATGCCAGTCTCCAGAGAATCCCGTTATGGAATGCTCAAGTTTAAAATATGGGTTGGTTCCCTCACGGTAAGGAACCATGAAGTTATGAAGTAAAAAGTAGTTAAAATCGTCCAAAATCGCTGGTTCCCTCTGAAAAGTGGGAACGGCGATTCAAAAAGCACTAGAAACCATCAAATACCTAGAAGCAATCTAGAGAAAGTAAAAGTAAAGTGGAGGGGGCTGTGGAAAAAACACGGAACCGACCATAAATAGCGGTTCCCGGGAACCGAGAGGAACCGCAAGAAAAGAGTCTAAATAGACTCAGTAAACTAAACAATTAATTTTCTGAAGAAAAACTTTACCAAGAAAAGCAGTAGGAGGCTCTTGACGAGGAAAGTATGGAGACACCTCAGAGGCAGTGTTGCTCAGTCAGTGGAGAAAAAAATTCTGAAGGGCTCCTCAGGGAGCCTCCCCTCAGCATGTTCCCTCCTAAAATTTGATTGCCTGAATTGCCCACCTCATTACCATAGACACACTTCCACGACAGTTCCAGCTAGTCAGCTAACTGCTAGTTATTGATGCTAAAGTACTCCTGGGGTAAGAAGGCACTAGCACCCTTAGAAGTCTTACATGTAGGTACATGCAGGAGAGATCTGTTGACCGATCGTAGGCTGTATGAGGAAGATTGAGGGAGTAACAGGGAGGCAAGAGATGAGGGGTTTTAGATCTGATGATGCTATTTTACAGGGATCTAAGAGATAGAAGTCTATGGGAGGAGGGGGAAGGCCAGTTTAAATCAGCAAAGAGCGGGCAGTGATGTTTGCGTGTGGGGACGCAGAGGCAAAACGGCAGATATTATTATATTTGGTGTCCCATTTGCAGAGAGAAGTCTTAGGCACTCCAACATACATGATGGCACCATAGGTGAGTGCAGGGAGCAAAACACCATTGGGAATGACAAGCCTTGCAGAGGGAGTTAAGACCTAGCTACTTTTATATGCAATCCATTTTGGCATTGACCGATTTGCAGGTGGCTTGGATAGGAAGGTCACAGTCGAGGAACTCATCCAGCAGAACACCAAGATATTTGAAGGAACCCATGTTTCTAAGTAGCAAGCCATCAGAGGAGGATATCTGGAGTCAGTTTTGACCATTTCAAAGTTTAGCAGGGGAGCCAAAGAGCATGGCTTCTGTTTTGCTGGCATTAAGTACAAGCTTGTGCTCAGACAGCCAGGACTGAATGTTTAAGAAGGCGGTGGAGGGTTACGGTTGGTATCAGATATATTCTTAGAGCTAGAATAAAGAACAGGACCATCTGCATAGGGAAGGGATGACCACAGAGAGGTGTCTCTGGTGATGTTATTTATAAAGATAAATTGCATGCCCTCTTGTCCTGGTGCACCTTGTCTTCTGAAAAATACTCCCCTCCTGCACCACAGTCATCCCTGTGAGGTATTTACAGGTCTCTATCATGTCTCCCCTCTCCCTCCTCTCTTCCGGGATGTACATGTTGGCATCCCTCAGTCTCTCCTCATAAGGCATTTGATGCAACCCCTGCACCATTTTAGTTGCCCTCCTCTGGACAGCCTCCACCCTGTCTACATCCTTCCTAAGATGTGATCTCCAGAACTGGACACAGTACTCCAGGTGGGATCTCACTAACAATCAGTGGCAACACCACCTCTCTGCTTCTGCTGGTGATTTCCTTCCCTCTGTAGCCCAACATCCCATTGTCCCTGCCTACTGCCTTGTCACACTGCCCCATAGCCTTGAGGTCACCAGATATGATAACCCCAAGGTCACTTTCCTGCTTTGTGGCTGTCAATACCTCCCTTCCCATTTTATACACCGCCTCCGGTTTCTGTGCCCTAGGTGGATGATCTTGCATTGTTTTGCACAGAAACCCAGCTGCCATATCCTCGAGTTTTCTTGGGTTTCTACTCATTCTCTCCACTCCCTCCAGAATATCTATCCTACTGCAGGTTTTGGTGTAATTTGCAGAGGCATACCTTCCTTTCTAGCTCTTCTACAATGTTGTTTATGAGGGCACTGAAGAGGACTGGTCCCAGCACTGAGCCCTGAGGTACCCCGCTGGTCACTCTCCTTCACTAGCATGAGTGCTGTTCATCGTCACCCTCTGTCACTTTTATTTTTATTTATTTATTTATTGGAATTTTTGAAACAACCTTTTTGAGTAAGAACTCTTTTACAAAGGGTCCACGTCTGTTAAACAGTACGAAATCAGACAAAACTGAATTCACCGTACAAATACAGACATACAGTAGTTGAAATATCAATACAGAGTTGAATTCACAGTACAACTACAAACACAGTTGAAATATCAATACAGAGTTGAATTCACAGTACAAATACAGACATAGTTAAATTAGCAGTACAGGAAGTTAAAAAAACAGAAAACAGCTAAGAGTTTCTTATGAGTTTCATTAAGGGTTTAATACTAAGTGCTGTATGGCATAAGGAAGTATATGAGAGAGAGGAAAATGTAGGATAGAGAGAGGGTGGTTAGTAAATAGAACATGGGGATAGAGCAGCCCAGAAAGAGCACTGTTACACTGCATTACAGCTTTGGAGCTGAGGAGCTGGGGATGGTGCATGTGAGAGAGTGTCGTAAGGTTGGAAAATGTTTAGAGAGAGAGAGAGAGAGAGGGGTAGAGAGGGGAAGGAGGGAGAGACCAAGTGGGGCAGGGGTGGTATCATGAGAGTGGAGATTGATGGAGAAAAGGGGGGCTGAGAGGGGGTGAGGGAGAGTGAGAGAGAGGGGCAATGAAGCACAAGAAGAGAGAGTGCAACTACTAGCGGAATAAGAGCTACGGAGAATGAGGTGCCAGAGTCTGGGGACCAGGGGTAGGGAGTGATGAGGGGTGGACTTTGTGGGTGAGTCCATGAGTAGTTGCTGGTAGGCAGGATTGGTACAGGTCCTGTAGATCCTCTCTGAACAGTTTAGCACTCACAGACATTCTTTTGTAATAAAACTGCTTAAGTTTGTCTTTGAAGGTTCTAGGGTTAGCAGCATTTAGAGTGCTAGCTGGGATCTCATTAAGCCACAGTGGGGCACGGTAGGAGAAGGATCTTTGACCAAGAGCTGTCCTTCGGAATGGGACACAGAATGGGTGAAGTTCTTTATTCCTGGTCCTGTACATGGAGTTGGTTAAGGTAATCAGGTTTGTGATGTAGGGAGGAGTTAGGCCTAGCATGGCTTTCCTACCTAGGGGCACTACTGGTATGAAATTCTATTCTTGAGGCTCAATATGTTTGCTTGTTCATAGAGTACACAGGTGAGCACAAGCCGGTCAGCATCTCGTAACAGTCTGCAGAACTTGTTTAGAGCCCTGCCTACCCTCTTGAGGGTATCAGTTGCTGCTCCATAGGCCACCAGGCCATAGTCAACCACAGAGAAAATGCAACTGTTTATGGAGAGCCTGACAGCATTGGTAGTGAGGCCTTTCCTGTGCCAGTAAAGTACCCCGAGTTTAGTATTTACTGCCTTCACAACCTGGTCAATATGCTGGCCATAAGAGAGAATATCATCTATTATTACTCCTAGGTATTTAAAGGAATGAACCTGTTCTAGGGGTGTAATCTGGTGTAAGCTTTTACAGCAACTAGTTCCTTACACAATGTACCAACTTGGGCTCCACCCCTAAACTGCCCAGTTTCCTTCTAAGCCTCCTATGTGGTATAGTGTTGAAGGCCTTGCTGAAGTCTAAGTAGGCCATGTCCATCGCCCCACCCTAATACACTTCCCTGACCACCCAGTCAAAGAAATCGATCAGGTTCCTCTGACGTGATCCCCAACCCCCACCCCATGAATCCATGCTGTCTCGGGTATTGTAACCCACTGGATTCAAGATATTCCACTAGTCTTTCTTTTAATAGCATTTCCATTACCTTCTGCACCACTGATGTCAGACCCACCGGCCTATAGTGGCCAGCCTCCTCCCTGCAGCAGCTCATATGGAGCAGGACTACATCTACCCTCCTCTGTTCATCTGAAACCATTCCCATTTCCAGTGAGCTGTTAAACAGGGCTGTCAGAGGTGCAGCCAGCAGCTCCCTGTGCTCCTTAAGCACCCTTGCATGTACCCCAACCGGCTCCATAGCAATATCCACTTTCAGATTTGCAAATCCTCTCAGGACTCTTTTTTTTCTCTACGAATGGACTTGTGCCACCTCTGTCCTCCAGTGTTCCTGCTGCGTCTATGTGGTACAGCCCCCTCACCCTCCACTGTGAAGACTGAGCAGAAGTGTATGTTCAGGACTTCTGCTTTTTCCTGATCCTCTTCTGCACAATCTGCCCTTGCCCTTCTTACCCTCAGTATCCCTTCTCTTGTCTTCATCTTTCTGCTTCTGTACCTGAAGTAGGTCTTGTCCTTGTTAGTTACCCCTTTAGTCAGCCTTTCCTCTGTTTGTGCCTCTGCACCCCTCACTGTCTTCCATGCTTCCCTCTGCTTAACCTGGTACACTTCCCTGTCCTCTTCCCTCTGCATCTCTTTGTACCTCCTGAACGCCACCCCTTTAGCCTCTACCTTTGCAGCCACGTCCCTTGAGACAGTGTTCTCTTTTTCCTCCTGTTTTTGCTCACTTCCTTTGTGCAAAGGTTTGTTGCCTTCACTATGCCATCCCTTAACTTGTTCCACTGTTCCTCCACCCCACTCTGGAAATCTCTCCTCTGGGTCATCTTTGAGGAATTCAGCCTTTTTTAAAATCTGCCCTCCTTATAAGGCCCTACACGGACTTGGCCCTGGTTACCTGGCTGATCTCCTAACACCTGCCACCTTAGCCCGCTCCCTCCGCTCCTCGACCAGGGGCCTCCTTGAAGTTCCTAGAACCAGACTTAGAACATCCGGTGACCAGGCCTTCAGTGTCACTGGGCCAGTCTTATGGAACTCTCTTTCAACTGTTCTCAGGGAGGCTTCGTCGGTTGAGAGGTTTAAGAGTGGTTTGAAGGCCTACTTTTTTTCCTATGGCTTTCCCCACTGAACCAGCCCTAAGAAACTGCCAGGCCAAATGCTAATTGCTGTATCTGAAGATTTTATTATTCATCTGATGTGTTTTGTTTATGTTGTATATCTTTTATTCAATTACCCTGCTTGTTTTATGTAAGGCACCCAGAGCCTCCAGGATTGGGCGCCATATAAATAAACTTTGCTTTGCCTTCTGATGTCCAGGACCCTCATCCTTGTGTGGTTCATATCTGCCGCCATCTTTAAGTTAAACCACACTATATAGCGATCACTGCTTCCCAGGTGACATCCCACCTTGACATTTGTAATACTGTCCCTGTTTGTGAACAGCAGGTCCAGTTTTGCCCTGTCCTGAGTTGGCTCTTCAAATAGTTTCCTGTGAAATGCCCCCTGCAGGGAGTCTGGGATGGCCCGGCTTCTAAGTCCTAGCCAAGGTTGCAGCTGGGAGTCTCCAATCTACATCCAGAAGATTGAAATCCCCCACCAGCAGCAACTCCCCCTTTTTTGCCACTGTGGTAATGGCTTCCTCTAGTACCTTATCCATTTCCTTCCCCTGTGTTGGAGGTCTGTTTATCACCCAGTGTGAATAACGGCTCCAGCTCTTGTCTCCAGGGTGACCCACAGCATCTCCAACCCATCCTTTACCCTTAGGTTCCCTTGTACTTCCACTGCTCTGATACCCTTCCGCACACAGAGCACAACCCCTCCACCCTTTCTCCCATCCCTATGCCTTCTAAACTGAGTCTAGCCTGGTATGGCCATGTTCCAGTCATGGTTCTGTGTACACCATGACTCCGGTCTGCTTCTGCCATGATGGCCCCCAGGTCAGTAATTTTATTTATAAGACTCCTTGCGACGACACACATGGCTCTCCACACCTTGCTCCCACCCTTTCTGAAACCTCCCTTCCCCTTCTCCTGCCTTTGCTGCCACTTGAAACTTACCTCACTCCCCCCTCGCTACTCTCTCTGTGCCATGACACCTCAAGATCTTTTTTCCACATCTTCTATTCTTTTCCCCCCTTCTATGCCCCTTTGTTTCCTCCCCTTGGGCCATTTTTTCCATTGCTACAAGCTATGTGTGTGTGTGGGTGGGGGGGGGAGTTAATGTTCACCTTGGTAATACCACCACCCATCTCAGCTAGTGTAAATGTTCATCAAAATAACACTTAAACCTTCCACTGAGGACTGCGGTCCCTTCCTAGAAGGATGCAGACCATCACCTCTGTATAGACCCATATCCCTCCAGGTTGGCCCCCAGTCCCCAATGATAACGAACCTTCCACCCTGCACCACTCCTTCAACAAACAGCTGAAGCTCCCGGTAGGGAGTACCCTATCCATTTCATGGCCATTGACAGTAGCACCTTGGCGAATGCCACTGTTCCTGCTACCTACCTTAGGCCCCTCCTCAATTTCCTGAACTCTCTCTGTACTGTCCCAGCCCCATTTCTTGCCAGGTTATTAGTCCCCAGGTGGACAATGACATCCAGCTCCCCCACCCTGCCCTGCTGCTTTAGTGATCCTTAGGAGCTGCTGATCATCCCCTGAGCTGAGGTAAAGTAAGCACCTAACCTCCCTCTCTCCACCCCTTCCTGCTTCCAAATCTATCTCTCTCACAACTGAGTCCCCAACAGATGCTGCTTTCTCCTCTGCTAGGGTCCTTGACCTCCCACTTTGGGGCTTCCTCCTCACCACTTGAGTCACCAGGGCTAGCTACAGGCCACAAAACCTAATCTCTAACATGAAGAGCATTAATGAACTACGGCACAAAAAGTACAGCAAGGATCGCCATCTTGGGTTGCAAAGCAGTGCATAATGAAGATTATAAAATGGGGTACAAAGAACACTGGCTGCTGATTAGCTGACACAGCCTAAAGCTGGTAGGAAGGAAGATATAGGAGGGAAGTGAGGAAGCACTTCTTCACAGAAAGGGTGGTCTCGGCCTGGAAAGAGCTGCCGGAAGGGGTCATGGCAGCAAAAACAGTGGGTTCATTTAAAAATGCCCAGGACAAACACAGAGGAAAGTCATGGGTCACAAGAAAAGGGAAAGGAAGGGGAGAGGAGGGAGTAGAGGCACTACAGCAGGGGTAAAGTAGAACCCCCCCCCCCAAAATAAAATCGGGCAGACTAGATAGACAAGGTGGTCTTCTTCTGCTGGCAACTTCTTATGTTCTTATGTTCTATTATTGTTATTTGCACTTGCATCTTGCTGAACTGTTTTTTCACTGCTTGCACTTTATTTTTTTAAACGCTTCTGTACTGCTGTTTTTGATCTATTGTAGCCCCTTTCCCTTTTCCCTGTTTTGCACATGGAAACGAGCCCTGACTCAGCGTGCCTTCCCAGTTACCAATTTTCAAATTAAAAAAATGAAACGCAGGAGTTAAAGGGTTACAATACTTGCATTTTGTTTATGTTGTACTGCCACCTAGTGGTCGATTCTTTTAATGACAGCTTTACTGTTCTAATAAAGTTCAGTTCAGACATTGTCACTGTTGCTACTGATGTGCAGTTTGCTGTTTCAGTCCCTCCTGATTTTATAAGCAAAACATTACGACAACTGCTGGGAAAAAAAACAAGATCTACCTACATCATCTTCATCTATCGAGTAAATGTAGGACTGTAAATTTATGTTCTGGCCCACCTTTGTAAGAAACTGTCTTGCAAGGAATTTTTCAAAAGGTGAGGCGCAGCTGCAGCAGCCCGGTTTTGCATTATGTTTTATAAATGAACCACCTATCATATTATCTATTGTTATTTGTAGCAAAAAAAATATATATATTTTTTTAAGTAAAGAACAAACACAGATGAGCTGTCTTCTGGAGAAGGAAAACATTTTTTTACTTTGTGTTTACTGGAATTTCCACAATACACTGACATACCATGCCCTGCACAGGGAACAAAACAAGAGGCAGCTGGTGCTAATTAGCACCTGCAAATTCCATAGTAGCACCTGGTGCTCTCAATAAGCGAGGATCAATGGTGCTAGCTGCAGCACTTTCAGGGCAGCTTTGGGGGTGAACTGCAGAGAACATGTGTCGTGCTGGAGATGGAGAGGTGTCTTGTAGCTGCTTGGACGGTGTCTCGACAACATAACAGTAAACACTTCTCAGAACATTAACTGGAGATGCTCTGCATGTCAACTGGAGATGGGGTGGACTTGCAGCTGCAGTGATCTAGTTGCAAAAAAAACATTATTACTTTCGTACCAATGTAGTGAGGTACCGAATGGGCAGGCAGGTGGCAAAAAGTCTTACACTCTGTCTTATGAAGCTGTAGCAGATCAGTCCTGAAATAAAAGATTGGTGCCAATCTGTTAGTGTAGTGAGAATTGCATTTTTTATCATTTGATATCCTTCCATCTATGACATTCCAAAGCATTTTATGTGCGTTAATGTCAGCTCCTGGCTTTGCCCAAGTAGATCCTGGTCTGCTGGAAAATGCCGCTACCCAGGAGCTATTCATGGCTCTTGCCTGCCAGGTCCTTGTTTTGGCCCCTGCCCCCAGCAAATTGAAAACAAAGTCAGAGTCAAAACTAAAAATGACCAAATCTTGTCCATTCAGTCTCAGTAAGGATGACACCAAGGAGAAATGGTCAAATGTCTGAAAGATGAAAAAGCCAAACCTTAAAATGATCAAATATTGTCCGTTCAGTATCAGTAAGGTGACACCAAGGAGAAATGGTCAAATGTCTGAAAGATGACAAGGACAAAGTTGCTTATTACAGAATAATTTTAAAGAAGTCTAGAGCATCTCTACAGCTCCCAGTATTCCCTTCAGGAGATTTATGGGAAGTTGCACAGGTTTTCAGTAAACCAACACAAAATACATAAAGAATTAAGGCCCCCATTAACCCACTTTAGATTACTCCCCTCCCCCCAATATTAATTGCCTACCGGCTCCAGAAGGGTGGGAAGGAGGCAACATGTAGGACACTTATTTATTGAAAATTTTGGAGAATGCCATTGAGGACAAGTGCTCTTTTACAAAGGTTCCATTTCAATGACAGAGCTTACAAGTAGGGATGCTATGGTATAAAATTCTGACGGTATGATAACTGTCACATGTAACACCATGGTTTTCGTCATACCGATAAGTATCGTATACTGGTATTACATAAGTAATTTTTGTACAAAAAAGAAGCCTTCTCAAGCTCTTGCATCAAGGATAGTTGGCATGGAATGGGTAAAATCACACATACCCCCATAATGCAAAGCATTGTGGGCTATATATGCAAATCACCACAAAATATTATGCTGGTTCAATTTTAAGCAGATATGCATGGTGCCAAAAGCCGCTCACACAGTCTGCAAAGGATGCCAACAAAAGACACAGACACGTGTTTCGTGCCACCAGGGCTCATCAGTGTGCCTTGTTTGTATGACTCCCCATGGAAGGGGCAGCTGTCCCTGAAAACACAGAAACAAAACTAGTTGAAAGATCTCAATACCACAGTATATCGTGAACCACTATCATTGCGATATCGGAAACTGTCCACAGTATAAATACCGTGGCTTCCACTACCGTACTATACCGTAAAACCATGATAGTGTGACATCCCTAATTACAAGGCAACATAACAAATACAATAAATGAGTTCCAGTGGAATGAAGTCAAACAAGTACAAATATACTCGAACAACTACAAATGAATTGGCTAGGTCAAATGCATACAATTTTACAATAAGGCAGGTAGACAAAATCAGTGTAAAACAAGCAAAGTAATGGTACATGGACACAGACACACACACCGCAGATATACAACTATAGGCAGAGTTAAATGCACAGCTATATAGTAGACAGATCAAAAGGTTCACTTAAATGTACCATTAAACAAACAATAACAGCCATTGTTTTGAATAAGAACTCTAACAGTAAGGCACTTATTGCAACAACATTAATATTACACTAAAACACTGTAATACCGTAAATACCCAGTCGGAGAAACAAAGAGCCAAAGTATCAAAGTGAACACAGTTATTGCTAAAATACGCAGTCAGCAGCCTCATCAGGAAGGTTCTGGTCCTCGGCCTTTGGTATTAGTAGCCTACAAACAAAATGATGGTCCACCTCTGACTTGGTGAACAAATATCACTCTGCACCCACCACCACATGGGGACACACAGGGAGCACAAATTGTACCTCTTGTTTTGAGACACTGCTTTTTCACACACTTGCAGTGCTATGGCAACATGTCTGTATACACGGAAAAAGAAGTATCCAGTCCAAAGCAGTTCAGCCTTTAAACTGTGCCACCCACAGGAGTACAGGCATCCATTTGGACAGTGTACTGATGATTGTAGTTGGCGGTTGTGCATCATCCTTATTTTTAGCCCAAACAGAGGTCCTAATGGCTCACTGCACTGTGACCCCTGCGACTGGAGACAATACAGCCACCTCTTGTGTAACATGAGCATGAAGCTCCTCAGGCAAGTTAGTGGAATCAAAACAGGGTGGCGGCAAGCCCACCACCTGAACATTCTGCTGCCGAACAATGTACTCAGGGGTCTCCACTTGTGCTTTAAGTAAGCAACAACAGATGATGGGGTGTTGGTTATGCTGTGATAAACACACCCCTAGGGGCGTAGTGAAGCAGCAGGCCATAGGCCGAGTGCCTTACTGCTCCTAGAAGTACTTTTATCACATCATAACAAACACCCGGAGCATGTTACAACACTTAAAAATGGGTTTTGCCACATTTCTTTGTAATGTTTTTTTAGCGATAAGAAAAAATGTTGAAATACTGTCAATTGTACAAAACATTCCCTCCGTCGATGGTGTGCCACTGGGGCACTAGTGTGCCTACTCATACTGCTACACGTGAACTGATTTTTTTTTTAAATAACTGTATATTTTTTATTATTAACTTTATTTTTTTGTTTCTGCTGTTGATGTGCAAACTTTACAGGCCAGGAGGGACAGCTTCAGAGTGCTGTCCAGCTAAAATAGTGTGTTAAGGGCTGGGAGGGACAGCATGTGAGAGTGGTCAGCCTGAGTGAGATTTGCCAGCAAGGAAAGCGAGAGAGTGGCATGCTGTCTAATGTGATTGAGGTTAGTGAGAGCTGCAAGAGTGGCATGCTGTCTAGTGCAATTGGCAGGCCTGTTAAGGAGCACTGAGTAAATACAGAGTGTGACACTTGGACAGCTGGTTCAGATTACTCTATGATTTTTGTAATATAAATAAAATGTAGTGTGATTGTCTGTCATGAGAAGTCCTGTGCTCCTGGGATGCCCCCCAAAGTATCACTTCAAAGGACAGGATAATGTTACAAAGCAGATTTCTGTAACATGATTAACTTCCAAAGACTCACATTTTATGGTCTTGTCGTTGAGCTGTGCTTCTTTGAAGACCAGGAACTAAAATATCCATGTTATGACGTCTTCAGAGGAAGCCCAGTTAATTTCACCTGGTGTTACAAAGCATATTACACCTCAGTGAGATCTGGCAGAGTTAGTCATAGAAAGTCCTTTGATGTCTTTGAAAAGCAGGAAAGCACACCAGATCAAAGAGGAGCAGGAAACCACTCCAGGTCAAAGAGTCATATTGAAAATAAGTTTTTGCTTATGTCATCTTATTTAAAATACCTCCTGAGTGATAAGACATCCTAGTTGTATAATTTTTAATAAACAGAGGAGGAGCTAAGTGACATCACGGAGGAGGCAGGTTCAAAGAAGTTTTTTAACTATGCTGTGGCTGACCTTTAGAGACATTCTTTGTTTGGACTCTCTGAAGCAACATTTACTTCAAGCACTGTTAGAAGATATACATTAGATAGACAAGTCTAATTGTTTGGTGGTAGGAATTTGTTTGCATTTTTTAAACCTTATTCATTTAAGTGATTACATACATTGTGATATATTGTTCTGTATTTACATGTTACATTTTTATCTATTTTAAAGTAAACCTCTATTTTAAAGAGACTGCTTGGTGTGCCTTCGAAATTCTTTCTTTGACAAGTGAAGCATATATGGTTAAAGTTGACACTGTGCATAAGCTTAAGGGTAATACCAAACTGGGAAAAGCTATGAGTTTATCCGAGGTCTTTCACAGAGTTTTTAAGGGTTCATTTTGTACACCTGGTTAGGTGCCTGTAGGTGAAAGATATCTGGCATCCCCCAAAGAGCAGAATTATCTGAGCCTGTACATTGGGTACGCTAGCAAGAGGTTCACAGTTTGAAACCCTCCAGAACTTGAGACCAAAGGTGATTTGAACCCACAAAACAGACAGGAGGGTTACACTGTTCACAATACTGCGCTTGGAGGTTGGCACTGTGGGAGCAGAGGGCCTGACCTGCTGAGTGGGGTTGTGACACAGAGCACGTCACAAAAATAAGCTAATAATGTGACTCTTTAAAATGACATTTTTTGGGTGTTTCTGTTGTCAAAAAGAAGTTGTGGGTGAAAGCGAGTGGGTCACTAAGGACAAAAAATTGGCTGCCAATGATTTTTTTTAAATTCGATCTGTGGCACATGAATATCTGTAGTAAACAGGACACAGGTACTGGAGCTTTTTCTCTTTTTTTTTTTTTTACCTGTGGTTTATTTAACCCAAAAAAAAAAAAAAAAAAAAGGACAAGGTTAGAATCAGTGTGTCCCTACCCACATTTGAAGCAAGCAATAATACCCGACAGAGTGGGCAGTACCAGAGCACCCAGTGTTGTAATGAGGCCCAACGTCGCAGGCGGAGGGCCTTGTAGCCCCTGGAAGGTCCGGTATTGCCCATACCACCCACCCTGGAGGGTATTATTGCACTTAGAAAATGGGCTATACCTAGAAGTAACATTTTTTATTGAAATTAAATAAAAGTTTTAAAACAAGTATAATAAATGTTAGGGAACAGGAGACTATGTTTCAGTAAAAGTCTTAGCTGCCCCATGGTTTCATGGGAGTTGTAGTTTGTTCTAGGGGCTGCTGTGTAGCTGACGGTGCTGACAGCGGATGATAGGAGAGAAAGTCAAACAGGATGTTACTACTAAGATGAGTTTTTTTTTTTACTATAACAAACTGTTACACTTGAAGACTTTCAACAGCCAGGTATGGGTGAACAATGGCAGAAATAGGTTGCAGACTTGCGGCTTATTAGCGAGTTCAGGGAAGAGAGGAGCGGGACTTTGGTACAATGGTTGCCTGAGATGGAGTTGCACTGCTGAGTAGCGGAAGTTGTGAGAGCGGGCAGGGGATTGGAAGTTGGGTGTCATGCCAGCGCCGGAGTCAGGTTTATTAAAAAAAAAAAAATTGTTTTTTAGTTGTTTTTAAAAATACTTATGTAATTGTTTTAATTACCATCAGTATGGACTGGTTTGAGGACTGAGTGTGCGGAGAGCTTATCGCTCTCTCTCTTCACTAAGCATACAGTAAAAAAAGGCAGCAGTGGAATTTTGAAAATTTAACTGGCACAAGGATTCCAGTTTGTCCTTTTGGCATGGCAAGCTGGCACTTTTTATTTCTTGGTCGACTATTGTAAGTTAATATACCCTCTTGGCAGGAGTACCAGTCAATCAGACAACAGGAAATAAAAAGCCAATTTTCTAATGTATTTTAAATCCTTGATCTTTGCTGCACTAAACTCTGCCTGTTATCACTCACACTCCTGCAGATCAGCAGTGGGGATCGTGTTCTCTGAAATTCTGTTGTCCATAAGATATGAAATTCTTGAAAACAACTACACTCCCACTTGGGCATGTAAGCAGCAAGTGTACATACCTAAGGAACTATTTACATGCTAGATGCTGCAGATTATAAGAATGGCTCACTGTTGCTTTTAGTTTTCTCCTGGAGGCTGATTCCCTCCCTTTCTCTTTCTTTCTCTGCTGCAGACCCTGCAGTCTGCTTTTCTTTTTTTAACTATCAGTCAGTGTCTGTAGTATTATTCTTTAGAATATTTCAGTGAGACAACAGCAGTTTTTTCATTCTGAAATGAGCTTTTAAGAGCTTTGAATGTACAGCTGCCTCAAGTCCTCTCCACCCTCCCTGCCCTCCTATCTCAGTATTTTTTTAACTCACTGGCTGTTACTGACATTATCTCTTAAAGAGCTTCATTTTATTGTAAAAGTGCTCTTTGTTTGTTTGTAAAGTGGAAGGGAAAGCCTGTGTTGTTAACTTGCTCCCTTAAGTGAGAGAGACCTGCCTCACTCTCCCTCTCTAACTCACTCAAGTTGACCAGGAACAAACAAGTAAGAGCTATTAAAAGAACTTTTTTTAGTGGGTTTGTTTGTATGTCTCTGGAAATAAGGACTTAGCAGTCCAATCATGATCGCTGACTGCAATGTGGTCCCTCGGTAAGTGCGCGCCTCGATGCACAACCTGTCTTACCAACTAAACAGGATAGAATGGCACACTTTGCAGGTACCATGGGTCACACCGTAAGAAGGGGGCAGGTGAACTTTAGAAGACATTCACCAACTGGTGTCTCTGGCTGCTGCAACCCAACTCCTTCCCCAATGGATCAATCCCTCAAATCTTCACTGGCTCTGTCAGTGCTAATAAGGCTGTCCATCAGAGGCAGGGAAGGGACTGTCAGCTTGCTCATCTCGTCATCTGCTTCTCACCTCACTGTACTTCATCTCGTGATCGCGGATGTCAGCACTCCGGCAGCCCCCCACCCCACAATGATGTTGACGTTATTAAAAAAAAAAAAGACATGGGGATAAAACAAAAAGACAGAAAGGACAAAACGAGACTCAGTGCACTAACACCTTAGTGCCTCACTGGGCAGGCACTGAGTAACAATGGGTGTCCTGAGACAAAAGTGCCTACCCTGGGGCACCTAAGGTATAGGAATTTCGCACCCTAGTTATCCATATCATTCCTTTGGTTTTCCATCCATGCCTGCAAGTCTTTGGTTTTGTCCACCTTTTGGTGTAGTTGCTGTAGCAAAATTAATACTGTGTACGTGCTTTCAGACGTTCTGCTGAGCTGTTCCTCCATGTTCAGCAGAACTCGTAGCTGGCTGTGGAAAGACCCTCATCCCCTTTCCACCATGCTTTTGCTGGTCTTCTTCTGAACCCATTCAGTCCATAAACAAACCTTCCTGCCTGATATCATAATTCCAATAATAAATGATAAGAAATGTACTTTGTAGTAAATTATAACTATGATTCAGCAGGAGCTTACAGAAACAGTGTCCGTGTGATGGCTGCTCCACAGCACTCCAGAAGCAAGAGCTGCACAGGCAGAAATGTTACTGTGATGACCCAAAGGTTTATGTCAAAAATGTACTCTTCAGGAAGGACCCAGGGGTCTGAAAGGCATTAATGATGTGGCATCTCTTTCCCTGCCAAGCTGGTTGGAAGTGGTTTTGTAGCACTGGGGTTTTATGAACAAACCTTTGGTTCACAGTAAAGTTTCTGTATGTAGGATTCATTTTTCCATGTGTAACCTGCTCCAGAGGACACCTGTAGCCAGTTATTTTCTATTTCCTACATCCCTTTCTGGGACTGTTTGAAACTCACCCGTGTGTAGGGTTGCCAACATTAGATTTAAAAAAATAAGGGACATCCCCCCTGCCCCTTGCCCCTCTACCCCGGTGATTGATTGCTCCAAACTGGATGAAAGCAGAGGTTACTTAAGTTAGCACTCAAGATGGCTCCAAAAACATAGAAGGGCAGAAGCATTTTATTTATTTGAATATCAAATCAGATGACAGGATGGCCCAGTGTCTCCCTTTTCTGGGGCTGGCTCTTGGTACAGCAGGGTCCAAAAAGTGCTGCAGTACAATTCGATGCATAGTATGGTATGCACTATATAGTCTTGCCTCCCAAAGACTATACAAATGGAGTTACTAACTATAGTTGGACTGAACGTGGCAACAGTGCTAAATTGCTTATTTTGCCACTGCTAAACACAGTGCTTGTACCATGCTCAACCACTGAGAAAGAACCATGGGTGAAAAAATCAAACATGTCTCAGCCTTGCAGCTCAGAAACATTGTCTTACACTGGTGGCACACCATCATTCCTAAACAGTCAGTCACCCCCGTTATTAGTTTACAGTTTGCCTCCCGACCTCTCATTTGCCAAATGACTGCCTCCATGTTTGCTTCACAGTTAAAACATACAGCGTATGCTTTGCACATAAAGCAACAGAAAAACCCAGTCTCAGGCATTTCATATTCCTACAGTATGCAGTTTGTATCCCCCAACTTTCAGGTCTTCACATTCCTCTCTCTCCTTTCCAAAGAAATTCAGCCCCTTTTGTGCAGCACTTACTTTTATTGCTCAGCAGCAGTTCAGCACAGGCCAAAGACTCTATCACCACTCAGTCAGGGTGGGAGAGGGACCCAGGGTCCAGACTCCAGACTCTCCAAACCAGCTAGGATGCACAATGAGCTGTTACCCACTGCCACCGAACCCACATCCTTTGCTCCCACCATGTCCCAACTCAGAGGCTGATTCCTGTTCCCGACGCCTGTCCCTGATGATTTTTTTACCACTACCCACAAACTCCATCTCTGTCTCCAACTGACCACATACCTCAACAGGTCTTGGCAAGGCAACAACTTGCAGCTCCTCGCCCAGTAAACTAAAGTAATCCCTTGCTGTGGTGGACCAATGGATTAACCGAATGCGCACTGCACACCCAAGCAGCTCCAGTCAAGTCACAGCAGCAGGCAGTTGGCTTCTCTCCTACTCTCTCGATGACGTCCCCGGCGAGTCTGGCTACCCCGTGTCCCTCGTGCGAGTCACACATGCACACAGAGGCTCCTCGGCCGCTATGGATCTTGGGACACGTTTTTTTTTTCAACAGTACACAGTGCCACCAAAAAAATATGGGACGATAGGCGTTCCATATTAAATTCAAATGGGACAGGGAAATTTTGCCTTAAACACAAATACGGGACTGTTGGCAACCCTACCCGTGTGTGTAGCACATGTATATTTAAGACTTTTATATGTAAGTTGTTATGGACATGGATCAGGGAACAGTTTAAGTCTGGAATTATCTTGACTCATAGCAGAGGAGACACACTTAAAACAGTTTGGTAGAAACATGAAAAAGTCCATTGTCCACAACTTGGAATCACTGTCAGAGCAGCGCAGAAAGTTGCTTACAGCTCCATACACATCAGTTAAACTGTCAGCAGTATACCCAACCAGCTCATTTTATGGCAAGCCATTAGGGGCATAATTCACAATCTCTGGCTATATAGTAAAACACATACACTACATAGTGAAATACATATATCATATACTGAAATATATACATTATACAGTGAAATGCATACACAATGTAGTGAACCACATCCACTACCTACTGAAATACATACGTTTTTATTTCAATAGACATATTTCAATATAAAGTGTAGATGTTTCAATATATAGTATATTTGTTTCAGTAGACAGTGTATGTGCTTTTTTCAGTGTGTAGTGTATGCACTTCAATAGATAGTGTATGTATTTCAACATACAGTCTATTTGTCAGTATATAGTATATACAGATTTTTTAAATATATAGTGTATGTGTTACAATGTATGGAGTATTTGTTTCAGTAGATAGTTTATGTGGATGTTTCAGTCTGCAGTGTATGTCTCGCAATAGGTAGTGTATATGTTTTAGTACATAGTACATTTGTTTCAGTATATAGTGTATGTGGATTTTCAGTACTCAGTATGTAGATCTCAGTAGATAGTATATGTATTTCACTATATAATGTAAGCATTTCACCTATATAGCGCATGTGTTTCACTATAAGATATACGTATTTCGATATACAGTATATGTATTCCACTATATGATGTATATATTTCATTAGCTAGTGTATGTGGTTCACTACATTGTGTATGCATTTCACTATATGATGTATATATTTCACTATATGATATATGTATTTCACTATGTAGTGTATGTGTTTTACTATACAGCCAGAGATTATGAATTATGTCCCTAACAGCTTGCCATATCATTTCCCAACTTTTGATGTAACCTACAAGCTCTCGGCAGTTAATGAAACACTTGACTGCAGCTGTTCCCCAGTTTCTACACTCGGCCTGGATATGGACCACTGAACTGTCCAAGAAATGTTACTTTTTAACCCAGGAATCCACTAATATTATTACTTCTTGCAGTGCTTATTTCAGACAGCACTGCCCTGGAGCCAAATGGAATGTTATGCTAATGATGGAATCTTTAGCTCATGCAGTCAAATCAAAAGCTGCCCAGTTCAACTGCCTATATTCTAACCCTCCGATTTCTTCTCTCCACTGCAAAGACTAGACACCCTGGAGATTTTCTGTCTCACAAGTCATTCCTGAAGTGACATTCTATCAAAAAACCTTAAGTATTTTTTGATTTTATTCACAGCTGCCTAGTTTTAGTGTTTATTTTATTTTATTTTACCTCAGTAAGTGAATTTTAGTGTATTTTTAGTGCATTTTGCAGTTCCTCTTGGTTTCTGTGAGCCGGGGGTAACCAACTGTTGTTTACCTTAGATCAGAACTTTTAAGTTGTGTTCCAATCATTTTTACTGTATTTTTATTTCAAATTAAGAAGAAAATAGGAGCTTTCTATTTTAAAAATTGTTTAAAAGTTATTTAAAATGTTTAGAAGTGTTGCCAAGACAGACAAGCATGATTTATGCTTTGAACAACTATCTATGTTCTGAACAACATTTCTCTGTTGATTTTAAAAACTGCAAGTTTTTCCCTCCTAAGACACCTGAAAAACATCGGGAAAGACTGCAGAGAAAGTTTGAAGAGGGGTCCTTGGGCTCTGACCAGTCCACCCTCTCTAAATCTGTGGCTGAACCTTCCAGGGCCATAAACACCAGCCCTGATACGGGTGAGGGCCCTGGCAAGAGAGGCATTGAACTGACTGACTCCCTGGTGCCTTCCAAGAAACTGTAAAAGACTAAGCATACTGAGACTCTGGCTGGAAAGCCACAAGTGCCTACTACTGTACCTTCGCCTGCTGACCTGGCACAGGCTTTGAAAATCCTGCAAATCCTGCAGGGCTTTATACCCCCTCAGCCACCTGCTGGAGACCAAGAAGGGTTAACATCTGCCTCTGTTCTCCCTCCACTCTTGGAACAATTGGAGTATGAGGAACTAGAACAGTATGAGGCAGAGGAAGGAATCAAACCTTTGGTCTCTTCTGAACAGGAGCTTGGTTCACCCCCCCTCCCCAAGACCTACTGAGGATCATTACTCACAATTTTCCATTGTAAGGAAAATGATCTAGGAAAGAGATGCAAGATGAGGAGGAAGCTCAGTACATGGAGCTAAGGGGGTTAACACCCACTAGACAGCTCTTGCTTCCTATTTACAAGTTCTTTAAAAAGGGACATTGTAGAAATTCTCAAAGCACCTAACACTATCACAAAAGCGTGATAGGAAGTATCAAGGTCAGTACTCATCCTGAGCTCCAGGGAAAGAGCAGCAGGCTGCCTGTGAAAGGGCTAAAATGCCTCTGTTCTCACATCCTCCTGAGAAGGAATCCAGAAAAATTGACAGATGCCACCACCCCTGATATGGGTGAGGGCCCTGGCAAGAGAGGCATTGAACTGGCTGACTCCCTGGTGCCTGCCAAGAGACTGTAAAAGACTAAGCACACTGACACCCTGGCTGGAATGCCACAAGGGGCTCCTCAAGTGCCTGCTCCTACATCAATGCCCACTGACCTGCCACAAGCTTTGAAAACCATGCAAATGCTGCAGGGCTTTATACCTCAGGCATGCCAGTTTTCACGCCTATGCAGCACTGTACCAAAAGGTTCTCTGGCAGTCTGTGCTTGAGACTGCAGAATTTAGGCCTTCCATGCCAGTATCAGGATTATTAGAGATTGCTAGGCTAAGAATGGAAGCCTCTAAGTACCTATTCCAAATGCCAGCAGACATCAATGATACAGCTGCCAGGTGTGTGGCAGCTACTGTGGCTATGAGGAGGTTTGCCTGGTTTAGGATCACTAACCTCACTCAGGATACCCAGAGCTAGGCATAGATTTTTTTCCAGTCAAAAATAATTCACTTTCGGGTGAACAGACTGAGGCCTACATGAAAAAGGTGGATCAACACAAGGACACCCATTGCACTACTGCTGCTTTCACCCTCTTCCTCGGCATATGGAAGGGGTGACAGGGGTAGGGCTTCTTTTAGAAGACCCTTCTACCAGGTACAAACTGTGACACAGCAGCAGTACCAGCCACTGCAGGGTGGTTCCGTTAGAGCTAGAGGCAGAAGGGGATCCAGGCATGGCTCCCAATCTGCCCAACCTCAGCAACAGGCAAAACAAAATCCCTGACTTTCTCTTCAGGCAGCCTACCCAGTTTCTGTAGGGGGCAGACTGATTCACTACATCCAGGAATGGTTAAAGAGCACCACAGATAAGTGGGTTTTGGAAGTTGTGAGTCAGGAGTTTGTCCCCAAGTTTCAAATCCCTTCCTCCTTTAAGAACAAGACTGTTCAGGGCAGTTCCTTTCACAGAAAGACAGCTGCTGTAACAGGAGGTTCAGACTCTGCTCTTATCAAGGGCAATAGAGCCTGTTCTTTCCAGATAAAAAGGACAAGGGTTTTATTCAAGGTATTCTCTGACAACAAAGAAAAATGGGGAGTGGCGGCCTATACTAGACCTCAGACTGCTTAACAAATACCTGGTAAAGCCCAGGTTCAAGATGCTCACACTGGCCATGATTCTGCTAACACTACAGAACAGAAACTGTCTAGCCTCCTTAGGTCTAAAGAACACATACTTCCATATTCCTATAAGGGAGTCACATAGAAAATATCTAACGTCAGACTCCCTTCAAGCCACTACCAGTTCTCAACACTACCTTTTGGTCTCACTTCAGCACCAAGAGTGTTTACCAAGTGCCTGGCAGTGGTGGTGCACACCTAAGAAGACTAGGAGTTTCAGTTTTTCCCTGCCTGGATGAGTGGCTAATTGTGGGAAAGTTTCACCAGCAGGTGAGAGAGCATCTACAGGTAACCCAGGATCTGTTGCAGTCCTTGGGGTTCCTCATCAACATAAAAAGTCAGTCCTAATCCCTGTACAGGTATTATAGTTCATAGGTGTGGAACTGATCACCATTGTGGGAAGAGCTTTCCTCCCTCAAGAGAGAGCAGACAGCATTCTGCACTTGCCCAGCTCATTTGTCTGAATGAGCCGAAGCCAGCTAGACAGGTTCTGCAATTGTTAGGCCACTTGGCCTTAGCAACAGGCACAGTCCTGGGTGCCAGGTTTCAAATGAGAGATGTTCAATTCAACCTCAGGGGACACTGGGGTCAGAGGTGGGACTCTTTCAAAACCCATCCCAGTAACAAAGGAGTTACTGCAGGCACTACAGTGGTGGAGGGAGCACATCACCCACGGCACATGGAGAAGTCCAGAATCACTCCAGCATATAAACCTGCTAGAGCTGAGAGCAGTTTATCTGGCCCTTTTGGCCTTCTCTCATTTGCTCCATGGAATGGTGGTACAAGTCAGAACAGACAGTACCACAACAGTGTACTACATCAACAAGCAGGGAGGGACAAGGTCCATTCCTCTCTGCACAGAGGCAATGAGAATCGGGAGTCTAGCTTACTCTCTCTCAATGCCTCTTTACAAGCAATTCTTCTGCCTGGCAAGGACAACAAGTTGGCAGATGCCTTGAGCAGAATAAACCAGGCCCATCACGAATGGACACTTAACAGGCATGTGGTGGGCGTTCTGTTCAGGAGGTGGGGCATCCCAGAGATGGCCTTGTTCTCATCCCACCAGAACCACCACCTACCTGTACTGCTGCAGGGCCCTGCCAAGGGAACAGTTTCTCATGGATGCCCTAATACTGGACTGGACAGGGAGGCATCTCTATACTTTTCCCCTTCCTCTACTACTCAGGGTGCTCACCAAGCTCAGATCACAGCCAGCCTCAGTGATCTTGATTGCCCAGACTGGGCCAGACAGCCTAGGTACTCCCTCTTGCTGTCTATGTCTGTGGCCAAACTGGTCTACCTTCCTCAGAGGCAGAACCTACCAACCTTTCTCCAAGGGAAGGTCATGTACCCCAACCTCAGGACCCTCAGACTTAAGGCATGGTTTGAGTATGCAGGTTTGCTACTCTCTGAAGGTGTCCTGGAGGTTCTTAGAGGGTATAGAAAACCCTCCACAAAGAAAACCTATGCCTCAAAGTGGGAAAGGTTTTCCATGTGGTGTGTGGATAATGGTATGGTTCCAGCTCAAGCTGGTACCAACCTTTCTGGACTATTTAACACATCTGCATTCCCAGGGTCAGCAACATTTAACACTAAGAGTGCATTTGGTCTCAGTATCAGCATACATTTCGACAGGAAAGGATGCCTCCTTGGCATCAAATCCTATCTTCAAGAGATTTTCAATGGGTTGGCCCAAATGTACCCCCCTTCACAGGGAACCAGTACCAGTTTGGGACCTAAACATTTGTATTGCTCAGCTTATGCTTCCCCTCTTCGAGCCCATGGTCTTTGCAGACCTCAAGTTTGTTTCTTGGAAAGCAGTTTTCCTGGTGGCCATCACATCTGCCAGAAGGATAAGTGATCTCCAAGCCCTGTGTATTGAAAAGGGTTATATCTATTTTCACAGGGACAAGGTAATGCTGAAAAGAAACAGGAAGTTCCTTCTCTAAAGTAGTCTCAGACTTTCATCTGAACCAGTCATATCACCTTGCCGGTCTTTTTCACTGAGCATCCTAGCTCAGGGGAATGTAGACTCCACAGTGTGGATGTAAAAAGGACTTTGAGTTATTACATAACTCACACCAGAGACCATAGAGAGGATAAACAACAGCTTTTCCTCACCTACGGAGAGGTAGGTAAAGGGAAACCTGCCACTGAAAGAACTATCTCTCAATGGATAGTTCAGTGTATCCAGTTTTGCTACTTGAAAGTAAGCAAGGAAGCCCCAGCCGAGCTCAGAGCTCATTCCACAAGGGGTACAGCTGCCACTACTGCAGCTGTCAGGAAGGTTCTCCTGCTGGAGATCTGTAAAGCAGGTACTTGGAGGTCAGTTCACACCTTTACAAAGCATTACAGCCTGGACACCCAGTCCAGAAGTGATGCCAGGTTCGGCACAGTAGTCCTGCAGAGTCTTTTTCCTAAGTAGGTTCTATGCTCACCTCCAAAGGTACTGCTTCACAGTCTGCAAGAAGTAATAATATTAGTGGAGTCCTGGAGTTAGAAGAAAAAATTACTCACCTGTAGTGATCGTTTCTTTCAACACGATCCACACATATTATTACTTTCCCATCCTTACCTCCCCTGCTAGAACCAAAAAGGCCTCTGTAACACTGACTATTAATCAGCTGGAAGGGTTTGCCACCTGTTGGCAGCCTGTTTTGATAGCCATGTAGGTTTTTTTCCCCCTTCTCAGGTGAATCTAACATTAAAAATGTTTTTTTCTGCTATTTACTGATTGTTCGTTGCCCCAGTTGGGGTCATTTTTTATATTAGTTCTCATTGGATATTAAAAGGATCTATTTGCAGGCTCCAAAGAAATCTGAGGGTTAGAATATAGGCAGTTGAACTGGGCAGCTTTAGAATTGAACGCATTAGCTAAAGATCCCATCATTAGCATAACATTCCATTTGGCTCCAGGGCAGTGCTGTCTGAAAGGAGCACTACAAGAAGTAATAATATTAGTGGATCCCGTTGGAAGAAACAAGATTACTACAGGTGAATAACTTTTTTTCTCTACCTGCTGGTGACTTTACGTGCCCTCCAGATTACATGTATTTCTTACTGCAGACTTATCTCAACCATTTCCTGTTGTTTGCTCCTCTGTACCTGGGCAACATTCCCCAAGCTATTCATTCCCATTTCATATTATTTTCCATGGGACCCCTCAAGGTGGGGGAACCATACAGACTTGAGATCCCAGGCAGGGAACCAGATGGAATGGGTGTTGCCAATGGTCCAGGGTAGGAATCCCCTAACAAACAGTCTTTCCCCAGCCCATGTTACCTGCTGAGGGCACCCATGTGGGTGCCAGATGGGGCAATGGCTAGACAGACCAGTATGCCATGCCCGTAGGAGATGCATGTCCACACATTACACCAACCATGCAGAGTGGGGACCTGGCATTTAACTGAAAGTGGAGCCCATCTAATGTCAACTAGGTGATACTCCTTTAGCCTGATTCAAAGATCTCTCCTAGCAGACCGGCATGTACTATTCCTTCTTACCATAATGGAGACTCTGCCTCTGAACTGGCATTGGGACTCACATGGTCCCCTACATGACACCTCTAAGAGGTAATTCCCCCTGACACTCACTGCCTATTTCTCTCTTGCACCTTCTTTCTCTTATTCCTCCTGCTTCACTCCTGCACTTCACCTCCTCTCCTCCCTCCCTCTTATGAACAGTAGCAATCACATGGCTTAGAGCTGACTGCCTGCAAATTAACCCTAGAATCATGGCAAAACAGAGGGGAAGCCTATAGATGGCAATGTGTCCTCAAATGGCAGGGAAGATACAAACAGTTTTTATTAGTGGTTTTGTAATTAATGACTCAAGTCAGTAAATATGGCTGCCACTAGTAGTTTTTAAAAATCTCTTCCACTGAAGTTACGTTTTGATTGTGCTTACTAGATTCGGACTGTGGCTGTATTAGTATGGTATTAGTATGTGTTCCTGATGGCAAATTGCACAGCACCACAGCAAGACGTTTAACATTTTCATGGCATGCATGGCAGCAGAACAGAACCTTTAACAATTTCAAAAACGCATCTCTGTTTAGGAATGAAAAACAAAAATGAAAAGACACATGAATGTATTTAAAAGAACAAAGTGCTGCACCAGTGTGTGGGCTGAAAACAAAACAAAAAGGTAATATTGCATGAATGCAGAAAATAAAGTTAGAATTGATGTTCCGACCATAGGTCTTCTTCAGGAGTTATCTATAAAAAGACAAAAGACCCACTCTGCTTTGCTCTCTTATAGATAATTCCTGAAGAAAACCTATGGTCTGAGTGTTGATTTTATTTTCCATTTTCAGCATGCATTTAATATCACCTTTGAGTGTAAAGCTTTAGCTAGAAGTACATTGTTACTAGAAAAATGTTATGGTGATATTTTCTGCTAACATTCACTGCTGCTTTAACTAAACACAAAATGCAGTGCACTTAGGAACAGGGGATGCACTGGCTGCCCGATTAGGTGGCGGATCACCTTTAAAGTTGGTTTACTGACTTATGAAGCCCTACATGGACTGGGCCCCAACTACTTGAAAGAGCTTCTTGTGCCTTACCGTCCTGTGCGGCAGTTGCGTTCGGCTGACAAGGGGTTGCTGGAGATGCCAAGGGTGTTTTTTAAATCTTCTGGGGCCCGTGCATTTATGCACGTGGCTCCAGCCCTTTGGAGTTCTCTACCCCATCAGCTTCGGGAATGCACGACTGTGGGAGGGGTTCAAACAGGCGCTGAAAACCTTTTTATGGTGCCATGCTTTTGGTGGCACCGAATAATTTAGATCCTCTACTATTTTGATAGTTATTTTATTCTTATGTTCACTGTTTTATCATGATTGCTTTTGTCTTATTGTAAAGCGCCTTGATGGCCTGAAAGGTGCTTGTGAGAAATCAAATTTATTATTATCATTATTGTTATTATTATAATAGTGTGGCATGGAACCTTGGGGGAGACTAGCCAGTGATTACTTTGACGTGGAACCTTTGTAAATGAGCAGGTCCTGCTCAAAGGTATTTGTAATCCTAGATTTCAATAAAATAAATTAAAAAAATAAAATTACTTAGATTGTAATTTTCCAGGCTGCCTGCCTGCAACCTCTGCACATTTTTGTTGGTTTTGTTTTCATTTCTAGTATTTTGAGTACTACAGGGTTAATACGACAACATGCATGGAAGCACGGGGAAACCTGAGCAGTGCAACCTTCCTTCTTTGTGCTCTCGTAGGCTTCTATTTACCGTGTCCCTCACTCAACCAAGGGTAATACTCTGTGAAGGAAGGGAACCCCAGCAGTGACTACACTCTTTAGGTCAAGTAAGCGAGGAGTTTGGTTTCCCTGAAACTTTCATGAGCTTGCAGTATTTTCTCATTATAAATCACTGATGGGATTTCAGCCAGTCAGCACTCAGAATCATAGGCTCTTATCCTGCATACTGTTGTCACCTTGTGCAGGAATTTAAAAGTGGAATGTTCCACTGCAGAGACGTGGGTGCTGTTACATTTGATTTTTCAGAAAAGAAAAAATAAAACATTAAATTAAAAATGTATTAGAAATAACTGTAACCAACTTGAGTGATTTATTACAGTGGCATGGTAGTGCACTATAGTTAGCATTGGGTAATTTTCAGCCTCATACATCTTACATGCTCTGTGAGGCGACTGCACAAAATATTTGCATTTTTGAAAGCTTGCAATCTGGCAAAGGATCTCTTGTGTGGAGAAACTGGGTTCAGAGGTTGTTTTTTTTACTAGACAGTGGCAATAAACATGAAAAAGGCACACTTTTTTTAAATGATGGAAATTCACACACCAAGGCCATTCACATATATAGATCAGCCCGAGGCACTTGAACTTCCATTCCCAGGGCTGAGGGAATAACAGTGAAGCTGCAATTGTTGCCACTCACACGACTTGCAGTCGGAACTCATCCCCATCAATGGTACTGTCACTGGTGTGTCTCTCCCCTTACTGTTAAATTCTTATTAAACCCCCAAAAAAACACAGTCAGATGCCCATGCCTGCCACAGGTGGTGTTGTCACTGCCTAGTGTCCCTCCCTACCACACAGATTCTCAGACACAGAGCTTTCATTATCAGCAGCCAGGAGTCCATTCCCACCATCGGTAGTGTCACTACCACAAACTGTTTTTATTTCTTACATTTTTTTTTTCTCAAAATTAAGTGCAAATCCACATCATGAGCTACATATGCAAATCACCACAGAATGTTATGCTGGTCCAACTTTAAGCAGAATTGCATGGTGCCGAAAAGCCTCTCACACAGTTTGCAAAGGGTGCTAACAGAAAACATAGACATGTGTTTCATCCTACCAGGACTCATCAGTATGCCTTATCTGTTTGACACCCTAGTGCAATGAACCAGCTACCACTAAGGCAGTGTGCCTGGGATATATTGTGGTGAACCCATTAAAATAAAAAACTATTTAAAAGACAAAGAACCTCTGTGCATAAACACTGAGGCAAGGGTTACCCCAAAGGGCATTTGGCTGGGAAGCCAAGTTTCAAGAAAATACAAAATCACACATGCCCCTACAATGCAAAGCATCATAGGCTACATATGCAAATCACCACAGAATGTTATGCTGGTCCAACTTTAAGCAGAATTGCATGGTGCCGAAAGGCCTCTCACACAGTTTGCAAAGGGTGCTAACAGAAGACATGGACACGTGTTTCGTCCTAACAGGACTCATCAGTATGCCTTATCTGTTTGACACCCCAGTGGAATGAACCAGCTACCCCTAAGGCAGTGTGCCTGGGATATATTGTGGTGAACCCATTAAAATAAAAAACTATTTAAAAGACAAAGAACCTCTGTGCATAAACACTGAGGCAAGGGTTACCCCAAAGGGCATTTGGCTGGGAAGCCAAGTTTCAAGAAAATACAAAATCACACATGCTAAGATAAGGCATACTGATGGGTCCTGGTAGGACGAAACACGTGTCTATGTCTTCTGTTAGCACCCTTTGCAAACTGTGTGAGAGGCCTTTGCACCATACAATTCTGCTTAAAGTTGGACCAGCATAACATTCTGTGGTGATTTGCATATGTAGCCCATGATGCTTTGCATTGTGGGGGCATGTGTGATTTTGTATTTTCTTGAAACTTGGCTTCCCAGCCAAATGCCTTTGGGTAACCCTGCCTCAGTGTTTGCACAGAGGTTCTTTGTCTTGCAAATCCACATGTTGTACATTACAAATGTAGTGCAAAATAGGGGTCTGACACAAATGCCGCACTAAGTGTGGTTGTAAATATGCTGTAAATAGGATTCATTACAAGATACATCGACAGAGTAGTGTTTAAAAAATGGCAAATAGCGTTTTTCATTCCCAATTTTTCTGTTTTTGCAGTAAGAAAGATAGCCTTACACTACCCTCTTCCCCATCACTGAACCCCCAAAAAAGATATCATATGTCTCTTGGCAGATGAATGGCCCTGCCCTCCCTCCCTCAATCAGCCGCCATGTAATGAATGAAACCACAACTGCACTGCTACAGAGTGCTGGAGCAGGGGAGAGTTATTTATTAAACTAAGCTGAGCCAGGGGAGGCTGGCAGGCTGTATGGTAGTTGTCAATGCACTGGCTTGGGAACCAGGAAATTGCAGGTTTAAGCCCCGCTTCAGTCAAATACTCACTGTGTGACACTGGGCAAGTCATTTAACCTCTCAGTGCTCCAGTCCACCCAGCTGCTAAAATGGGTAGAAGTACAGCAGGACTACAATGAAAACAAGATGTTGAATCTCTACTGAGTCATCCTGGGTAAATAAACTGTAAGAAAAGAAGTTTTTTTTGTTAAAGTAGACTTTGGGTGGGGGATTTCTACTGAACATTGGCGGGGGAGGGAGTCAGGGTACAGTATTACACAACATCTCTCACCCTCGCACTCAGAAGCAGGACACCTGTGCTGCTGGACATCACTGGACAGTGACAGCAGGACTCAGGAGACTGGAGGTAGGGCACTGGAGGGGAACACTAGAGCAGTCGGGTAAGAAATAAATGTAATGAAGAACTGTATTTTTTAATTAGGGCAACACAAGAGTTTTGAGGTAGGTGGGTGCAAGGATAGATGACAGTGGCTGTGGTGGTTGTTGGAGGGGGATGACTTTAAGTGTGTCTATTGTATGGAGTGTGCCTGGTGGGGTGCAGGTGTACTATAAGTGTGGCTGGCCTTGGGATGGCCCAAGGAGGGAAGCATCTGGAAGTTCCACGTAATATCAGTGGGGACAGGATCTGGGGTCTATTGAGGGAAGTGGTGTGGAGTTCATAGGGCCAATGATTTTCCATTTTCAATAATGGCCAATTTTGTGGGACAAAATCTTCAAATCTGCTTTTTTTTTTACTTTTTCCCCCAAACTGAGGGCTAATCAACATGTTTGGTACAACATATTGGCTTAAAATGGAGGTTTTGTATGAAACGGTGTGAAGTAGGGAAGTGTGCATGATAAAGTGATGCAAATGGAGTTTTTCCTGAAAAAATGAATCCAAGTGCTGGTTTAATAATGATAAATTCCATTTATCCACATTGAAAATGAAAAATCACTGGACCCGAGTTCCAGTGTGAGTGGCCCCATGCACAAAGTATTTTTATTTATTTATTTAAGATTAAGATGTACGCATTTGAGCCAGATGTCTGTTTTACAACGGTTCCAAGTCAGTGTAACATAGGACAGTACACATAATACAGGTAAGTTCAAATAGGCAACAAGACAGTAATAAGCAGATCCAGATCATTTGTCAGTTACAAAGTGCAAGAGGCATACAGCAGCACGACAACAGGTGTGGTACAAAGCTTGTTCGGTGCAGTACATCGCTTAATAAAGAACACTTGAAATACATAAGTGCAAGGTAGATAACAGTAGCAAGATATTGCGGTATAGTGTGTTGTATAATGCTGGTTTAGGTACTCATGTGTTCAATAGGTAGTAAATAAAGTAGTGATGCTCGGATAGTATCCAGACCAATCCAAATCTACCAGATACCTGCCCTTGCGGCAGGATAATGGATCTGGCCAGATACTATCACTATCTGCCCGTGGATCCGGCAATCAGATCTCGGGTTGGATCCTGCGTTATCTGGCATCGGATCCAGGGATCTGATGCCAGATCCCTGGATCTAGTGCCAGCGCCGGATCCCTGGATCTAGATAAAGCAGATCCGACCCGGGATCAGATCTCCATATTCAGCCAGATCCCAGGACAGATCCCACTTGAATAGTGCCTCCATCTGCTGGATCACTGGCAGATCCACGGTGGCACTATCTGTGCATCACTAAAGTAAAGCAGCAACATAGTATTAGGAGCTGTGAAACTCACAGTAGTAGGAGCAGTACATTCCATATAGATGCAGACCAGGTAGTGTACATTCCATTACTAGGTGGGTTGAATTAAGAGTAGCAGAAGGAGAGATTTATCAGGGGCGCATGTGGTTGACTCAGTAATGGGGGTGGTGGTGGCTGCCTGAGATGGCTTGGTCAGGAGGAAGGGTAGCTGACGGACAGCGATGAGCCAGGCGGTAGGCAGGGGAGGTGGGGATGTAGGTGCGAGCTTGGGAGGAGGTCATTTATGTGGTTCAGCAGGAGCCTACCATGGCTAGGTGGGGAAATCACAGTTAGTTGCTTGGGATAGAATACAGAGCTCTCTTTTAAAAGAGCCCAGCTTTCCGGTGTCGATGAGGGAGGCAGGGAGGTCATATAGCCACTGAGGTCCTTGGTAGGTCAGGGATCTCTGGGTAAAAGTGGTGCACTTAAACGGGACTTGGAGTGCACCCTTGGCTCTGCTTCTTGTTGTTTTTGAGGATCGAGCGCACTGGAAGATGCTTGCAATGGATTCGGGGGTGAGTCCTAGGAGGGCCTTTTTACCTAGCAGGCAATCCTGGTGTCTAGCCCTAAGACAAAGTGGGAGCCACCCAGCATCAGTGTAGAGTCGGCATGTATGTGTCAGGTAGTCTGCCCGCCCCAAGGACCAGCCTGCAGGCCTTGTTTAAGAACACTTTTATCCTCTTCATGGCAGTGTCAGCGCTCTAGATTACCAGCCCATAATCAATAGTGGACAGTACTGAGCTGCTAGTTACCAACTGCGGGGCCTCAGGGGACAGTGCATGCCTGTGTCTGTAAAAGATGCCAAACTTTACATTTGCAGTTTTTATGACATGGTCTAGAAGGACAAGGTGTCATCCAGGTGTATTCCTAAGTATTTGAATGAGCTAACTTGTTCCAGTGTTTCCTCTTTTTGGCTGAAAATGATCAGGGGGATGATTTTTTCCTTGGTCTGAGTCACTGTAAACAGCATGTCTTTAGTTTTTTTATAGTTAAGTAGAAGTCTGTTTTGAAAGAACCACTTTTCAAGTTTTTGAAAGCTGTCCTGTAGTGCTGTGGTTATTTGGGTCAGTTGCTTGCCAGGAACAGAGATCACAGCATTATCTGCATATAGCAGCATGCTTGCTGGGCAGGCACAGGGTAGGGAGTTTATGAACAAGCTGAAAAGCAGGAGGCCAAGTATGGACCCTTGGGTGACTCCAAGGGTCACCTCCCTTGGGTCAGATAGTGTTCCGTTTATTTACACACACTGTGTTCTGAGTGAAAGGTAGCTACCAAACCAAGATACAGTTTCAGGGGACAGGCCAAGGGTCAGTAGGTTAGTGAGGAGGAGCTGATGGTTCACTTTATCAAATGCTTTAGTGAGGTCCATGAATATGGACCCCACTGCCAGGCCATTGTCCAGTGCATCGTACAGGTGGTTAGTGAAGTCTATCAGTGCAGTCATGGTGCTACGTTTTTTTCCGAAACCCGTGTTGTGCACATAGGAGGTTGTACTTATTCAAGTAGTCAGTTAATTGGTCAGATACAATCCGCACAAGCATTTCTGAGAGAGGGAGTAGTACGGATATGGGCCTGTAGTTTGCCAAGCTGGTTCTTTCCCAATTTCTGAACGGGGGTGACAAGTGCTGACTTCCACCTATCTGGGAATACTCCTGTTCTTAGAGATAGGTTGAAAACTTTTGTAAGGGATGAAACTAGTTCATCAAGTATAAATGCTACAAGTTTTGTGTCAAACAGGTTGCGTCCAATCCTGGTTTTCCCTAAGATCCGCTTAATGTATTTTTTAGTATCAGCCCTGGATATTTGCTTGAAATAACATGGGAGTATGTTAGAGTTTTGGGAGGGGGGAGTTTCAAAGGGGGCGAGTTGATAGGTAGTCAGGGGCTAGTACAGTGCTTAAGTCAGTAAAGACAACATTAAAGGTGTCTGCTGTTTCTTTTGGTTCTTGTAGTGTGCCAGAGTGACGATCAGTTCTGGTGGTGTTTTGGGGTCCCTGCCGGTACACGTTTTTATGGAGTTCCAGAAATCTCTTCCGCTACCCCAGCTCCTGTCCAGTAGTTCTTTATAGTACTTGGCTTTAGACTTCCTTTTTAGCTTGGTACACTTATTTCTGGTCACCTTATAAGCACTGTAGTCAGCTGGCTTTCTGCCAGAGGTTGTCAAGGTAATGCATGAGCTCAATGAGGGAGCCCGAGAGTCAAGGATTGGTATTCCCTTTAACTTTCTTTGATTTGATTGGGTCAAAGATGTTACAGATATTGGTGAAGATAGTAGTGAAGTAGTCTAGGGCCAGATTTGCATAACTAGCACTGTCAAGGGGGGTCCAGTCAGCCCTATTTAGATACTGTTTAAAAGGATTGAGCTGTCCATTCCTTACTGAACTTTTTTGTGAGTTTAGGGGTGGGCTCCATTGATTTATTTGTCCATAAGCACATCATGGGGAGTGGTCGCTTAGTGAGTCCGGTAGGACAGATACATACGTGATGTGCTTGGGGCAACTGGAGAGCAGCCAGTTAATAAGGGAGGCTGTGCCAGTACGGTAGTTTCGTCTAGTGGCATGGGTTATCATTTACGTGAGATAGAGGCGAGAGATTTGGTCTTTTAAGGTGGAGGTATCTTGAGCCAGCCAGTTTGTGTTGATGTTTCCAACAACCAGTTCCCAGGTCCCAAGTATGCTACAGGACAGAGGCACTGTAACTGTAATGTTCATTCTAGAAATGAAATTGGATGGGTCAGTTGACCCACTGATTCCTGAAAAGGTGGGTCATTTCAGCAAAACTGGGGGCAAATTGAGCAATTTAATCAAGTGGTGCTGTTGTTAAAGCTGCTGCAATTATTAATTTCTAACAACAAAGAATGAGTCAGCAGACATAGTAAAACAGCCTAGCTAGAACAAAATGCCAGAAATGATAAAACTCATTTCTTATTCATCCTGTCACCGATTTAAAAACTGAATTCTAGCTGCACTATGAATACATTAAAAAAATTAAAAAACAGGGTAAGTCTATCCTCCTGAGCAAAAATTATATGACTGACCGAGTGTACTACAGAGGAGGCCACACAGCTCTGCCCCACACCCTGAAAAGGAGAAATCCACTTTAAAACTACTTTCACGGAGTCCCTGAAATTTGTACTTAATCCTGCAGTCTCTAGCTGATCTCCTGAGCCTGCTTAATTCCAATATTTTTTCCCCTCTAATGTAAAATCACACAATTTATTTATTTATTTTTTAATTTATGACTTTGGTAACCAGGTAGGTGCACTGAACCCAGGGATCGTTTTTAGGCACAACCCGAGCCACTTATAATGGCACAGAGTTAAAAATAGGCAACATTACATTGAAAGCAAGCTGTAACAAAAAAAAAGGTTACAATGGAACACAATTATGCAATGGTTGCAAAGATACAGAGATCCACAGGATCCAGTTGCAGAATACGAAGTCCAATATTCATATACATAATAGACATACATAACACATATGTTAGATATACATACATAGGAAACCAGCTAATGTACATTTGTGTAATTGGATGGAACTGGATAAGGCGGAGGGGAAGGGTGGGAGGTGGAGAATTGGAGGATCAGCGGGGGGTCATAAGGCATAAACTGGGCAGTCGGGCAAAGGAGGACTATCCAGGGAAGCAGTGGCAGGAGGAATTCTCCATGAGCCAGTCTTTGAGGTGGGATTTGAATAGGTAGTGTGTGCCGATAGAGCGAAGCTCAGCAGGCAGTTTATTCCACAGCGTGTGGGCTGCTGCCGACATGGCTCTACCACCCATATTGGTGGATACCCTGGGAACAGTTAGAGGAGGGGTGCTGTTTGAGCAAAGGCAGTGATGTTGAGCTCGGACCTTGAGGAGGGCTGCAAGGGGAGATTCCTGACCAGTGCGGATGGAGGTGCCAAGCATGCGGCAAAGGGCAAGGTTGAAACGGCCTTGCAGCGAGAGCCATTCGAGAGAATTGTAAAGGACACAGTGGTGGGTAGAGAAAGGTGCAAGCAAGGCAAATCGGCAGTCACTGTTGTAGGCAGAGAAGAGCTTAGCCATTAGGGTCATGGCCATCCTAGCATAGATAAGGAAGCAGTAGTCCAGTATAAGAAGAAGATTTCCCTGGATGATAGCAAGTCTGGGGTTGAGGTATTGCCAGAATCTATAGGCTGCACCTCATTTTTGGTGAAACCTATGAACTAAAGAGTTGATGTGTTCAGAGAAGGAGATGGAAAGGGAAAAGCAAGACACCCAAGTATTTGAAAGTACTGACATCCTCTAGGGCTTGGCCATCAAGGGAGATAATGTTAAGAGGGGAGTGAGTCGTCAATTTAGCAAGGGCTTGGATCCAAACAACATGGATTTAATTTTTTTGGTGTTTACCAGGAGGAGATTAGCTGCAAACCAGATGTGGGCTGCAGCATAGTTTTGAATGAGAACTGAAGAAATGTTGGCGGTGGATTTATCGCTGTAGAGGAGTACGAGGTCATCGGCATAGAGGAGGGAGTGACATCTGAGATTGCCCGAGGGAAGGGCATTAATAAATAAGGAGAATACGAGGGATCCCAGAATGGAGCCATGAGGGACCCCTGTCGAGACAAGGAGGGTAGGGGAGCAGGCAGGGCCAATACACATGACTTGAGAGCAGTCGGTAAGGAAGCTACTGAACCAGTTTGTTACCTCCTGAGAACAGCCAAGGCTACTTAGTTTGGAAAGAAGGAGGGCATGGTTGACCATATCGAAGGACTTGAAGAGGTCAATGAAGACTGCACCGGTGGCCTTACCCATATTGATATTCATAAGGATGTGGTCGGTCAGGAGTGAAAGGGCGGTGGTGGAATGGCTGTTGCAGAAACCATGCTGTTGACTACACAGGAGGTTGTACTTGCCTATGTGCTCAGCAAGTTGATTGTAAATCGCTTTCTCGAGTAATTTACTAAGGTGGAGGAGGATGGAGATTGGACGATAGTTATTGGTGTATTGGGGTCACCAGTTTTTTAAAATGGGATCACTTTGACGGTCTTCCAGGAGTTAACATGGAGGAGGTGCAAAGGGTGAGGTTAAAAATAAAGGTGAAAGGTTTGATGATGGCTGGCGAGATGAGCCTAAGGAAGATTGGGGATAGGCCATCCGCTCCGGGGAGCCATGATTGAGGAGGCTTTTGAGGAGCTTAGCGGTGTCAGCATTTGAGAGAGCTTTGAAGTAGAAAGAGGGGATTGGGGTATGGGTGGCAGTGCCATTGGAGGTTGGCAGGGGGTTCTGGTAGGGGGCAGAGCTGTTGGGCTGGCCATATGGGAGTTTATTCAGGTACATGTATAAGTTGGTGAATTTGCCATTGAAAGACCTAGCCACTTCTAGCGGGTCGGTAACCAGGCCATCAGGGGAGTCCAGGTGCAGGGCAGCCTTGCTGGAATGGGGGTTTAGAAGGGAGCTAACTGAATCCTAAAATTTCCTGAGGTCTCCAAGGTTAACCTTTTGGAGATTACAGAAATGCCTCTGCTTCAGGGATTTGGCAAGATGCTTACATACATTTCTCCTGTGCCTGTAGGCATCCCAGAGGGCAGGGAAGGGGGATGCCTTGTAGGTGGACCAAGTGCAATCCCTATCATTCTTGATGGTAAGGCGATCCTTAGTGACCCAGCGTAAGCAACCACCTCTGATTCATCTTGTATCGATAGGGAAATGTCGGTCCTGCAGAGTCATTAGGGTCTGTGTGAAAAGGGTTACTGCCGGAGTCACATCAGAAAGTGAGTAGAGAGCAGACCAGTCCAAAGACCAAGCCTCCCCAAAGAGGCTGGGGTGTTGGGGCTGCGGAAGTTTTGGAAGGACAGGTATTTGGGAGGGGGACATTTAAGTTTGGATGACCACAGGAGATAAGTCGGGGAGTGGTCACTAATGGAGTCTGCCATGGTGCCAGCATGCAGTACGTAATCATCCCCGTTCGGGAGGATCCAGTCCAGAAGGGTCTGAGTGGCTGTTCATGGGTTAAGTCTGGTGGGAAGTGTGATAGTTTGATTAGAAAAGATGTCTGCGGCTCTGACAATTCTGGAATGCTACAGCTCATTCATGACAGGTCGTGGTAGCGTGCTCAAGAATGCCACTTTTCAGATGTGGCTTTTGGCCAACTGAGACAGAATGGGGTCATGCTGCTTGTGTAGTGTGCCACTGGCGGGACCCAGTGGCCTAGAATGTGCGCTGTCATTGTCAGTACAAAATTGCGAACAGTGGTTGTTAAATTTATCTTTTTTAAAAAGTAAGGAAATTCATTGCAAAAACTACATTAAAGAGCTACTGACACCTCAAAGAAAACTTTAAAAACCATAATAATTAAGTACAATTCTTCCTGCATTCCATTTTTATTTTATATATTTCTCCTCCCAATTATTTCTTATAAAATTTGCATGAATATATAATCTTTATTCCTTAGACTTCCTTTAGAGTCCATCTGCCTCTATAGTTTACTCCCTACTTCAAGTCACAATCCTCTGTTGTGACATTACAGTCTGTTGCCATGGAAGTAACTGTGATATCCTAAACAGTGCTCTATGACTTCAGGAAGGGAGAAAGCACCAGGAATAGACAAACTCTTCAGGAGTAACTATCCTGTCTTAATACAGATGACCTCAGTAATAAATCATTGGGAGGAGGAATACAGCACAAATGGGAAATACAAGTGGTCTGTGTCTAAATATTAGGTTTTGTTAAAGTTCTCCTGAATGTGTCACCAGCTCTTTAAAGCACAGGGCTCTTGGTAGCTTTTTCCTCTTACACAGATGCGCAGACACTGATGGCAGAAAATGGCACTTGGTCCATTCAGTCTGCCCACCATACCTAAATATTCTGCCTTGCCCTAATGGCAATCCTTTTTTTTACTGTTCTGCTTCTTCTAACTAAAACCACCTGCCTGTCCCATCCCTGCTTGTAGCTGCCAACTGACTTGGCCTGTACCACTTCTTCCAGTAGCTTATTCCACTTATCTACCACTCTTTCCATGAAGAAATGCTTCTGGACTATGCACCCTCTAAGCTTTAGTGAATTCTCCCTCATCCCTGTGTTTGAACTCAAGCAGAATAGTTCCTTGGCGTCTACTCTATTTGTCCCATGCAGGTACTTGTATGTTTCAGTCATGTCACCCCCTTCCTTCCTTGTCTACAGGGTGTTCATGTTTAATTCCTCCAACCTCCCCTTGTATGTCAAATCCCCAAGGCCATGCAGTATTTCTATGGATTCACTATGGTGTGTCCAGCTATAGTGCATGCAAGTATTCAGAAGCCCACAGCGCATCCTAGACACCTTCCTCACTGACGGACAAGTGGCACAACTGGCTGTGTGTACATCAAGGATGCAGAGCCCCACATCGCAGAGAGCCCTGAAACATCAGTTAGGGTTGCATCTTAAAACATAAAAACTAGGGAAATGCAATGTCAGGGTAAACAGTCCAGTAAACCGTGATGAAATCTATGGTGTGATGTTCCTCAGGCTTTAAACGATCACACAATGCAGTGCTGGTGTTGCCCTATCTTTGGTACCATGTCTCCAAGCACTAGTGTGTGACTGGTGGGGAACTGGCTCAAGGATAAATAACAGAGAGTGGTAGTCAATGGGGTAGTATCTGCTGAAGGAGAGGTCACAAGTAGAGTTCCACAGGGATGGGTCTTAAGTCAGGTGCTATTTAACATGCTGGTTAGCAACACTGGCGAGGGTATCTAGGGCAAGCTTGTCCTCTTCGTGGATGACATGAAACTCGTCGGGAGGGTTGATAGTGCAGACGCACTTAGGGACTTACAAAAAGACCTCCATAGAATAAAATGATGGTCTAATGTACAGCAGCTGAGGTTTAATGCAAAAAAATGCAAAGTGATGCATCTAGGGAAAGGAAACCCGAAGACAGAATATTTGCTCAATGGAGTCAGGCTCAATACCTCACAGGAAGAAAGGGACTTGGGGGTCATCATATGTGACATGCTCAAGCAAACAAGCCAATGCAACAAAGCATGTAGCCAGGCAAATAGAATGCAGGGGTATATAGGAAGGGGATTCAACAGCAGGAGAAAAGAGGTGATCCGTCCCCCTCTATAGGTCCCTGGTGAGGCCACACCTGGAGTACTGTGTCCAGTTTTAGAGTCCTCACCTAAAGAAGGACAGGGATAGACTGGAAGTGTACAGAGAAGAGTGAAAAAGATGGTGCAGGGACTCCATGGGCTCTCATATGAGGTGTGCCTGATGTCACTAAACATGTAAACATTGCAGACAAGGAGGGAGAAAAGGGATATGACTGAGACATTCAGATTCATGAGAGGTATAAATAGAGTGCCCTATGCTGAACTATTCAAGAGGGTGGATAGCTCCACTACTAGAGGACACGAATGGAAGTTGAGGGGAGGAAGCTTTAGGAGGGATCTAAGGGAACACTACTTTACCAAGAGTAGTAGAACCATGGAATAGATTGCCAGCTGAGCTGGTGACAGCTTGGACTGTGACAGCGTTCAAGCTTGGGTGGAACAGAGCAAGGGAAAGATCTGTAACAGGGATGGACAAGTACCATAAACTAAGCCATGAAAGTCATGTAATTTCATTGGTCGAAACACAGAAAATGACAGCAGAAGAGAACCACTGGTTCATCCAGTCTGCTCATAAAACCCTAACAAACTCGGGACTGATTATCCATACAGGGTTCTAACCCACACTATCCACCGCCATGCTCCCCACCCTACTGCTACCACCATTTCATATGGCAGACAGTTCCATGGCTCCATCACCCTTTCTGTAAAATAAAACTTTCTCACATCCCTCTTGACCCCCCCCCACCAAGTCAGTTTCCACTTGTCCCCACGTTCTTGAGCCACTACTCACATTAAACACTTTTGTTTACACACCAGTCTATTATTTTATGCAAAAGAACAAGAGAAAGAGCCGCACAGAGGTATGGGTGCTCTAAGACCAAAGCTTTGGCAAACAGTAAAACAGATCTTGAGCACACCTAAATTGAACAAAAACTCTCCACACAAAGCAAGTAGAGAAAACTCTTTTCCTTTTACTGTAATATAACAAACAGCACAGCAACAGCAGGCATAAAGTGCATATAATACAGACACAGAAAAACTCTTCATGCATGTTTCATCTGATCACAGGCTTTGTCAAAGATAACTTACACCTAGTGTTGAACAGCTTAAATAACACTTATCTATAATCATGTGACTCACTACTTAAAACCATTAGCATCATGTGTCACCTAGTGTTAAAACATGAAAAAAGGCAGTGCAGACTACATATTATATTTCCAGAGCCAGAATGGTTTCTCCAAAATCAAATATATACCTTAAAAGGCTTATTTATATACATTATACATTTCTAACTGGCTCACAGACCAAAACATGGATTCTACAGTTAGCCAGGAATTTTATTCCTCTAATCTTCCTTATGTTAAAACATTAATTTCCATACAGTAAACAAATTCATGTCATATTTATAACTTCCAATAATTAATAACAGGATTTAGCTAGTGAAGCACATCCCAGCAGCACTATTATATTTTAAATATTTCATACATTTCATTTCAAAGTAAGGGCGGGGGCTTTTGGGTTGGTTGAGAGGAAAATAGGAAAGGAATCTGTTTCTTTGGAGTAATTTCAAATATATATATATCTTTCTACCTCTGTCATATAGGTTAAAGAAGACAAAAGCAGGCAGTTTCAATCCCAAAAAAGAGTAGCAGAACCATGGAATAGACTGCCAGCCAAGCTGGTGAGAGCTTGGACTGTGACAGCGTTCAAGCTTGGGTGGGACAGAGCAAAGTAAAGATCTGTAACAGGGATGGACAAATACCATAAGGGAAGCTAGGCCCAGGACCAGAAGGTCTCAGAAACGCATGGGCAGACTAGATGGGCCATTGGTCTCCTTCTGCCAAAATGTTCTACATTTCTATGTTGCTTCACTGATTGGACAGACAGTGCAAATGCTGGAGCAACACCAATCCTGTGTATCATGGTCATTCAAAGCCCGAGGAACACCACCCCATGGATGAAACAAGGCTGAGGGTTTCTTCCCTGAAACTGAACATTTGACTAATTTTTTTTACACTTTGTGCCTTTTTGCGATGAATGATACGTTTATAAACTAAGCCATGTAACTTAATTGGTTGAAACACAGAAAATGACAGCAGAAGAGGACCATTGGTTCATCCAGTCTGCTCATAAAACCCTAACAAACTCGGGACCTATTATCCCTACAGGGTTCTAACTCACACTATCCACTATCATGTTCCCCACCCTACCGCTACCACCATTTCATATGGCAGACTGTTCCATGGCTCCATCACCCTTTCTGTAAAATAAAATGTTCTCACACCCCTCTCGACGCCCCCGTCAGTTTCCACTTGTCCCCACATTCTTGAGCCACTACTCACATTTAATACTTTTTTTCACACGTCAGTCTATTATTTTATGCACACAGTCATTTCATCCATTGATTCGGACTACAAATGTACCACATTTCTACTTACTCGGATATGCTGTCTGACTTAATTTAACACACAGTGGGATTAAGTTAACTTTCAATTTACCTAAACAATTGTTCACAGAAAAGACTAGGCTAATCCTTGTTAAAAGTGCATCTAGGTGTGGGTGTTGTAAGCCACGAGTCTCGACAGGGAAAGACAAAGAGCGTCATTTCGGGGTAATCAGGGGTCGCAGTCGAATCCCTTATTTCCTGAGTTGCAACCACTACGATGACCACTGCAACGCTAATATAAGGTTTTCCTAGCATCTTCTTATACAAAACTTAGTGGGTGAAGGAGTTTCGCAACCCCTATGATTCTACTGAAATGGGCTTTCGCAACCCCTGCTATTCTGGTGACACCGTGCTACTGGGGAAAATATTACTGGGACCAGAGCAAGATAGCACCCATCCACATTGTCAAACTGACATGTGACTAGGAGGTGACTTCACTACCGGGACTAGGTAGCTGGTCCTCATAAACACAGTGCAATACACAGCATAGCTGAGATGGATTGACTGCTAATTCCTGGATGAGTGTGACTGCAATACATATTTGCCCATGTGCACTTAAAGACTTCGCATATTTCACGCCTGTTGTAACTGGAAACCGACAGGAGGAGCACTCCAGTGAGGGAACGTAGGTGCATCTATTAGAGGGCCCTAACAGACCTGCATCCGGTATAGTTACGTACCTCTTAGGAACATCGAAGGTGGAGAGCCACCGTGGCTGCCGCAGGTCGCTTTTAGTTTTTCCGTAACGGATTAAATCCTGGAATAAACTGTAAATCGCAGACTGATTATAGGACGCGGCGAATAAATGGAGGCTGAGCGCAAGGAAAAAGGACAGGGCCAGGAACAACCAAATGACCCCAACGACTGGGAGGATAAGGAAACTCGACTCCCCGGGTATCATTGCGCTCAAAAATATTCACGGACTCGCAAGGTCCTCCAAGAAGAATCCTCCGTCTGAAAGCTCGGCCTAGTTGTAGAGGGTTCCTCGTACTTGAGGCAGGCAGTTGGATCAGCTTGTTGCTAACCGTCAGGGACAGTGATCCAAATCAAGGCATCACCATAATAATGATATGGAGGAAATAAATCTTAAGCAGCACGGAGATAAATATATTTGAAAAGACATGAACTTTAATATGAGCATTATTTATTAGGTAATTCTGGTGGTTAGGAAAGGGCTTTTTGTACAGATGTGTCCCAGGTTACAAGGAGCAGGTCCTCGTTTTACCTCACAAAAGCCCTCTGTCCCACAGTGAGAGGATGCTATCTTATATTCTAAGCTAAGATTTTAGAGAAAAAAATCCAAACTATGTATAAAATGGTGCTGCTCGATTAACAGTAAACTTTGTGAAGAAAGCACACATTTCCTTAGTGCTTAAGCTTGTATCTCCCAAGATCTGAGTCTGATATTCAAAAATTTGCACAGGCTCTAGCTGCTCTTTGCTTGCACAGACTGGGGTTTGTGCTGGATTCCCATATTCAAAGGGGTTGTTGACGGGCAATAATGGTCAGCACCTGTACAAAACATAACGGTAGGTCGGCAAGCATGGCCTTGAATAGCCATGTGACCCTATATTCAGTGGCTTTGCACTGTGCAAAAGGGTTTAGCGTTGGCCTTTTGCACAGCACAGATACCGCTGAACAAAACCCTGACTTACTCTAGGCAGCCCTAGCTGCTGCTGACAGTAATGCAGCCACTTAGCTGTTGGTCACTGGGGGAACACACCCATCCTCTATGGTCCGTGGCACCCCTCCTCCACGAATCACCAGCCTATACTGTACCAGTATAACTCCCTGGTGATAATGATCTCTCTCCCCATCCCTAGCCCATACTGTACCAATCTAACTCCCTGGTGGTAGTGGTCCCCCCTCCCTCTGATTGCCAGCTTCTTCTGTACCAGTATAACTCCTGGTGGCAGTGTTTTCCCCCCTGCCTCTGATCGCTAGCCCATATTGTTAAACATAAATCCCTGGTGCTAGTGGGTCCCTCCCACAATTGCCAGCCCAGAATTAAACAAAAACTCCCTGTTGTCCAGTGGTCCCCCCACACCAATGCACAGAACTGCAGTTCAAAATTCTATACCCTCTGGCATCTAGCAGCCCCCCCACCTCCCCGGCAGCGAGTACCTTGCTAATATCCTTGGTGCTGCAGGTGCATATGGCAACTGGCACAGTCCTTCTCCCACTTCCACGGCCAGCTGATGTATGTCCAGGCAGGGTGTGATGCCACTTATTTATAGGACAGGTGACATGCCCTGTTCTATAAATAAGAGATGTGCACCCTGCCTGGACATACTGCAGCTGGCTGAGGTGGCGTAAGGAGGGCTGTGCCTGTCACCGTATGCACCCACGGCACTGAGGATGCCAGGAAGGTGACGGGGAACTCTAGATGCCAGAGAGTATGGAATTTTGAGTGGCAGTACCATCGATTGGTGTGTGGGAGGGAGAACACTGGATGCCACGGAGGCATTTTTTTTTTGGTCTGGCCGGTTATCGGTGAGTTGGGGGGGCAGGGTGGCAGGACCACTAGCACTAGTGATTTGGTTTTAACAGTATGGGCTGGAGATCAGAGGGAGTTGGGGGGGCCACTAGCACCAGGGATAGCTACATATCCTGGACTGGGGAAGGGGCGTGGTGCTGCACTAACCTGCCTCGCTCCTATGCAGATGGGTCCATGGTAGGCATGCAGATGACCCCTTAGTGCCTTGCATGCCAATGAAGTCATTTGCATGGGTCCTTTGAATATTGTAGATAGCGCCAGCACTATCCACTCTTGAGGCTACATTGGGAGCTTATGTCTGGGTAGCGCTTATTGGACGGAAGCGCCATGCCGACATGGCCCTGTATTTAGTCAGATAGCAGCCGACTGACTCTACCATCCTGGGACCCTGGCAATTGCAAAGCGTAGTGCAAACATTTTGCTACGCTTTGTGCCTTACTGAATATCGAGCCTTAATGAAGTCTCCCACATTTTGCAGGATGAGAGGTTGAAAGGTATGAGGTGTAGGAAGAAATGCTATAGAATAAAAGTGATATTTTTGGATCCACTTTACAAGTTTTATATGGGATATGCTATGCACTGACTAACATATCACATTTATTTTTATTAGCAGGTTTTGACATTATTCCATCGAAACCGTGTTATTCAAAACAGCATGGTGATTACTGCTCCATCTTAATTTTGCAAGAAGGAAGAGCAAAGTTTTAAAATAGTGACTACATTTAACCGCACGCCTTTGGTAGATTTAATTAGATTTTTTCCTTTTTGAGGTTTTGGGCAGAGCAGTTACAGAATATGTGATTTTTTTTTTTTTTTTTTTTTTTTTATGGCTGAATGTTTTGGAATACTTTCTCCTTGATGCAGTTTTTACTCATTTTTATTTAAATAGAAGCATAGAAGTTGACCACAGATAAGGACCACAAGGCCCATCCAGTCTGCCCATTTTTTTCTGTGTTATGAATGTGCCATAGGCATTTACTCTGTTAATGGCCTATTTATTCATACTCATCTGTATTGCTCCCTTATGCCTATCCCATGCCTGTTTGAAGTCATGCACTGTATTCATATCCACCACTTCCTGAGGTAGGCAGCTCCATGCATCCACCACCCTTTCTGTGAAAAAGAACTGTTTTACGTGGACATGCTTCTTTCTTTTGCATTATTGACGGTGCGGTTATTGACCGTGCTGTCTTTGTTTCTGTGGCTTTGATGTGGAACCGGTTTTGACTTCTATTGAACTTGCATGTAGCAGACCCACAAGTGAGGTCTGTAGAGGTAAAACTTTGCAGATAAAAATAAATGTGATATTTTTAGCCAGCCAATTGCCAATGCAGTCTTTATTTGTAAAGCACCCTTTGTCAAGGGCTCAGGCACTGCATGTACAATATAAATTAAAAAGTGCAAAACAAACACAATATCAGAAATAAAATCTAACCAATAAATAAAATTATTAAATAAAAGTTGATAAAAGTAACTATCTTGGGTATGCTTGTTCGAATAAATAAGTTATCGGTTGCTTTAAAGGCCTCCACTGTGTGGGCCATATAAACGCTTGAAGGAAGCTAGTTCCACAACACTGGGGCTCCCACTGCAAAGATCTGTCCCTGATAGTCTCAGGCAGGAAGAGGGAACAACATGCTAGCCCACATCAGTGGAGCAGATGGGTTGGACTGGGAGGTAAGGAACCAGGAGATCTTTCTAGTACTCCGGTTCCAAACCATGTAGGGCCTTGTGTATTATCAGGTATATCTGGAAGATGATGCACCACTGCATAGGTAGTCAGTGCAGTGCATGCAGCACTGGCGTGATGTCATGCCAGGAAGAACCCACCACCAGCCCAGCTGCAGCATTGTGGAGTCCAGCTGCATAGAATATGTCATTTATACAATGACAGTGCCTCTCTGGTGAGATTAGTTCTTTTTAATGAAGATTTAAAAGTATCTGTTTGATTTCCCTGTTTTTAATTGTAACAGGTCACTGGGACATCGCCAGGCAGTGCATAGTTGTTCTCCCATTGTTAACATCATCTCCTTTGTGACCAACCTGAAATGGAAATAAATACTGGAGCCACCTAACATTGAAATAAATTATTTATTTCCACATTAGGCATGTCATATGTGAAACTAAATGCATTTATTTGCAAAATTGTATTCTCACAGTCATTGTGTAAAATGGTACAGTATCTTGCATTTTAGGGTATGTCACAATTGATTTCTTGCAAGGCTGGGTGTATCCCAGTGAAATTTTGAAGGAATTAGAAGGCAGCTTTCACAGAGCTGATTTCATCACAGTAGCCATGTGCAGCACTGAAGACAGAAGCTGAAATCAAAGAGAACAAGTTACAGCTTCATACAAATTGAAGCTTTAAAAGCTTCAGAATAACAAGTAAACCAGTGTTGTATAAATTGAATATGCAAAAGGCTGACTCAATTAATGCAGTTTTATTATCACTTGTGAGGGTATTATCACTTGTGAGGGGCAGAATTGTATAACTCACTTGTGGTTCTGTCACTCATGAGTTAAGGTCCTGCCCCAACGAAGAAGACAAATTACATATTTTGAGTCAGTCTGTTGCATATCCCCATCTCTTTCATTCATGTTCTCTTCTCTCTCTTCCTTTCACAGTACTTTTCTTTCCTTCATTCCAACACTTTTTCTCTCTCTCTCTGCCCTTTCTCGCTCTATCCTCTCTGCCCCTCCCCCATCTCTTTCTCTACTTCAGAAGGGCTGATTTTGGGAAGGTAAGAGAGGTGTTTAGGGAAAAATTAAGACAGGTAGTGGGCACATTAGGAGAAGACAGGGAATTATTAAAAAAGAAGTACTAGAGGAAAATATTTGTGAAAAAATGGTAGGGAAGAGTAGGAGGAGATAGAAACCATATGATTCTCAAACGGTGCTACTGAGGTAGTGAGGGAAAAAAGAAGGCATTGATTAGGTATAAAGGAAGCTGGGTCAATGCAAACATTGGAGCATACCACAAAATGAGAAAAGCTAATGGTAGTGAGGCAAGCAAAGGCAGTAGCATAACTAAGGCTATGGTGGAGGGGGTTAGGGAGGGTGATAAGGCATTCTTTTATCAGAGGAGCAAAACCATGGGAAGAGTTATCAGCCTCAAAGAAGGAGGAGTGGGTAGAAACTGAGAAAGTCATGGTGAATCTGCTGAACGATTAATGAGCATGTTTAACTGTTACAGTATGTATATGTATTTAACTTTGGTACAATAAGTTTTCCTTTACAACAGTAATTTCTTGTAGTAAATTTTATGTGTATGTACGTAACTTATATTTCAGTTTTCAGTTTATGTCTTACAATTATTGTAACAGGACCACCTTGTGAGTAGGACCTTTGGTCCTAATGGTGTGATTCACCACTAATACTGTGAACAGGTAAGTATTCACACCAGAGGACACTGCTACCAGACTGCGACATAGTGATCATCAGAGGTTTGCTGGTAGGGGACAGCAAAGGGCCCATTACAAAGGAGAGTGCTGAAGGAATTTCAGGCACTAAATGTAAGCAGATTGTTGGGCCTGATGAGTTGCATCCAAGGGTATTAAGAGAAATGGGACGGGTCCTTGCAGGACCACTAACAGACCTGTTCAACTGCTGGAGCTGGGAAAGTGCAGGAAGATTAGAAGATAGCAAATGTGGTCCCCATGCATAAAAACAGGCGTCGTTAGGATCCATAGACCAGTCAGTCTGATGCTAATGGTAGGGAAGATCTCAAATCCAGCTTGAAGGAGAGGATTGCGAGGTTCCTGGAGGGGAATGATCTGGAGGACTAGAGACATTTTTCTTCATTTAAAGCAGCAGTACAACAAATATTGTTTTTCTAAAAAGCTAGTGTCCGCTACAGTTAGTAAAATATTAATGTACCTGTCAAATTTACTTTTCTAGGTATCTCTTGTGCTGTGTACCATGAGTTTTTTTAATTCCGGGATCCTAACCCTTGCTATGTCTTCAATGCTGTTTCTTTTTTTAATTTCTTTTTATCAGATATTTTGTCACCATATTTCAAAATGTGCAACAGACATAAAACCAACAATACACTGCAGGAATAAATACTGACAAAATACACCACTTAGGAAATTAATACATTTTGTAGACGTAAGTTCATATATGTCATTATGCTACAAAATCTGTTCTTTTTTCTAGCGTGTATTGTACCTATTGTCCCCAGATGGTTTCAAATTTAGGGACTGCTTGATTCAGTTTTGTTTTCAACTTTTCCGTATCATTGTGGAGAGACTTCTGACACCAAATGTAACTAATCCAGATATCTCTGACACTAATTGTAATGGAGGCCAAGGTCAGGAAACATAAGCAGTCCCAGAGAAATTGTAGAAAACCACAAGTGGTGATTTATTATTTTAAATCACAAGACAAAAAAATTGGAAAACATTTCAGCATTTCTTCTCCTTCTTGAGGTCAGTGTCCACTCAGCAAATTAGAAGACAATTCAAGACATGAAATCAGCATGTCTTCTGTAGTCTCTCTCTTCAAGTCCCTCTCCACACCAGGACATAAAGCAACATGTCATGTCTCTGTTCTAGTCAGTATCTCCAGATATCTTCTCAGTAAGACAGGCTTTTTACTTGTTGGTTGCTAGGTATAACATTGTGACCCAGCTAGTAGCTGGCCAAAGCATTGTGACCCAGCTAGTAGTTGGCTAGAGAATTGTGACAGATTACAGCAGTTTGAAGTCACACTCTGTCACAGCTGCCTCTGCAATCATTTCAACTGTTTTTAGTTTATACATCAGGAAACTCAGTTTTACACACATGCATTACTTGCAAACATACATAAGCAAGGTAGAGATTAGAAATTAGAAAGTACAGCAGGTAGAGGTAAGATTTGACTGTGCAGTCTTACAGAAAGTCAGAAAACAGAGATAGTATTCAGAATCCTTGCTTCAAACAACATGAAGTCTTTCTATATTATGACAATTGCAGTGAGTCCCATCTTCGAACTGTTCGGAGGTGAAATAGTTAACTTTCCATGAAGGCATGGAACTTAGAGAGCGAGCTCGGTTGAAAACTCTGTCTGTTGTTCTTCAAACGCAAACTGTCAGATTCTTTACTCCGCCTCACTGAACAGTCGCTCCGGAGATTTCTCCTTCTGCTCGGTTCATTTTGTCGGTTTAAAAGTATTATTTTGTCGTTTTTCAGCTGAAATTAAACCGCAACCAGTCGGTTCAAGCTCTGTCTGTGGTAATGTAAGTAATAGATAGGTTTTACATTTAGTTTTTCTGTGTGGAACTTGTAATTCATTATTGGTTCGGTTTGAACCGATCAGGTTGTCTTTAAATCTACTAGTCCTTTTTTAGAGTGCGGTTCCCGGTTCTTATCGGTTCTAAAAAAAACGGATTTCATTACGTTTTTTTCCACGACTCGTGACACGGTTGGGAACCGATAAGGGTGTCTTGTTTGGCGGATTGCCATAAACGGGCAAGTTGGTTAGGCTGGCATTATGTCTGAGAAACCCAAAAGAAAAAACGGACCCACTGGGTTTCATCACTGTAGTGTTTGTGGGGAAGCTTTTGCTAAGGCTGACCCACACACCACATGTGTCTATTGTCTGGGGTTTGACCACCTCAATTCAGACTGCCAGATTTGTCAGAATTTCCCTGCTGCCACCATAGATAAGAGAGTTAGTAGGCTCAGGGAAAGGGAGGCCAAAAAGTCCGCTGACCCGGATGGCCAGCCCGGTTCGGTACCAACCGAACTGGAGGCAGTGCCCTCTGACCAGGGCAATACTTCCTCAGGCAAACGAAGAGCCGGTTCTGAGGAGCCGGTTCCAGCAAAAAGGACTAGAAAGTCAGCTAGCGTAGAGCCAAAAGTTCTCTCCAACTGCTGAAGAAATAGCTAAAGCATTCAAATTGTCCAGTCTCTTTCGAACACCGAACCGATGTTCATCAGGTATGCTCGGTTCGGCCGTTCCACCGATTCAAGATTATGATTTTGAGAATTTTTATGAACCGGAGGAGGGGGAAGAGGAATATGAAGAGAGTGAATATGGTTTTGAAGATCTGGATGTGCCCATTGAACTGGACATCTCTCCAGATAGACCCTTAGGGGTTTCTCCTTCAAGGCTTTCTGAGTCCCATTCTCATTTCATGTTTTATAAGAAAGTTGCTGAAACTCTCCAGCTCCCTGTTGAGGAAGCTGTTGATGACCAAGAGGAGCCGGACTATGTAGAAATGATGGATATTCCAGAGTCTAGGAGACTGTCTATTCCTTTGCATAAATCTTTTCAGAAACAGACAGTAAAAGCTTTAAAAACTCCTCACACTATACCTCCTGTGGATAAAAGGATGGACAAGAGGTATACCTTATCAGGTCCGACACTGATTTCCCCACTCAGCAATGCAGCCATGTGGGGTAGTGCAGGCTGCAGCCTGTGACAAGGCTAATATTCCCCTAGCTTCACACCCCCTGAGAAGGACTCAGGAAGATTGATGCTATGGCAAAGAAACAGTACATGGCAGCATCATTGGGACTCAGACAGGCAAATTATATGGCTTATGCTGCTAGGGACCAGAAATCCAGATGGGATACTGTGCTGGCCCTAGCAAACAAATCCCTGACCAGCTTGCCAGGAGCTGGAACAGGTGGCTATGGATGGTATTGAGGCATCCAAGGTGCAATTTCATGCTGCAGTGGACTCTAATGATGTTTCATAAAGAGTCATGGCTACATCTGTGGCACTTCCAGGATGGCTTGGTTCAGATGTACTACCTGTCTCAGGATACCCAGTCTAAGGCCATGGATTTTCCTGTTGTGGGTAATTCTCTGTTTGGGGAGTAAACAGAGATTACATGAAGAAATGGATGAATATAGGACCACCTAGAGGAGTGCAAGGCAAGGAAGGCAGGCCACTCCTCAAAAGCAGCTTCCTAGAGGCAGGGCAGGGCTTTTCATAGGCCTTTTTACCAAACCCAAGCTTCCTCCTCCGCCTATGCTCAGAGGGGGTTCTTTAGAGGGAGAGGCAGACGGGATACAAGCAGGCCTGCTTCCACCCCTCAGCCCAAAGCCCCTGCCAAGCAGGCACCCTGATGGGATTGCTAGGGCGATTCTTCTCTCCATGTAGGGCAGGCTGGCTTACTTTGTCCAGGACTGGAAGTCTTTAACATCAGACAAGTGGGTCCTGGAAGTAGTAAGCTGGGACTGGTTCTCAGCTTCAAAAATTTCCAAAGCTGAGAACCAGATCTTTTCCACCTGCAACTCCATCAGAGGCACTCGCCTCTAGAGGCAGAGGTCTCTACCCTCCTGGCTCAGAGCCATGGAAAGTGTTCCTCCCTACACCAGGGCAAAGGTTTGTACTCCAGGTACTTCCTTACCCCAAAAGACAGGAGAATGGCGGCCCATCCTGGATCTCAGATACTTAAACATGCACCTTTTAAAGCCAAAGTTCAAAATGGTGACTCTGGGAATTATCCTACCTCTCAAGGCCAGGGACTGGCTAGCTTCCCTGGACCTCAAGGATGCCTACTTCCATATTCCCATCAGAAGCTCCCCGAAAGTACCTCAGGTTCGGGCTGCCCTCAGGCCACTACCAGTTCAGAGCAATGCCCTTCTGCCTCACTTCTGCTCCAAGGGTATTCACCAAATGCCTGGCAGTAGCAGTTGCCTACCTAAGAAGGCAAAGATTGCCATCTTTCCTTACCTGGACGATTGGCTCATAGTAGGCCAGTCCCAGACCAGGTCAATTTACATCTTCAGATAACGCAGCAACTGCTTACCTCCTCGTTTCCTTCTGAATCTCTCAAAGTCAGTTCTAGAGCCTGTCCAGCTTCTTACCTTCAGAGGCGCAGAACTGAACACACAGGAAGTCAGGGCCTTCCTTCCCTGGACAGGGCAAAGACCCTGGTCTCCTGGCCTCCCTCGCTCACCCTGCAGGTCTCCGCCAGCAAGGCATTTTCTGCAGCTCCTAGGACACATGGCTGCTTCCACAGCAGTTGTGCAGGGAGCAAGATTTCAGATGAGGGACATCCAGTTCCATTTGAAAGCTTTTGGTCTCAAAGAAAGGATCCTCTTACCAAGTTGATCCCAGTAACTCGAACCTGATCCAAGCCCTACAGTGGTGGCAGGATCAGAGCAACCTGAGACAAGGGGTTCCTTTTGTCACTCAGTCTCACTCTCTAATCCTTACTACAGATGCATCCCTCTTGGGCTGGGGAGCTCACATGGGCGACCTCACCACCGAGGGTCTGTGGTCACCCCAGGAATCTCTGCTCCACATCAACCTGTTGGAGCTCAGAGCAGTTTTCTAGCACTTCAAGCTTTTTCCAAATCTGTTCAGAACAAGAGTATTCAGGTCAGAACAGACAACACCGCTTACAATGTGGTACATCAACAAGCAAGGGGCACTCGGTCCACGGCATGCAGTAATCAAGCAATGAAGTTGTGGTCTCTGGCTTACTCCCCTGAACACCTCCCCTCACGGCAGTCCACCTCTCCAGGCAAGGACAATGTCCTGGCAGATGCTCTAGCAGGATTTCCCAGGGCCATCACTTAATGGTCACGGATCCCCTGGTCTTGGGAGTAGTATTTGCCAGATGGGGCACCCCAGCAGATAGATCTTTTTGCAGCCCCAGACAATCACTAACTTCTTCTTTTTTTGCTGCAGGCCCCAGTGTTGGGCTCACTTCCCTGGATGCCTTAGCCTCAGTTGGGAAGGAAGTTCTCTATGCCTTCCTCCTTTTCTCTCCTGTTCAAAGTGCTAGTCAAAACAGATCCCAATCCTGTAAAGTCATTCTGATAGCTCCAGATTAGGCCAGACAACCCTGGTATCCACTCTACTGTTCTTACAGTCCATCCTCCCTGTGCCTTCCCAGGAATCACAATCTGTTAACTCTGTGCCCAGGGACGGGTTTGGTATCTGAATCTCAAATCTCAATCTCAAGGCTTGGTTCTTGAAGAGTTAGAGTTTGCTTGATTTACACTTTTCCCAAAGTGTAATGGATATATTGAAGGCCTCAAGGAAGCCTTCCACCAGGGTACTTACAATTCCAAATGGAAAAGGTTTTCCATATGGTGCTCGGAAAAGCATATTTCCCCAGACTCTGCTGATCTACCCACAGTCCTGGATTATATGGTCCATCTGAATTTTGGGGCTGAGACCAGCTACCCTGAAGGTGCATTTGGCAGCTGTGTCTGCTTTTATTTCAGCAGGTAAATTCTCTCTCTTTCAGCTCATCCTGTATTTTCCAAGTTTTAAGGGGTTGCTTCACACCAACCCTCCATTCAGGGATCCTGCCCCTGCCTGGGATCTTAATGTTTGCATTGCTCAGCTTATGCAACCCCCTTCGAGCCCTTTGTCTTCAGCTGAGCCAAGTACTTGACTTGGAAAACTGTGTTTCGTAGCCATCACCTCTGCCAGACGACAAGTGAATTACAAGCATTGTCAGTGGAGCAGGAGTTTATCTCCTTTCACAGAGATAAGGTGGTCCTCCGGACTAACAGAAAGTTCCTACCTAAGGTGGTTTCAGATTTCCACCTTAATCAATCTATTTCTCTTCCAGTGTACTTGCTGACCACTCTCCTCTGGTGAGAGGAGGCTGCACAGCCTAGATGTGAAGAGAGCCCTTAGTTACTACATAGAGCGTACCAAGGGTCATAGGTTTGACTCCCTCCAACTGTTCCTCACTTATGGCGAAGTTGGTAAGGGGAAGCCAGCCACTAAAAGATCCATTGCCAGGTGGATTGTCTCTTGTATCCAATTCTGCTACGAGAAGTTGGGTAAAGTTCCCCCCTCAGGCCTGAGGGTTCACTCTACCAGAGGTACAGCTGCTTCTCTGGCTACTGCCAGAGACATTCCTATTCTAGAAATATGTCAAGTAGCTACCTGGAAAACAGTTCACACTTTTACAAGCACTGCCCTGGACATCCAGGCTAGGAGTGATGTTCGGTTGGCACAGCCGCTTCAGAGCCTATTCCTGAGTAGGTTCTGTCCCTCCTCCATGGAGGTACTGCTGTGTAGTTGTATTGTCATAATATAGCAAGACTTCATGTTGTTTGAAGAAAAATTACTCACCTTAGTAATGTTGTTTCTTCTAATGGAGTCTTGCTATATTATGACCTCTCCCTGCCTGCCCTCTCAGAACCTCTGTTTGGGATGTGGGTGGGCAGTACAGTGTTGGCACTTTTTGATGCCCACCTTGTTGTTTTCACCTCCTTTTGGGTGAATTGGTGTGTTGTTGCATTTTTGGGTCTCCTGACTTGAGTCTTTGTTTGAGGCCAAAAATGAGTGTTTATGTTAGTAGCCAGTTGGCTAGTGTAGGTTTACAGCTTCACACAGAGCCTTAGTGAGTTTTAGCTCAGAAGATCTGACAGTTTGCGCTTGAAGAACAACAGACAGAGTTTTCAACCGAGCTCAGCTTTAAGTTCCATGCCTGCATGGAAAGTTAACTATTTCACCTCGGAGCAGTTTGAAGATGGGGACTCACTGCAATTGTCATAATATAGCAAGACTCCATTAGAAGAAACAACATTACTAAGGTGAGTAATTTTTTCTCAGATTCCTCTCCACATAACACAAATGGGACAGGGCCTAACTTACCCTGTCACAATCATACACTAATAACATGACTTCTTGCCACTGAGATATACTAGTGATAGTGGGGGTGAACCATTGTTTAGCTGCTAATGTTTTTGGCCACCACCAGGCTGATAGATAACAACTTTCCGGTGTTGGGACCATGAAACCCCTGGGAGAGGTCCAAAAAAAAAAAAAAGGCGTTTGTCTGTTATTTGTAGTCCTTACCCAAAAATGGACTGGAGCACAGTCCTTAGTTCTGGCCAGAAGGGGACCAGCAGTGCTCAGGTCTGGAAAATGTGCCCATGTATGGCTGGTGTGACCCCACAGCCTCATCAACAGAGTGCCATTACTGTGAGGCAGAATTTGGAGATGATTTAGGGAGTGCTGAAAAAATGGAGGGTGTTTTTCCACAAACATTTTTGCCACATGTGGAAGAAGTTACCCTGTATATAATCATCAAAAACCTGCCCCACTGTGGGGGGTTTGTCTAAATGGCAATGTCATTTTCCCATTTTTTTCAGACATGGTCCAGGGGCCAGTCTTATATTCTATAAGTGCTTTATACAGTTGTAATATAAGAGATGAGAGTAATTCTCCATCTAATACCTTTATGATTAACTGGAAACAAACTGAGATATTTGATTCCTTGGGCCATGCCTGGATTGCTAACTTAAGATAATACATGATCTGGAGGTACCAGAAGCAATTGTCTTCTGGTAAATGGAACCTTGTTTTGATTTCCTCAAATGGAAGTATGTCTTGGCCCCTCAGGCACTGGTATGGCATTAATAAATCCATGTGTTCCCATCTTAGCTAGGCATTATCCAGATGTGCTAGAAGAAAGCCTGAGTTATGTGAGAAAGGGGTAAGTAGAAAGCAGAGATACTGCAACCATCTGTGTAATATTGTTTTAGGTCAGTGTATGAGGGTTTAAGGAACCTCTGCATTGGAGATACTTGGATAGATGCATAGGGTCCTTGCTGGGCGATGGTATCCTCTTCTCTAAGGTCAGTCCTTTTCCAATGAGATATGTTTCCCCTTTTGGAACCAGTCGAAATCAGTGCAAAGTTGGACAGCACTGTGGTAGACAGCTAGATGAGGTAAAGCAAGCCCGCCTTGTATTTTGAGGAGGTGTAAAGTGGAAAATATGATGCAGAGCTTTGCCCATATGTAGCACAAGATCAGTTTGTCCCACTTTCGGAAAAGGGTTGATGGAATGCAGTGGTCAAAATTGGTACTGGTCTGCTAGCCAAATGCTGGTAGATTTTTGTATCTGGCTAATAGGATTCTCATTTAACTAGCCCTGCAGGCTTGTACTGAAGACGGCAACACTTCAGTATGCACACCAGAAGAGTTTGGGGAGGGGCCTTAGACAAATAGCACGCATGGTAACCTTCTCGGAGGTGCTGCCTGTCTGTGGTGTAGGTGAGGCTAGGGTGCTCCACACCATGGGATTCAATCAGTGGTTGAAAAAATGGTGCAGAGCTCAGGGATTTGGCTTGATTGGGGACTGGGGGTCCACCTGGAGTGATGCAAGCCTATACTTGCGTGATGGTCTGCATCTGTCCAGGAGGGGAACCAGGATCCTAGGTGATAGGTTTAAATGCTTCATTGGCAAGCATTTAAACTAGCCAAGGGAGAGGCACTGGAAAGGAGCAGGGAAATCCTAGCCCCCAAAAAAAAATCAGGGTAGAAAGTGAGGTAAACACCAAGATAGAGATGTCGATAGGGAAAAGGGCAGGGGTAAATGGAGAAAGTGACAAAGGCAATAAAGACAGGGATGGGGCAAAAAGGGGTAAGGCCATCAAGAAATGGAGGGTAATGAGTACCAATGCCTGTAGTCTGGGCAACAAGCTCCAATAACTGGTGGCCTTGATGGAAAAAGGATGCCTGGATATTGTAGCAGTCACAGAAACATGGTACAGAGAACCATGACTGGGATGTTAACATACCAAGATACACAACCTACAGGAGAGACAGGGAGGGAAAAGAGGGACAGGGTAGCACTCTATGTAAGGGAAGGGAAAAGCAACTGAACAAAAGAGTAAACGGAGGAGAGAAGGCACTGTGGGTCACCTTAGAGACTGAAATGGCACCACAATTCACACAGGGTTGTATGCAGACCCCCATGTCGGGAGGGAATGGACAAGGATATGATAGAAGGCATCTTTAGGATGGCAGTGAAAGGAGATACTATTGATGGGAGACCTGAATATGCCAGATGTTAACTGGAGCACCTTGCTGCAGCACATCCAAGAGCAGAGCCATTCTCGATGCCCTACAGGTGGCATGCCTCAGACAGCTAGTTTGGAACCCACTCATGAGGGAACAATCTTAGACCTCATACTCTCAAATGGGGACAGTGACAGGATCTCAGATCTAGAAGTGGGTAGCCATCTGGGAACACGTGACCACCAAACAGTGTGGTTCACGATAAGCACAGCTACAGAGTCAAACCATACAAAAGTGAGGGTACTGGACTTCAGGAGGGCTGACTTTGGCAAGATGGGAGTGTGCCTTAGAAAAGCACTAGCAAACAGGCTATAACGAGGGGTGGAGTAACAATGGGGAAACATCAGAACTGCCATCACAGAGGCAACAAGCCTTTGTGTGAAGCAAATAAAACAAAAGAAAAAGCCACTATGGTTCTCAAAAGAGGTGGTGGGGAAGGTCAGGGAGAAAAAGGCAGCATTCAGGAAGTATAAGAAAACACAGAAGGAGCAGGACAGAGAGCTGTACCAGTTAAGGCGGAGGGAAGTCAGAATAGCAAAGGCACAAACTGAGGGGAAAGCCAACTCAAGAAGGGGATAAAACCTTATAGGTACATCAGGAGCGGAGCGAAGAAAGACAAAGGAGGGATAGTGAGGCTGAATAGAATGGACAGTGGGTGGGCAGAGAGGGACAATGAAAAAGCAGGGATACTGAATGAATACTTCTGCTCAGTATTCACAAAAGAGGAGGAGGTGCCTAATCCAGTTAACAGAAGCACTCTGGATAGTGGGGTCGATCTCAGTCCTTTCTCAGAAGAAAGAGGTTCTGAAAGAACTCCTAAAACTGAAGGTGGACAAAGCAATGGAGACTGACAGAATTCACCCCAGAATTCTAAAAGAATTAAGGGGAGAACTAGTGAAACCATTGACTAGCATTTTTAACAAATTATGGGAGGATGGTGTGGTACCTGAGGACTGGAGGAAGGTGGATGTGATTCCCCTTCATAAAAGTGAGACCAAGACAGAGGCAGGAAACCACAGACCTGTCAATTTGACCTCTGTGGTAGGGAAAGTGATGGAATCACTTCTGAAGGATAGAATTGTTGAGTACCTAGAGGCCAGTGGGGCACAGAACCCAAAGCAGCATGGGTTCATAGCAGGAAGGTCATATCGGATGAATCAAATTGATTTCTTTGACCAGGTGACCAAAGTAGTAGACCAGGGAGGGGCTGTGAACATGGCCTACCTAGACTTTAGCAAGGCATTTGACACAGTCCCACACAAAAGATTAATAGTCAAATTAACCAGCCTGGGAGTGGGTCCCAGGGTGGTAGCCTGGGTAAAACATTGGCTGGACAATAGGACACAGGAGATAATTGTAAATGGAGTCCACTCTGAAGAAAGAGGGGTTACTAGTGGGGTACCACAGGGTTCAGTACTGGATCCAGTCCTTTTAATGTCTTTATAAGTGACATTGCAGAGAGACTGAAGGAAAAGTATGCCTCTTTGCAGATGACACAACGATCTGCAACAGGGTTGATACAGCGAGGAGGTGTGGAAAGGATGAGAAGGGACTTGGCAAGGTTGGAGGAATGGTCAAAGTATGGCAGCTTGGATTCAATGCAAAGAAGTACAAAATAATGCACCTGGGAAACAAAAACCCAGGGGAAGATTACACAATGGGGGGGGGGGAGGTAGTAACAACAACAAAAAAGGAAAGGGACCTGGGGTTAATCATATCAGATGACCTTAAGGTTAGCAAGCAATGTGAGAAGCCAGTAGGGAGGGCTGGGAGGATACTGGGATGTATAGGGAGAGGCATTACCAGTAGAAAACAGGAAACAGACAGTTGGTGAGACCCCATCTGGAGTACTGCGTCCAGTTCTGGAGACCTCATCTCCGCAAGGATATAGACAGGATAGAGGCAGTCCACAGGAGGGCAACTAAAATGGTGCAGGGTCTGCAAGAAAAGCCATACGAGGAGAGACTAGCTTAATATGTATACCCTTGAGGACAGGAGGGAGAGGGGGACATGATAGAAACTTTTAAGTACCTCAGTGGAATCAACAAAGTCCAAGAGGGTAGCCTCTTTCAGAAAAAGAGACGTGCAAGAACAAGGGGACACAATTTGAAGATAGGGGGGCGGTTCAGAGGCAAGTATTTCTTCACAGAGAGGGCGCTTGACATATGGAACAGCCTTCCTGAGGAGGTTGCGGGGTCTAAAACAGAGAATTCAAGAATACATCGGACAGACATAAGGCAATTTTTGTGTGGGGTGGGAAGAAATAGGCTGTTGGTTAACTAGGCTCTGCAGCTTATCCTGTAGGTAGTGAAATGGGCAGACTAGATGGGCCGAGTGGTCCTTATCTGCCATCAAAAGCTATGTTTCACCAACTGGGTCACTGGAAATGTCTGTTGGGCCAGTGGGTTTTTCCCAGTCACTAGCTCTACTGGCTAGTGGCTGCAAAACTTAATTTTGACCCCTGGTGGGGTGTATGGAAGGGTTTGGACTACGTGCAACAGTATAGGCAGAAAAAACATCCTAACACTCAGTTCTCTGGGAGAGGGATACTGGGATCATATTCCAAGTGTCAATGTCCTGAGAGAATTGTTGTACCAGTGAGTCATAACAGAGATTGTAATTGTTGCGGGTTTGATGGGAGCATAACGCCCTTGCAGGTATTTGAGTGCTACGAGACCCCATTTGAATTTATATGCTTATTGATCTCTGAGGGGGGTATGTAACAAAGTTGGAGTACCTGTGTTGTAGTAGAGGTAACTTTGTATCCAGCATAGGAACCAAAGTCTGTCAGCACTGTCTGTAGGTGGAGTAAGGATTGGGTTGGTTCAGTGAGATAGATCAACAAGTCATCCATGTAAAGTGCCATTTTTTTTTTTTGTGTGTGTATTGCCCAAACGTATATCTTGTATGTCAGGATGCTGTCTCAGTCTGTGCTAGGGGTTTCAGATATAAAGCTAATAATAGGGGTGAGGGTACACCCCTGTTGGGTTCCCCCGTGTAGCTGAAAACTAGTAGAATTTGACCATCAACTTTTACATATGCTTGTGGGATATGATGTATAGCCGACAACACTGTGGCAAAGAGGAATTTCCAGGCCACCCAGTCAAATGCCTTCTCCACATCCAAGCTAAGTAGAAGAAAAGGGGTCTTTGACAGGGTGGTGTGGTGAAGAATATGGAGAGTACTTTTATTATTATCTTGGATCTGTCAGTTTTGGCCAATACCTGTCTGATCTCTGTTGATCAATTCAGGGATTAACTTGTCTAGTCTATATGTCATAATTGTGGTAAATATAATCTATATTATGTACCAATACAACGTGGTTCGAGGCGAATTGTGTTTTGTCCTTATTGGGTTTTAGGATAACCGATACAAGTGCAAGATTTGGGGGGGGACCAGTGGTCCCATATGGACTTCCTGACAAACTTTTAGAAGCTGGGGAAGCAACAAATCTTTAAACAACTAATCAAATTTGGAGGTATACCAATCTGGGCCAGGGATTTTTCCATTTTTCAGTTTAGTGATGACCAAGTCTAGCTGTTCCTGAGTTATCAGAGTCAGAAACTGTTTAACTTTTTCCTGAGAAAATTTTCCCTATCATAATGGGGACAAATAATTTACTATGGCGTATCCAGGGTGTATGGGTGGGAAGGGGTCAGGGGTCATCTCTTGGATATAATGTTCAGCATAGTACTTTCTGAATACCTCCAGGATTTTGACAGGATCTGTTGTTACATTTTAGAGCAGTTTCTCTGATATGAGTAACTATATGTTGTGTAATCGGACCTTGGATGCCTTGAACTCCCCTCATGATATCACTGTTGCAGAAACCAGAGGGCTGCCTTGGTTTTAGACTGCAATATATCCTGAATTTCTCTGTAGTTTAGTCACCTGAGGACCATTTGTAAGATCACTTTGAGCATGTGAGTTTTGCAAGGCTGTGGTCAATTGTGTTGCAAGGCTACTATTTTTCTTCCTTTTATGTTGGCTTGTGCCTGCGGCAAGCCAACATCTTGTGGTAGTAGTAGGTTTCGGAGGTGTGTCAGTGTATGCAAAGCAAGGCATGCTTTAATAGGTGCATCCCTCATTCTTCAATAAGCCAGCATGCAGGCACTCTCACAAGAAATATGTAAAGTGGTCAAAACTTGTAAAGAAAGCGCCGCTGCAATGAGAGACAAGCTCATGATGCAGCGGCACAATAACACACCTCCCGACATGCCTTTCCTGGTGAAGTATTTCAATAAACATGGTGGCAGTGGCTGCCGCCGCCTGCCACACAGTGCCTACAAAGCCAACTTCAGGAGTGCCCAGTCCCCCTGTCGGCATGCTAAATAACCCTTCCCAGATTGTGTGGCACGCTGGGAGCCCACCCCAATGTGCCTCTCTGTAATCAAAGCCAACCATCGTCGGCATGTTCCGGCCCCTGCTCCCATTCTGTGCCACACTGGGAGCCCACCGCAGTGTGACCAACATCACCCCCAAATCATGGGGCACACTGGGAGACCACCCAGTGTGTACAACAGTTTTTCATATGCTTGTTAAAAATAAAACCCGTGGTGTTCGCTTTTTTTTTTTAATTACCTGAAAGAAAGAAAACGTCCTCGCCGGGGTTCCTCCCCAACCCACAGCCATTCACTCGCACTCCCACCTCCGCACACCCCTCACTCCATACTCACTCAGCTGAGCCCGTCGCAATGATCTTCGGTGGACTAGGAACACGTCTGGACTCTTCAAAGCCGACCGCAAACTGAAGAAATGCCGGTAAGCTGTATAAGGGCATAAATGGGGGGGTTTCAACTTAGATGGCTATCTCAGCCATTTTTTTTGGAATTTTGCCTCCAAATTTTCAACATGGGGTGCTTGTGACCCCACCTCATGAACACATGCACTGTCATCTCGTTACTGTGCCCTGAAAGGTCATTTCGCGGTCACTGCGTGAAATCACCTTTTGGGACCGATTAACAAAATGACAGTGCCACTGTTCATGAGTGGTCCCAAAACCCTATCTTGCAACTTTGGTGGAAAAATTCAATGATTGTGTTATGAGCGCATGCTATGCAGTTTCAACGCACGCCATAATCTTTGACAATTTATGTTTTCTCTCCAGATTTTCAACATTGCCCTTTTTTCACACCTCCTATGAACAGTACAGCTGTCATTTTTCATATCTTTCCGAATGTGTTTTGTGCATGTGGCACACAATGGCGGTCACAGCGAAATCAATGTTCAGGACACATTAACAAAATCACAATGACACTGTTTATGACCGGAGTTCCCAAAATGCCTATGTTAAAATTTGGTTAAACAAATCTCCAAAATAATTGTGCTATGGGCATGCGCTTGCAATTTCACACATGCTCATGATGTCACCACTTTCTCATATTTTCACTCCAGATTTTCAACAATGTCATTTTTTTACACCTCCTCATGAACAATGCAGCTGTCATTTTTCACATCCTGCCCAAACTGTTTTTATGCCTGTGCCGCCAAAATGCACAGTCGCTATACAAAATCGCCTTTTGGCAAACTAACTCATAGTGCCACTGTTCATGAGGTGGGGTCACAAATGACCCATGTTGAAAATTTGGAGTGAAATACCAACAAATAACCTGGGCATTAGGGTTTCCAACCATAACGCGCCACCTTGTACAGCCTGACAGGCATCAGGTGTGAATTGGCATTGTCGGCTGTAATGCTCACGTCATTCCACCCCCCACCCTGCAGCCAGTGACAGGCATCAAGGTATGCCTTGGACTCTTCGTCACCAACATTCACCCCATTCTCCTACACTGCACCCATGTCAGCATATTTCCTGCGGAATGGAGTGAGCGTAAGGCCTGAAGACCCCAAGGCACATTGCAGCACTTGTCGGTCTCTGCAGGATAGGGTGAGATGAAATGGCATGAGCGTTATGGCCAATGACCCAAAGGCACACCCCAATGCCCGTCATTCTCTGCATGGTGGGGCTGGGGTCAGCGTCAATTCATTACTTCACTGCCAGTCCTATTGTACTTCTCTCTTAACTCCTGCACTACCAATGCCAGTGCCAGCAACCCAACATTCGGCATTGACAAATGCTTGTTTTAAGTTGAGAGGCATAACTAATTAAATCCCCTCTGAAAACCATTTTAACGGTGTCCCAAAGTGTCCCCTCTGAAATCTGAGGGGAAGCATCATCCTCCAGGATTTGGGTAATCACGTCATAGATTAGTGTACGATATTCAGGTACGTGCAAAAGGGAGTTATTCAGCTGCCATAAGATATTAACCATAGGTCTACCACAGTCCAAGATGTGCAAGAGCGAGACGGGTCTGACAGGAATATTGGTAAAATTTTGCAGTTCTTTGCCAAACTCACATGTGCCACTGAGAAGTGAAAAAGGTCTGTGCATATATAAATCTGGTGGGGGGCTGAGAAATGTGTGTATTGGTGCGGGTTTGGGTACAAAGTTCTCCAGATGTCCACCCAGCCATTTTCTTTGATGATAGTACATTCTGGCTTCTGAACTCTGGTCTCTCTACATGGTGAAATATTGGTAGTATCCTTTCTATCATATATTAGGTTATGGTAACTGGTGACCCCGTTAGCAACACGTTTTTGAGTACTGTAAAAAGTAAAACTCGTATCAACCCGTGGGTTAATACAACTTTTACAGTCTCGCACCGAGAAGCCTGCAGCAGTCCAGACCAATCAAACAGACTGAGGCAGCATGAGACAGTTCTCCAACCGTAAACTCACACTCACAGCATTATCCCCATTTTAAAAGAAATTAACAAACAGAGCACAATGCGTAATCTTAAATTAAAAGTGAACATTAAAAAGTTACACAATGGAGAACCGTTTTGTTGCCGCCTGCAGCAGTGACAGGGAAAAATTAAGTATTTACTAGTTCGAAAAATGCTGTACTAAAAACGCATTTTCCATACTACCCCTTACTGGTTCTCTAGGCTGCATGAACTTTCACTTTGACTGAAATAACCCCACTCCATCGAGATGACACAACAACAGGCAATGAAGCTGGACAATTTGTTCTAACACGCTTAAATAAATTAAAAGAAAGTTTTTTCTGAAGTGGTATTCATTTTTCCACTGCTACGAAAGTGATCCGCTTTACCCAACTTGAACCCCCTTCTCAGGGGGAGGAAATGGACAAGGAAATGATAGAAGGTATACTTAGAATGGCAGAAAAAGGGGAGATATTGCTGATGGGTGATCTGAATATGCCAGATGTTAACTGGAGTGCAGCTGCAGCAGCCACTTCGAAGAGTGGTTATTCTAAATGCCCTACAGGGGCATTCCTTAGACAACTAGTATTGGAGCCCACTCGAGAGGGAGCAATCTTAGACCTGGTTCTCTCAAATGGAGATGGAGAGAGGATCACAGATGTAGAAGTGGGTAGCCATCTGGGAACTAACGACCATCGAACAGTATGGTTCACAATAAACACAGCAATAGAGTCAAGCCATACAAAGGCAAAAGTACTGGACTTTAGGAGGGCTGACTTTGCCAAAATGGGTGAGTGCCTAAGGAATGCACTAGCAAATGGGAAAGAAGGAGGGGTGGAAGAACAATGGGGAATAATAAAAACTGCCATCACAGAGGTAACAAGCCTTTGTGTGAAGCAAATAAAACAAAACGATGTAAGAAACCACTATGGTTCTCAAAGGAAGTGGCAGTGAAGGTTCAAGAGAAAAAGCATTCAGGAAGTACAAGGAATCACAGAAGGAGCAGGACATAGAACTGTATCAGTTCAAGCAAAAGGAAGCTGGGAAGGCAGTCAGAACAGCAAAGGCCCAAATCAAGAAAAAGATAGCCAACTCAGTTAAGAAGGGGATAAAACCTTTATAGGTACATCAGGGAGCGAAGGAAGACCAAGGGCAGGATAGTGAGGCTTAATAAAGGGAGAGGGAGGGTGGGCAGAGGGTGACTGTGAAAAGGCACAGATACTAAACAAATATTTTTGCTCAGTATTTACAAAGGAAGAGGGGGAGGTACCTAAAACAAACAGTAGAAACACTCTGGATACAGAAGTTGATACCAGCCCATTTACAGAAGAAAGGGTTATGAAAGAACTCTTAAAACTGAAGGTGGACAAAGCAATGGGGCCTGATGGGATTCATCCCAGAATTCTAAAAGAACTAAAGGTAGAACTAGTGACACCACTGGCTATCCTCTTTAACAAATCATGGGAGGATGGGGTGGTACCCGAGGACTGGAGGAGGGCAGATGTGATTCCCCTTCACAAAAGTGGGAGCAAGGCAGAAGCGGGAATCTACAGACCTGTTAGTTTAACCTCAGTGATAGGGAAAATGATGGAATCACTTCTTAAGGAAAGAATTGTCGAGTATCTAGAGGCCAGAGGGGCACAGGACCCAAGGCAGCATGGATTCACAGTGGGAAGGTCATGCCAGACGAATCTGATAGATTTCTTTGACTGGGTGACCAAAATAGTAGATCAGGGAGGGGCTATGGACATGGCCTACCTAGACTTTAGCAAGGCATTTGACACAGTTCCACACAAAGGATTAATATACAAGTTAGCCAGCCTGGGAGTGGGTTCCAAGATGACAGCCAGGGTAAAGAATTGGCTGGAGAACAGGACACAGAGAGTAATAGTAAATGGAGTCCACTCTGAAGAAAGGGGGTTACTAGTGGGCACCGCAGGGTTCAGTATTAGGACTGGTCCTTTTCAATGTCTTTATATTAACATTGCAGAGGGACTGGAAGGAAAGTACGCCTCTTTGCAGATGACACAAAGATCTGCAACAGAGTTGATGCACAAGGTGGGTGGAAAGGATGAGAAGGACTTGGCAAGGTTAGAGGAATGGTCAAATATATGGCAGCTTAGATTCAGTGCTAAGAAGTGCAAGGTAATGCACCTGGGAAACAAAGACCCAGGGAAGAGTACACAATGGGGGTGAGATACTAACAACAACAAAATGGAAAGGGACCTGGGGTAGTCATATCAGATGACCTAAAGGTGGGCAAGCAATGAGAGGGCAGCAAGGAGGGTTGGGGATACTGGGATGCATAGGGAGAGGCATCACCAGTAGAAAAGAGGAAGTTGTTTCTCCTCTGTACAGACAGCTGGTGAGACCCCATCTGAGTACTGCTTGCAGTTCTGGAGACCCAATCTCCCAAAAGACATAGACAGGATGGAAGCTGTCCAGAGGAGGGCAGCTAAAATGGTGCAGGGTCTGTACTGGAAGACATATGAAGACAGACTTAAGGTGCTTAATATGTATAGCCTCGAGCAAAGGAGGGAGAGGGGGACATGATAGAAACTTTCAAGTACCTCAAGGGAATCAACAAAGTCTAAGAGAGTAGCATCTTTCAAAAAAGAGAGTGTGCAAGAACAAGGGCACAATTTGAAGATGGGGCAGCTCAGAGGTAATTTAAAGAAGTATTTTTTTCAAGGAGAGGGTTGTGGATGGCTGGAACGGCCTTCCGGAGGAGGTGTGGAGTCAAAACAGTGGCGAATTCAAGCATGCATGGGACAGTCATAAGGCAGTTCTAGGGGGTGGGGGTAGGGAGAAGTAGGCTGCTGGTTAACTAGGATCTGCAGCTTATCCAGTAGGTAGGGAAATGGGCAGACTGGGTGGGCCAAGCGGTCCTTATCTGCCGTCAAATTCTATGTTTCTATGAACCCACGACCATAAGGTACCATAGTTATTTTTGCACCAGTTATAAAATATAAAACATTTGTAGAGGGTTGATAGGCAGTTTTGTAAACACACCCTCGGTGTGTGGTACTAGTGAAACCTCTCGAGCTTCACTCTCGAGGTTTCTCCAATAGCACACACCTGGGTGTGTAAAACAACTGTGTATCAACCCCCTACATATGAATTATTCTGTATATAATCCTCTCCTAGGATAAGTATTCCCTTCTGGTGCTGAAGGATAGTGTTTATGAGACTTTGTACTACTGGAGTATCAGCTCTGGGAGGTAAATAGAGGCTGGCTAGTGTGATGTCTTTCCCCATATACTGTTCTGTGACCAGAGTAAGGCAATCATGGGAGTCTGTATACAAGCCTGTACAGTGAAATGGGGTCTGGTGGGGGACTAAACTATTGAGCTCTTAATTTCCATTGTTTATGGAGGAGGCTATCACCTGAGAGAATCCAAATTTGATGAGTTAGTACTGGTGGGTTTCTTGTAATAGTACTCCACCCCAAGCTTGGTGCCTTGTATAGGAACAAGGATTGCATCCCTCCAGAAGTCCAACATGTTATTGTGCAGAAAATTATCCTTTCTACCTTTGACTATGCAGACATATTCAACAGTGCCACCCCCAAAACTACCTTGGCCAGGCTGGACACTCTCTTTAACTCCTTCTGTCATTTCATACTTTCCTGCTCCCCTCACACTCACCACTGTAATCTTTACATTGATATGTCCATTCACTGCACCACCTTCTTGTCAAAATACTGCAATGGAACTCTTCTCTCCTAACTTTCCTCTGACATCTCTGCCTCACCTCTGAGCTCATAATCACTTCATAGCTATGACTCTCACTCCTTTGCCATCCCTCTCTGCTCTACCTCAGCTGGACAATCTGCCTTCTCCTACCACTGTCCTAAACTATGGAATGCTCTGCCCTCAGACATCTGTAATGCATCTTCTCCTAAAGCTCTGTCTACACTATTGTGTGGATTTACGGTCCACTCCTGCTCCTGCTCCTGCCATACTGACAGACCCTCTGGTGCAGTCTCCCAATATAGTCGTTGGTCCATCCCTCCCCTTGCAAGCCTTGATATGGCATGTCCACTCAGAAGTACTTTTTCATCCAATATACCTACTAAGACTCAACTCGGTGGTCCCTATCCTGCCATATAACACTGTATCTTTAGATCCTGATTGAATTCCTGTGCTACTGATTTGCAAACCACAGTTTTTCTGCATTTCAAATTGCCATACCATATAATGTATGGGGGACCCTTATTACTAACTGAAATCAAGCAGATTACAACCTTGTTATGCCATCGTTATGTCATCACTCTGTTGTTAACCTTTCTTGAGTATGTCATCTCAGTGGTATAACAAAACGTAATGCTCACAACATTCAATGTTCTGCTTTGAGAAAAATGTTTAAAATGTTGGTATTAAATTAACTGATTTGCACCAGGCTGTACTGATGAATAGTGTTATGAAAAACACACAATAAACATTGTTGAGGAATCTTCCTGCATGATTTACGACTGCTTAAGGTAAGAATTATTCAGAAAAGTAATTCAGTCTGTGATCACACAATCTTAGTAGCCCATACATTATAAAAAATAATGTAGGGTCTTTGGTTAATAGCCATGCTGAACACACTTCTTGAGGTTGCCATGACATCTGAAAACCTCTCGAGCTACGTTCTCGAGGTTTACAAAGATGACATGGAAACCTCTTATCTTACTTCGAGTTAGAGCTCTTGCAGCAGGCAGTAACCTTAAGGACTAAGCCAGCAGGTGCCTGGACCCCACGGAAACCTTCTAGCTAGCAGTCTCCAGTGAGGGACCACCCCTGACGTTGGCCTGGCCTGACGTCAGCCAATGGTATAAAAGGGGCGGCCCCCAGCCCCACCTCAGTTCTTTTCCCCACGTGCCTATTACGTTCACATCAGCCTCCTCAGATGCCTTTTTGCCACAGTTTGACTGCCATCACACTTCCAGCATTTTTTTCTTTTGCTTCTTTCAAAAAATACTTTTTTCTTTTCTGCATGTCGTCTTCTCCGTCGTCATCCATTTCTTCAGTCCAACGATGAAGATCGAAATTTGTGTGTGGCAAGCAGATACCGCCAAAAGATGGCCATGAGGCTTGCCTTCTCTTCCTAAGCCCGAGCTATGACACCGCGGCCTGTAAGCACTGCAAGAAGTTCAACCAATGGACTCATATTCACCACCAGAAGGCCCTAAAGGCTGACCTTCTAGAACAGCAGCTTGACGCAATGCAGAAACAACCTCAGGGGAAAGCTTCTTCTTCATCTTCATTAGTTGTCTCTTCTTCCAAGTCCCATAAGGAGGAGAAGAAGAAGGACTCCGGAAAGCATAAGTTCCAGGACAAAGATAGGGAAAAGGCCTGGACATGCTCCCACTCCAGGATTCCCAATCATAGGAAGAGTTCCTCAGGTTCCTCCTCCCACAGTGGGTCAGACCAATCATCCCGGTCTGCCCTTACTTCTTCCGGACACCCCTGAAGGTGAAGGCCATACCTCCTGCATCTGCTTCCACTTTAGGGGTTGGGACTGACTCCAAGACAGGTAGAAAGACCGGCTCCTGTCCACATGGTCCCAATGATGGTCACTGCCAAGTCTTCAGAAGTGGCATACCATCGTCAGGGGCAGGTGTCCCTCCAGGGACCTGGCAGTGCCCCCTCACCTCTCTGGTGACCACACCATGAGCTCCAGCCAAACCGCAGCTACATCTACCCCAATCCACCACCTGTTGATGCCTACCCAGACGTCCGCTACTCTGACATCAAGCCCGACAACACCAATTCTGTCACTGGCCCATTTGACATTGCCAGCTGGCATGGATACCTCTTCAAGAGGAGGTTCTTCACTGGCTGGTTCATGGCTCATTGAGGTGCCTAGTTGACCCACTCTGGCCCCTCCAATGCCAGCTCCTCTGATGATGGTCTTACCAACGCCAGGTAACCCAATGCCAGATAAGGTGGTGCCAGGCCCGTTGACACCTCAGGCACCCCCCGGTCCTTCGGGCCTCCAGATCGCTGTCAGTGAAGTGAAAGATTTGTTCTGCTTTTGGTGGAATGAAATTAAGGGGGACCTTGTCTCTCTGAAGCCTGTGGAACCGATGGTCATCGAGCTGGAGCCAGACCCAGAGTCAAGGTTGCCGACTTCAAAGCCAAGGAGCCCCTCCCAGAGCCCTGATCATGGTAACAGAGGAAGGTCCAAACACCGGGAATGGAGACACCAATGTTCCCCCTCCCATTTGTCAAGCCGACACAGACATCAGTCCCATAGTGGATGCCGGTCTAGTTCTTCTTCATCCTCCAGCAGTTCAGTGGACTCTGACTGGTCATCTCCTTCAGTGTCAGACCATTCAGAGCCTAGATGCCATGCTTCCTCCCCAGATACCAAGGACACCCCTAGATTGCCTCCTGATGACCCATCATTTATGAATGTTATGAGGAGACACATCCAGGCCTCTAATGGATGGGAGACAGAGGACCTGGATCTGGAAAGGTGGAGACTAGCAAAATACCTGAGCCAGAAGAAACCTAATCCTCTCATGGTTCCTACTTTGGTGGATACATTCCAAGATTTGACAAGGCTCACCTGGAAGCACCCATCCTCTGCCTCGGCCATCTCTAAAAAATCGGACTGGCTCTACAGGGTGCCCAGAGATGAACCATTTCCTGCCGAAAACCCTAAAACTAATTAGATGGTAATCACTGAGGCCCATGATAGGTCAAAGAGGCCAAAACACTTACTGTAAGTAATCAACCTCCTGATCAAGAATCCAGAACCATAGATCAGCTGGGCAAGAAAGTGTATTCTTCCTCAAGTTGCTCCATTAGATCCCTTAATTTCCTTACCCACATGGTTCAGTACCAGAATGCCCCGTGGGAGAAGAGACTGGAGATTGCTCAGACCCTTCCAGACTCAACTCAGAAGACAGAGCTCATGGACCTTATAAAGTCTGGGTCAGATGTGGGCACCCATGTCTTGCCTTCCTCATATGACCTTGCAGACACAGCCACCAGGGCATCTGCCACTGATGTCTGCCTCCAGTGCCATGCATGGCTCAGGGTCTCTGAGTTCACCCAGAACCTACAGGCTGGCATAATGGACCTGCATTACAAGGGTTGGGTCCTTTTCAGAGATGAGGTGAAAGAACTGATTACACATCTCCAGGACTCAAATAAGGCCATCTGGTCCATGCAGAAAATATGTAAAGCAAACCAGAGGCCATTCAAGAAACAGCCTTTTTGTAAGCTCTCAGGTCAGCAGCCCAGAAACCAGCCACAGATAAGGGGTGGCTTCAAGCAGAAGGCACCCTCCCCGACCCCTGGAAGTTACACTTCTAGCACCTCCAAACCCTCCCAGGCCCCTCTGCCCACTCCTGGAGCCTCACAATGACTCCTTGCCTGAACCCCCTCCATCAGTGGAGTCTGTAGGGGAATCATTAGGGGGTCGCTTCTCCCTCTACCTCGAGGGATGGAGCAAGATCATAACAGACCTATGGGTTCTCCAACTAATAGAGAAAAGACATACTCTGGAGTTCCTGGGGAGACCACCAGAAAACCCTCCGGGGTCCTCCCATTACCCTCCTTTTCATGTCTCCCTCATAGAAGGGGAAATCCCAGGCCTTACTGCGGGTAATAGAGCCAGTTCCTCCTGACCAATGGGGAAGGGGATTTTATTCCCACTTTTCCCTCATTCTCAAAAAGACCAGGGACCTTCATCCCATCCTGGATCTCTGCTTCCTCAACAAGTACATCGAGTACAAGAGGTTCAGGATGGTCACTTTTCTGAGACTGATCCCTCCTACACACAGAGAGACTGGCTCTGCTCTTCTAGATATGCAGGACTTGTACCTGCACATCTTAGTGTTTCCACTCCATGGAAGGTACCTGCACTTTCTCTTCCAGGGGCGACCCTACCAATTTCATCCTTTACTGTTTGGCTTATCCTCTGCTCCCAGAGTCTTCACCAAGTGCCTAGCAATGGTGGCTGCAGTCCTAGGAAGACAAGGCCATTTCATCCTCCCTTACCTAGACGACTGGCTTCTGACAGCTCCCACAAATGGTCAGCTGCTTTGCACTCTCAGAGACACCTTTACCTCTTCTGAGAACTGGGGATCACTTTAAATCTTATGAAGTCATCCCCATGGCCCTGCCAGAGACTCTCAGTTCATCGGGTGGTCTTCGACACAGTCGGCAAGGCCTTTCTCCCAGAGGACAGGGCAGATTGCTCCAAGGACAGGCCTGAATGGGTTCTATGGCTCCCACATCCTGGCCTGAGTCTGTCTAAGACTCCTTGGCCATATGGCGGTAGCGCCATACTCACCATTCCCATGGCTCGCCTCCACATGACAGTCCCACAATGGACCAATGTACAGACAACCTGGAACAGAGGGTTCTGGTATCCAGTTCAGTTTCGAACCCTAACCTGGTGGATGGGCCCAGACAAGCTATCCAAAGGGTCCTCTTCCGACAGGAGCCCCTGAGGAGAGTCTTGATGACTGACACCTGGGTCTCAGTTGGAGTGCTCATCTGGGGACAGACAGACCGGGGTTCTAGGGCCCAGATGAGCAATCCTTGCATATCAATGTCCTGGAGGTGAGAGTGGTTCTGAATGCTCTGCAAGCATTTCAGACTGCTCTCCCACTGGGCCCTCTCCTCATCCAATCAGACAACATGTCCATGGTGATCTACATCAACAAGCAAAGAGGGACGCATTCCTACCCCCTCTGCAGTGAGGCAGTGAGGTTCTAATATTGGGCCCTGGAATGCCACCTAGAACTCACTGCTGTTCATGTTCCAGGCATTCAAAATGCCTTGGCCAATAGCCTAAGCAGGCCTTGGTCTAAGGCACATGAGTGGGAGCTCCTCCAGTCAGTGGCAGAGCAATTGTTCAACAGGTGGGGTTGACCAGAGTTGGGCCTTTTCACGTCCCCACTCAATGCCAAACTGCCCAATCTCTGCTCGCTAGTTCCAGGGCCTAGAATTTTCTGGGGAAACACGTTGTCCCTCTGTTGGACAGGGAGGTTTCTTTATGCCTTCCCTCCCTTTCCCATTCTTCCGAGGGTACTTCTCAAGCTTCAAGCAGAAGGAGCAGAGATGATTCTCATCATTCCCTTCTGGCTGTGTCAGATATGGTTCCCTCTGCTCCAACAGCTAGCCTCAGAGCCTTGGAACCTCTGATCTCTCTTCCCCTGAGCTTGCATTTGCTCTCTCTCAGGATCAGGTTACTCTAGTTCATCTGGATCTCGAGTCCCTGCATCTGCATGCTTGGCTCCTGCAGACTTAGTGGTCACCAGGTATGGGGTTTCTTCCAGAGTGGCCGACACTCTGGTGGCAAGGAAGCCCTCCATAAGGTCCACCTATGCCATAAAGTGGAAGAGGTTCTGTTTTGGGTAGCTCCTGTCACCCTGAACCCTTCTCCTGCCCAGCGAACTCCATTCTTGAGTCTCTCCTCTCTGTTTGACACAGGCCTGAGCTATTCCTCCGTCAAGGTGCATCTTTCTGCCATCTCTGTGCACCATGCACCTGAAGAAGGTAAACCCTCCTCTGCTGGACGTGTCCTGCACCACCCTGAGGGCATTTTGTATATGAGACCTCACATTAGAACCCTGTTCTTCCATGGGACCACCTCTTTGTGTTAGAGAAACTCACGCTCCTCCCTTTTGAACTAGCCATGGATTACGAGCTACACTTTCTTTCTTGGAAAGCGTTCTTTTTAGTTGCAGTTGCTTCTGCTTGGAGGACTTCCAAGCTCCACGCTCTGATGTGTAAAAAGCCTTATTTGGTTTTCCATAAGGACAGGGTGTCCTTATGGACTAATCCTAAGTTTTTGCCCAAGGTGGTGTCCGAATTTACCTTGAACCTGGGCATTCACCTGCCTGTGTATTATCCAGAGTACTCTAACAAAGGAGAACAATTGTTGCATACTCTGGTTGTTCTCCGGATGCTTTGTTTTTACTTGAACCGTACCAGTCCTTTAAGGAAGACTGATCAGTTGTTTGTGTCTTTGCTCCCAAGTCTCAGGAGCACCAGTTACTAAACAAACTTTGTCTAAGTGGTTTGTTAACTGAATAGTTAACTGCTGCCAAAGTATGACAAGCCTTTACCAGGCCGGTTGAAGAACATTCCACCAGGGAGTTGCTACTTCCTTTGCCTCTCTGAGGAACGTTTCTGCTGCAGACATTTGTACAGCTGCAACCTGGAGCTCTGTTCATACATTCATCAAGCACTACAGCTTGATGTGGCCTCCAGGCATAGGACTTGGTTCAGCCTTGCAGTTCTAAAGAGCATACTCTCTAACTCATGCTGGCTGCCTTTGTCACCGCCTCCCATGCTTGTCTGTTCCTTCTCCCTTTATTGCTTAGGACTCCTTAAGGTTATTGCCTGCTGCAACAGCTCTAACTCAAAGTAAGATAGTGCGGTTGTGCAAGAATGTACCATAACGGTAGATCTTCAAGAAGAGCTCTTGCAGCAGGTGTTACTTTCCCTCCCTCCTTTCCCCTGGTCTTTTTGTTTATGCCTTTTCTTTGGGCAAGAACCTACCCACTTCTCCTTCCATCCTAGACTCTGGGTTTCCAGTGGGAGAACTGAGGTGTAGCTGGGGACCACCCATTTTATACTGTTGACTGACATCAGGGCAGGCCGACATCAGGTGCAGTTTCCTGCTGGAGACTGCTAGCTAGAAGGTTTCTGTGGGGTCCTGGCGCCTGCCAGCTTGGTCCTGAAGGTTATCACCTGCTGCAAGTGCTCTTCTCGAAGATTTACTGTTATGGTAAGTTCTTACATAACTGTACTTTAATTGATTTGTTGCACTTTTGTATCCACTGTATCCTGCACTTTGTTCACTGTTGTATTGTATTGTTGCATTCTTGTATTGTACTTTATTTTAATTCTGCTATTCAAACAACATGAAGTCTTGCTGTATTCTGACATTATGCAGTTAGCCCCAGGACTTGAACTACTCTGGAGGGAAAGAGTTAACTCTATGCCAGAGCAGAGAACGTTGAGCTCGAGCTCAGTTCAAACCTCTGTTCAAACAACATGAAGTCTTGCTGTATTCTGACAATTGCAGTTAGCCCCAGAATTTGAACTGCCCCAGAGAGTATAAGGTTAAATTTCTATGCAGGGCATAGAATGTTGAGCTCGAGCTAGGTTGAAGACTCTGTCTGCAGTACTTTGAATCCAAACCATCAGATTCTTTACTCCGCTTCACTGAACAGTCGCTCTGGAGATTTCTCCTGTTGCTCGGTTCAAAGACTCGGTTAAAGTGTCAGTTAAAGTCTCGGTTTTCCAAATAATTTTACCTTGATTCGGTTCACTCTGTCTGCGGTACAGTAAGTACTTAGATAGTGTTTTTAGATTGTGGAAATTGTAAAAATCCCGATCGGTTCAGCTGAACTGATCCTTTAGGTCTTTTGATTTAGTTATTTTAGAGCGTGGTTACCGGTTCTTATTGGTTTAAAAAAAAACGTGCTTTTAGCGTTTTTTTCAAATACCCCTAACACGGTTAGAAACCGATAAGAGAGTCTTGCCTGGCGGTTGCTGAAAAAAAGGGTACATTTGGTTAGATTGGCCATGTCTGAGAAACCCAAGAAAAAAAACGGGCCCACTGGGTTTTAACACCGCAGTGAGTGTGGGGAGGTCTTTGCTAAGGCCGATTCGCACACCAACTGTGTTTACTGTCTGGGGTTTGACCACCTCGATTCAGACTGCCAAATATGTAAGAATTTTCCCAAGTCTACCCTGGATAAGAGATTAGATAGACTTAGAGAGAAGGAGGCTGAGAAATCCGCCAACCCGGAAGGCCAGCCCGGTTCGGTTACCACCAAACCAGAAGGATTGTCCTCTGACCAGGGCGATACTTCTTTGGGCAAGAGGAGAACTTATCCTGAGGTGTCAGTTCCTGCAAAAAGGAAAAGAAAGGAAAAATCTGCCGGCTCAGATCTAGATCTCCATGTTCCGACCGCGGAAGAAATTGCCCAAGCGATTCGGATTGTGGAATCGCTTCGTCCGGTTCCGACCGATCCGGTCCCGGTTGGTAGGGGTTCGGTTTGGTCGGTTCCTCCGGTTCAGGATTTTGCCCCTGAAGATTTTTTTGAACTGGATTTTGAGGAGGGGGACTGTGAACAAAATGTGAGGATTATGATGATGAGTGCTTAGAAAGTCTGGATGTGCCTGTAGAACCGGACATCTCCCCAGACAGACCTTCTGGTGTTTCCCCTCCTAGGCTCTTTGAGTCCCTCCCACTTCCTGTTTTGCAGGAAAGTGGTAGAAATCCTCCATCTTCCTATAGAGGAGGCTATGCAGGACCACGAAGAGCCTGACTTTGTTGAAATGATGGATATCCCAGAGTCTAAGAGACTGTCTATTCCCTTCATAAGTCTTTTGGGAAGCAGACTCAAACATTCTAAAGTTTCTAACTCTATACCTTCTGTAGACAGAAGGATGGACAAGAGGTATACTCTGTCAGGCTCAGATACTGAGTTTTTTTACCAGCAGTGCAGCCATGTTGTGGTAACTGCAGCCTGTGACAGGGCAGGCATTCCCTTGGCTTCACACCCCCAGATAAAGACTCCAGGAAGTTGGATGTCATGGCAAAAACAGTACATGGTGAGATCACGTGATCGTGGATAGAATAGCAGCTCGGAGAGCCCATCTCCTCCCCAGCTCTGCCTTATTGAGAAAATTTAACAGTAACTACTGCGTTGATCCCAAAAGTACATCTGCTGTATAGCTCCCAACAACTTCCTGAACCTGCTATAAAACAGGCAAAAGCGGTCGCAGCAGTGGCTGGGAGAAAAAGCTGAAACAAGAATCAGGCCTACTTAAGAATGGAGGCAGATATGCGCCAGGCACCTCCCCCACACACACCACTGCAGACGCCAGAGAAGAATTCCAAATGGGCCAAAGGACAGCCCGAGGCAGCTACTAAAGTGGGCTCACCATCGACTACAGGACCACCAATCACCCCTCTCATGGAGAAGAAATTCTTAGAAGAACTAAATCCCTTTCAAGTAGCACTCCAGGAACTTAACTCAGAAATGAAGGCTATGAGAACAGAACTTACTGATACTAATCGAGCGATTAAAGATGTTACGGCCAGGACGGCCTCGTTGGAGGGATGGAGGGCAACAGTTGACTCTGAGCTCCTGGCGCCTCGCAAAGATTGAAAAGATGGAGGTTAAGTTGGAGGACCTGGAAGGTCAGTAGCTGCAAATAACATCCTCATATTCGGCCTCCCAGAGGATCTGAAGGGCCACCCCGATCACTTTCCTGCAACGGCTGCTAACTAAAATAGTGGACCTCTCCTAATAACACCACCTATGTGATTGAGAGGGCCATCGCTTGCTTAGATCTAAACTGGCTACTGGGCAAGCACCAAGGCCCCTGATCTTAAAATTTCTTAACTACCTAGATAAAGTGCATGTGCTGGGAAAGGTTAGAGCCTTCAGGAAATTCTATGGGAGGGACAGAAGCTGAGATTTGCCCAAGACTTCCCAGCAACCATAAGGCAATGAAGGGCCATGCATCAACCCACTGTCACAAAATTAATGCTGCCAGCATCAAATTCAAAGTTCAGTACCCATCCAAACTATTAGTGTACCATCAAAATTCTTGGAGGAGTTTTGATACAGCTGAGCAAGCTCAGGCGGAATTATCAGGGATGTTTCAGATCTGTTCAAGCTACGCTGAATTTATTGCTAGTTATGGTGTTTAGTGAGCAGACAACCAGACAAATGGTGTTGAATATGGATTTAACTAATAAACATCGGTTTCAGTAAAATTTTGCTACGGTTCTGATCTCTCTGAAATATGGCAGAATGACGAGGGCTTATAGCAAAAGGGTAAGACCGCATTTACTGCAGAAAATGAGTAAGAACTGGCTTTATTCTCTATTTTGTTCCCTCCCCGGTTCTTGGGTTCTCTCCTTCTGTTCGATGAAAAAGCCGGTAAAGGAAGAGATGGAATAACTGGGAAGGATATAACACCCATGGAACTATTCGTTTCTGTGTCAAGGCTTCAATACGCTGTACTGCCACTTTTTTGTATTGCCCTAATGACATTCATATTTACCATCACAAGAGGGCTCTCAAAGTCTGTGGATTGATTGGACTACTTAACCTGCTTTATTTTCCTTTTCACCTGGAGAACTGCATTTTTTGATAGGAATTGCCCCGTATCACGAAGCTCAGAGGGTTGACTGTGCCGCTCCTGAACTAGGAGGAAACATTTCTTCCTCCCTTTTTTTTTTTTTTTTGTTTCTTTCTTCTTCAGCAATTTTTGCTTCTTCTTCTCCCTTCTTCCCCTCCCATAAGTCACGACGCTGCAGGGGTACCACTGCCATGCTAAAATAAGATAACATTATTAGAAGCAAGTACTGGAACAATGAAGATGGACTGAAGGGGCAGAAGAAGGTGGGGAGATTGAAAATTAAAGAGGGCTCTAATGCTGTTCTTAACAAGGTTGATATGAGGGGATTTGCTTGTAGTGTCTTATAATATTATTGTTTACCCCTTCCCCCCCTTTTTTTTTACATATGCTATATTCTCATTGTGTGGAGCTGGGGAGGGAAAGGGGTAGATCTGGATACTGCAATTTCAAGAAGGGTGTTGCAACCAGGATGAAGGGGAGGGGGGAGTATGTGCCTTTAGGTGGGGGCCTCCCCGGCTTTCCCAGGCCTGACATTTGGTGGCTTGGGATTACTAATATAATACAACTGGGAGAGTGGCCCTGGGAGAGCCTCTACAAAATGGTTGTGTACAGGGAAGGGTGATGTACAGCAGGGGGAGTGAGAAGGGGCTTAAAAGGAATGGAGGTGTGGTGGGATCAGGTATGCAGCACAACAGCCTTTTAAAGAGGGCTATCCCAAGGACAATCTGAGCAATGCTAAAACTCTTGGAGTAAAGCTGGATAACCCAGTAAAAAAATTGCCAATAAGGTGACTTCATATAAAATATGTTTATGGAATATAAAAGGGTCTCAGTCTCAGGTTAAACGTGCAAAAGTATTGCTGCATCTTCGTAAGCTTGGCATTGATATAGTGTTTCCAGGAAACCCATTTGCCTCCTTCCGAGGTCTCACAATTAAGAAGATCCTGGGTTGGAGGCCTTTGGAGTGGACTGATACTGGAAGGGAGGGGTTGCCATTCTCGTAGCAAGAAGAGTCCTGTTTAGACTTATAGACACCATGGTAGACTCTCAGCATAGGTACATTTTGATTAAGGCCCTGTTGGGTCAAACTGAGGTAGTGCTTGATTCCATATATGGCCCCATATGGAGGACCCATCCTTTTTGTTTCTCTCATGAATGACCTTACCCCATGGTCCCATTTTCCCACACTGCTAGGAGGAGATTGGAACCTTGTTTATTGCAATATTATAGATCGCCTCCCTGAGTCGCTCTCCATCTCTCTCTCCCAGCGCAGGTTGCCATCAGAGAAATGATGGACTCCATTGGATTAATAGACCCTTGGAGGGCCCTTTACCCTCACCAGAAAGAATATTAGTTCCACTCTATTCCACACAACTCATTCTCTCGCAGATTACTTTCTCATCAGATGTGGGACATCTCTCAGCTATAACAACCTGTAATTACTCTCCCAAGGTGATCTCAGATCACCATTCCACTTTACTAAGTTGGAACCCGGCCCGCTATATCTAGGGACAAGGTTTGGAGATTTAACTGTCAACTATTTCAATCAGAATACCTGAAGAACCAATTGACTGGATTCATTTCAAACTTTATTGAGATAAATGCCCCCTCCATGACCAAGATAGATATGCTATGGGGTGGCTTAAAAAGTACGGTTAGAGGAGAGATAATTTGCATGGCAACGGTTAAAAAAAAAACAACCTCAAAAGTCACTTCTGCTCTGTTGAGGGATATCAGAGACATGGAGACGTCACTCTCCCCGAACTCCACAAAGGATCAGTTTAAAGCTCTAGAAGTTTTAAGGGATCGATATAACTAAATTCTGACTGAACAGGTAGAGTATCTTTTATAATTTAAGAGCATATTTGAACAGGCGACAAAGCAATAAAACTTTTGGCTTTGCTACTTAAGGCACAGGCCTCATATATAATTGTTCCAGTATTCAAAACTCTGCAGGACAAATAGTTACTTCCCGAGAGAAATTACTAACTGCTTTCAAGAGTACTACAAAACTTTGTATTCCCTTACCTCCCATTCTTTTTGCCCAGCAATATTGGAATAGTTCTTGCAGCCGATACAACTCCTGCAACTCAATACATCCCAAGTAAACTTGCTTAAAGCCCCAATCTCTCAGGATGAGATAACACAGGCTATTGATTCCCTCCCCACAGACAAATCGCCAGGCCCAGACGGATTCACAGTAGAATTCTATAAACTTTTCAAAGAACAAATTGGGCCAATGCTTTTAGATACCTACAACTATTTGTTTGAGCATGATATTACTGACCCTATCCTATTTGATTATCCCAAAACCTGATAGGGACCCTCTTCAGGTCACAAATTATCGTCTGATACTCATTAATTAACGTTGACATAAAATACTGGCAAAATTATGGCCTTTAGGCTATCCAAGGTTTGGCAAAGTCTAATAAGCTGTGAACAGGTTGGACTTTGTGGCTGGTACGGTCTCTCGCCTGATCACATGTGCAAGTTGGCATACTTGATCTCTGCATCCAGTGACTCCCGAATTCCAGCTGTTTTGGTGTCCCTGGATGCAGCGAAAGCATTCAATAGAGTCTCCTGGGAATATTTATTCCATTTGTGATAACTTTACAATATCCCAAAACAGTACATACAATGGGTCAAGATAGTATATACTTGCCCCTCAGCACGTATACTATGCAATGGGCATCTATCTCATCCCTTTAAGTTACAACAAGGAACAAGACAGGGGTGCCCACTTTTCCCCTTCCTGTTCAACTTATATCTGGAACCGCTCATTAGATGTATTAAACTATCCCCAAGTATTACCGGTATCTCTATTGGGCCCACACAATACAAAATCTCGGTCTATGCCGATGATATTTTACTTCACATAACTCACCCTTCAAAATCGGCTCCATGCTCTGAAATTATCAAAATGTTCAGGACCTTTCTAATTACAAACTCAATATCACAAAAACAAGTGATGCCTTAAATGTTCATACATTCCAGGCTGAAGTGCTCACCTTAGATTCGCTGGACCAGAGATAGTTAAATACCTAGGTATATATCTCTCCCATTCGGAAACCAGGATAAAACAATACAACTTGGACAAAACTCTTATGCAGATCAAAATGGATCTCTCCCACTGGGCCATGTTGCGTTAACTCTTTGGGGATGGGTTAATGTTCTGAAAATGAACATCCTTCCGTGAATTCTGTACCCCCTACAGATGATACAACCTTTTCTACTCAAAGCATGGTTTACCCAGGTCAATAAAATTATGTCCAATTTTCTGTGGGGTGGGAAGACATCTCATCGGGCTCTCTTTAAGCTGCAGAGGAGTAAGAATAATGGGGGCTTACAACTCCCGGACTTGTTCCTTTATCAGTTCTCCATTGTTTGTTCCATCCTAGCATATTGGATGAAGGACAGTTCCTGTCAGGAGAGTGTTCATTATATTCCCTCGTGGTATCAAACTGAGCAAAGTTTACTCTCTCCACACAACATATCTCCCAAGGCTTTCATTTTCTCCTCTCTCAAGAACTTGCCTAAAGCTCTCAAAGCCTCATCTATGGAAACAACACTTCGAGTACACTCCCAAATGTGTAACTTTTTTCAGATATCTCTGGTAAAGGATGTTTCCCAGCCTATGTGTGCTAACCTCAATTTCAAAATAGGGGGACTGCCCCTCTTGAACAATTTCTGGCCGGGTAACACCCAACTGAGAATTGTAGATTTACTTCATGAACACACACTGATACCTTTTCAAGTAGCCAGCTTCACGGTTTAACCTCCCTAAACTTTCTGTTTTAAATACCTCCAATTGCAACATATGCTCCTAAGACACTTTGGAGCGGGACACTGGACACAGTATCTAAATGGCCCTCTTTACACGCTATCCCTAACTTACCTCCTCTCTCACCTATTTCCCACTTCTATTGCCTTCTATGAAGGCCATAGAAGAAAATCAAGGTGAGCTGCATTATGTCTGGAACCAAGTACTACCTCAAACACCTTAGCTCTCGTTCATGGCCAAAAATTTGGTCACACTGTACCAAGATGTGAAATGGATCAGATACTGCATCTTACAGTTTCACGTTATCACATGATTTATACTATACCCCAGCTAGGCTTTATCAGATGGGAAAATCTCCTCAAATGTATGTTCACACTGTAAGCAAGGCCTGGCACTCTGTTGCATATATTGTGGGAATGCAATAAGGTCATGCCTTTCTGGGATAGTATTAAGTCCAACTTAGACCCACTTTAGGTTAGCTGATGCGATGTGCCGGAAATTTGTGTAATAGGAGACTATGGTGAAGTTCTAAGTGGCAAATACATGATGCTAATATCAGTGTGTGCAAAAAAGTGATTATGCACCACTGGTTGACCAAAATATCCCTACATATATGGAATGGCTAAAGAGAAACTATTTGCTTTGCAGGCTGAGAACACGATTGCTCACATTGCACGGAGATCACAATACTATCAAAAACATGGGCACCTTTACATACTCTACTGACTATTTAGTGGTTTAAGGATACCAAATAAGTAACTAAGGCAAGAAGGGACAGCACTACAAGAGTGATATGACTTCATTAAAGAAGATCCCTCCGACTACCTTGCCTGGACTAAAGGGAATGATGGACACTGTTGCTGCATACCTGAAAGGGAGGGAGGGGAAGTAGGAGGAGGAGGAATATGAAGAGTCTCTGTAGTCAGCTGAGACTGTAATATTTGAACACAACTGAGACCATGTTTATAATATATACGTTACAAAACTTTGTATTGTAGCAGAACCCTAGCATAGAGCATTGTTCAAACTGGATGTATGTGTCAAGCTAATGTCAAATGTATGAGTTAAATGATATCTTAACTCTTCCTACAAATGAATAAAATATATTCGATTTGAAAAAAAAAACAGTACATGACATCCTCTTTGGGACTCAGGTAGGCTAATTATATGGCCTATACAGACAGGTACCAGAAGTCCAGATGGGACACTGTACTGGCACTAGCTAAGCAGGCTTCTCCCCAGCTGGCCAAGGAGCTGGAGGGGGTGGCTGCTGATGGGATCGAAGCATCCAAGGTTCAGTTTCATGCTGCTGTGGACTCCAATGATGTGTCATCAAGAGCCATGGCTACATCTGTGGCTCTTTGGAGAATGGCTTGGCTCAGATGTACTTAGCCTTTCACAGGACACCCAGGCTAAGGCCATGGATTTCCTGTGGTGGGTAATTCTTTGTTTGGGGAGCAGACAGAATTACATGAAGAAAATGGACAAATACAGGACCACTTACAGGAGTGCACAGGCCAAGGAAGGCAGGCAACTCTTCAAAGGCAGCAAGCCAGGGGCAGGGGCAGGCCTTTTCACAGGCCTTTCTACCAAGCGCAGGCCTCTTCTCCCTTTTCCCAGAGGGGGTTCTCTAGAGGAAGAGGCAGAAGGGGATGAGCAGGGCTGCATCCACCCCTCAGCCTAAGGCTCCTGCCAAGCAGACACCCTGAGTTGTCAGCCGGGTCGACTTCCCCATTCCAGTATGGAGGCAGGCTGCTTACTCATCCAGGACTGGAAGTCTGTTATTTCAAACAAATGGGTCCTGGAAGTAGTAACCAGGACTGGTCCTCAGCTTCAAAATATTTCCAAAGCTGAGGCCCAGATCTTTCCACCTGCAAGCACCTCCGAATCCCTTGCCTTGCAAGCAGTGGTTTCATCTCTGTTGGCTCTAGGACCATAGAGAGGTGCCTTACCTACACAGGGGCAAGGTCTGTACTCCAGGTACTTCCTTACCCCAAAAGACAGGGCAGTAGCAACCATCCTGGATTTAAGATATCTGAACAAGCATCTGTTAAAACCAAAGTTCAAAATGGTGACTCTGGGAATAATTCTTCCCTCTCTCAAGGCCAGGGACTGGCTAGCCTCCCTGGACCTCAAGGATGCCTATTTTCACATTCCCATCAGGTGCTCCCACAGAAAGTACCTCAGGTTCAAATTGCCTTCAGGCCATTGTCAGTTCAGAGCAATGCCCTTCGGCCTAACATCAGCTCCAAGGGTGTTCACAAAGTGCCTGGCAGTAGTGGTGGCCTTTTTAAGAAGGAATAAGATTTCAGTGTTTCCATATCTGGACGACTGGCTCATTGTGGGACAGTCCCCAGACCAAGTCAAGTCAGACCTCCAAGTGACCCAGCAAGTGCTCACTTCCTTGGGGTTTCTTCTCAACCTTTCCAAGTCAGTTCTCAGACCTGTACAGCTTCTCACTTTTATAGGAGCAGAGCTGGATACAGTCAAAGCAAGAGCTTTTCTTCCCATGCAGAGGGTTACAGCCATTTCAGAGCTGGCCTCCTCTTTCCGCCTTTTGGTTTCTTGACCAACAAGGCATTTCCTTCAGCTCCTGGGTCACATGGCAGCTTCTACAGCAGTGGTCCAAGGAGCCAGGTTTTAAATGAGGGACATTCAGTTCCACCTAAGGTCCTTTATGTCCCAAAAGAAGGATCCTCTTACCAGACTAGTTTCAGTGACTCAGACTCTGATCCAGGCACTTCAGTGGTGGCAGGATCAGGACAATCTCAGGCAAGGGGTTCCTTTCATCAGTCAGCCCCACTCTGTGGTCCTTACCACAGATGCTTCTCTGTTGGGGTGGGGAGCCCATCTTGGGGCTCTCACAGCCCAGGAAAGTGGTCCCATCAAGAGTCCCTCCTACATATCAATCTTTTGCAGCTCAGGGCAGTGTTCCTGGCTCTGCAAGCCTTCTCTCAGTCAGTGCAGAACAGGTGGTACAGGTCAGAACAGACACCACCCCACGTGGTACATCAACAAGCAGGAGGAACTCGTCCACTGCCTTGTGCACAGAAGCCATGAAACTATGGTCTCTGGCTTACTGTCTGCAGACATCTTTAGTTGCAGTCCACCTTCCAGGAAAGGACAATGTGCTAGCAGATGCACTGAGCAGAATCTTCCAGGGCCATCACGAATGGTCTCTGGATCCCCTGGTGCTAGAAGTGATTTTTCCAGGTGGGGCACTCCAGAGATAGATCTCTTTGCAGCCCCGGACAATCACCAACTTCCTCCAGTACTGGGCTCAGTCCCTCTGGATGCTCTGGTTCTGAACTGGGAAGGGAAATTCCTCTATGCCTTCCCTCCTTTTCCTCTGTTGTTCAAAATTCTGGTCAAAATGCGGTCACAATCCTGCAAACTAATTCTGATTGCTCCAGACTGGGCCAGGCAGCCATGGTATCCCCTGCTGCTGTCCCTAGCAGTCCATCTTCCCTGTCTCTTCCCAGGAAGTGCAATCTGTTAACCTCATCTCAGGGAGGATTTGGTACCCCAATCTTTGGTCCTTCAATCTCAAGGCATGACTCTTGAAGAGTTAGAATATGCAGATTTGCATCTGTCCCAAGGGGTTCTGGACATTCTCAAAGCCTCTCGAAAGCCTGCCACCAGAAAAACTTACAACTCCAAATGGAAAGATTCAGCATTTGGCATTCAAGAAGCATATATCCTCAGACAAAGCTGAATTGTCTACAGTTCTGGATTATATGGTTCTTCTTAATGGTCTAGGCCTCAGACCAGCTACTCTCAAGGTACATTTGTCAGCTGTTTCTGCTTTTCTGTTCAGTGGAAAGCCTTTTCTCTGTCATCTCATCCTGTATTCTGTAATTTTTCAAAGGATTGCTTCATACCAATCCTCTTTTTAGAGATCCTGCTCCTTCCTGGGATTTGAATGTTTGCATTGCTCAGCTTATACAACCCCCTTTTGAGCCTATGTCCTCAGCAGAGCTCAAGTACTTGACTTGGAAAACTGTGTTTTTGGTTGCTGTTACCTTTGCCAGACATATCAGTGAATTGCAAGCTCTGTCAGTTGAACCAGACTTCATCTCATTCCATAGGGACAAGGTGGTCCTTAGAACCAATAGGAGGTTCCTACCCAAAGTGGTTTCTGATTTCCACTTAAACCAATCCATGTCTCTTCCTGTGTTCTTCACTGATCATGCTTCCTCAGGAGAGCAAAGGCTACACAGTTTAGATGTTAAAAGAGCCCTTAGTTACTACATAGAGCATACAAAGGGTCACAAGTTTAACTCCCTCCAGTTGTTCCTCACTTATGGGGAGGTAGGTAAGGGCAAACCTGTCACCAAGAGAATTATTGCCAAGTGGATTGTGTCCTGTATCCAATTCTGTTATGAGAAACTGGGAAAAATTCCTCCTCAGGTCTGAGGGCTCATCCTACTAGAGGTACAGCTGCATCTCTGGCTGCTGCCAGGGATATTCCTTTGTTAGAAATTTGCCAAGCAGCCACATGGAAAACAGTTCATACCTTCACCAAGTATTACTCCCTGGATATCCAGGCTCAGAGTGATGCTAGATTTGGCACAGCAATGCTTCAGAGCCTATTCCCAAAGTAGGTTCTGTCCTCCTCCTTGAGGTACTGCTTGGTAGTCTGCAATTGTCAGAATACAGCAAGACTTCATGTTGTTTGAAGAAAAATTACTCACCTTAGTAATTGTGTTTCTTCTAATGGAGTCTTGCTGTCTTGATCTCCTCCTCCTCCCCTCTCAGAACCTGTTTTTGGGAAGTGGGTTACTTCAAACAAATGGGTTCTGGAAGTGGTAAGCCAGGGACTGGTCCTCAGCTTCAAAATATTTCCAAAGCTGAGGCCCAGATCTTTTCCACCTGCAAGCACCTCCGAATCCCTTGCCTTGCAAGCAGTGGTTTCATCTCTGTTGGCTCTAGGACCATAGAGAGGGTGCCTTACCTACACAGGGGCAAAGGTCTGTACTCCAGGTACTTCCTTACCCCAAAAAGACAGGGAGTAGCAACCCATCCTGTATTTAAGACATCTGAACAAGCATCTGTTAAAACCAAAGTTCAAAATGGTGACTCTGGGAATAATTCTTCCTCTCTAAGGCCAGGGGATTGGCTAGCCTCCCTGGACCTCAAGGATGCCTATTTTCACATTCCCATCAGGTGCTCCCACAAAAAGTACCTCAGGTTCAAACTGCCTTTTGGCCATTATCAGTTCAGAGCAATGCCCTTCGGCCTAACATCAGTACCAAGGGTGTTCACAAAATGCCTAGCAGTAGTAGTGGCCTTTCTAAGGAGACAAAACATCTCCATATTTCCATACCTGAATGACTGATTTATTCTGGGTCAGTTTCCAGACCAAGTCAAGTCAAACCTGCAAGTGACCCAGGAATTGCTCATTTCTCTAGGATTCCTCCTCAATCTTCCAAAGTCAGTTCTCAAACCAGTCCAACTCTTGACCTTCATAGGAGTAGAGTTGGATACTGAAACAAGCAAGAGCCTTCCTCCCTCTGGCAAGGGCAAAGGCCCTTATAGATCTGGCTTCTTCTTTTCGCCTCCTGGTGTCTCGACCAGCAAGGCATTTTCTTCAACTCCACATGGCAGCTTCCACTGCAGTGGTATAAGGCTAGATTTCAGATGAGGGACATCCAGTTCTATTTGAGGGCTTTTGGTCTCAGAAAAAGACCCTCTAACCAAACTAATTCCAGTGACTCAGACTCTGATCCAGGCTCTACAATGGTGGTTGGATCAGGACAACCTCAGACAAGGAGTCCCATTCATCACTAATCTCATTCTGTGGTTCTAACCACAGATGCTTATCTCTTGGGGTGGAAGCTCACTTGGGAGTCCTCACTGCACAGGGAATGTGGTCCTCTCAGGGTCTCTCTATCACATCAGTCTTCTGGAGCTCAGGCAGTGTACCTGACTCTGCAAGTGTTCTCAGACTCAGTACAGAACAAGGTGGTTCAGGTCAGGACAGACAACACCACCACCATGTGGTACATCAACAAGCAGGGAGGCACTCGGTCTACAGCCTTGTTCATGGAAGTCATGAAGTTATGGTCCCTGGCTTATTCCCTACAGATATCTCTGGTAGCAGTCCACCTTCCAGTAAAGGACAATGTGCTAGCAGATGCATTGAGCAGGATTTCTCAGGGCCATTACGAATGGTCCCTGGATCCCATAGTGTTAAAAGTGATTTTTTTCAAGGTGGGGCACTCCAGAGATAGATCTCTTTGCAGCCCCAGACAATCACCAACTTCCTCTTTTCTGTTGCAGACTCCCAGTCTTGGGCTCAGTGCCCCTGGATGCTCTTTTTCTGGATTGGGAGGGGACATTTCTGTATGCCTTTCCCCCCTTTCCTCTATTATTCAAGGTTCTAGTCAAGATAAGGTCACAGTCTTGTAAAGTGATTCTGAAAGCTCCAGACTGGGCCAGGCAACCTTGGTATCCTCTATTTCTGTCCCTAGCAGTCCATCTTCCCCTATCTCTTCCCAAGAATCACAATCTGTTAACTTCCTCTCAGGGGAGGATTTGGTACCCCAACCTTCGGTTTCTCAATCTCAAGGCATGGCTCTTGAAGAGCTAGAATATGCAAGCCTGCATTTGTCTCAGGAGGTTCTGGACATTCTCAAAGCCTCTCGAAAACCTTTCACCCAAAAAACTTATAACTCCAAATGGAAAAGATTCAGCATTTGGTGTTCCAATAAGCACATATCCCCAGATTCTGCTGACTTGGCTACAGTTCTGGATTATATGGTTCATCTTAATGGCTTAGGCCTCAGACCAACTACTGAAAGTACACTTGTCAGCTGTTTCTGCATTCCTGTCAGTGGGGAAGGCTTCTTCACTGGCATCTCATCCTGTTTTCTGTAAATTCTTTAAAGGATTGCTTCATACCAGTCCTCCTTTTAAGGATCCTACTCCTGTTTGGGATCTTAATGTTTGTATTACTCAGCTTATGCAACCTCCCTTTCAGCCCTTGGCCTCAGCAGAACTTAAGTACTTGACTTGGAAAACTGTGTTACTGGTAGCTATTACCTCTGCCAGGTGTATCAGTGAATTACAAGCTCTGTCAGTGGAGCCTAATTTTATCTCATTCCATAGAGATAAGGAGGTCCTTAGAACCAACAAGAGGTTCTTACCCAAAGTGGTTTCAGATTTTCATCTGAACCAGTCCATGTCTCTTCCTGTGTTCTTTACTAATCATTCTTCTTCAGGGAGAGAGAAGATTGCACAGTTTGGATGTTAAGAGGGCCCTTAGTTACTACACTGAGCATATTAAGGCACTTAGGTTTGACTGTCCTCAATTGTTTCTCACTTATGGTGAAGTGGGAAAGGGTAAACCTGCTACTAAGAGAACTATTGCCAGATGGATTGTCTCTTGTATACAATTCTGCTGTGAAATGCTAGGCAAAGTGTCCCCTCGGCCTGAGGCTCATTTTGACTAGAGGTACAGCTGCTTCTCTGGCTGCTGCCAGAGATATACCCTTACTAGAGATATGCAAAGCAGCCACCTGGAAAACATTCCATACAGTCACCAAGCATTACTCTCTGGATATCCAGGCTAGGAGTGATACTAGGTTTGGTACAGCAGTACTGCAGAGCCTATTCCCAAAATAGGTTCAGTACCCTCCTCCATGGAGGTACTGCTTGGTAGTCTGCATTATGTCAGAATACAGCAAGACTTCATGTTGTTTGAAGAAAAAATACTCACCTTAGTAACTGTGTTTCTTCTAATGGAGTCTTGCTGTATTCTGACCTCCCTCCCTGCCTCCCCTCTCAGAACCTGGTTTTTGGAAGGTGGGCTGGCAGATGCAGTGTTGCACCTCAGGGGTGCACTTGGCACTCTCCCCTATACAGGAGGGGAGTGAGTTGGGTTATATATTTTCTATAGTTATGTTTTGTTCACTACCTAGTTTTTGTTTTGGAGTTCTCGACTTGAGTCTTTTGGGGACACAAAATATTTGGTTGCCTTTTGGCTAGTAGATTTTACAATTCCCACTTAGCAGGTGTAGTTAGTTAGTATTAGCTCATAAGAATCTGATGGTTACACTTCAAAGTGCAGCAGACAGAGGTTTGAACCGAGCTTGAGCTCAACGTTCTATGCTCTGGCTTAGCGTTAACTCTTTCCTCTCCAGAGCAGTTCAAGTGCTGGGGCTAACTGCATAATGTCAGAATACAGCAAGACTCCATTAGAAGAAACACAATTACTAAGGTGAGTAATTTTTTCTTCTTGTACCTCCACTTCCTTACCCCCCAGGACGTATCTGGTAATGAGCAATTCAGCTCAGTGTACTCTCCTGGTGAAACATTTAGGCAAATAAATAGAGATGATAAAGTATGGTTCTCTATTGGTAACCAGTTTGTTAACCGTCAAGAGGTTGCCAGAGTGGCCATTTATGTCACCATGGCAACCTCAAGACATTACACAAATCAGATACTGATAGAGAGACCATACATTATATTTTATAGTGTATGGTCCCAAGAAAAATTAAGAAGGTTCCTTACTCTTAAAGTTTCAGTCACTGCCGCGGTTGTTCTGGGTTATGCTCTCATCACTGTGCCCCTTTCCAAAAACCAGTCAGTTCATGAGAAAAAAAGGTGTGCACATGTGCAGACCATTCCCAGTTGTTAATCCATTGATGTGACATACCATCGAAGGGTTAACATCATGACATCACATTGATGGTAAAAAGTTGCTATAAAAGGTAAATTTCACATATAACAATGTTCTACCATACGTTACAAAATAAATAAATAAAATCAATGTTTTTAATGGCAGGCACTTACAGTGTTAATGGGGTTATTTAGCCCATTATTGTTTTGAGAGTATACTAAAGTATGCTGACACGACATCATTAAGTCAAGAAAAATTATAACTGACACACCTCTGGGGGACCTGATAGATGTGTTTTCTAACCCCTAAGGTACAGGGGTGGGGTAGAAGTATGAACCAAAGTAGAATGCATTATCCCCCTGAATAGTTGGCCTGATTAATATAATAACTGTCCTAGAGAATGCATAGCAAAGATTGTTTAGTAGCATGAAATCCTGCGCAAAAATCGGTGAACAATTAATTAAACCAGACAACAAGAACCTGACCAAACAGTAGTCATTAGTACAAAAAAAAAAACCTGAGCTGTGTGGTGGTGCTCAACCCGGAGCTGCCACACCCTAATTAAAACTTGTGAACCTCCAAGGTAGGAGAGTTAGAGGAGACACGTGGCCAAACACCCTCAGTGTCCACAGGTAGGAGAGGAAATATGAGTGTGGGATATGAATCAGGTCTCCTTGGTGCCACTCCAAAGTACAGTACCAGGTCCAGGCATGGGAAGCAGTAACCTGCTGGGGAAAGAAGTCCACGGGGAAGAGGGCAGAGCAGAGTATTAACAATAAGACATAATTTCTAAGGTGGTGGTGCACCATCTCCCTCTATTCCAGCCCTGTCATCTTTTGAGGGAAGACTATGTCAGGGGTGGCAAGATTGATCATATACAATGATTATATTCTCTGCCAGGAGCTAGAGGCTATAATTTAGTCTGTGTGATATACCTGGAGGCCTGCATAGGAGGGGCTTGAGAGCTAGTGGCAACTGAGCAAGATTCACAATAAGATTGTGGAAGTGGGTAGCTCCACATAAAAACAATGTAAATTGAGTTCCTCTTAAGGAGGCAGCAGACCACTCAGGTATTAAGTAAGGCACTGACAATGTACGCTGCTTCTGGATATACCAGAGCTAAAATACCATGAGGGAGAACTTTATGAGTTGGCACTTGTATTTTTTAAAAGATGTTATGCTCCAGGGGTGCAGCGCCAGAGACCAGCAGGGCATCCCTGCCAACCCCACACATTTGATTCTGCAGGGAGTCACCCCCAGAGGCTGCCCTCCAGACTCCCTGCTATTGTACCACTTATGCAGTGAGACTTAACATAGAAACATAGAACATAGAATTTGACGGCAGATAAGGACCACTTGGCCCACCTAGTCTGCCCATTTTCCTACCTAACAGATAAACTGCAGATCCTAGTTAACCAACAGCTTACTTCCTCCTACCCCCCACTAGGACTGCCTTATGTCTGTCCCATGCATTCTTGAATTCCCCCACTGTTCTTGACTCCATGACCTCCTCAGGGAGGCTATTCCATGCATCCACAACCGTCTCTGTGAAAAATACTTCCTCACATTACCTCTGAGCCGTCCCCCCTCTATCTTCAAGTTGTGCCCCCTTGTTCTTGCACATCTCTTTTCTGAAAGATGCTACCTTCTTGGACTTTGTTGATTCCCTTGAGGTACTTAAAAGTTTCTATCATGTCCTGTTTCTCCTTCTTTCCTCAAGGGTATACATATTAAGCTCCTTTAGTCTTTCTTCAGATGTCTTCTGGTGCAGACCTGCACCATTTTTGGTTGCTCTCCTCTGGACAGCCTCCACTCTGTCTCACGCCTTTGCAGAGATGGGGTCTCCAGAACTGCACACAGTACTCAGGTGGGGTCTCACCAACTGTCTCTACAGAGGATAACAACTTCCTGTTTTCCACTATTGATGCCTCTTCCTATGCATCCCAGTATCCCCCAGCCTTCCTTACTGCCTTCTCACATTGCTTGCCCACCTTTAAGTTATCTGATATAATTACCCCCAGGTCCCTTTCGATTTTTACTGTTGTCTGTATCTCACCCCCCATTGTGTACTTTTCTTCTCAGTTTTTGTTTCCCAGGTGCATTACCTTGCACTTCTTTGCATTGAATCTGAGCTGCCATACATTTGACCATTCCTCCAACCATGCCAATTCCCTTTTCATCCTTTCCACTCCATCTTGTGTACCAACCCTGTTGCAGATCTTTGTGTCGTCTGCAAAGAGACATACTTTCCTTCCAGTTCCTCTGCAATGTCACTTATAAAGACATTAAAAGGACCGTCCCAGTACTGAACCTTATGTACCCCACTTAACCCTCCTTTTTTACTGTGGACTCCATTTTACTACTACCCTTATGGCCTGTTGTCTTAGCCAATTTTTATCCAGGCTACCACCTTGGGACCCACTCCAAGGCTGGCTAACTTGTGTATTAATCTTTTGTGTGGGATTGTATCAAATGCCTTGCTAAAATCTAGGTAGGCCATGTCCACAGCACCTCCCTGGTCTACTACTTTGGTCACCCAAAGAAATCTATTAGATTCATCTGACACGACCTTTCCATCGTGAATCCATGCTGCCTTGGGTCCTGTGTCCCACTGGCCTCTAGGTGCTCAACAATTCTTTCCTTCAGAAGTGATTCCATAATTTTCCCTACCACTGAGGTCAAACTAACCGGTCTGCAGTTTCCTGCCTCTGTCCTGCTCCCACTTTTGTGAAGAGGAATCACATCCATCCTCCTCCAGTCCTCAGGTACCACCTCATCCTCCCATGTTTTGTTAAAGAGAGTAGTCAGCAGTGTCACTAGTTCTACCCTTAGTCTTTTAGAATTCTTGGGTGAATCCCATCAGGCCCCATTGCTTTGTCCACCTTCAATTTTATTAGTTCTTTCAGAACCCTTTCTTCTGTAAATGGACTGGTATCGACACCCATCTTCAGAGTGTTTCTCTTATTTGGTTTAGGTACCTCCGCCTCCTCTTCCTTTATGAATACTGAGCAGAAATATTTGTTCAATATCCCTGCTTTTTCACTGTCACCCTCTACCCACATTCCTTCCCCTTTATTAAGCCTCAGTATCCCTCCTTTGGTCTTTCTTCACTCCCTAATGTACCTATAAAAGGTCTTATCCCCCTTCTTAACATAGTTGGCTATCCTTTCCTCAGTTTGGGCCTTTGCTATTCTGACTGCCTTCCCAGCCTCTTTCTGCTTTAACTGATAAAGTTCTCTGTCCTGCTCCTTCTGTGTTTCCTTATATTTACTGAATGCTATCCTTTGCTCCTTAACCTTCCCTGCCACCTCTTTTGAGAACCATAGCATTTTTCCTTCATCGTGTTTTGTTGATTTGCTTTACACAAAGGCTTGTTGCCTCTGTGATGGCTGTTTTGATTACTCCCCATTGTTCCTCCACCCTTCCTTCTTGCCTGTTTGCTAGTGCTTTTCTGAGGCACTCTCTCATTTCCCCAAAGTCAGGACTCCTAAAGTCCAATACTCTTGCTTTTGTATGGCTTGATTGTATGGCTGTGTTTATCATGAACCACACTGTTTGGTGGTCACTTGTTCCCAGATGGCCACCAACTTCTAAATCTGAGATTCTTTCTCCATACCCTTTGAGAGTACTGGGTCCAGATTGTCTCCTCCCGAGTGGGTTCCAATACTAGCTGTCTGAGGCATGCCCTTGTAGGGCATCAAGAATGACCCTGCTCTGGATGTGCCTGCAGCAAGGTGCTCCAGTTAACATCTGGCATATTCAGGTCCCCATCAACAATATCTCCCCTTTTCTGCCATTCTATGGAGGCTTCTATCATTTCCTTTTCCATTCCTCCCCTGAGATGGGGTCTGTATACAACTCCCATGCGGATTGTGGTGCCATTTCCTGTCTCCAGGGTGACCCAGAGTGCCTCATCTGCTCCCTGTTTACTCTTTAGTTCTGTTACTTTGATCCTTTCCTTTACATAGAGAGCTACTCCTCCTCCTCCTCCTCTTTTACCCTCCCTGTCCCTCCTGTAGATTGTGTATCCTGGTATGCTGACATCCCAGCCATGGTTCTCTGTGTACCATGTTTCTGTGACTGCCACAATATTCAGGCAACCCTCTTCCATCAAGGCCACTAGTTCAGGGAGCTAGTTACACAGACTACAGGCATTGGTACTCATTACCCTCCACTTTTTGATGGCCTTACCCCTTTTAGCACCATTCCTGTCCTTACTGCCATTGCCTTTTTTTACATTTACCTTTGCCCTGCTCCCTAATGACTTCTCTGCCTTGGTATTTACCTCACTAATAACCGTGTTTTGTGGGGGGAGACTGGGATTTCCCTGCTCCTTTTCAGTGCTTCCCCCTTGGCTAGTTTAAATGCTTGCCAATGAAGCATTTAAACCTCTCACCTAGGATCCTGGTTCTCCCCTGGACAGATGCAGACCATCGCACCAGTATAGGTCTGCATCCCTCCAGGTGGCTCCCCAGTCCCCAGTGAAGCCAAAACCCTGAGCTCCACACCAGTTTTTCAACCATTCATTGAATTCTCTGGTGAGGAGTACCCTAGCATCACCCTTGCCATAGACAGGCAGCACCTCCGAGAAGGTTACAGTATGCGCTACTTGTCTAAGACCCCTTCCCAACTCTATAAACTCCTCTTGCACTGCTCTGATCCTATTCCTAGCCAGGTAATTTGTTCCTAGGTGGACAATGACATCCAGCTCCCTCCCTCATGCAGCTGCTTCCACAATCCTGAGGATTCACTTCCTGTCCCTCCAAGCCGTGGCGCCAGGCAGACACCTTACCTCCTCTCCCCTTCCTCCCCATTTCTACCCCCCAATGATTGAGTCCCCATCAGCAGTTGTTTCCTTCCCTGTGGAGTCCCATGCCACCCTCCTGTGGGTCTCCTTTTGAAGGTTCCCAGCATCCTCCTTGGTCTCCACTGCAGGTGCCTCCATAGAGAAACCGCTATCCACCAGAAGAGCATATGAATTGTGAGAGGTACAGCTGGAGGGATGCAACTCTGTTCAACCACCTCTCCTCCCTGAGCCCACCTGGTCCAGCCTCTCCTTTCTTGGCAACCTCTGAGGTAGTGGCATTGACACTGGTGGTCCCTGGGTGGGGGAGGAGGTTTCACAAATCCAAACCAGGTCAGCCTGGAGATGGGCAACCTTCTCCTTGGACCAGAGAGGTGCCTGCAAATAGGGCAGCACCGCAGCCTCTAGAATGTCTCCCGGAACACTGCTGCACCACAGCCATTGCACTGTACCACTTCTATCATGTCTCATTTTGTGTCCCCTCTTCTGTTTCTCTGTATGCTTACTCTCTCTCTCCTTACAACTCTCACCCTTCCTGTTCTGGGAAAGCAACTTCCTATATTCTTCAGTAGCCTCCTTCTTCCTTGCTCAGTGTCAGACCACCGGCAGCTGGGGAGAGTGAGCTACTTTTTCCTTTTAGGTCAAAACCAGTGTTTCTATGATCCTTCCTTCCTACTGCCAAACAGGAAGTTCCTGTTGTCAGTCAAATCCAGTGACTATAAAAGTAGAACTGGCTTAGGTGGGTGGGTGGGTGGAGGGTGCAATGGAGAGCAATTAGTAAGAAAAAAGGCTAGCAACAGGATGTTGTAATTTGAGTCACCTGCTTTTATATTGTCTAAGCCACCCCCCCAATTAAGCTCTTTCTCCTCCTACTGGTTTAGCAAAGTAAGTTGATACAGTACCCTTCCCAGCACAGAACACACACTGACTTTCTTTCTTTTCTTTTTTTAACCCTAAATAAGACCCCTTCTACTTCTAATAAAGTATCTGTCTGCTTAAGCTCAACAGACACTGACTTCTGCTGAGATAGAAGTGTTAAATTAATAAGAAAATGGTAGCTTTTTTAGTTAGCTTCTTCCTGCTCTGCAAGCAAGGCTAGCAACAGGAAGTTGTAATTTGAGTCACCTGCTTTTATATTGTCTAAGCCACAGCCCCAATTAGCTTTTTCCTCCTACTAGTTTAGCAGAGTGTTGATACAGTACCCTTCCCAGCACAGAACACACACTGGCTTTCTTTCTTTTCTTTTTTTAACCCTAAATAAGACCCCTTCTACTTCTAATAAAGTATCTGTCTGCTTAATCTCAACAGACACTGACTCCTGCTGAGATAGAAGTGTTAAATTAACAAGAAAATGGTAGCTTCTTTTAGTTAGCTGCTTTCTACTCTACAAGCAAGGCTAGCAACTTTGTGTGCTTGCTGGTCCTTTATGTGCTGGAGCTCTCTTCCACAGTTCAAGCGTATTTCAACTGATATGGTACATTGTAACATGCTCAAAGTATTCAAAAACCCAATTATTTAAAATGCTTGTGGATAATTCTGATTGCACTTTTTTTTATAATGTTGTATTCCTTGTGTGTGTTGGATTTGTATGTTATTTACCTATGTTAAATGTATACTGATCACTGTGAAAAAGGGAAGTATTGCCCATCTGTTTACCAGTTAAAATAAAAATAAAATGAAAATGAAAAAAAAAAATTAGATATTGTGGTCCTGATGTGCTAGCCAGCCTGAGGTACAGAAAATTGTTATGAGGCAATCAGAATCCATTTAACTGTCTATAGAAAACAGTGAGGCATAATAAAGTATAGATGCCATCTTGTGAGAGTGTACTGGTAAGGGATATTGCTGAAATAAATAGTGAGTAGAGCAAATGAGTTAATTAGTTTTGCCCTATTAGGATGTTCCAGTGTCCCTGGGAAGTAGGAGAAAGCACAAGACAGTTTTGGAAAATGTACAAGTGCTTTCATGCTAGGTCAGCAGTTTCTGCTTTCTCCAGGGAACTACTATTTAAAGGCACAGGAACGTTGTGGTTCAGCAAAGTCCTGTATAACACAGAGGTAAGAAAATCCAGGATTCAAATGAGAGAGAAAACATTTTCATGCATCAGGCACTCATTTAAACGAGTGTATTAAGGCCTGTATGTCTGTAAGGGTATCTGCAGATTGGGCCTTAAGAGGTAGGAACTTTGCATCATTTAAGTGAGGTAGAAGTAGTTAAGGTCCAAGGTGGAGGCTCAGACTCATTGCAGTATTGCAACTGGAATATTCCTGTGCTGTAAATCATCAATTGTGTCTTGAATGGTATCGCACAGGAGCTGGCCATCGGATAGAAGACCCATAGTTACACTGGGTAAGGGGTCTGGTATTTCACTTTCTATACCCTCAGTGCTTCTAGTATCAGGCCATATTTTGTGGGCTGTTCCCTACATGAGGGTTGTAATCATGGTCTGTATATACTCATTCCCTTGTTAAACACTTCTTTAAACTGTCACAGTCCTAAGAAGAACTTTTGCTTGACTGCATAACTTTAAAATTTCATAATCAGGGATCTGCGCCTTTGCTGGTCATTGTCTCGCTGGGTGGCCCAATGCCCAATGAGCATGTTCCAGGTTGAGGGGAACTCAATAGAGAGATCTAGTTTAGAGCATATGAAAGTCTCCAGAAATTTAATAACATAAGATCTATTAGTCTTTTCTATTATCCCATAAATTTGCATGTTGTTACAGTGAGGGTGCTCCTCCAAATCACAACACTTACTTTTGAGGGCCAGGATCTTATGCAGGCCATCTAGTATCATGGAAGTTGATCTCCATTATAGCAGCTTGCTGGCCCATCATTTTTTTTTGAGGTCTGCCAGTTCTCCATCTATTCTGATAAGCTCTTCCTTGGTTTCTATCCAGAATGACCTTGGCTCTGCCAAGATGAGGTCTAATTTCTTTCTTTCTTTTTTTTTTTTGATTGCCATTCCATCACAGGGCCCTTTTGTTTTTTGTAAGCTGCTGTGTCATGGTGTCCTGAGGTCTTGCTTGCCAAACTGTCTGACTCTCAGCCCTTGGCATCCACTGGAGAGCCACCTCAGAACACGCCGATCTCATCCCCATAAAGTAAGAAACTGCCCTGTTTGATGTTGCTAAGTTTTTTCTAAGTTTTACTGTGGCTGTGGGCAGATTTGATTTAGGGAAGGCACGGAGCCTGGGATCAGCCCTCCAGACTTGATGCTGCTGCACTGGCAGTCTTCAGTGCTATTTCTAAACCAAATGTGGTGGCCATCTTTTGATACGGAGAAAAAAAATACTCAGATTTTGGTGGAACTAGAACATTTTACTACCAAATAAAACTAGAAGATGCCTGGAATGTTGTCTAGTGAAAAAAATGATAGGGTCTGATTTCTTACCCAATTTCTTTGAACTGCTGCTTTTATGTGCTTTGTTGCTATCTGTAAGAAGACATACATAAGAACATAAAACTAACACTCTATCCCCCAACAGACAGGCTGCTACCCTTCCCCCGCAGCAGCAGTTGTCAAATCATGTCGCAGTTGTAAAGAAATGGTTTAACATATAATAGAAATTATCAGCAAAAGGTGACGAGCAAGAGTTGCAAGCTCCTCTGAAAATCAGAATTTTGTAACCAGATAATTTATCTAATCTAAATATGTGCCACATTGTTTCTATGAGGTGGCAGTGTCACTAGTGGACCCCATCTTTTGTCAAAACACATCAGGAAATAGTGGATGCTTGCAGCAGTCTTTCTACCTTAAAAGCTTGGAAGATTTCTGTGTGCCTTTCCTGAAAAGACAGGTGGCTTGGTCCAACTAATGTCTGAGTATAATTTTCTTTATAGACATGCAAATTTGGGATATGTGGTATCTTTGGGTCCAAGTAAGATCTTCTGTACCTTTTCTCATTAAACACAGGTCTGGATTAAAATGGTCGTCCAGGCCTAGCAGTGGGTCTAATCTAGCTTGTACCTCGCCCCAGTCAGTCTTCACTTTCACACAGTTCCTGCTTTAGCATGCCATCTTCCAAATTACATCTTGAGCAACAAGCATTTGTCCATGCTGAATGTTTGATGCTTGCTAAACAATTTGTTGACCCTGCATTTTGAAGATACTTGTTTTACAGACTGATCTAATGAGTGCTGAGCTTGTGGGCGAGGTTTGCTCAGTGTTTGTGCCAGGAGCAGGGAAGCAGCCCGGCACGAGCTGCAGCTCCTAACTTTGTACTGATTAATTCACTTGTACTCAATAAAAAAGGAAACAATATAAACCATTTGTCAGGAGGCCTCTAAAGTAGAACATGTTACACCCATTACAGTCAACCCACCAAAAGTAGTGCAAAATAGAGGGACTTACCTGCCGCAAGGTCCAGGGTAGGAGTTCAAAGAGGTGATGCCAATGTAGCTGTAAAATAAAGATAGAAAAATGGGCCACAAAGAATCCACAGCTCTTAGGGAGTCCAGCAGGGCATAAGGGACAGGACAGAAATAAAGTTATACTTATCTGATAAGGTAGGAGCCATTGTCCTGTCACACCTGTAGAAATAAAAAGAGAAAATAGGTTAGGTAGAAGGAAAACAATAAAAGAGAAGAAGCAGAGGAAATGAAGTGTGGTTAGGGAAGGGGAAGGCTCAGCTAAAAAACCCTTTGCCCCTAGTGGTAGCCAAGTGACCAGTGATTTATGTAGTAGGCCAGGTGGGCTAGTGAAGGCTAGTGGGGGGGCTAGTAGTCATTTTGTTAAAAATAAAGTGGTCATTGGTGGTCAGTGGGGGTAGAAGTACCTGGGGCCACAATGTTAATAAGCCATGGTGGTATAGTGGAATAGCTCCCAAGGTGGCTAGGCCAGTGTTGTTTTTATAAATATTTAAACCCATTCCTGGGGTGTAATGGGGGCTTCCTCAGCTCTGAGAATTTCTGGGAGCTGCTATTGGTGGCAGTAAAAAGAGAGCAAGTGGGGCTGCAGTGCAGCCAGGCATATAGTGCAACCACGCTACAGTGAAAGTGCCTGCCATTTCAGTAGAATCATAGGGTTGAGTAGCATTGGGTGCTCTTTAATTTGGGCAGAATGAGTCACATCTGCCCAAAATAAAAGGGCACCCTGCTTCTGCTCTGTGAATACCTGGGATCCATCATCCACCAGTTACTTGCACAAGTTGCACTTGCACTGGTTCCCACTAAATACACAGATACTGTGTAACAAACTTCTTCTTAGAGACATATATCACACTCACACACACACACTCTCTGCAGCAATGCCTCCTCATCCACTTAGAATTATTTTTCATACAATAGTTGTATTAAAAATCTTATTTTTTAAGTTAAATTATACTTACTACAATGTCTGTTAATCCCATTTAGAAGAGGAAAAGCTGCATGTTTTGTTATATTCAAGAACTGTATTTCCCTTGGAATAATGTAAATTGTAAGTTTCATTTGAAATACTTGTCATACAGGCAGTCCTTTCCCCATGTTCCTCATTTATCGATTGTGTAATGGTCTGAAGTCTAGAAAAAGTTGCCCCGAGAGTATAGTATATACTGTAATTATTTATGTCCCCTCACTAGAAACAGAGAGCATCTCAGAGGGCTTGCTGGCAATTGGTGGCTGCGCTGCACTAGGGACGGGGAGTAATGTTAACTCATTGTCGAGGGCTGTGCTGCACTAGGTGTGGGGAGTAGTGTTGACTTGTTGTTGAGGCCTAGTTGAGCAGGCTGCAGCCTGATCAGCTGCAGTTTCTGTGCTGTGGTTCCAACCCGACCCAACCAGAGACCACTGGGTCCAGACACAGAGGAGATGCTTGAACAGGTTGGTGTCCTGACTCTCGGCAGTGGGCTAGCAATTTCTGTCCCAAGTGGGAAAATTCAGTGGAGTAGCACTTCCCAGTAAAAGCTGAACTCAGAACGGAGGTCAGAGGAGCTTCAAGCAGCAAACAGTAAACACCTACCCTGATGCACGACACTAGGAGGAGCCTGGAGGACTAGAGCTGAAGCAGGTCATGGTAATGGCGTATGTGAGGGGGTGTAAAAGGACTGAAAACTAGGGAGTGTGTGGCAGGAGCCACCAATTTTGAAAAGCTGCACCACAGCCGTATGTTGGGGGTCAGAGGACTGAAAACTAGGAGTGTGCAGTGTGGCAGGAGCCGCCGATCAGAAAGCTGCACCATGGCATATGTTGAGCGGGCAGGTGGAGGGGGATGAGGACTGAAGACAAGGAGGTGTAGCAGCGGCAGGAGCTGCCAATTCGGAAAGCCGCACCATGACTTATCTTGAAGTGGGGGGGGGGTCAAAGGACTGAAGACCAGGGAATGTGCAGCTGTGGTGGCAGGAGAAAGCTGTTACCGTAAGTCCGGCCATGGGCATTAGTGTTTGCTGTAATGCACATGCCCAGAGTTAGGGCTACAGAAAGAAATGAAGCACTGTCATTGGAGTTCATTTCTTTTAACTGGGCAACATGCCTCGTCACCAAAACTGAACTTGAGTCATGACCAGAGTGCCAGGTCATTGGTGTACACTGCCAAGCCCATTGCAGTTTCAACTGTAAGTGGCTTGGCAGTGACACACCTCTCAAATGCATGATAGTCCCAAAATGTTTGGTGCACAAGTGCAACAAACGTAAAAGTAGGGGAAAAAAGCTAGCTGAACCTCCACGATAGACCAGTGGTAGCACAACAAGGTTGTGATGACAGCAACCCATGTTCATGTGTGATCCTGGGATCACTTGGCCTGCTCTAGGACAGCACATGGTCAGGGATGCTGCAGATGCCAGGGATTTCAGTCTAGGACAGAGAGGTGCACATGGGAAACAAATGAAGGAAAGATGAAGCCACTGTAAGAAAGATGACAACCAAGCTAAATATATTTCAAATGGGAAACTAAGCAAGGAAAGAATGAAATAGTAAAGAAGAAATAATCACACAGCTACTGCAAATGCTTAATGTTGTATATTTTAGTGTATGGCAGTTTTGGGGTGGCAGAACAGGAGCTCTTTGGCCCCCAAAACCCGCCAACCCCAAGTAGACTGTTATGGGGGCCACTGATAGGTACCACAGATGCAGGGAATCTTGGGTGCTTCATGGCTAGGCTACATCAGGCCCCCTTAGGGAACAATTACAGCTGCAGCTTTGCTGCAAGCAGGATGGAAGGGGGAATGCCTGACAGTAGCCATTAATGTTGCATACAGTAGCACTAAGCCCTAAATATTTTCAAATAAATACAGTGAGCCAGAATAGCTGCTGAAAAGTACAAACGTGGATGTTGAGGGAAATTATGTAACTTATATTTATGTGGAGGGAGTTAGGAGTCCTCTTCACAGGCCACCCATGCTGAATCCCCTGAAACTGTAATGCTGACTTTGTGTTATCTATTTATGCACCACAGAATGTTAAATCTTGTCACAGAACTTGACTTAACAGTTCTGCAGAAGTTCAGAGTCCCTGCTATAGAAGTTATATCTACAGTGTTACAGAGAACATGGGAACTTGAATATGGGAAGTCTGAGCAGTCTGAACAGATAGGTTTTGAGGGGTAAAATGAGGGACTGTCCTTACTAATATGAGACAGTTGAGAGGTCTGGACAGAGTGATTCTGAGGGGTAAAATGAGGGACTGTCCTTACTAATATGGGACAGTTGAGGGGTCTGGACAGAGGGGTTCTGAGAGGTAAAATGAGGGACTGTCCCTACTAATATGGGACAGTTGAGAGGTCTGAACAGAGAGGTTTTGAGGGGCAAAATCAGGGATTGTTCCCACTAATATAGGAATGTTGAAATGTCTGAACATTGAGGTTCTAAGAGGTAAAATGAGGGACTGTCCCTACTAATATAGCAATGTTGAGAGGTCTTCTCAGAGGGGTTCTGAGGAGTGAAATGGGGAGCATCCCTACTAATATAGGAATGTTGAGAGGTCTGGAAGAGGGGTTCTGAGGGGTGAAATGGGATGTGCATCCTAATACTGGACAGTTGAGAGGTATGGATGGCCAAATAGAATCTGTGAGATGAAATGAGTGACTGTCCCTCCTAATGCTGGACAGATGGGAGATATGAAAAGAGAGGTTATGAGAGGTGAAATAAGAGGCATTACTGTACTCCTAATGTGGGATAGCTGAGAGGTAAGGATAGAGTTTGAGTGATAAAATTAGGGACATCCCTCCTAATGTGGAACATTTGAGAGGTATGAAGAGAGAGAGTTCTGAGTAATAAAGTGAGGGACATGCATGGATGCTGCGTGGTAAAAGGAGGGGCATCCCATGTAATGTGGGACAGTTGAGAAGCACGTAGAAATGTGTTCTGAGGGGTACAAATGAGGGACTGTCCTTCCTAATGAGGCAGTATAGTGCAGTGGTTTAAGGCTCTGAGCTGCAAATCTGGTGACATCCAGCAGACCAAACCTGGGTTTGAATCCCACAGCTTCCACTTACATACTGTGTGACCCTGAGCAAGTCACTTAACTTCCCTGTGCTCCCAGGTCACACCTGTAAAAAAGCTTTCAGCTTAGTGTGCTACTCCTGGTTAAATAAATAGAATAAAATAATATAGGACTGTTGAAAGGTCTGGAAGAGATTCTGAGTAATAAAATGAAGGACAGTTCCTTGTTATGTCGGAGAGGATGGTCCTGGATCTGTGATGACAGGAGTACACAGACTTCCCCATGTTTCTGCTAGGTTTCACTTGTTTTGATTTTCCAGATGACAATGGCCTAAACCCACTCCTTTCATTTCCCAGAATCCCCTCAACATATTTCCCATCCCCTACCAGTCTTCTACCTGCACATCCCCTCAGGCTCAGAATCTCACAGCTGCATCTCATAGGAGCCAGGTTTGTAAAATTGTTGGTAAGGCCCAGGGTCTGGAGGCAAAGCCCCGGTGGGGGTCTGTGGGAGCAGAGCTGGGGTGTCATGATAATAAAATATCCATGATACAATAACCATGATAAAATTATTGTGATAACTGTTATAAAGTGGTATAACATGAGAAGTTATTTTTTGAACAAAGCATCAGGGAGAGTAGGTGTGTAAGGGACAGTTTTCCCTGAAAATACAAAAAAAAAATTGGTTGAAAGGTCTTAATAACATGGTATACCATGAATCACGGTTATCGTGATATTGGAAACTGCCAGGATATAAATACCATGGTTTGATATTGCGGTATACCTTAAAACTGGTATACCATGACATTCCTAGAACAGAACACCCTTATGCTCATGTACCACTGTAATGCTGTCACCCATCAACAGCCTTCAGTGGAAATGTCACATCCCCACCACACACACACTCACACACACACACACACACACACACACACACCTCCTCCACTAGAGCATGGACTGAAAATATTTGTGTTTTCTAGATGAAACCTAGTCACATGGTGTAATGATGTGTCTAGCAGTTACTGGCTGAATGCTTAAGGGACAGCATTGGAATGTAAACCTATAGCCTTCCACCTCAAACCAAAAGCTATAATGCATGAAAATATCACAACATAGAGTACATTGTATAGGCTTCATGAATTATTAATTAGACTTATATTTGTTCATATACTGGACTGCTGGCTGCAAAATAATAGTGCTCGGCCGCCTGTGATGTTCTCCAACTACAGCCCATGATGCCTGCAGGCTCTGTCTTAACATCAGCTGCAAGTTTAAAAAATCCACACTAACAAGCTTATAAACATAAATAATATAAGAACAATTCCCATTATATGTCTCTGTGAAAGGGTGGAGAATTTACAGCCATCTTATTTATTTATTGTATTTATTGAATTTTGTTGACTGGGTAAGCCCACTGGGCCCCGGAGGTCCCTTTTTCAGGGGCGACCCGGGGGTAAAAAGTAACATACAGGTAAACAGAACAGTACAAATTGAAAAATGACATAATGTTAGACAGTTAAATCTTGAACTAAAACTGCTGTTACTTTGTTATGGTACTAAATTGAAACAATGTAACTAAGGTACAGCCAGCTTCTCTTCTGGCTACTATTACCCCCGGAAAGGACACATATGGCACTGAAAGCTTGTGTTACTGTAACATATTTGCATAATAATGGGCCAATAAAAGATATCAACCTATTTCGCTGTATTTTCTGGCACGTTATTTTATGCATGATTCTAGTCGAATGCATTTAATCAGATGGAAGTGTTTGTTACAGACACAACCATGCCAGTTTTAAATGTCAAATTAAACGTAGCCTTTAGCAGCTTCTCAATTGCTAACAGGAATTAAATTTATTTAGACTATGCCACCAGGAAAATTACAAAGTATATGACTCTGAACAAGACTGTAGGAGACTTCAGATTGGTTACACTACCTTAAACAAAATAAATGTTTTACAATGGCCTTCAGCTGGGTTATGTGCACTTCCCTGATTATTGCTACTTAGGGTCCACAATCACCCAAACCACTATCTAAACTTCTGTGTTACACAACTCCCATATTTATACACAAAAGTGTGAGTATGAAGAACTGCCTTACTGTCAGAGGCAATAGCAAGTGCTTTAACAGCCAGGGTGAGAAAATATAGTGCTTTTGTGTTAGACCTGCTCTGCTAGAGCATGCTGACCACAAAACTACACAATTGTGAGCTGGTAACTATATAAATAATAATAACAATAAAACTATGAACAGTACCAAAACATTTAATTTTGTATAATTGTATAATCTCTATATAACCTTTGCAGTACTATGTAATTCTGTACTCTGTTTTAACTGTAATCCTGTATGTTCTGTCCAAAATGAACTATTTCAGTTTATGTGCCTTACTATATGTAATTAATTCTGGGTCAAAAAGGGACCTTCGGGGCTCAGTGGGCCTACCCGGTTAAGAAAATTTAATAAATAAATAAGAAATACATTTTTGTTTGTTTGTTTACACACACACTTGGTTTGTGATACCAATATAAACTACTCAGGCTTTGCTGTTCTTGTTTATGTAGTTTCACATTTCTTGGGTGTGTGAAACACAATTCATTACACACTGCTGTCCATATATTACCCTTTACATCTTAGAACAGGAATACCATTTGGAAAATGCAATTTGTTTTTGAGCATAACTCCTTTGCCCCTCCCCCCATGTCTGAAAAACTCATCAGAACTCAGCAGTTTTCCTAAATGATTTAAAGCAGTCTATCAGCCCTCATCCAATATAAACACACTTTTCAGCTAGGCTACCTAAGTATAAATGGTCATTCTCATCCCTTTGCTGTGTCTGACAGCCCATAAAGCCAGAGGCGTCTCAACTCTTTTTCACCTCAAAATATCCACTAAAGTAAAACTGGCTCTACTACCCCAAAAACCTGTAGTTCATCCAGACATTAAAGAAAATGAACAGTACTCACCCATTCTGACACTAATGTGCATGACTGCATGCCAGCTAATAACAGCCTTGCTCCATGATGACACGTGCAATAACAACACAAAAACAACAGATTAAAAGGCAAATAAGGACACCCATTATTACTCAGCTTGGCTTTAAAATGACAATACTGGACTCGTACAGCTTTAACATGTTTTTTTACCTGTAACTGAAAAAAGTACCATACTACCATATCCTACTAGACCCATTTATTAATATTTCCTGAACTTTTAGCATCCGAATTGCTCCCTCAAATCATAATTAAGAGTCTGTCCCAAGACAGGAGAGAAGTTCGTGATGGGGTCCCCAAGAAACAGAAATTACGTCCTCCACCCAGTTATTCAAGGCGCATTTGGACTGTCACAAATATTTTAAAATTAACCTCAGAACAAGGCTGCAGCAGTAATTTAAGCAAACAATAGGTATTGATATTTGCAATGCCTTTTTTACTGCCTGCTGTTGAACAGGCTGTTGAAATAACAGTTACTTTGCATGTACAAATAGTTAAGAAATTAAAAGAACATTATGAACATATGAAATTGCCAGCAGAAACAGGCCTCATGGTCTATCGAGTCTGCTCAAGTGTGCAGCTAGCACCTCATCTCCCAGCTGCCCCTCCCGCCCCCCTCTTCCCAGTATCCTTTCCCCTTCCCTGTCCCAACCCCTCTGAAACTGCCCACCATCTTAAGGGGACACTATCTCATCTGGTAAGGTGGTCCATTTGTCCACCACTCTTCCAGTGAAAAAATGTCTCCTCGTCTCCCTCCTGAATCTTCCCCCCTCCAGTCTCTGTCCATGCCCTCTCGTGTCCCTCCCCTTTCTCATCTGGAAAATCCCTTCTATGTTGGTCTTGTTTATCCCCTTTAGATGCTTAAAGGTCTCAATCATATCCCCACTATCCCTCCTCTCCTCCAGTGAAAACATATTCAACTCTCCCAGCCTGTCCTTGTAGGGCTTGCTCTCTAATCCCTGGATCATGTTTGCGGCTCTTTGTTGCACCCCCTCCAACAACCTGATGTTCTTCTTCAGGAATGGGTGCCAGTACTGCATGCAGTAGTCCAGGTGGGGCCTGACCAATGACCTATACTGGGGCAGGATAACCTCCCTCCTTCTGGAGGAGATCCCTCTTGCAATACACCCCAGCATTGTGTTGGCTTTTGCTGCCACCTTCCTGCACTGAGCAGAGTTGTTCATGCTCCTGTAATGATCACTCCTAGGTCCTTCTCCTCTGTGGAGCTCCCCAACTGTACCCCATTCAGAGTGATAATCCTCCCTGAGTCCTGGCTCTGAAGTGCAGAACCTTGCACTTCTTGGCATTGAACCCCACCTGCCAGCTGGCCCACTGGCACAGCAGTAGGGGTTACCGCTTCTGGCCAGCAACCGGGTTCGGGAATGGCCTTGGGCTGCTGAAGGGCTGGCTAGGGAGGAGGAGGATTGAGCACCCATAGGCAGCTCTCCTCCTCCAGGGAGAGTGGGGATGCCTGTCCCGCTGCAGTATCACCACCTGGGTGACCACAGGTGGAGGTGCAGTGTGACAGCACATAGATGGGAGGGAGGACATCAGCCGGGGAGTCAGAACAGTAGCATGGCACCTATGCACCCCACCCCTAGGCTCCCCTAGTGAGCACGGCGTCCTCACAGTAGGCACCAGAACACAGGAAAATACCCCCCACAGCAGTAGTAGAGGGACCCGGCTACTCCAGATTCCATAACTGGGCTCCTTCGGGGACCACCAGGACCTCCTGACGTACATTCTAATGGACTGGGAGGGGTAGGCTCCTCCTCCTTCCCTCCTGGGAGAGCAGGCTGAGGCAGGATGGAGGTAGGTCCGTGGCTCCGAGGAAGGTACCTGGGAGGGACTAGGAGATCTCAGCCTAGGGATCCTGGAAGGGAACCACCGCAGTGGTGAGAAGGGGGCAGAAACAGAAAAAAAAAAGAACCCCAACTGCTATGTTTCCGCCCACTCCTGCAGCTTAGTCAGGTCCTCCTGCAGCCCCTTCCACCCCTCTGCATCACCAGCCACAGCTCCCATCTTGCTATTGTCTGTGAACAGACTGATCTTGCTTCTGATCCCATGTGAGATATCTGCAATAAAAATCCCAAACAGCACTGGACCCAGTACCGATCCCTGTGGTACCCCACTCATCATTGCTCTCAGTGACAAGAGGTCCCCTCACCACCACCACCCTTTACTGCCTTCCTTTTAGCCAGTTTGTGATCCATTTCACCATTTTTGGTCCCACCCCCACATGTTCCAGTTTCCCCACTAACCTGCCATGCAGCACGGAATCAAAGGCCTTGCTGAAGTCTAACTACAGGACATCCACTGCATGGCCCTTGTCCAGTTCCTGCGTCACCCCATTGTAGTACTCTACAAGGTTTCTCTGGCAGGATCTGCCCACTACAAACCCATGCTGTTGACCATCCTGGAGACTGTTTTCCTCCAAGAAGCTCACTAGCCTGTCTTTTGGATGGTCTCCATGAGCTTTCCCACGATTGATGTGAGGCTCACTGGCCTATAATTCCCTGGTTCATCCTTTGGGTCACTTTTGTGGATGGGCACCACATGGGCCATTCTCCAGTCCTGTGGTACACATACAGTGCCCAGGAGGTATTGAACAGGTTGGTAGTGGCCCCGCCAGGTCCCCTGCCAACTCTTTCAGTACCCTAAGGAGAATGCCATCAGGTTCAGGTGCTTTGTCCACCCTTAATGCCCTCAACCCATCTAGTACCCTGCTGTCTCTAATCCATACATTTGTCGTCTCCTCCCTCCACCCCCCCTCGGCTAAGGTATCTGCCCCTCCTTCTCCTGCGTGAATACAGAGCAGAAATATTCGTTCAGTGCCTCTTCTTGCTCCAACCCTTTCTCCACCCACCCTCCATCCTTTTTAATCCTCACCAGCTATTCCTTGCTCCTTCTTTTCTCTCCAATGTAGCGGAAGAAGTCTTTTTCTCCACTTTTGATTCCCTGCACCAGCCTCAGCTCTCTGGATGCCTTGGCCACCCTGACCAGTCTGGTAACCTCCCTGGACTTCTCCATGTACATATCCTTATCTTCACCCCTCCCTGATTTACTGTACTTTCGAAATGCTGCCCTTTTGGCCCTCACCCCTTCCATAACCTCCTGTGTTAGCCAACTGGGTTTCTTTGCCCTACCATTATACATTGTGGTATAATGAGAACTATTGAGAGTTAAACAAAATGATTACTTGTTTCCATGTCTCCTTTTTTTAAGTTTGGGTTTCCTGAAAGAGCAGTCCTAGTATATGTCTGTACATGACATAGCTGAATATGTTAAAGGTGAGACCTATATGACTCTACTGGCAGGACCAGCTGTGCATTATCTATCATCTAAGGTTGCACCAGTCTCCTAAGCATTTCCACCACAAAAATGGTGAACATGAGCAGTACAGCAAACCATACCTCTCAACTGTCCCTGGCTGATTATGAAGGACATCCCTTATTTTACCCCTCAAAATTACTCTGTCCCTCATGGAAAAGGTGCTGCCACCACAAAGAATGCACTCTAAGTTCAGACTATAAAGCAGACATTAATAATTATTCTAAGATGCTGAATCAAAAATAAACTTTGAACAAGTAAACGTAATGGTTTCCAGAGTGTTCTGAGCTTGTACATCCATTTTTGAGACTGTGTCCCTCATTATGAGGGTCAGTGTCCTCATTGTCCCTCAATTTAAGTGTTTCTGTCCTTCATTTCAGTGACAAAGGTTGAGAGATATGCAGCAAGCACTGCATTGACAAAAGCACCCACTGCATCTGGCGCGGGAAAGCCAAAGGTACCTCTTTGTGCTTTTCTGCTCAGCCATACTGGACACTGGAGAGTCTAACCAATGTTGTAATGAGATGGGTCATAACACTAAAGGCATGAGATGTCAAGGCAATGGAATTTTCTAGATAACCAGCTACAAGCTCAGCCACAAAGTTGCACTGTTAAAATGCACACAAAGATCAGGCAACATCATTTTCCAGTGTAACGACCCATTCTGACTTGGCACCACAATGTTTTTGTTTGTTTAGTCACTGCACAAAAACTACTACAGTGCTGAGCAGAGACTTCGAGCACCAGACAGGCGCAACCCAGAAAACTACAAAATCAGGAACTGCAGGAAAAACATGTGGATTTTCGGTCTTCCAGAGAAAGTGGAGGGCAATGACATCCTGAATTTTTACAATGAATGCTCCCTACAGTACTTAACTATTATATTCGGGCAACCCAGCTGAGATCAACAGGATGCTTGATCAGATACCTCCATGACCAAACCCAAATCAAAATTCCGCTGTGCATGGCCACTTATCCTGTGCCTCCTCCAATATCAACAAACAGTGTTAAATTTAACAAAGCCTGGATGCTCAAATAAATCTCCGGATAGAGCCCAATATCCCTATGCGAGTGATAGAAAGGTTTTTGGTGGAGTGCAAGGCCTAGTGGCAAAGGAAAAAGGTCTAACTTGTGATGGTAGAGTATATGTTGTGCCTCTTTAGACTGGTTGGTGCACAGTCAATAACTGACTAGCCTTGCCCCTGGAATGAAGTCTTTTTCTCTCCTCTGGTCCCACAGTCTCCTCTCAGGTCATGTTTTGGGTCTCCCCAGTGAAACAGAAGAGCCATTATCTGACCATTGATCGCTCTTTGCTGTGTGGCCACTCTTGCCTCGTTGCCTGCTTGCCTGCCTTGAATGAAGTCCTCTCCTTGCTGCGTGGCACCCACCCGCCAACCAAATCACATTCCCCGTGCTGGTCTCTGTGCACACAGGCACATTAAATTGGCTGGCTGAGAAAAAAAAGCACCAATTTCAAAAAAACAAAAACTCTACCAGTTAAGCATGGGTGGATGGGGATCATGGATTGCTCCCTTCACAGCTCCACCAGCAGCTATTGGGGGGGGGAGTTGTCATAGAGGGTGTGCACACAGAAGCTCAGGGAAAATCAACAGTGCCGTTGCTTACAATATTATAGACGGGGCTAGGCTTCCTTCACAGAATATTGCTGGAGCCCATGTACAATATGGGGCCACATTCTTATCTTCTTCTTCTGATGTATACAATAAAAATGATGAATACGATGACATGCACAGTCCCAAGCAGGCAGAGAACCAGGACTCTGACTGTAGAACTCTTCAACTGTGAGCAGGGAAATACAAGAAATAGGGTAAGTAAAGTCTGTAACCAGGTCATGGCAATGGCATACGTTGGAGAGTTCAGAGGACTGAAAACAAGGGAGTGTCTCGGTGGCGGCATGAGCTGCCAATTCAGAAAGCCACACCGTGGTGTTGTTGAGTGGGGTGGGTGGGGCTGAGGACTGAAGACCAGGGAGGAGCAGCAGGAGCTGCCAATTAGGAAAGCTGCACCATGGTTTATCTTGAAGCTGGGGAAGGCCATGGTGGCAGGAGAAAGCTGTAGCCATAACTTCGGCCATACACATTACTGTTTACTGTAATGCGCATGCCCAGAGTTAGGGCTAGAGAAAGAAATGAAGTACTCTCATTGGAGCGGTTCACTTCTTTTAACTGAATAACATGCCACGTCACCAAAACTGAACTTGAGTCATGACCAGAGTGCCAGGTCATTGATGTACACTGCCAAACCCATTGCAGTTTCAGCTGTAATTGGCTTGGCAGTGACACACCTCTCAAATGCAGTATAGTCCCAAAACATTTGGGGCGCAAGCACATCAAATGTAAAAAGGACTCTAATCTCCCAAATACATGCAACTTGACTGGAGTGTAATACATACTATTTAAAGTTATATTGCATCAGTCTACATGTATCAGATTTGATGCATCTGTAATTGTTGTGACATAGAAGTGTTCAATCTACCTAATCACTTGGGATAGCGAAGGCATTTGGCCAGTAGGAGCAAGGGGATCACAATTCCTCTCTCTTATGAACCAGCAAGGTTTTGTACAAACAAAAGACAGCATGCATTTCTTTGGTTAGGTGACTTAAGGTTTTTAAATCCGCACATATATCCTCTGGCCAAGAATTGTTGCCTAATGTCCAATGGACTACATGGATAAACTGCAAAAATGAAAAGACATCTTTGCCATCTAGTTTATGCCCATTGTGTTACAGAGTGTCCCATTGTGTTGTTAAGGAAAAGATGGTCTAGCATGGAAATGCCTTTTTCTTGCTGTCTGTTTTTCATTATTGTTTTCCTATCAGTTTTGAAATTCTGCTTTGACCATAGGGGTTGCAACCTAGCATATTGGGGTCCTCTCCTAAGCACCCTTCATAGCTTGTAACAACTTAGAAACAGGCTTATGATGGTATTTTCTAATAGCAGGGGATGGTTAGCTGTTATGTGAAGCAGGATTTAGGTATTATCCTGGTCTGGTCAGGTCACATAGTTCTGCTTTGATTTAACATCAGATAGGGGTATAGTCAGGCACGTCCTTTCTTTAATCGGTATTATGCCAATGAAGATATTTGTAGCCCTGCATTTATTTATTTATTTACGAGTTTAACCAGGAAGGCATACTGAGCAGTGTTGCTTGATTCCAGATGCGACCTGGGGGTCAAGACCCAAGACAATGGTACATACATTTGGTACAGAGTTAACAACACAATAAATGGCCATCTGCCGTACAGACAATCAGCAGATAGATACAGACAGTCAGAAGATCGATACAGGAACATTTTAGATGGTTACAACTGAGCACAGAAACACAATTTTTATACATAATTTGACATAAGTTATAGCAAGAGCAGCAGGAGGAGAAGTGGGAGGTGAGTGCTATATGCGTGGCTGGGGTTGGGTGAGTGTCTTATATCAGCTGGCAGGGCATTCCATAACTGTGGGATGCGAAGTTGAATGTGGCCTGACCTTTGGTTGTGCACATAAAGGGGATGTGGAGGAGCCTGGGGTCAGTGCTTCTGAGGGAGTAAGCAGGGGTTGTTGTGAGAGGGTAGAGGCCATGTAGGGGGTAGGGAATGGGACCAAAATTTGGCTGTGAACCGATGTCAATACTCGAGGAAAATTTATTTAGAGTATCTCAAGATACGAATGAGCTGTTGTGCTCTAAATCCAAGTCTCAAGTGATAGCAAAGAATCTAGTGCTTCTGAAAACTATGGTGTTGTGGAGGATTCAAACTAAAGTACATTCAGCTTTATATTCCCCATGTATAATTCATTCCTCATTTGCTGTTTCATGCTTTATTGAAAGATGCAAAGCCAACAGGATAGCTAAAACCATTAGATGGGTTAAGAAATCCTAACAGAGACAGTTTCAGTTTTTTATGGCTGCGTATGGAGCTCTGCAGTTGTTACGCCATCACATTGAAACATACTAGCACTGTGGAAGCATGTGACCAGACCGCTGTCTGGTGTGCTTCCATAGTGCTGTGCCACATTTGAAGTGGTTGTGTTTATGTGGTACTTCCCCTCCATGGCCTCATAAACACAGCCACTTGGGGGTCACTATTTTTTTCTTCCACAGCTGTGGAAGTGATGGACACAGTGCACAACATGACAGTGCTGAATCCGACTGTGCATGCACGAGTATGCACAGTTCCATCAATGCTGCCACATTGCTGTATGGAACTCTCCGGTGGCACTAGTAAATGTGCAGTGCAACCATATCAGCTCTGACCAGAGTTTGTTTGAATAGAACACATAACATTTAAAATCAAGTTATTTAGAAAGAGAAGTAATTGTTTCAGTTTATGATTTGGGAGGAAGTGTTTCATACAGTGAGGATAATGATACAAGAATGCTCTGGAGCCCTGTGGGTAGACATACCAGTAGCTGTCAGAATTCACTTTCAGTATACATCCTGGAAAATACTTGGATACTGTATGCAAAATAAAAAATCTGGATTTCAGTACTAATAGTGCATGGGATAAATAATTGATTCTAAGTCTGAATTGCCCATATAAGTAATCTCACTGGAAGATGTATAGACTAGTGATGTGCAAAGTTGCCAAAATTCACTTTGTGAAAAAATCCTCAAATTTTGGCAATTTTGTGGAGCTGGCGACTGCAATTCGCCTTGTTATTGGCCAGGCAGATTGACCAAATTCCCCTAGCAGTGTCAAATTTGCCTGGTGGATAACAAGGTGAATTGTGTGTAAGGGATCCTCCCTAAGCTCATGCTGGCACCCTCCTTCTGTCTTCTTCCCCCTGCAGTGTCCACAAAATGAACCCGCAGATATGGAACATAGTCCCCTAGTGCAAAGCATCTGCTCTGTTCCATAACTTCAGTGCTGATTCCAGTCGTAATGGCTTTGTTGCATGAATGGTGATGTCTTTACTCCTAGTAAAACCTGACTGTTTGAAAACTCAACCAGTCAGGTTTTGCTAGGAGCAAGGCTGTCACTGTTCATTCACTTGCGCCATTAGGGAGCTGGACTCAGAGGGTCAGCAGCATCGGCAGTGCTCTGCTGCATGGGGTGGGGACCCTTTAGTCACTGATTTTGTGTGTGCTGGTGTGGGGAGGAAGGTATTCAGGACCAGAGAGGGTCAGGTGGGGGTGTGGAATGTCTGATGAATTGAAAAGATAAAAAAGACTGTGTGGGACTGTCCCATCAATGCAGTGGTAGCACTACCACTCGGGATACCAACAACCCGAGTTCAGGAGTGAGCTTTGGTTGCTGGGGGCTGGCTGGGAGGAGGAGGAGGATTGAGCATCACACGGGATGCTGTCCTCTGGGGAGGCAGGGTTGCCATCCCTATTGCTATACTGCCACCTGGGTGACCATGGGTGGTAGTGCAGCTGCGGACATCAGGGGAGGGAAGGACATCAGCTAGGATCCATGTGTAACAGCACACATATGGGGTGCATGTATCCAATCATCCTCCATGCATGCTGACGTCCTTGGGGCTGAGAGAGACATGGAATAATGGACTCCTGCACTCGAGGATGAAACTGCCTGGCAAGTGTAATGGATCCTCCTGCCTCAGGCCTGCTGCTTCAGCCTCCTGATGCAGACAAGACAGTTTGAGGGTAGGCCTCCACCTCACCCCCACCTGGAGGAATAACCAAGGCTCCATGGGGAGGACTGGACGTGCTGGCAACAAGGTAAGGGTATGAAGCTGGCTTGTCTTGGCAGAGGCTGGAAGGAGTTTGAGTGCAGAGTGGAAAGAGGGCATAATAATAAAAAAAGACTGTGGGATGAGAGTGTGTCTCTGTGTTTGGTGTGTGGGTGGGGGAAGGAATTTACCCCAGCTGCAACAGTGTGATGGAGGGTTTAAAATACTGTAACTGTGTTGTTGGGTGTGGGGAGGGGTTGATTTTACAGCACAGTGTATGAAGGGAGATTTTTTTTAATTGGGAGAATTTTCAAAATCCTCTGGCGAAGTTGGCAGTTCTGCCTCCTGATTTGGGAATTTTTTTCATGAATGTGACTATGGTAGATTTGCACCAACTTTGCTGGTGGATTAAAAACTCACAATATCTCTAGTACAGACTACTATCATGAGCTTTGCTTTAAACAAAGCTCCTAGGCCAGATGGGTTTGTCAGGGTGGGCTATAAAACTAATTTAAATATTTGGGTATACATTTTAACTAACATATTCAATAAACGTTTGAAAGATTGGTTTATTCCTAGTCACGGTAAAATAATATAATTGTACTATTCCTAAAAAAAAATGTCTGGGATCAAAAAATATTCTGTCTTATTAGTCTTTTAGAAGAAACCTCTGGAGGTTTCTCTAAAATTATTCTTAAAAAGTTGTAATCTTGGTTAACTACCATTGATGTCTTGTCCCCTCTACGAGTTATTTTTTTTTGCAGTGGCCACTCTACCATTGATAATGTTTACATATTGTTTCATCTGATCGAAAAATACGTTGTGCTTAGGAAAATCAAGCTTTGTGCTGTATTTATCAGCTTCTTAACTGCGTATCTTGCGCGAAAAAGTGATGGCTATATCCATTGATTATGAATTACTTACCCCTATTATCCAGTCATACTCAAACAATTTTTCTTTTCGCTGTTGCGATTTGCTAGGTAACCTTTTTAAAAAATGTATGTATAGTAAAGGTGTAAAACACGATGACATATTAGCCCTTACCTTATTTATTCTGTATGTTATTGACCTTCTGAAGGAGCTCTCAAATCCATATGTTCACTATCCACATACTGTATAATGGGTATGGAATTCCTATGTTAGCATATACAAACAATATGATCTTATCCTCCCCCATTCAGTTACTGCGTAAATATTTTTTTTATGAATACAGTAAAAGCCTTCAGTTGAATATTAATTTATCTAAAACTAACCCATTTGGCTCTAACAAATCACACACCTGGTTAATAAATAATGACAGAGTGGAAGTAGTAAGGGAATATGTGTACCTAGGGTTACATTTTCAAATCATTTTGAGTGGTCCAAACATCTGACAAATCAAGCAAAAAGCTTAACCAAAATTCTACTCTCTTAGTGAGGTTCAGCTTAAGATATGGGGCCTTTCATTGCTCCCTGCCTTAGGTACAGGCAAAATGAAATTTAAATCCAATAGCACTTTATGGATTGGAGGTATAAGGATATGCTCAATGCAATTTATTGGAAAAGCCACTTTCTTCTTTTCATCATTCTGTATTGAAAATCCCTCATTCTACTCCAGGATAGACAACAAGTGCCAAACGTGACAGACTGTGCATAGAAACATTTTTTAACACTTAGATCCCTCACTACTCTCTGCAGGGTGTTCCACTGTCCACCACCCGTTTCAGAAGAAATTTTCTATGTTTCCTCAGAATCGCCCTCCTCCAACTTCATCCCATGCCCTCTAGTCCTGGAACATCTTTTTCGCTTAAAAATAGTGTATCCTGCACCCTTGTTCCTCCCTGTAAGATACTTGTATGTCTCATCATATCCCCTCCCTCCCTTCTCCTCCAGGGAGCATGCTCAGTTCCTTCAACCTGTCTTCAGGATCTTGATGCAATCCATGCACCATCTTGTTGCCCTTCTGAACCTTCTTCTCCTGTCTATGTCTCACGAGATATGGTCTCCAGAACTGTACACTGTAATTCAGGTGGGCCTCACTAGTGTCTTGTATAGTGGAATTATGACCTCCTTTTCCTGCTTGTGATGCCCTTCCATACATCCCAGCATCCTATTTGCTTTACCTGCTGCCTTGTCACACTGGTTTCTCACCTGGAGGTCACTGTAGATGGCACCCCAAGATCCCTTCTGTTGGTACATGCTATATCCTCACCCCCAACTGATATATTGTGCCAGGGGTTTTTGTAGCCTATATGCATTATCTTGCACTTTTCATTGAATTTCAACTGCCAAACCCCTGACCATTCTTCTTGTTTCTGCAGGTCCTTCATTCTGTTCACTTCTCTGGTGTGTCTACCTTGTTACAGAGTTTTGTGTCATCAGCTTAACAGTGAAATCACTTAGGTCCTGCGCAATGTCACTGATGAAGATGTTGAATAGACCGTCCCAGCACTGATCCCTGTAGAATCTCACTGTCACTCTTCCTCTGTGGAGTGACAGCCATTTACCACCACCCTCTGTGTCCTGCCACCAGCCAGTTACCTACCCACCACTCCACTGTCCTGCCCACACCCATATTCCCCAGTTTGTGTACTAGTCTTTATGTGGCACAGTGTCAAGGCCTGCTGAAGTCCAGATAGGCTATGTCCACTGCCCCTCCCCTGATCCACTTCCCTAGTCACCCAGTCGTGCACCAATGAGGTTGGTCTGACATGACCTCCTCAGAAACCATGCTGCCTTGGATCCTGTAGTCCATTGGCCAACCAGATGTTCCATTAATCTCTCCTTCAGTAGTGCTCTCCATGATCTTCCCGACTACTGAGGTGAGGCTGACTGGTCTGTAGTTCCCTGCTCTCTCTTTTTTTCCCACTTTACAAGTGACCATCTGCTGTCCTCCAGTCTTGGGTACCTCCTGTTTGCGATCGCCAAGAGATAGCCAGAGGTTCAGCCACCACTTCAGCAACCACAGGTTGGCAGAAGGTTATTCCTACCATTATAACAGGCTGCCCCAGTGGTTGCTTCCAGGATGTCCCTATTCAGAAATCTATCGACTGCTACCAAGTCGCATACATAGAAACATAGACTGACGTAGATAAAGACCGCTGGCCCACCTAGTCTGCCCATTTCCCACCTAGAGGATACGCTGCAGATCCTATTTAACCAACAGCTCATTTCTTCCTACCCCTCAAAAAATTGCCTTATGTCTGTCCCATGTATTTTGAATTTTCCACAGTTTTAGACCCCATAGCCTCCCTCAGAAAGGTTGTTCCATGTGTTCATCACCTCTCTGTTTAAAAATACTCTGACATTGTTCCTGGGGCCCCTCCCCAAATCTTCAAATTAGTCCTCTTGTTCTTGCACACATCTTTTTCTGAATGATGCTACCTCTTGGACTTTGTTGATTCCACTGAGGTACGTAACTGCTTTTCTTTCATGTCCTCCTTTCAAGGGTACACATATTAGCTCCTTTAATCTCTCCTGGCTTCTCTTGCAGACCTCTGCACCATTTTAGTTGCTCTCCTCTGAACTGCCTCCATCCTGTTTGGTGTTCTTATGGAGATGGGGTGTCCAGAACTGGACGTAGTACTCAAATTGGGGTCGCTAACTGTCTGTACAGGGGGATAACAAATCTCCTGTTTTCTGCTGGTGATGCCTCCCATACATCCCAGTATCCCCCAGCCTCCTACCACCTTTTCTCATTGTTGCCAACTTTAAGGTCATCTTGACATGATTACATTCCCCAGGTTCCTCTCTCCATTTGTTGTTGTTACTACCTCCCAATGTAATCTTCCTGGTTTTGTTTCTCAGGTGCATATTTTCTTGCACCCTTTTGCACTGAATCAAGCTGCCATACTTCTGACCATTCTCCAACTTTGCCAAGTCCCTTCTCATCCTTTCCACGCCTCCCTGTGTATTAACCTGTTGCAGATCTTGTGTTATCTGCAGAGGTGTACTTTTCTTCCAGTCCCACTGCAATGTCTTATAAAGACATTAAAAAGGATTGACACAGTACTGAACCCTGAGGTACCCCAGTAACCCCTCTTTCTTCAGAGGGACTCATTTACAATTACCTTCTGTGTCCCAGTTGTCCAAACTAACAAATTTATTCAGGTTGCTGCCCTGGGACCCACTCCCAGCTGGTTAATTTGACCATTACTTTTGTGTGGGACTGTGTCAAATGCCTTGCTAAAGTCTAGTAGGCCATGTCCACAGTCCCTCCCTGGTCTTCTACTTCTAGTCACCCAGTCAAGAAATCAATTAGATCTGCCTGACATGACCTTCCCACTGTGAACCCATGCTGCCTTGGGTCCTGTGCCCCACTGTCTGTAGGTATCAGTTCTTTTCCTTCAGAAGTGATTCCATCACTTTCTCTACTCATGAGTGGTTAAACTGACAGGTCCGTAGTTTCGCTCTGTCTGGTCCCACCTTGTGAAGGGGAATCACATCTGCCTTCCTCCAGTCTCCTTCGGTACCACACCATCCTCCCATGATTTCTTAAAAGGTGGTTGGTGGAAGCACGGTTATCTGCTTACCTCCTTAAGAATTCTGGGTGAATTTCATTCAGTCTTACTGTTTTGTCCATCTTTCAGTTGTAGGAGTTCTTTCAGAACCCTTTCTTCAGGAAAGGACGGGATCGACTTCCATCCAGAGTGCTTCTGTTAATTGGATTAGGCACCTCCTCGCCTCTCTTTGTGAATACTGAACAGGTTAGTTCATTCAGTATCCCTGCTTTTTTTTACTGTCCCTTCTGCCACCCACCTATATATTCTGTTCAGCTCATTATCCCTCCCTTTGTCTCTTTTCACGTTCCCTGGTATACCATAAAGGTTTCCTAGGGACATGATTATGTTGTTCATCCACACTGTCTGGTAGGTTTCTTTGCCAGTTCCACAGTCAAAGGTCTTCAAACTGGCTCCTCCCACCCACTCCGCGAGTGTAAAACTCACTGCCCGCCCACGACGCCAGATCCTCCTACCGCTGGGAGTCGTGTTCCCCTCCTCAATGCCTCTGTGTAGACTGGAATCCTGCACCTTCGGTTCACCAAACTTATTTTTAAAATTTTCAAGACTTTTGGTCAAGTTTCCTCATGGCCATGGCGGACAAATTGACTTCTGATTTCAAGCAGTCTTTTTGGTAGAAATGTCCAGGACAGATCCGCACTCCATGCGGCTCACTGCCTTGCCTAGACCAGACCTGCAGGCCTGCAAACAGCTGCCTATTTTCGCCAACATCCTGGAAGATCATGCTGTTCAAGCTACAGCTATGCACCTGAGAAGGCACCAACGTGAAGCCTAAGGGAGCTCATTGGGGTTACCGCGGTGGCTGGTCGGGCTGAGCAACTCAGCAGATGATTGTCGAGGAGGAAAGTGCAGCTCAGGCCGTGATCATCTCTCCCTTTGGTCGTGTATTTCATCCCACCCTGGGCACCCTTCTACACCAGCTTTTTCAAGGAGCTTTGCTGTCCTTCATTCATGGAGAGGCCACTATGACATTCCTCAGCGGGTCCAAAAGAAGGACTCAAAAAGGTGCAAGTCCACCATCATATTCATGGGAGCGGAAGAGGTCCCCTTCCGGATAGCCGACACTTGACCGTCGAGGTTAAGGGCTATTGCCGCTGGCTTCACGGTGTCCTGTCAGGTCAGCCGGTCCGAGACCCTGGCCGACGTCGAGATTTTTCTGGCTCGTTTGATACAAGGTCAATTGCGAAGCCGACAGCCTTCACCGGGTTTCCCGTGGAGACCGAGACCTGTTCTGTGCCTCCGTGCCGCAGTCCGGTCAACGCTTTTGTCGAGGGGAGAGTGGGCTGCCCTGTCCTTCCCAGACCTGTCCTCGGAAACACCGAGGTTCTCTGTCTCGTCATCCTCAGTCCAGGCCGATCCGGCCGACATCGGGCGGTCTTGGTCTCAAGACCAAAGTGCAGCGGGCGCCACTAGTCTGCCTTTCCTCCTGAAAGAGAAGAGGTCAAGCAGATTGCTTAGATGCTACGAAGACCTGATGGCTAGCAGTTACTTGTTCAAACAAGCCGACACCGCTTCTCCCCAGCCATCAAGTAGCTGTCACCGAGCGCCAAACAACCCTCGCTGTAGCCGAGGTGCCCAAGCCTGGACGGGTTATTCACCAAAACCAGCTGCCCCACCAATTGTGGTGGAATTTCGCCCACAACCGAAATCGGGGCGCTGACCAAAGACTCTCGTCAGGTCAGGGCCTGCACCACAGGTTATCATCCCTCACTCCCGACCGTCCCTCGCAGGTGGAGGGTGGCTCAGGCCCCAGGTAGTCTTCGCGACCTCAGAGTCCCACGACAACTCCTCCCTGCTCTTCAGGCCCATTGACCCGGAGTCCTTGGGGCCAGTCGATGACTTAAAGGATCGTCCTTTCATGGATTGCTTCAGTTCATCTCGAGTCCACCAAGATGCAGCTGAGCCCAGATTCAATGTGGGCCAAGTATCCTCCCGATGGAGATATTGACCAAGGACCACCAAGAGGCCTTTCCGGTGTCTGAGGCCATTGTTGGCCGTTTGAACTCTGGCAGCGACCTGCTTCCTGTCCTGCACCTTCGCCAGATGGCCAGAAGTACGCTGTCCACCGGCTCTTTGCCTGGCTTCTCAAACGCCATGAAGTCTTGTTACACTAGGACCATTGCAGTTAGCCCTCGGCTCTGAACTGCCCCGGAGAGGAAACAGCAACTCCAGAGAGATCTGAGTCCACATGGTACGCTGTTCAAAGTTTCATCTACAATAAGTTTCAATGAAACTGCCAGATTCTTTACCACTGGTATCAGTCCGAGATCAGCCTTCAGCTCGTCTATTGCTTATTCGTTCATTTGAACCGGCAAATGTTTTAAAATTACCGCCGTGTTTCAGTTCAGAAGCTTCTATCTGGTAAACTGTAAGTACTAAAAAATTAAAGTCTGTGTGAGTTCAATATTTGTTCAGTCTGAAACCGAATGGTTTGCTTATTTGGACTTTACTGACTTTTAGAAGTGCGGTTCCCGGGTTCTTATCGGCTCTAAAAAAACCTTAATTTTTGGGGTCTTTCATTCGTGACACGGTTAGAACCGATATGGTGTCTGTTTTACACGGCCAGCTAAAGGGCAAGTTTGTTGTTAGGCTGTCATTATGTCTGAGAAAACCAAAAGAAAATCTGGGCCTCACGGGTTTAACACTGTGATGTCTCAGGGGAAGCCAAGGCGGACCCACACACCACTTGTGTCTATTGTCTGGGGCTGACTTTCTCCCAGCTCAGACCGCCAAGGTGTAAAATTTCCTGCAGCCACCCTGAAAGAGATGGGCACAACTAGGAACTAGAGGCCAAAAGTCCGCTGACACGGATGGTCAGCCCGTCCAGCTCCTACTGGACCAGGAGGGAGTGCCCTCTGACCAGGGTGAGACTTCTCGGCAAAAGGAAGGCTGGTTCAGAAGAACCAAAGAAAAAGACAAAGAAATCAGTAGGTCTGGAGTCCGTATTGTCTCTCCCACTGCTGCAGAGATAGCTAAAGCCATCTCAGATTGTCCAGTCTTTGTCTCAGGGACTTGTCGAACCCCTATAGTTGGGAAAAGGGGGCCTGCTCAGGTCCAGTGGTTCAGAGATTATGATGTTGGGATTTTTATGAACCACAGGAGGGGAGGAGGACTTTGATGAGTGTATTTGTGACTGGAAGGTCTGGAAGTGCCCATAGAGCCGGACATTTCTCCGTGACAGATACTTTGAGTCTCCCCTTGCTGTCTGAGTCCCTTCTCATTTCAGGTTTTATAAAGGTGGCAGAAACCCTCCAGCTCCTTTTTAGAGGAGGCTGTGGATGAGCAAGAGGAGCTTGATTATGTAGAAATGATGGATATTCCAGAGTCTAGAAAGTTGTCTATTCCTTTGCATAAGTCATTAGGAAGCTAAACAACAAAGATTTTAAAAATCTCATTCTGTCCCTCCTGATAGAAAAAATGGACAGAAGGTATACTTATCAGGCCCTAATACAGACTTCTCACTGAGCAGTGTAGTCATGTAGGTGTTGTTCAATGTGCAGCCTGTGACAAGGTTAATTCCTGGTTCTCACATCCTCCTGAGAAAGATTCCAGGAAGATTGATGCCATATAAAAGCAATATATGGCAGCTTCATGGGACTCAGATACAATTATATGGATTATGTGGCTAGATATCAGAAATTCAGATGGGACACTATATGACAGTTAGGCCAAGCAGGCCCAGGCCAGCTGGCTAGTGTGAGTTGGAACAGGTGGTTGCTGATGGTATTGAGCTTCTCCAGTTCAATTTATACTGCTACATGTTAATGATGTTTCTTCAGGGTCATGGCCACTTCCTGTAGCTCTCCTCAGAGGTTGCATGGCTCAGATGCACTAATCTGTCCCAAGATACCCAGTCAAAGGCTATAGATTTTCCTGTGATAGGAAATTCTCTGTTTGGGGATCAAACGGAAAATTACATGAAAAAGATGGACGAATACAGAACTAACTAGTAAAAGTGCCCAAGCTAAGGAGAGGCATACCACCTTGGTCAGCAGCATGCCCTTAGGTAGGGCAGGCCCACCACAGGCCTTTTTTGGCTCAACTTCTCAGGCCTCTTCAGCCTTTTGCACAGAGGGTTTTTTTTCAGAGGTAGAGGTAGACGGGCACAGGCAGGCCCTCCTTCTCCTCAGCCTAAAGCTGTTGCTGCTACAGACACCTCTGATCGTGGGTGTCCAGGGCCGATTCTCCTGCACCGTGGGGGTATTACTTTATTTCAGCTTGAACCTGGGTCCCAACTTCGACAAATGGGTTCTGGAAGTGGTAAGCCAAGGTCTGGTTCTCAGCTTCAAGCAGTTTCCAAACATGAGAGCCAGACATTTCCCCTCAAATCCTTGGAAGCAGAGGTTTCGTCCTTCTGGACTGCAAAGCAGTGGAAAGGTTCCCCTTGCCATCAGGTCAAGGGCTGTATTTTAGGTACTTCCTGACCTCAAAAAGACAGGAGATTGGCGGCCCATTCTAGATTTAAGATTCCTGAACAAGCACCTTTTGAAACCAAAAGTTCAAAATGTTAACTCTGGCAATGATTTTTGCCTTTCCTAAGGCCAGGGGACTGGCTAGCTTCCTGACCTCAAGGATGCCTATTTTCATTCCATCAGGCCTCATTCAGTACCCCTAGGTTCTAACTGTCTTCTGGCCACTACCAGTTCAGAGCAATGCCTCTTCGGTCTCACTTCTGCTCCAAGGGTTTTCACAGAATGTCTAGCTGTGGTAGTGGCCCATTTGAGGCTGCAGGGGTAGCCAGTTTCTACTTCGGACGATCTGGCTCAGTGGGTCAGTCCCCAGAGCAGGTAAAATCCCACCTGCAAGTCACCCAGCAGCTTCTCATCTCTGGTATTCCTTCTGAACTTCCAAAGCTGCTCCGAACCAGTTCAGGTACTAACTTTTATAGGTGCAGAGTTGAACACAAGTCAGCTAGGCATTTTTCCCCTGAAAGAGTGACAGAATCATTGCCCTGCATCCTTTACCCTCAGTGGTCTCTCGACCAGCAAGGCACTTTCTGCAACTCCTAGGGCAATGGCCGCTCCACAGCTGTCGTGCAAGGAGCAAGATTTCAGATGAGGGACATCCAGTTCCACTTGAGGTCCTACTAGGTCTCAAAGGAAGGACCCCTTACCAAATTAGTCCCAGTGACCGAAACCTGATCCTAGCCCTTCAGTGGTGGCAGGATCAAGCAACCTAACCCAGGGGTCCCATTCTTACTCAGTTCTTCTATTCCTCACTCACGGATGCCTCCCTGTTAGGCGTGGGGCTCACTTGGCTTAATTTTTCACTCAAGGAGTGTGGTCCCTCGGAATCTCTGTTCCACATCAACCTGTTGGAACTCAGAGCTGTTTTCTTCTCTCCAAGTTTTTCAGATACTGTCCAGAACAAGGTAGTCCAAGTCGGACAGACAACACCACAACAATGTGGTACATCAACTAGCAAGGCACTCGGCCTTCAGCCTTGTGCACTGGGCAATGAAGTTGTGGTCCCTGGCTACTCCCCTGAACACCTCCCTGATAGCAGTTCACCTTCCAGAAGGACAATGTTCCATGGATGCCCTCAGCAGGTTTCTCAGGGCCATCACGAATGGGCTCTGAATCCCTCAGGTACTGGGGTCAGTCTTTGCCAGGTGGGGCACCCACAGATGGATCTTGTCGCAGCCCCTGACAACCACCAACTTCCTCTGTTTTGTTGCAGGCCTCCAGTGCTGGGATCATTCCTCTTGACGCCTTTCAGTTGAATTGGGAAGGAAGTTCCTGTATGCCTTCCCCTTTCCCTCCTCTTCAGGGTACTGGTAAAGATCAGAACTCAGCCCCAAAGTGATTCTGATTGCTCCAGACTGGGCCAGGCAGCCCTGGTAACTCTTTTCCTGTCCTCCATTTCACCCTCCCTGACCTTGCCCAAGACCCACGACCTGCTGAACCTGTGCACAGGGAAGTGTGGTATCGGACCTCAATTCCCTTCACCTCAAGGCCTGGGTTCTGAGGAGCTAGACTCTGCTGACTTACACCTTTCTCAAGGCGGTCTTGATTATTTTAAAGGTTCTTGTAGCCTTCCACTAGAGCCACTTATAATTCCAAGTGGAAGAGGTTTTCTCTGGTAAAATCTATGAGTCAGATTGTGCCAGAATCTGCTGACTTAGCTATTTTTATTGGACTACTTGGTCCACTTAAATTCACTAGGCCCTCAAACCTTCAGCTACTTTGAGGGTTCCTTTGGCAGCTGTTTCTGTTTTTGTTTCTGGAAACCAGTTTCCTCCTCTCACCTGTGTTTTCCAAGTTTTTCGGCGTTACTTCACACTAACCCTCCTTTCGGGAACCAGCTTCTGCCTGGGACCTGAATGTTTGCATTGCTCAGCTAATGCAACCCGCTTGAGCCTCTATTTACGCAGATCTCAAGTTTTAACTTGGAAGACTGTTTTCTAGTGGCTATCACTTCTGCTAGGCGTATAAGTGAATTACATGTTTTGTCAGTGGAAAAGGATTTGTTTCTTTCCACAGAGATAAAGTGGTCCTCAGGACTAACAGAAAGTTTTACCTAAGGTGGTTTCAGATTTTCATCTTAACCAATCCATCTCTCTCCCAGTATTTTTTACTGAGTATTCTTCCTCTGGTGAGAGGAGATTGCACAGTTTGGACGTCAAAAGAGCTCTTAGTTACTATTTGGAATGTACCAAGGGTCATAGGTTCGAATCCCTCCAACTCTTCCTTACCTATGGAGAAGTGGGTAAGGGGAGACCTGCTACTAGGAGGACAATTGCAAGGTGGATTGTCTCTTGTATCCAGTTCTGTTACCAAAACTCAGGTAAAGAACCTCCCTCAGGACTGAGGGCTCATTCCACCAGGGTAAGCTGCATCTCAGCGGCAGCTGGAGATATTCCTATTTAGAATTTAGTCAAGCTGCTACCTGGAAGACAGTCCACACTTTCACTACATTATTCTCTGGACGTCCAGTCCAAGGAGATGTCTGTTTGGCATCAGCTGTGCTTCAGAGCCTATTCCTAAGTAGGTTCTGGCCCTCCTCCATGGAGTGTACTGCTGTATAATCTGCAGTGGTCTCACTATAGCAAGACTTATGGTGTTTGAAGAAAAAATTACTCACCTTAGTAATTGCTTTTTCTCATGGAGTCTTGCTATTAGGACAACCCCTCCTACCCTCTCAGAATTCCTACTTAGGTATGGGTTGGCAATTTGGTGCAAGCACTGTGTCATGCCATTTTACTTCTAGTTCCCCCCTTGTTTCATTTGGGATAGGAACCATGTAATTTCTGTTTTTTGTTAAGTAGATGGCCTCTCTCTGACTTGAGTCTTTTGGGAGAGGGGGCTATTAGTGTTGTCAGGTGATCCTAACAATAATAGGTATATTGTTTTATTCTGTGTTGTTGTTGTTGTGTTTTGTTGTTCTACTTCTAGTAGGTAGCCAATGGCTAGTGTAGGCTTTCCACACAGACTTGCTATGTTAGTTTAGTCAGTAGTTGAACTCGCAGTTTCTATTTGAAACTGACCAGATAGAGTTTTGAACAGTGCCTGCGGCCTGTGGAACTCCCAGATCTCTGAGTTAACTGTTTCCTCTCGGGCAGTTCAGAGCCAGGGGTTAACTGCAATGGTCCTAATATAGCAAGACTCCATGAGAAGAAAAGCAATTACTAAGGTGAGTAATTTTTTCTTTGAGCTCCCCTCTGAGGGGTTGGTCACCGACAGCTTCCAGTGTTCCGGCAATGCAGGGACATGGACAAGCCTCCGGCAAGAGTCCACAAGGTTGGACTCACGCTGGGTGCAAGGTGCATGCTGCGTCCCTCCCTTGGCCTCCACGTCAGCCAGCTCGGCCGTTGCTGATAGCTCTTCTCAGCCCCTCATGGGCTCCCTGGATGAGGTGATCCTCATCTCCGGCTGACCTGCAGACCACGGTCAAACAGGTGCAGGATCAGGGAAGGGCAGTGGCCAAACAGCAGCTCCAAATGGCTCTAGACATTGGAGACTCCTGTGCCAGCTCAGTAGCAGCCACAGGCCATGCGCTGCAGAGCATGACTGAGGATATCCACCTTCACGGCGGATACCCAGCACAAACTGGCAGATGTCCCTTCTGTGGGACACGGCCTCTCGGCCCTGGGTGGAAGGTCACCTCAGTGGATTGAAAGCTCAGTGCCACTCTGGACTCTGTCACCTCAGCCCAGAAGGACAAAGCGCTGACAGCAGCAGCACAGCCCTTTCATCCTTCTGCACGTCCGCCCAACAACACCAGCACCAGGGCCAGCAGGCTCACGCTTGGCATCCCAAACCTGAAGCCAGTGGCTTTCTCCAACAGGAAGCAGGGAGGTAAAGGCCCAGGAGGTTCTCGGCCAGTCCTCCTCCAAGCCTGCCCAGTGACGGGTTGAGGGGTGCTGCCTCAGCCTCCTACCCCCTGGGTTCCCCGTGGGAGGGATGGCTCCACCACTTCCTTTCCGCCTGGTCCACTATCACCACGGACCGCTGGGCGTGGAGGTGGTAGGAAAGGCCTGCCTCTGAATTCGTGCAGGGCCCACCCTTCCGAACCGACGCCCTCGGGGGGCTAGGGGTCCGAGCTCTCTGTTGGCCCGCCAGCTGACATTGCCCTTCTCTCGTAAAAGAGGTGATCAGGAGGTGCGGATCCTCCTCCAGACCCAGGGTTTGTGTCCAGGTACTTCGGTCTCAAACGGACGGGGTCCAGTGCCCCATTCTTGACCTGCACGACCTGAACAGGATCCTAAGGTCTCGGAACTTCAGGACGGTCACTCTGGCTCAGATAATCCCATCCTTGGAATGAGGTGTGTGGTTCTGTTCTCTAGACCTTCGGGATGTGTTCTTTCACATCCCAGTCCGTCCGTCCCACCAAAGATTCCTCCGCTTCAGGGCAGAGGGATCCCTTTACGAGTTCCGGGCCATACCCTTCGGCCTTCCCTCTAGCTCCCAGGGTCTTCACCAAATGCATGGCAGTGGTGACAGCATTCTCGTGGTGCTGAAGAGTCCGTGTGCCTACACCTGGATGACTGACTGATTGCAGCCCCCTCCAGAGCGGAGGTGGAGTGGTCCAGAGATCTGGCCCTCCAGGTTTGTTCTCAGGTTGGCCTCCTCATCAACGAGGCCAAGTCGGAACTCGTGCCAAAGCAGGTGATTCAATTCATCGGGGCAGAGCTCGACTGTTTACGAGCCAGAGCACGGCTCCCGGCGGACAGGGCCGAGGTTCTTTCCTCCTTTGCCCAATCATTTTGGGTTGGGCAATCGCGCCCCGCCCAGGACTTCCTGGGCCTCATGGCAGCCTGCACCAGCGTGGTCCATTGGGCCTGCCTGGTACATCGTCCCTTCAGTGGGGCCAAGGCCAGGTCATCCAGTGCTAGATCCGCTGGATCAGCTAGTGACAGTGACCCAGGAGATGTGTGAACGCCTCCGATGGTGAATCGCTCCAGCACACCGCAGGAGGGCATCCCATTTGTCCGCCTCGATGCCGGTTTCCACTATCGACTGATGCCTCTCTGGGTTGGGGGTACCCATCTGGGGCAGCATACGCAGAGCACGGCTTCTGGTCCCTTCAGGAGTCCCGATGCCATATCAACCTGCTGGAGCTTCGAGCGGTTCATCTAGCTCTCACCGCCTTCACTCCATTTCTATGGGGTCAGGTGGTTCAGGTACAGATGGACAATACCATAGCCATGTACTACCTAAACCGCCAGGGCGGGACGCGCTCCATGCCTCTGTGCAGGGACGCTCTCTGCATTTGGTCACTCGTGTGCAGCCTGGAAGCGGGTCTCCTCACCATTCATGTGGCAGGAGCCTCCAACACCCTGGCCGATGGCCTAAGCCGGATAGGGGATGCGTCCCATGAGTGGTCTCTCCTGCCAGAGGTAGTGCAAGATCTCTTCTCCCACTGGGGCATGCCTGAGGCAGACCTGTTTGCCTCCAGGGAGAATGCAAAGCTGAAACTGTTTCATGCTCGCCCCCCTCAGCATGGCTCGCTACAGGGGGATGCCTTCTCGAGGCCGTGGACCCCGGGCCTCTTCTATGCCTTTCCCCCATTTCCCTTGATCCACAAGGTGCTTCTCAAGGTGAGGAGGAATAAGGTGCAGGTGATTTTGGTAGCCCCAGACTGGCCCCGCCAGTTCTTGTATCCTGATCTCCTCAGTCTCAGCTCCAGGCTCCCGAGGCAGCTTCCAGCCCGCCCCGACCTGATCTCAGTCAGTCAGGGGAAGGTATTCCATCTGGACCTTCAATCCCTGCACCTGACGGCCTGGTTCCTGAGTGGCTAGAGTTCCAGGCCCTGGGTCTTTCCGACGAGGTCCTCAACGTCATTGAGGCATCCCGTAAGGAGTCAACCGAAAATGCTACGCCTTCAAATGGAAGAGATTTTCCATTTGTGTCAGAGCAAGGGCCTGTACCCTTCCTCCTGTTTCTTGGCTAGCATTCTGGACTACCTGAGGTTCTTTTCTCAGCAAGGGCTTCGGTCGACGACCCTTAAGGTGCACCTGGCAGCCATCTCTGCTTACTGGGCGCAGGCCGGGAAGCAGTCCGTGGCGCAGGAGAAGGTGGTCGGGCGCTTTTTCAAAGGCCTTGATCACATATCCCCTCCGGTGCGAGAACATCCATCTCAGTGGGATCTACTGCTGGTACTGGCTAAGCTCATGGGCAAGCCATTCGAACCGATGCACAGGTATGACATCTCTCACCTGTCGTGGAAGACCACCTTCTTGGTGGCTGTCACATCAGCCAGTAGTATGGGCGAGCTCCAGGCGCTTTCCATCGAGTCTCCTTATCTGGTCTTCCCCAGGGACAAGGTTGTCCTGCGCCCCCACCCAAAATTCCTTCTGAAGGTTTTGTCTGAGTTTCACCTAACCAGGTATTGACTCTGCTGGTGTTCTACCCCAGTCATACCTCGGAGGCCAAATATAGGCTCCATACTTTGGACCCTAGAAGAGCGCTCGCTTATTATAAGGAGCGGTCGGCTGAAGTTCGGGGAGAGGTTCGCCAGCTGTTTGTCACCTACGCTGAAGCCGCACCTGGCAGACCTGCAGCCAAGCAGACGATAGGCATGTGGGTCACCTCCTGCATAGATCTCTGCTATAGGTTGGTGGGCATGGAGCCTCCCAGAGGGATAAGAGCTCATTCTACCCACCATGCCGCTACATCGGTGGCTGCTTCCAGGGATGTCCCTATCCAGGAAGTCTGCAGGGCTGCTACCTGGAAGTCAGCACACACCTTCATCACCCACTACCACATCGACCTTGAGTCATGCCAGGATGCTGGTTTTGGGGCCTCGTTCGCCAGTCCTTATTTCCCAAGTAAGTATCAGGGGTGCGCTTTGCCCTCCCCTCCGGGAGAACTGCTAGGAGTCTGCCAATAAGTGTGGATGAACAACATATCATGCCCCTAGAAATACAGGTTACTCACCTAACAGGAGTTCTAGGAATGGTATATGTTATTCATCCACCACCGACCCAACTGACCTCCTGGCTTCGACGCACAACCTGGCTTCCAGTGGGCTAGATCTCGTCATGGGGCGGAGCCGAGAGTTTTATGAGGAAAAGTTTTACCACCTGGTTGGGTGGGAGGAGCCAGCTTGAAGACCTTCCGGCAAGATTTAAAGCGGCAAGGAACCTGCCAATAAGTGTGGATGAACAACATATACCATTCCTAGAACTCCTGTTACAGGTGAGTAACCTGTATTTTCATTTTCCTGCCGTCTTCAGCTTGTGCAACTTCTTGTAGCAGTCATCGATGAAAACTTGGAACCAAGACGAATGTCTACCAATTCTTCAACTAACTAAGCTTTTATTTCGATCCTGTCGCTATGGTAGGAACTATACCACTTTGACAATCGCATACTTTGTGTAAGGTGTCTGGGACCCACGACACCAATTCCTGTGCTTTTTGCAAGAATTTAATCTGGCAACCTCGACGACTGTTGCTTGAAACCAAAGACTTTGATGGAGCAGAAAATGTCTCTCTGGAGAACCTGGGGCTCGTACAAGGACTTCCTATGCTGGTTCTCATTCCAGTCAGACAAAGGAGAAGGAGAAACCCTCCTCACACTTCCTGCCTAAGCGGCTCATCGACAGCCACTGTTTCCGGTGTCCCCCTGTCGATAGGATGTCCTTCAAAGCTTCCTAGCACTTTAAATGCAGTCCAGCTAGTGACTCCTCTGTTGACAGAGCATGCGTTCGTTGATGATGCTTTCCAGCACTTTATATGTAGCAAAGTATACTGCTGCTTTCTGCGTCAGTGAGCTCCTCTCCCATCGGCATCTACAATTTCAGTGGAAATCGTACTCTTTTTCCCTGCAGGCTCGTTGATGAGACCCCGCATTCCTCAGGGAAGCCCACCACTTATGCTTTTTGACTGCCCTCCACCTACTCCAGGTGCCTTCTTACAGGGTCAGGCAAGCCGGTTGGGACAAGGTCTTTACTACCCAGGAAAGACCTGCTCAGCTGCATATCCATTTCACTGTCACCCTTTGGTCTTCCAGCGTGCCTCCCATCTCACCCCCTCCTTCCAGGAGCGGGACTTCACTAATGTAGTCCGACCGTCTTTACACGCCTTGCAGCATTCTCAGCCCTCTGAAGGCTGGGTGAAGCTCACCAATCTCTCCCCTGCTCCTCCTAAAGATTCAATGGTGACCAGGATACCATATCACTCTGGTCTCCTCCTCCATTCATAGAGGACTTCGTCAGATGACCAAGAATTGCCGCCTGATTTCACTGGTGATCTGAAGGATGAAGACTTTATGGATTTGGATTTCCCTAATCTGGAGTCTCCTACTCAGAAATCTCTTCGCTGAATGAGGATCTGCCTCTGCCTGTGGCAGCTGCTCCCCCAATGACCCTTCCTTTAGTGAAATTATGGTTCAGATTCAAAAGTCATGGATTCTCCACTATGGAACATGACAGACAACTTAAGGATATGGCAAAATACCTTGAGTTACCAGAAGAGCCTGTTGTAGTGGTCCCCACTAATCACAACTAACCAGAATGCCAGTGTTCGTTTGGCATCAACCTTCAGCTATCACAGCTGTTCCCCGCAAAGCGGATTGTCTATCGGGCTCCTCTGGACCACCCCTTTCTGTCTAGTATTCCAGAGGCAGATTCTGTGGGCATTACTGCCGCTCATGACTGTACCAAAAAACCCCAAGCACATGAGCTCCTTACCTCCTGATAAGGAATCCCCAAGAACTGACTGTCTGGGGAAAAGGTCTTTTCCTCAGGTGCTGTGAATATCAGAATTTTGAACTATATGGGTCATATGATTAAATATCATCGCACTTGGGTTCTCTGCCATTGAGCTTATCAATAAACTCCCTCCCACAGAGAAAGGATAAATTATTGGCTACAATGACAACTAGTAATTAAATTTCCCCGTCACCCTCTCAGGTCGGGATATGATGCTGTTGATACCTCAGCCCAACGATCAGCCACTGGTATCACTCTGCGTCGCCATGCTTGGCTTTGCGTTTCAGGCTTTGCACATGATAATACAACATAAAGCAGCTAATGCCCCTTTATCGGGTCCAAGCTGTTCGGGCCAGGTACTCAAACTTTACTGGATGACTTACAGGCAACAGGCAGAACCCTATGTACGGTCCCTGGCATGTATCATACTCCAGCTACAAGCTACCGTACTCCGTACATCTCTTATTCCAAAAGAGGTGGCCGATACAGAGGTAATAACAATGGTGGCTTCAGAGGTCGTGCTTAACCCACCAGAGGCAACACCTCTGCAGCCCAGGGTGCCTGCTCCTGCCCTGCAGGTGGAGCCACGCCACCCGCTACCCAGTGACCCACTAGGCTTCTCCTCGCCTCCCACCAGGCCTCGAGTCTGTGGGGGGTCGTTTTGCCCTCCATCTGGAGGCCTGGCAAACGATCACTTCAGACGATTGGGTACTACAGATTATAAAGAAGGGCCATACGTTGGAGTTTCTCTCCACACCACACCCTTGCCCTCCAAGCAAGGTTCATTATCCTCCAAAGCATATCCCCATCCTGCAGGAGGAATTGATGGCCCTTTTGTACAAACAGGCCATTGTACAGGTACCCCTTCTGGAACATCAAACGGGATTTTATTCCCATTTCTTCCTGGTACCCAAACGTACTGGAGACCTCAGACCAATATTGGATCTCAGACAACTGAATCTTTACATCCAGTACAAACGTTTCCGCATGGTCACCCTACCAGCCATCATGCCAGTTCTGAAATGGCGATTGGCTTTGCGCCCTAGACATGAAGGATGCTTAGCTTCATGTTCCCATCCACCCTACCCACCACAAATTTTTATGCTTCCACTTACTGGGTCAAAATTACCAGTTTCGAACACTCCCTTTTAGCCTTTCATCAGCCTCCAGAATTTTTACCAAGAGCCTAGCGGTAGTGGCAGCAGTCTTGAGAAGAGAAGGGCACTTCATCTTTCCATATCTAGATGACTGGCTAATAAAAGCAGACTCCAGAGTAGCTCTGTGTGCCTCCCTAGATGCTACCTTGAAACTGTTCGCAAATCTGGGAATCACAGTAAACTGGCCAAAGCCAGTCCAAACTACACAGTCTCTCAAATACATGGAGCTGTTCTAAGACATGGTTGCCAACGAGCATATCTCCAGCCTGCCTGGCATGATACACTTATAGCTCTGCATTACACGACAGACTCAGAGTAGTCACAGCCAGACAAATGCTGCTCCTTCTGGGTTACATGTCCCTGCCATCCCTGTGGTAGCCTTCGCCTGCCTCCACATAAGACCTGTCCAATGGACCATTCAGAATCAATGGTCCCAAAAATCAGGACAGTTTGAAGACAAAATCATCCTCTGAACTCCTCCATGACGTGGACAGTCAGAATCGATAATGAATCAGGGAATACTTTCCGATCCCTCCTCCCTCCCCATCAGACGCTGATCACTGATGCTTCCCTGCTGGGCTGGGGAGCGCACTTGGTCCTTACCAGACCCAAGGCCAATGGCCCGCTTCTCCCCATCAATCTCTTTAGAGATGAGAGCGGTCCATCTAGCCCGTTAGGCTTTCCAGCCCTACCTCAAGCAAGGATTGTTGCTGATCCAATCAGACAACACTGCAGTAGTGTTTTACCTCAACAAGCAGGGGGGTATGAAATCTCGCGCCCTATGCAGAGAGGCCCTTGCTGTTTGGCAGGAAGCCATGCAGCACCAACTGATACTAACAGCTGTCCACCTTCCGGGACATTGCAACCAGTTAACCAGTTCTGTGAGTTGTCAATCCATGACTCACGAGGACACTTCACGAGCAAGTGCTCCAAGAAATCTTCAACCTATGAGGCGCTCCACAGATAGACCTGTTTGCCTCACCAGAGAATTACCGTATTCCCAGGTATTTTTCCATTATCCTCAACAGAAAGGGACCATCTATAGATGCCCTGTCCCAACCCTGGACAAGTTTCTTCTTATATGCATTCCCCATGTCCCTCTCCTGCAGCGGATTCTTCTGAAACTGCAGTTAGAACCAGCCATGATGATACTCGTGAGCCCCACTGTGGCCTCGCCAGACGTTGTTCCTCTACTTCTGCAACTGTCAGTGGAGGACCCATTCCATTGTTGGTCAGACCAGACCTCTTGACTCAGTGTCATGGGTCTGTCCTACACCTCAACCTGAAGGTTCTTCACCTTCATGCTTGGCTCCTGAGGATGCTTTCATAATTCATTTACAAGTGTCCTCTTCTGTTGCCAGAACTCTACTGGCTTCCAGTAGCCAGCCACAAGAGCAACATATAATTCCAAATGAAAAGCTTTTCCATATGGTCAGCCTCTGATCTGTGGACTCTTACCTTGTCCACTGGCGATATGTTCTGGACTACATGGCCTCACTATCAGAGTCCGGTCTAAGTTATTCTTCCATTAAAGTCTACTTGGCTGCCATCTCCGCTTTTCATGAGCCCCTGGATGGTTGGTTACTGTACCGACACCATCTGACCAAGACGTTTTTGAAAGGAATGTTACATATTAAGCCACCTATGAGAAGACCCACTCCTCCGTGGGATCTCAATTTTATGACAGAAAAATTTACCCTTGAGCCAGCGGCTACTTGTGATCTCCATTTTATTTCATGGAAAACCCTATTTCTAGTGGCTATCACTTCCGCTCGACGTATTTCCGAGTTCCATGCCCTCGTGTTTAGGGAACCTTACTTGATTTTCCACAAGGTGGTTCTTCATATCAACCCTTTCTTCCTTCATAAAGTAGTCTCCGAACATACTTTAAATCAGTCCTTGGAACTTCCAGTCTACTATCCTGACTACTCCAGTCAGGGAGAATATCTCCTACAATCTTTGGATGTCCACTGTATATTACCCTACTATACTAATTGGACAAAATTAATTAGAAATACGCCTCAACTGTTCGTGTCTTTTGCCCCAGGTCATGAAGGCCTCCCGGTTGCGATATGTACTCTTTCATCCTGGCTGGCACATTGTATTACATTTTGTTACAAAAAATACAACAAGCCTTTACCTGGACCTGTCCAAGCCCACTTCACTAGAGCTATGGCCACCACTGCGGCTTGCTTTAAGGGAGACTCCATTTCAGATATCTGCCATGCAGCTACCTGGTCCATGATTCATACATTCATAAGGCACTACAATCTAGATATTGCCTCTCATATAACATGGCTTTTGGCCGCATAAATACAAGATTAGATCTATCATAATTGTCCTCCCCTATGGGCATTACTGCTTGGGATTCATCCTAAAAGTATTACCTACTGCAAAAGACCATTCCGTAGAAGATTGTACAGTTATGTAAAAACTTACCGTAACAATAGATATTTGAGGAGTGTCTCTTGCAGTAGGTTTGTTCCCACCCTCCATCCCCCTCCTTCTCTAAGAGAGCAAGTTCTGGTCCATTGACTAGGGTTGGGACTTCTTTGGTACCTTAGTTTCCCCTCAGTCCTCGCTTTACGAGCTGAATCCGTCAGGGGAACTGAGGATACCAGGGACCGCCCACACTTATATAGTAAACATGAAGCTGGTGTCATGTGTGGGTGGTCCCTGGTGAAAAACTGCTAGAAGAGCTGCTGTGCACCACAGTGACCTCTGCTGGATACCCAAAAGTATTACCTACTGCAAGAGGCACTCCTCCGTGATCTACTGTTACGTGATGAGTTTATTTATTCATTAAAATCAGGTTTACAACCTTTGAGTCAGAGACTCATTTACAAAAAGCCTCAAGCGCAGAGGGGCAGACATTAAGACAGTTATTACAGTGCAGATTAAAACAGAGGATAACATTACAAGTGCAGGAAAGGAACATTTAACATAGATACACTTAGGTTACATAATGTAGTAGTTGTATGTTGCTTAGGTTACATAATGTTACAAAATTGTGAGTTACACTCATGGATATAGTAGGTCCTCAGAGAAGACAGTGGGTTACATCCCTGTTTGGACCTGGTAGGGAAGGGGTAGGTCTGGGAGAGGAGAGGCTGTCCAGTGGGATCGTCTGTCAAGCCAGGGGGCAAGGCGGGGGAACTACAGGTTACAGTAGGGTGTTAGCTGCACCTGCAACAGTGGGTATTAAACATATGGTTCAAGGGCTGTTTTGAATGAGCCAATTTTGGCAAGTTGGAGATGCAGCTAGGGAGGGAGTTGAACCAGGTGGGAGCTCTCGTAGAGGAAAGATCTCTGGGCAAGAGAGTCTTGGTTCTGGGCACCTTGAAAGTGGCTTTAACAGAGCTACGGGTGGTGACGGACGAAGATGGCTGCTGTTGGGAGGTGGAGACCCGCGGTGGGGGAGAGTCCTAGCAGAGATGTCTTAGTGAGAAGGCAGGTCTGGTAGAGCAGTCGCTCCTCAAAGTTCAGAAGATTGGTGGTAGTATAGAGAAGGCAGGTATGAGTTCGGCTGGGGGCACCGGTCAGGAGCCTACAGGCCTTATTGATGGAGAGTTGGATTTTGGAGAAGGCAGTGTTGTCAGCTGCAGCGTAGATGGGTAGTCGAGTCCACGAGGACAAGACGGAGGGAGGTGATGGCCAGCCTGAGGGCAACCTGAGGTAGGTAGTCCCTGTGCCGGTATAGCAAGCCAATCCGAGAGTTAATGGCGGCTGACAGGGCATTAATGTGGGTGTGGAAGGAGAGGGCAGTATCGAACGTGGTGCCTAGGTACTTGTATGTGGTAACTTGTTCTAGCGGGTGCAGGGTGCTGGGGATAATCAAGAGGGGGGGTATTTTTAGCTTTATTTTGGTGTTGGGAGAAGAGCATTGATTTTGTTTTCTTTAGGTTAATGACCAGTCTATTGTCTCCGAACCACCTTCGCTTGGGTTGTAAGCTTGTGGGAGGGATAATTGAGGAGGTGGATTGGGATGTGAGGCAACGAGGACTGCATCATTGGCGAGAGGAGCATTTCACCGTACTTGAGCTGGGGAGGTTGTTGAGGTAGAGACTAAAAAGCATTGGACCCAGGATGGAACCCTGAAGGACCATGGAGCGAACGGAAGAGTGCTGGAGAGGAGCTGCTGATCTTGACACGCCTGGGATCTAGCAGAGAGGTAGCTGGAGAACCAGGAAATGGGACCACCAGAGAAGCCAAGTTGGTGGAGAGAGTCATGTAGAAGGGATGACAGACCTGTCAGGAGGCCTTGGAGAGGTCATGAACACTGCTCCTGCAAGGCTGCCAGAGTCTGAGCAGCATGCAGGTGTTGGGAGAATTCCAGGAGAGCCGTGGTTGTACTTTGCCTTGGGCAGAAACTGCTGCTCTGGGCACATAATGTCATACTTGGTTAGGTATTCAGAGAGCTGGATCAACACCGCTTTTCAAGGGCTTTAGAGAGTGGGGGAGGATGAGATGGGCCGTAATTGTTGGGGTGGATCGGTCCTCACTCTTATGTATGGGTGTGATTTCAGCAGTTTTCAAGCACTTGGGAGCTGACTCAGACATAGAGACCGGTTTAGAAGGTCAGTCAGGCGGACTAGGACTTCGTCCAAGATCATACGGAGGATCCTGGAGTCGAGGGGGTCACTGCTGGGGTTATTGCTGCCTAAGGCTTTTAGCTGGTGTGGCCTGGCTTCTTGGAGGGATAGGATGCGCAGGTAGAATGGTGGATGATGGAGGACCGGAGGGAGAGAGGTGGGGATTGGGTCAAAGAAGCTGCTGGAGAGGACCGAGCTTAGGTCAGAGAAGGCAGTGTTAAGGCAGTCGGCTATGAGGAGTGGATCTGTGGTGGGGTGCCACTGATGGAAAGCTGAGATGGTGGGAGGCAGCGGGACTTCCCATTTAGCTCTTTCATATTGTCCCAGAAGGTTGGGGCTGAACCCCAAGTGGAAGTGAGGGTGGTTTGGTAGTGCTCTGCCTTGGCCCGCCTAATGGCCCAAGTGCACTTATTGCATTCTGCGTTGTAGGCCTGTGTGTCAGACACCTTTCCAGATTCTATAGCAGTGTGCCACAGATTATCTCTGTTTTTGAGTCTCTGGAGGAGGGGTGGGTTGATCCATGGGGCATTGCATTTTTTGGAGCGGATCTTGATGAGGGGGCACAAAGGTCACAAGCCTTACAGAAGGCATTTGTGAAGTGGTCAAGAGCTGAGTCAGTGGCAGGGGCGCGCTGGATAGGGGACCAGTCTAGCTGGGCTAGGTATTGTTTTAATTTTCTGAGGCCGCCGGGGCGTAAACAGTGGCAGAGAGTGGCCTGGGACACTGGTTTCAGAGTGAGGATGACCAGAGACAGAGGACTGGGAGTGATCACTAAGAGAGTTGGGGAGGACAGTGACATCCTGATTTTGTAGGTGGTTAGATATAACAACATCTTGGAGAGTGCTGTCCAGTGAGTGTGGTTAAATCTGGTGGGCTGGGTGACTAACTGGGGACATATCCAGGGAAGCAAAGGAGTCCCTTATATGGGAGGCAGTGTAGGCAAGCCAGTTAACATTGATCACCTAGGATGACTTGCTCCACTCTGTGAGGGAGAGATGTGAGATAGTCAATGAGGGACTGGACCACTTGGTTTTGATTCCTCGGGGTACGTAGGAGACTGTGAGGAAGAAAGGGCCTCGGGTTGGGTCAGGTGTGATTTTTTAAGGTGAGGGCTTGGGCTCCATAATCAAGTTTAGGAGTTTTTATGTAACTGTACTTTCTTGGAGTGGTATATGGTGTACATCCACAGTGACCCACCCGACCTCCCCTGGCAAGTGGCACACCTGCCTTGCTTCCAGTAGGCAAGATCTGATCTCACAGGGTGGTGCTAGGGAAGTTACCACCTGATTAGATGGGAGGAGCCAGCTTGAAGACTTTCTGGCAAGCCTTAAAGAGGAAAGGACACTGCCAGAAATGTGAATGTACACCATGTATCACTCCTAGAACCACTGTTGCAGGTGAGTAACTTGTTTTTTTGCAACATGGTATATCGATAAAAAAAATCATGTATCAACACTGTTGTGACAGGGTTGGGTAAGACCCAGTCCCATTTGTTTTGCAGAGAGAGAGATTAAAGCAAGGATCCAATTTGTCCACTGCTTTTTCTTTCTTTTTTTTTAACTTGCTGAATATGCCCCCTTCACCACTGCAGCAGCTCCCTTCCCTCGGGGACTCCCAAGGCACTTTGTCCACCAGGTCTCTGGGAAGTGTCAACCCTCACAAGTCCTCTCCTGCCATCGGCCCCTCAGAATGCACCCCCCGAGTGGGATGGGAGGCACACCCCAAGCCTCCCATCCATCATCCAAGTTGGATGGACTCGTGGTGCTCCTCCTTGGTCCTGGTCTCGTGATGCCAGGGCCCAGCCTCCAGGCATTGCTGTGGGTCTTTGTCCTGCTTTCTGGTCCCACCCCCTTGCAGTCGGCATGCTAGGAGAGACCAAGGAGACGAGGGCACACAGAGACGTGCCTTCTCTCCGGACCCTCCGCCAATGACCACCCCTTCCTGTTCCTGCCTCCTCATCTGCACCGCCACTTGTGGTCACTCCGGTGGTGGTATTGCAGTGAGGAGTGCAGCCCATCCTCCCCAGAGATGGAGAGTAGCCCTCTGGGCGCTCAGTCTCTCTCTCCCCCTCCTGACCCTCTAGCAACCAAGCTTGTTACTGAACCCGAGTCACTGGCGCCGCAAGCGGAAATCCAGCTGGTGTGCCAACATGCTGACTCGGTCCACTCCTTTTCTGCCACTTGTCTGTCTATTGCCTGTCTGATTGCACAGTCAAATATGCTTGTGGCATCTAGGAATTGGCCTTGCCCACTTCCCCTGTCATCTCCCTTCTTTCACTTGCTGTTTCTGTTCTTACATTCTCCCCTTGCTGCTGTGTGGTTAAACAAATATATGTGAATCTATGTGAAACGAAGATCCTTTGGTTTACAAATGTATACTTATATTGTTGCAGGGAGGACCAGGGAAAAAGAATGCCTGGGGTAGGGGTGGGGGCTTAGGGCAGCAGAACAGGGAGGGAAGTCGATCCTGAGAGCCATGTGTGCCAATGCCCGGAACCTTACTAGCAAGATGGAGGACCTGGAGGCAGCCATGACACAATCAGATGTGGACATTGTGGCCATCACCGAGACCTGGTGTAATGATAACCATGACTGAGAGATGGCCATACCAGGCTACAGTCTATTCAGGAGGTACAGGATAGGAGAGAGTGGCACTTTATGTAAAGATAACATAAAAGGCCACAAAGATTCAAGGGAAACAAGAAGGGGGGAGATACTGTGGGTTAAGCTTGAAAGAAAAACTGGGTCAGCCATCCACAAGGGTAATTTAGAGACCACCAGCCCAGGATAGGAGACAGATAGGAGATGATGCTAGCTATCCAAAGGATGGTGCATAAGGGAGGTAGTGCTGGTTGGACGTACTTCAGTATTCCAATGTGGACTGGAGCCTCCCAGCAGCGATGTCAGCCAGGAGCAGGTTTATCCTGACTTCCTTCAGGGAACCTTCCTAAACAACTGGTCATGGAACCTACACGGTAGGAGGCATTACTGGACCTGGTGCTCACAAACCGGACAGTGTGATGGGGGCACTTGGGGGAGCAGTGACCAGCGGTCACTGTGGTTTGACATAACTGAAGGGGACAGAACCCAGCTACACAAAATGCCCATCCTTGATATTAAGAGGGCAGATTTGTAGCAGATGGGGAAATGCTTATAAGAGGCACTAACTGGAATAGGGAGGAAATTAGAGGTGGAGGAACAGTGGGCAGTATTCAGAACAGGGATGATAAGGGCAACATAATTATGTATAAAACAGTGTATCAAGGGGAAAAGGAAGAGGAGACCATTATGATATTCCAAGGAGGTAGCGGAGCAAGTGAAAGCCCAATAAATCTTATTCAAACAATATAAACAGACAGAAGCAGAAGGGGACAGGGAGATGTACCAGGAGAAACAGAAAGAAGGCAGAGAGGGCAGTAAGGGAAGCCAAAGCACAGACAGGAGCACATTGCGAAATCAGTGGTTAGAGAGGACAAAACCTTTTACAGGTACATAAATGAAAAAAGGAAGGCAAAGGGAAGGATAGTGAGGCTGAAAGGGTAGGACAGGAGTAGAGTAGAGGATGACAATAGCAAACAGACATACTGAACAGATAATATTCCGCCTTTATCCTACAGAGGAGGGCGCAGGTAATGTACCAGAAGGAGAGAGTTACAATGGAAATGGATCACGTCCCTTCCACAGGAAAGTCCGCGCCGAACCGATTTACGCCCTCACGTGCCCCTCATTAGAGAAGAACCGACAACTATTCCGGATTTACGGCCCCGTACTGCGCCAACCAACCGAGCTAACAACCACGAGGACTACTTACCACCAAACCAACCCGGGGGTACACCATCCGCTTTACCATACCAGTCCCTGGGGGCTACCAGCAGAGGTCAACGAACAGAGCCCAGGGAAACAGCCAACCTAACCAATAATAACCCCTGAGCACATAAACGACTCAAAGCCAATTAACACCGGAGGCAGCCTAGTCTGCATCTTTATCCCACAAGGATGGCACTGCGGACCTAAAGACCATTCCTCCATAGCGGGTGGCAGCCCTAGGGACGCACAGAACACAGATCTTGACCAGATAAGGGCACCATCCAATCCAGTCCGGCCCCATCTCCCCACCTTAACGGATAAGCCGCAGGATCCCAGTCAACCAGCCAGCCCACTCCCTCCCCACCCCAACCCCAGAATCATTCCCCATGACCGTCCCACGCACGCTCTGAACTCCAACTAATTACTCTTGACCTACCAATCCTCCCCTAGCCGTCCACGCATCCACAACCCTCCCGTGAAAAACACCCTAAACTGACTCCCTGAGCCTGCCCCCAACCCTCTCCAAACTGTGCCCCTTGTTCCCTTGGCAATTAACCCCTTTGCGACGCCACCCCCTTGCACCCCTTGTTGATTCCCTGAGGCACCTGGAAAGCTCTTAATCACGTCCCTCCCTTCCCCTAGAGGCCACCTATCCAGCCCCCAAGTCCCTTCATATGTCTCCGCAGACCCTGCACCATCTTAGCTCGCCCTCCCCTGACAGCCCCATCCCGTCCATGTCCCCTACGGAGATCAACCCAGAACCGCACCTACTACGGAACAGGTGGCTTTTAAATGAGGAACTCACTAGAGTGACTCCATTTATTTATTAATTTACCTCAGAGCTAGACAAATGCCTCACAAAGTCTAGGTAGGCCAAGGTCCACAGCCCTCCCTGATCTAGTACTTGGTCACCCAGTCAAAGAAATCTATCAGATTTGTCTGGCATGACCTTCCTGCTGTGAATCCATGCTGCCTTGGTCCTAGCCTCTGGCCTCTGAATACCGTGACAGTTCTTCAGAAGTGATTCCACATTTTCTCTATCACTGAGGTTAAACTAACATGTCTGTAGTTTCTGCTTCTGCCTTGCTTCTACTTTTTGTGAAGGGAATCACATCTGCCCTTCTCCAGTCCTCGGGTACCACCCATCCTCCCATGATTTGTTAAAGAGGGTAGTCAGTGGTGTCACTAGTTCTACCCTTAGTTCTTTTTAGAATTCTGGGATGAATCCTATCAGGCCCCATTGCTTTGTCCATCTTTCAGTTTTGGGAGCTTTTCTGAACCCTTTCTTCTGTAAATGGTTGGTGTCAACTTGTATCCAGAGTGTTTCTACTGTTTGTTTTATGTACCTCCCCATTTCTTTGTAAATACTGAGTAAAAATATTTGTTTAGTATCTCTGGTTTTTCACAGTCTCCTCTGCCCACCCTCCTCCTCTTATTAAGCCTCACTACCCTCCCTTGGTCTTCCTTCGCTTTCCCTGATGTACCTATAAAAGGTTTTATCCCTCTTAACTGAGTTGGCTACTTTCTGTGGTTTTGGGCCTTTGCATTCTGAGTTGAATTCCTTTGGGTAACAATTGCAGTGAATGATGGTGCATTAAGAGTGTGTGTGTGTGTGTGTGTGTGTGTGTGTGTTCTCCTTAAAACTAGTTATCTCTCACACATATTATGGGGGTGGTGGTAGTGTGTTGTGTGTGGAGGGAGGAGAGAATTTATTTTTTATTTCTTATTCAGACTCCTTAGATATTTTTGGTACATCAAGTTGTTATACACTGAGAATTTATTGACATCAGTACATATCAGGCTGCATGGTCTTAATTCCTTGGTGGTCCTTGACAAAAGTTTTTTGTTTGACACTTATACTGTCAATTTATATTTATGCTATCATTTATGAAGTCCTGTTACTACGCTATATAGGCTTTTGAAGTTTATGGGACATAATATCTAGCTGGAGAGTATAGCTGGATAATGGGTCCAGCTAAGTTTTACACATCATACAGTGTGTAACTACTGATCTTTTTAAGAAAGCTGTATTGGTTACTCTTTGCAATATATACATAGATGCCTCTTGTAGTGCTAAGACAATCTTAGTATGTATTTAATCCAGGTGGGGGTTGTTTCTCAGCAATTGCATTCTTATACACATTGCGACACTCATAATTTGATTTAAGAGCAATCTGCTCAAGTAGTTGTTATCTCATATGTCAATTTAATTTATATTCAGTAGAGTTCTTTGTATGTCTTCTGCACTAAGCACCTCTGACCTGGAGATTCTCCCAGCTGAAGGTGACATGGTACTGTTTAGCTCCTCTGATATCACCATCTGTTTTTTTTAAATGAGTATTTTAAACCAATGGGGATTTTTTCTGGGGTTTTTTTTCTGCATGATCTGGGTGTTAAAACTATTGTTTTTTTCTAAATAACTGTCATTACTCTTCTGACTAAGGGCTTGTTGATCTGACAGCTAGAGCATTTGGTTTTTGTTGTTACATCTATGTTGGTCTATTAAAAGGTATCAAATCATTTCTTCTGGATCTCACCTAATTCCATGAAATTCCATTGGAAGAGGAATTTCCAAATTCCAAAAGCAGAATGCTTTTTCACGAGTTATTATATGTGGTTCATATAAACCACAGATTCCTTATCTGCAATGTGCTATTCCCTCAGTTCACAGGACAACAAAAACAACTCCACTGGTGTGGTGGTGTGAAATAAATGTAAGATAATCCAGGAAAACAATATGTCGCACTCACCACTGCAAGGGTTCAAAAAAGCTTTATTGCAAAATTTATAAGTGCCCAAGGGAGCTTTAGTCAGCATTGGTGCTTGGAGCTGGGCGGCTCTTTTAAATTTTGCAATAAAGATTTTTGGAACCCTTGCAGTGATGAGTGCGACATACTTTTGTCCTGGATATTCCCCCAGTTACATAGAAGTAGAATTCTGTGAAATTCAAAAAACTATCATAGATAGCTTGGTGTACCTTTTCTGGTCCCAAAAATGACAAATATATAAACAAGTACAAACTTCTGTAAAGCATTTCAAAAGTGGCATTGCCATGCCACCTGAAATCTAGCAGCAGAATTTACATTCTGTACAGCTCTAACAGTGCAGCAAAGCTGAACAGTTCTGCGTGCTCAAACCTCTGTGTGAGGATGTTCTTGCACTGTGCCACTAAGACAAACCTCCCTGCCCCTGTTACCTTTAGTAACCTAATATAAGTTACAGAGTAATGCATTTTGTTTAAAATAACTTGTCAAATCATTTGACCTGCCCACTTTCAGTGATGGTACTCAGAACTGATGCCCAACAGTTAGGAAGCTGTCTGATCTAATGATTACAGCACTTAAAACAGAGAATTCAGTGCACCCCTCCCTCCGAGACACCCACTCCCCTTTGAGATAAAACAAGCAGCCAACTCAGGAAGAAAGAAAACTGTAACATTTGAAAGAATTGCCATTAGGGGGGTGGGGAAGATGTGCCCTTAATTCTCTGTTTTAAGTGATGTGTGACATACCAGTAGCACTCATAATAAGCAAAGCTATTAAAACGAGCACATTCGCAAATCATTGGGAATAAGCAAGGTCAAGCTGTTAATTTTGTGTTTGTTTAGTACAACACCAGTTTGGGAACCAGGAGATTACAGATTCAAACCCCACTAGAGCCAAAACCTCACTGTGTGACTTTGAATCAAGTCACTTAACCTCCTAGTGAGATAGATACTACATCTCAGGTGGAGGAACGGACAGCTATACATAAGAAAAGAGACACGGGTTATCTTACGTTTGTGTTCGATTGGTTGATATACATTTAGTGATTTATAATAAGTATCGTGATGGGTCAGGCAGGGCTTGTGTTAAGGAGCAGGTGAAATATAGTTGAAAATTCAAACCCATTATGTTTACAAGAGCTGCTGTTAATGTGGTGTTCCATGATTTTTACTTTGTCCTGTCCATTACTGGTCTTTTAAATATTTTATATAAATCAGTGCAAATGACTGTCAGCAACTCAGCTCATAATTGTTACATTTGTACAATCGTTCTGTTGCCATGGAAAGACTGCCATGCTATAAATAAGTGCACTAGAAGATCAGAGAATCCTTTTCCTGAGTTGGTGTCCAGCTCCTAACCACACATTCACTAAAGTGCTGGGTCCTAGAAGGTACACTGACACCACAAATCATAGTTTGTAGTCAAAGGGTTTTGCCTGGTGTCAAAACAGTATACAGAAACTAAAAAGTAAAAGGAAAATATGTATTTACAGGTACAATGTTTCAAACTGATACCTAAAAGGCAGAGGAATATATATATATGCAGTAATGAGTAAAAAAAGAGGTGAGAAAGACAAAAGTGCGGCAAAAGAGTGAGTGAGTGAGTGACTGTGTTTGTGTTGGAGTGGGGGGAAGGCAAGAGGAAAATGGGTTCATTTTATGTACAGACTGAGTGCACATTGAGTGCATATCAAAAAATCCTTGTCAGAGCTTTTTAAGCAGATTCATGGATAAACTGGCAAAATATATTGAACACCTTAGGAAGAACAACTCTTTAAAACAAATAGTCTCTTCTGAATTGCTTTATGAGTGCTAAGCATGTTGATAGAAGTACACACTGAAGTAGTTACCTGCTCTTCAATCTAATACTCAGCTTCTAGCTTTTCAGGAGGCTTCAGTTGTTATCAGCCCTTGATAATTCAAATTATACAATGGGGTATGAAACCTTATTGGTCAAAACAGATCACATGACTCGGGTAAATCCTCCAGTATACCCACTGTAAAAGTTTTCTGTCACTATAAAACCAAAAAAACAAGTTGAACATTGTATACTAGCAATATACCATGACAGGGAGTGGGTATATGGGTGGATTTATCACTTCTGGTGTGGTTATGTCACTCAGCTGTGCCTCGTGACCGAACCACACCAGGCGTGGTAAATCCACCAATATACCCGCTCCCTGTCATGGTATATTGCTTGAATATATCACTGTTGGCATTCTTCTAGGTTTTTATTGTTATAACCCAGATACTATGAACATAAATTCAGATGCACAAGAATGAAATGGAAAGAAAGTCAGTGATGCCATGAGTTACAGTGCAGAGTTCAGAACTAAGAGATTCCAGTTTCAAATCCCACTAGAGACACTTACTCATTGTGTACCCAAAGCAAGCCATGTTTTCTGTGCTACAGTCCATATTAGCTATACAATCGGAAAGGGCAGAATTAGGACCCACTATAAACAGAAGCATAGAAACATAGAATTTGTCAGCAGAAAAGGACTGCTTCTCTCACCCAGTCTGCTGAGATGGTCCTTTGCCTAATACATCTCCACAGATCATAACTGGTCTCCAGTGACCTTCCCTCCTGCCTACTAACAAATATTCCCCTATGTCTATCTCATGCACGTTTGAAGCCCCCTACTGTTTTCACCTGCACCACTTTTGCTGGCAGTCTATTCCAGTCATCTACCACTCTTTCAGTGAAGCAGTACTTCCACATGTCCCTCCAAAACTCCCCCATTCACTGCATGCCCTCTGATTCTGGTGCTCTTCCTCATTTGAAAGAGACTCCCCTCCTGAACGCTGTTCATGCCCATGAGGTACTTGTAGGTCTCTATGGTGTCCCCTGTCACTCCCCTTGCTTCCCAAATGAACCAGATGTTGCATCCCTGCTGGGCTACAATGTATCATGGTTAAATAAATGGAAAATAAACCAAGTAAATAAATTTCATGTTATGTTTTTAGTGCACATAAAGGGTAGGTGCCAAATGGCCAGCTCTGGAGTAGAAAATCCTCTATACACACATACTGCAGGATGGGTGCAATGCAGCTTGCCATTCACTTCCTGATGGTGTGCCTCAGCCCTGTCTAGGAGGGTCCACATCTACTGGGTGTGAGTGATAGTTCAGATTCCATGCCTATTCAGTCCTTGGTTATGTGAAGCTACCAATAATGGCTCTAATTGTGATGGTGGTTCTGTGATGTCGACATCTTCCCTCAGAACAGCACTGAAGCTACAACAACTCCTGTCACATAGGCCACCAAATTGCCATCAGCAGGTTGAACCCAGAAATCCAGTGCAGGACCTCTGGTATACTTTCACAGGAGTATAAAAATGGAAAAAGCGCCACTGGGATGAGTAGCAGGCAGTTTAGATTTTATCATTTGTTTGTGACTGCACTTTTATTAAAGCTTGACAACCTCCATACTTCCTGTACAAACACAGACAGTGATGGCAGAAAAAGACTAATGGTCCATTTAGTCTGCCCAATGTTGCCCAGGACCTAGTGTCTATCCAGGGACCTATCTCCCCCATCAGCAGATCTTTCCCCTTCCCCACACTTGGCGCAGAGCTTGCCATTTGTGCTGTTTCTCTGTCCCACCCATGCTTGAAGCCTTCCATGGTTTTGGCACCCACTGCTTCAGCAGGTAGGCAGGCTGTTCCATGGCTCCACCGCCCTTTCAGTAAAATATTACTTTCTCAAGTCCCTCCTGAAGCTCCCTCTTTCAGTTTCCATTCATGCCCTCATGTCCCTGAGCTGGTGTTCCTATTAAATAATTCCATGTAGTTCACATTATTGATTCCTTTTAGAAACTTGAAGGTGTCTATCATATCCCTCCTCTCTCTCCTGGCCTCTAGTGAATACATGTTTAATGCCCTCAGGCATTTCTCGTAGGATTGCCCCTGTAGGCCCAGAACCATCTTTGTTGTCTTATGCCATACTGTCTCCAGCCTGTCCTTATCTTTTTCTGAGTTGAGGGCTCTAGAACTGGACACAGTACTCCAGGTGTGGCCTCACCAAGGATCTATAAAGGGTGAGTATTACTTCTTTCCTTCTACTGTCTATACCCCTCTCTATACACCCCAGCATACTATTTGCCTTGCTGTAGGTTTTGTTGCACTGGCTTGACTGCTTAAGAGTATCACTGATACTGACAAAAAATGAAGCAAAACAGCTACAGCTGCTACAAAGGAGCATACACAATAACTGAATAGTAAAGAAAAAAATCAAACTGGCACAGCACCAATACTGACAGTAAATAAGGCTTTTATTAAACAAATACATATAAAAAAGGCAACATACCCAGTAAGGCAAAGCACTACAAAGCAGGACACACAGTAACCCCGACTGGTTTCGCACCTAGTGCGTCATCGGGGGTGGTCACATAATACAAATAGTCTGAGTTTAATAGTAGCCCCTGAAAGGGACAGTGCAAACACCATTGTCTATTATGTTAAAGTGCTTAATAATAACAACACATATATATAAGTGCACAAATACTTTAAAGTCACATGCACTACTATTGAAAATACTCCAGTCACCAAGGTAAAATAACATTTGCTGGAAAAATCAATGGACTATCACATCTGCTCATAATGATGCAGGATGTGGTCTTACACTTACGCCACTGACCCTACACCACATCAACTGCCCTTCCCTCTCCCCTTCCCCCCCTTAACTTGGTCCCAAGGGTTCCCTTTGTGTTTCCCCCAGGCCCTCTTGAATGCTTGACCATCTTTGCTGATGGCAGCTCTTTCTAGGTGGTCACACCCTCTCTGTATAGAAATGTTTCCTTACATCCTTCTAAATACTCCCCAATCAATTTTAGGCTGTGATTCCAGTGGTATTATTTTCACTCATTTTAAAGAGACTCTTCTGTTGCACTTTGTTAATTCCCTTCATGTGCTTGAAGATCTCTATTCTATCCCCCCCCCTCTCTCCTCCAGGGAGTACATCCTCAGGGCTCCCAGCCTCTCCTCATATGACCTATCCTGTAGCCCCTCTGTTATCTTGGTTGCTCCTCTCTGGATCCTTTCCAGCATGCTGATGTCCTTCTTAAGGTATAGATGCCACCCCATATTCTAAATGTGGCCTCACCAATGACCTGTACAGTGGTAAAATGACCTCGCTCTGGCTGCTACTGAATCCCCTTGCAATACACCCCGGCATCCTGCTAGCCTTCTCCACTGCCTTCTTACACTGAGAGGTGTGTTTCAGGGCACTTGTAATCACCACTTCTAGATCCTTTTCCTCTTTAGAAGCATTTACCTAAACCTCACCTATGTAATACTCTGCCCTAGGGTTCTTGGCCCCTATATGCATCACTTTGCACTTTTTGGCATTGAAACCAAGTTGCCAGATTCCTGAGTATCTCTCTAGTCTAGCAAGGTCCTCCCTCTGATCCTGTATCTCCTGCTTGGTGTCCACCTTCCCACAGAGTTTGGTGTTGTCCGCAAACAGGCATATTTAGCCTTTAATGCCTTCCCCGATGTCACTTATGAAGAAATTGAACAACACTGGCCCTTACACCGATCCCGGCAGGACTCAGCTGGTGACCTCCCAGGTGCTGGAGAAGTCACCCCCAACCACTGCACTCTGGGTACTGCCCCTCAACCAATTTTCAATCCATTGAACCATATTCTCCCCAACCCCTTGGTCCCTCAGTTTCATTATCAACCTTTTGTGTGGCACCAAACTGAAGGCCTTACTAAAGTCCAGGTATATGATGTCCACCGCCTGGCCTTTAATCACTGCCCTTATGACCCAATCAAAAAACTCAATCAGATTTGTTTGACATGATCTGCCTGCCACAAACCAATGCTGTCTATCGTCCTGCAGACCATTCTCCTCCATGTATTTCACCAGCCCCTCTTTTAGTATGGTCTCCATGAGTTTACATACTATCGATGTCAGGCTAACTGTCCTATAGTTACCCGGGTCATCCCTGTAAGTACAAATAAATAAACTAAACAAGGCAGAAAGCCTGAGAGAAAAAATAGAATTTCAGACCCTTCTTAAACACCTCCATCAAGGGGAAACTCAAACTCTTACATTGCAAATTAAGAGCATTCCAAGTAGCTTGGGCTACCACCAAGAAGGTTCTATCCCCTAATCACTTTAACTGGAATCTCAGGGTGGCCAACAACAACCCCTCAGCAGAGCAGAGCAAGTGACCAGGAGCAAACCATACCAAGAGATCTTTTATATAGCAGAGACCCAAACCATGCAGGGCTTTGTAATTTATATGTCGGCAATAAAATCAAGAAGGTTTGCACCATCTAATCAAGAGGCAGTGCAACTGCTGGAGCACAGGCATGATATGCTCTGAAAAGGCTGTCCCAGTTATCAGCCTGGCCACAGCATTTTGCACTAGCTGCAGGCAATGCAACAACCCTCCAGATAGTTCTAGGTAAAGGTCATTTCAGAAATCAAGTCTAAAGGTCAAAAAGGCATGTATCAGAGCTGCCAGGTCCTCTTGCACCAGGTAGGACTTAATCCAGTTGATATTCCAGAGATGGAAAAATCCATTGTGGACCACAACCAACACACGGTGTTCAAGTGTCAATAGAGAGTCCACAGTGACTGCCAGATTTTCACCATATCTACAGTCAACAGTGCTACACCAAGTAAACTCTTTGACAGAGATTTGGCCTGCTGATACCCTAGAACCCAGTTCCACCAGCAAAAGCTCCATTTTGGCAGTGTTGTGTCTCAGCCAGTTCATGACCACCCAGTCAGCAATGTCTCAAAAATACTGCTCCAGCACAGAGACTGCAACAGCTAAGTATTATCTGCATAGCAGCAAAAACTCCTGCCATTCCATTTAAAGACCCACTTCAGAAGCAGCATGTACACCCAAAAACATGAGGGACAGAACTCACCCCTCAGGAACTCCACTGCTAACAGCAGCAGATAATGATGACAAAGATCCCATCACAACCCACTATGTTCTGTCAGAAAGGTATGATGTTAAATGTCAGTGAGATCAAGGAGAACAATAATAGAGTGCCCCCCCTCCCACAAGGAGAAGGTTATTAAACACCTTGACAAGCGCATTCTCTGTACTGTGGTGAGGCTTGAAACCTGACTGGAAAGGCTCAGAGATGTTAAAATATTTGAGGGAGACTATTTAAGGGAGGTTTCACTACAGCTTTTTTTAGGAGTGGTAAGCAAGTGCCCCCTCCCAAGAGAACATCAGACAATGATGCCTTGCGACAGTTCACAAACAGCTGTGTTGGTCCTGGGCCTGATTCACAGCAGTTGGGGCACAGCCCCAAAAATGCCTGCTCCTGAGAGGTATGCTCCCCCAACAGTGACACCAACACAGCAACCTACCAACCCCTCAACAAAATCAACAGGTTGCCGACAGGTCGCTGTGTTGGTGTGCCCGACACAGGGGCACACTGCCTCCCAGTCCTGCACCTCCTCCCCAAGTCAACTCTGACTGGAGTTGACAATCCATAATATGGAGGGGGAGGTGTGGGGGGGCAGAGCCCCCCAATGTAAAAATCAGACCGGGAGACAAACGGGAATTATGTCATCTGCAACTTGCGGTCGACATAATTCTTGTCAATGAGATGCCAGTCGACAAAAGTGTTGTTGAGTCAGCATCATAGATCCCTCCTGAGAAACTGGCTTCAACTCACTGTAAGCCATCAGTGTGCCCATGTCCTCTGAACTCCAGAACTGCTGGTCCATGACAGACCATCAGGAAAGATCCCCACTTTCACTGACACCATCCTGCCCAAGAAACAAGATACCAAATTTCTCACACCACTCATGAGATAGAACTTGTCTGGACTGTAGGCAGGGAGATTTTAACCTGTTCACAATGCAGAAGAGTCAGGCAGGTCTATTTTTACCTGACGCAATAACCTGGGACAGAAATTCTACCTTTTTTAAGGATATTGCTCTTTGATAATTCTTATAATGTGACCTCAGAGCTAGTCTCTCACCCATCAAGCCAGACCGTCTCCAGGAATGCTCCAACCTCCACCCTGTTACCTTTGACCTTCTCTGCTCCTCCTTATGCCACGTTCCAGATGGCCAGTGGGCAGACAGGGATTGGAGCGAGGGAGTCCAAAATTGCTTAGATGGCTAAGTTATAACCGTCCACAGCAGCTATCAAACCACTCTCGCATGTTTTGTGCTTGAAATGTCCAGTAGCTCCAGGAGCTTACAGGGCTCCAAGTTTCTTTTAAGGTGGTACTGGACCATCTCCATGGGGGAATCTGTACAATAGGGAAGTGCACCAAATCCGAATCGTTGGCCGAATGAACTGAATACAGTGTGTATTTGGCTGAATTCCAAATACTTGCTGTATTCAGAGGTATTCAGCTGACATATTTGGCAGATGTATGTGACCACTAACGGCCAATAAACTGGCTGTTCTCTAAGGCAGAGCATGTGACCCACAGCTCACACTGCAGTCCTGGGAGACAGTGTGGAGCGAGACAGAAGTTGTTGCTAACTCTGGCTGCTTTTTACATTCAGTATGTTGATCCACCTGAAAAAGATTTTAAAGTCTTGTTTCTCTAGTGTTCTTCTGCAGCCTGTGTTATAAGACGGTTTGTACCACAGACTGCATATTTCAAACAAACACAGAAACACAGAAACATAGACCACGATGGCAGAAAAAGACCAGAAGTCCATCCAGTCTGCCCGTATTCCCTATAATCCCTGGAACCTATTGTTCCTCCAATGTACTAACCCTCCCTATCCTATCTCCATTCTCCTCCCTGGTCTTGTCATCCCAGGCAACCACTGTTCCCTTCATTCTATCCCGTACCTGCTTGAATCCTCTCACTGTGTTTGCACCCACCATCTTGGCCGACAAACTGTTCCAAGGTTCCACCACCCTTTCCGTAAAGAAGTACAGTAGTTCCTCACATCCCTCCTGAACATCCCTTCTGTTAATTTCCACGCATGACCATGTGACCTCAAGTTGGCATTTGGTGTAAATAATTCTCTGCAGTTTACCTTGTTAATTCCTTTAAGGAACTTGAAAGTCTCTATCATATATCCCCTCTCTTCTGGTTTCCAGTGAGTACATATTAGTGCCTTGAAGTGCTCCTCATAGGATCTGCCCTGCTGGCCATGAATCATTTTTGTTACTCTGCACTGCACTGTTTCCAACCTATCTCCGTCCTTTGTGAGGTGAGGACTCCAGAACTGGATGCAGTACTCCAGTTGGGGCCTCACCAGAGATCTGTATTGGGGAAGTATTACCTCTTTTCTTCTGCTATCAGTATCACTCCAGATACATCCCAGCATCCTGTTAGCCTTGCTATAGACCTTGTTGCACTGACTCATTTGTTTAAGGGAGTTACTGATGATAACTCCTAGATCCCATTCCTCTTCTGTAGTGCTAAGTCTCACCCCACTCATCCAGTACTCCTTCTTGGGGTTCCTTTTTCCCTGGTGCATTATCTTGCACTTTTTGGTGTTGAATTTTAACTGCCAAACCTTTGACCACCCCTCTAGTTTTTGTAGGTCACTCTGCATATCCCTTTTTTGTCATAACTGTTTGCCACTGTATGATTTCTTAAACTTTGGAAGCCTTAATAAAAAGGAAAATTTTGGTTATGTTAAAATGGCTTTCTGTCGCCTTTGTGTGTGCTCTGCTTGTTGATCCAGTACCCTCCCACATAGTTTTGTGTCATCTATGAAAAGACACAGACTGCCCTTGACTCCCTTACCAATGTCACTAATGAACATATTGAAGAGAACCAGACCTGCTGTAAGACAGATCCCAGTGGAACCCCACTCATAACCTCCCTTTTCTCTGATTCAACCCCATTGACAATGGGATCCAGTTGATTGCCCGACTCCTGAGTGCCCGACAGCTAAATTCCAGACTCTGGATTCCTGTCACTTGCTACTGCCCAACTTTCTTTTCCCCGGCATATAATACACTGACATACCACATTTCCCGACACCTGATCTTGGCAGCACAGTGTTTCAATCAATTTTCAGTGCAGGTCAAATATTTAATCAAGTTAGGATTACCTGGGGCAGAAAGGGTTAATATTCCCTGGTAGCAGCAGTGGCACTGTCTGTGGCAGCAGCCTGTCTAATATACTGTACAGCAGGAAATGTTTGCATTCTGTTTATATTTGCTATCTTGGCGATTTCAGAAAATGCATTAATATAAACAGATAGCCACTATTTCCTGAATCTGGAAAACACATTATTATGTATTCTGCTGGGGGTAGCAAGTATCAACACAGCAAGTATCAACGCAATGTCAACACCAGTATTTATTCTAGTACAGTGTTTCAGTCTATTTCAGCCTTTATTTAAATAAACATCCACAGCAAAATAAAAAGCAAAGCAAAGTAAAGAAAAGTATAAAATGAGTCATCTTGATCTTCTCAATCAATTGAGCCCATGGATTTGCTTTGTATTTAGTCTACATAACAGTAAAGTAGATGTGGATAACATTTGATATTCACATAGAAAAAAATTCAATTACATTGTATTTATCCAGGTTTCATATAAGGAGTGCAGAACGGCAACATCAGGCGACTGCCAGAAACCTTTCAGGGAGAAAGAGTGGTAGCAACATGTTTTAGCTTACTTTCCGGCATTTGGGACAGCGGCAGCAGAGTGTGTGGGGACTGATTACTCCCCAGGTAAAAAGAAAATCTATGTGTGTGTCTTCCTTGTGTGGCTTTTAGACAGCTTACAGTAGTTTGTCTTCTGTTTATCCTGCTTGTTCTGTCATTTCGTATCAGGACCGCGATCATGTATTCTGTACCAGATTCTATCATTTACAGATGGAAAGCGCAACTTCAGCAGCGTGATAACACAAATACGGGCAGACTGAGATGGGCAAACATCAATTTGGGGGACAAGTGTCGACAGTAAAATGAACCAGGCAGCCAAATAACAAACGGGAAAACAGAGTTGGGGACTAGTGCGTCGGGACAATAAGAATCGGATGATCGTACTAGACCCTTGACAACCACCATCTGCTGCCTCCTTTCTAGCCAACTACCCACCCAGTTTACTACAGTTTTAGCCGCATCCAGATATTCCATCTTTTTGAGCAACCTTTTGTGCGGTACCGAATCAAAAGCCTTGCTGAAGTCAAAGTACAGCATATCCACAGCGTGGCCCTTGTCAACTTCTTTGATCACCCAGTCAAAGAAAAAAAATCAGGTTAGTCTGACAAGACCTTTCCACCATAAAACCATGTTGTTTTCTATCCTGGAGCCCATTGTTCTCTAGGTAGTCCTGAGGTCCTCTTTGATTAGTGATTCCATCAGCTTCCCCATGATGGAGGTCAGACTGACAGACCTGTAGTTCCCTGGTTGCTTCCTAACCTCCTCCCATGAAGCAGTACAATGTCCGCCATTCTCCAATCCCTTGGAACTTCCCTGGATCTAAGTGAGCAGTTAAATAGCCCAGCCAGTGGTACAGCCAGTTCTGCTGCTAATTCCCCAAGTATCCTTGGATGTAACCCATCTCGTCCTAGGGATTTATCTATCTTAGGGGCTGCCAGCCTTTTCAGGACTTGGTGCTCACAAACAGCACAAAAGTCTCAGATGTGCTAGTAGGGGTCAGTCTGGGGACCAGTGACCACAGGACATTCCAGCTAACTGTGAACAAGGTAGAAAATAATAGTCACACTAAAACCATGGTTCTAGATTTCAGGAGAGCTAATTTTCCTGAAATGAAAGGTAAAATCACATCCATGCTAGATGGCAGAAACTCGGAAGATGTAGAAGACTGTTGGGAGGCCTTAAAAACTGCTTTAAATACAGCTATAGCTACATGCACAAGGCAGATCACCAAATCCAAAAGAAAGAAAAATCCTCCCTGGTTCACCGTGGAAGTTGCAACCAAAATCAAGCAAAAAAGGAGGGCTTATGCAAAATATAAACATAGTAAAAGTGAATTGGATAGACAAGAATACAAAAACAAGCTGAGTGAGGCAGGAAAGGCAGTTAGGAGATCAAAAGCGCAGACAGAGGAGAAAATAACACAGAGAGTCAAGAAGGGAGACAAAACCTTCAGATATATACGGAAAAAAAGAAAGAATAAGGGGAATAGTCAGGTTAGCAACAAAGGAAGGTAAGATGGTAGAGACAGACAAAGACAAAGCAGAGTTACTAAATGATTTATTTTGCTTGGTCTTCACCATAGAAAACAGCAGGAAGGGTCCTACACTAAGTAGGTCAGTACACAACACCACAGGAGCAGATACAAGGCCCTTTACAAGGGAGAGCGTCCTAGAAGAACTGAATATACTCAAGGTAGATAAAGCAATGGGGCCAGAAGGCATCCACCCTAGGGTACTGAAGGAGCTTCGGGAAGAACTCGCCACACCACTGGCTGAGCTCTTCAGCAAGTTACTGGAAAGCAGAATAATACTTTAGGACTGGAAAAGGGCAACAGTAGTACCTTTACACAAGAGCGGAAGCAGAGAAGAGGCAGGATACTACTGACCGGTAAGTTTGACTTCGGTGGTAGGAAAAATGACAGAGTCATTGCTAAAGGAGAGGATAGTTAAGTACCTGGAGGATAGCAAAAAGATTGACCCCAGGCAACATGGCTTCACAGCAGGACACTCTTTTCAAACCAATATGATTGACTGTTTCGACTGAACCACCAGACCAGTCGACCAGGGAGGAGCAGTGGACATTGTGTACCTGGACTTCAGCAAATCCTTTGACACTGTCCCCCACAGAAGGCTAGCTAACAAATTAGAGCACACAGGAGTTGGTCATAAGATAGCGAACTGGATCACCAACTGGTTGCAAGAAAGGATGCAGAGAGTGCTTGTCAATGCATCACTATCAAGGGAAGACAAAGTGACCAGTAGTGTTCCACAGGTAGGTCTGTGCTGGGACCTATCCTCTTTAACATATTTATTGGGGATATTGCAAATGACTTGAAGGGGAAGGTTTGCCTGTTTGCAGATGACACAAAACTCTGCAACAGAGTAGACACACAGGAAGGAACGAAAGGTGTGGAAGCAGACCTGAAAAAAACTCGAGGAATGGTCCAGGGATTGGCAGTTGAAATTGAATGCCAAGAAATGCAAGGTTATGCATATAGGAAAAAGAAACCCCGGGACAAAGTACACCCAGGGAGGGCATCAGCTAGAGGAGACAAAGACAGAAAGGGACCTCGGAGTAGTCATCACGGATGACTTAAAGGTTGGAAAACAGTGTGAAATGGCAGCACAGAGGGTGAGTGGCATCGTTGGATGCATTGGTAGGGGAATTACAAGTAGAAAGACCTAGGTTATCATTCCTCTCTACAGGTCCTTGGTGAGGCCACATTTAGAGTACTGCAGTCAGTTTTGGAGGACCCACCTCAAAAAAGACATAGACTACCTAGAGACAGTACAGAGAAGGGCTACAAATATGGTGCATGGCCTGCATCGAGAGCCATATGAGGCAAAACTCAGTTAACTAAATCTGTACACCCTTGAGCAGAGAAGAAACAGAGGGGACATGATTGAAACTTTAAAGTGTGTTAAGGGTCTCAACACAACACAAGCAGGAAACCTCTTCCAGCAAAACAGGGATGTGTGTACAAGGGGGAACAACTCGTGTCTGGTGTGAGGCAGGTTCAAAAGCAACCTCAGGAAGTACTTCTTTACAGAAAGAGTCATAGACCCATGGAACAGCCTACCTCAGGAGGTGGTGGAATCCAAGACAGTACTCGAGTTCAAACTCGCATGGGACAAACATTGTGAACACATTAGGGTGCAGTCTAAATAGGAAGGTGGGGCAAAAACATGGGCAGACTAGATGGATCTTGCGTTCCCCATCTGCCAACACAATTCCTATGTTCCTATGTCCCTATGTTCCTATGACCTTTTCGGTAGTAAGTATTGGCTGCCTCATTTCCAGGACTCCTTTAGTGACTGCTTTGATACTGCTTTCTGGCATGGACTCGCAATGCTCCTTAGTGAATACTAAGCAAAAGCAGTCATTCAGGATGGTGGCCTTTTACTCAAACTCCTCTATTACCCTACCCCCCTCAACTAGCCATGCAATGCCCCTCCTTTTTTCCTTTTTTCACAGATGTATCTAAAAACTGTTTATCTCTGTTCTTGACCCCCTCCAAGATATGCAGCTCTGTGTTTGCTTTTGCCTTCCTGATGGCCCTTTTTGCCTTCCTATTTTTCTGTAGATAATCCTCCCATTCTGCTTCCCTGCTTTTCCTTGTATTTACAGTTCTTCTTTTTGGTCTTAACCACTTCCCTGACCCTAGCTGAGCACCACAGTGGTTTCTTAAACCTGTTTTGTTTGATACAGTTCTCATGCTTTCCTTTGATACCTTGAAGATGGCTCCCTTTATTGCCCCCTATCTCTTCTCTACCCACCTTATGTCCTCCACCCCTGCCAACTTATCCCTAACCAGTTCGCTCAACCTATCAAAGTCCGCCCTTCTAACGTCAAGGACTTTGTTTCTTGATTGTGAGTTGCTGGCCCTGAGGGCCAATTCAAACCACACAGACTTCTGGTCATTGTTCCCCAGTGGCTTCCCTACTCCCACAACACCCACCATCTCAGAGTTGGTGAGCACCACATCAGGCATTGTGTTCTGCCTGCTAGGTTCCTTAACAAGCTGCACCAGCAGACAGTCTTGGAAGGTGTCCAGTAATGTCTGACTCCTGGCACTCTTGGCCACCAGGACATCCCATTTCCTGAACATGACAGGTGTTATTTTTCAAATCCACTCTGAAACTTGTTTTCTTAGTTGCACTGCAAACTCATCTTTCAGATGAGATTAAAAAATTCCACCTGTCTTTATCATAATGTCAGGTCATAAAAAGACTGTTGGAAATTTGGAGTCAAAATGTGGAGCCCACTGTAAATTAGATATTGCCTTCCAGTTGGCCTATCCTGGTAAATACAATCTAAAAATGTGTAAAGCAGGACATCACTGAAAAGAAGATATTGCATCTCATCTGGTCTCATTCTGGGTAAATAGATAGTAAAAATGTGTTCAAGCAAGACCCCATATAACAGCAATGCAAGCGACAAACATTCAGTATTGACAGATTCTTGTTTATGGGCTGGTACAGCCTTTACTTGTGAACTTTCAATGCTTACTTTTTGTCTGTCTCATCCATGTCCCAGCTGGATCCGATGTAAGTGCACACTATAAGTTTATTATTTTGTTATAATAACTGGGGAGCATATTTTCTCTAAGGAAACCTGGTTTGTAATTTGCCATTATAAAAGAGTGTTTATAATGGCAAACACACACCAGGTTTCTGTCATTAAACGCACGCACCGGCTGTCTGTCTTCCTGTTCACCCTCCCACTGGGAGATGTGCCGCTACTCGCTCTACTCTCGACAGTAAATACATTTTTCAAAAACAAACAGACTGGGCTATTATATTTAAAATGTAGCCCTGTCTGTTATTTAAAACTCATTACTTGAATTAAAAAAAAAATCAGAAAGGAAGGAAAGGTTTCCACAGCCCCAGACCACACTGACAACAGACTGAACAGTGTTGTATTTTTATTTTTAGGGCTGTGGGTGGAGCCTACAGCACTATTGGGATCAGATTGTAGCTCTAAAATGGTTGATTGTGGAACTCCCTTTTTGGACATTTGGAAGTATTCCTCCACAGCTGCAAAATAGTGCACTCCCCCTCTGATTTTTTCTATTTGCTGCTCTATGTTAAAGGCATCTGAAGGGAGGGATGCTACTGTATTGCACCTCAGAACTTCTCAGGATATTAACAAAAAAACCTTTTTAAACTGCTTTTTCTATAATCTGTCCAGCTCAGTCTAATAGATTTATTCTATTTATTTCAACAAACTAGGGGGTGACTCATTATATGTTGTCTGGAATTTACTGAACCTCTGAAAGTCAGACTACAGTGTCAGATTACAGACAGTGCAGCTTGCAGCCTGTGTTAGCTATCTTATTCCTGTTGTATGGGCGGGCACACACACACACACACACACACACACACACACACACACACAGAGCAGCATGTACCCTGACTAAATAAATTCAGGAGGACTGAATTAGCAGCATGCCAGTTTTTGATGATTGTGACTAAATAGCACTATATGGCACCAACAAGAAAATAACTTTGGTCATTTGGTAGCTTTTCACAGCCCCATTGGCTCTGGCTAGATCTTGTAAATAATCGTTGTTGTGAAAAAATGCTCCCCAGCAATTATATAAAATAAAACATGGGTTGGTGTGTAAAACTCAAATTTTATACACACCCTTGGTGTTGTATGCTTACATAAACCCCTTGAGCTTCACTCTCGGGGTTTATGTAGCATCTAACACCTTGGGTGTGTGTAAAATTCTGGTTACACACACCAACCAATGCTTTATTCTCAGGGGCACCATTTGGGGGGCAGTTGCCCCCCCCTTGCATTGCAGGCCATTGTTTTATTAATGAATGGTACTGTGCCCACCTCGTAACCAGCTTGATATCTGCTTTTTTTGGGGGGTTGGATCATGGTTCCTCAAGCTCCCCCCGCTGGTATGGAGGAGATTGGAGCCATCCTGGATGGCTTTTTTTTTAATGCTCCTCTGGCTCTGGACTCTCAGACTGCTGCCGCTTTGCAAAAAGAAAACTCAAACTCCCAGCCATTCCCCTAACGCCACTGGGGCTGAAGCTATCGACAGCCATTGGAGGCAACATCATCATGAACATCACCAGTCTAAGTGGGAGAAGCCTGCCGACTGTAGTATTGTCTCGATGAGGAGGGGAGAGCACTCAGAGCGAGTTAAAATAAAATTGAAGTAACTTCTCTTATGCCACAGTCTGACCTCCTCACTGTGGTTGCCAGCCAGTCACCCACCCTGTGACATCACCAATGGACTTGAGTGGACTCCTGAGTACTCTGTGTATGGACCAGACCAACCAGTAGACCCACCCAGGCCCAGCGTTTGCAGCGGCAGTGTGCATAGACAGTGCTATTGAATTTGCAGTCAGCCAGATGCAGCAGCAGGCAGAACAGAGGATAAGATGAGGATCCTTCCACTCCCAGAGCACTAGACTAGTCTGGTGATCACTCAGCCATCAGCTGATAAAAGTGATTGAACACGAACCAATCCAGCACACAGAGGAGAGAAAAAAAAGTCAAGACAAGTGGTGGAGCACCAGTGGTGAGTGAGAGCACTGAGAGTCTGTTGGTTGTCTGAGACAACAAACATCTTAAATTGGTCTTAATATTAGTGGATGCAGAGTTCAAATGTCAGGGAATACTTCCAGTTTAATTGTTTCTTACACCAGCTCCATTTTTAATTGCACTGTTTTTAATAAGTCACCTATCTGTAGTACTATATACTCTGTGCCAGGGTCAGCACAATATTTCCCTTTTACCTGATTTCAAACTAACAGAATATATCTGCTTCATCCAACATGGTAGAGTTAGCTGTGGTACCAAGCCACACTCCTTGTTCAAATATGCTTCTTATTCCCTTTTATTTGATATGAAGTAGGTTGATAATATTAAGAGCAGGTTCCCTGGCAGAAAGTCTAAAGTTGTAACTAGTATCTCCTTCAGTAATGACACTGTACTGTAACCAGTATTAGATGGGCCCCCTCACCCAAAGGTTTTTAGATCTGGCAGTATTTTCTAACATCTCTACTTCAGGCTTAATGTTAGTAAAATTCTGAATGATGGCAGAGGATCCTGCCTTTTTTCCTGAATACCCCCTTCCCCTAACCACTGTAGGGAGAACATTTTGAATTTGATTGATTTAGCTTAGCAGCTTTCAACTCAACACCAGGCCTGGGTGCCTTATGGGGGGGAGGGCAGGGTGGTCCAAGGTCCAACTTTTAAAATTAGCAATGATACTTCTCTCTCTCAGTGTCTCCACTGAGTCTCTGACCATCTTCTGGGTCTACACAGACTTCTCACAAATTATATAAACCCACTGTGATTAAGTATTTGATGCTCCCTTCCTGTGTCCCTGTTAATCTACCAACCTGCTGTGACACATACATAAGGACTATGGCTATCCTGAAAGAGTCCAGCACACAGAGAGCAGAAAAAAAATCAAGACAAGACAAGTTGTGGAGTACAGGTGGTGAGTGAGAGTACTGAGAGTCTGTTGACTGTCTGAGGCAACAAATGTCTTCTTCGTCTTAATATTAGTGGATGGAGAAAGTCCAGCTTAGCTTGTGCTGGCCATGGTCTACATGCCCCTGACCCCACCCACACTCAGTCCCTGGCCCCACCCCCACTCAGACCCTGGCCCCTTCCCCACAGCCCCTCCGACCGGCAGTTGCTGCCCCCCTCCCCGTTGAAATCTGAAATGGCTCCCCTGTTTATTCTATATTTATAAAATGGGTCTAAAAATCAAAGAACTTTAATTGGTTAAAGCTGGGCAGGTGTATAATGAGTCAGTCATCCTAGTCCTAAACCATATCACACATTGAGCAAATCAGTCCTCCTACAACCAGAACTATCTACCATCAGACATCCTAAAACCACAATTGATCCTCCATTACAAACATGGCTGCTACCTTTACACTGTAAAAAACATCAGCTGGGCCCTAAAAACAAAACTAGCTTAAATAAAAAATAAAATAAATAAATGAAATGTCATTTCCCTAATCATCACACTCTCCTTACACACATAAACAAATTAGAAAACATTAGTATTGTTCATAGAAACATTAGTATTTTTTATAGTTTTCATTACAACTGTTTCTTTGCTGACAATGAAAAATCCTCCTTCCATCTTTACATGCCTATCAGGGAAGTCTCTTCGGCTTACCCTGACAGTAAGATAATTGAGTCTCTGGCTGTACAAGAGGCGTGTGTGTGTGTGTGTGTGTGTGTGTGTGTGTGTGTGGTATGTATACAGTATGTTAGAAGAGGAACATTCTGCCAGTGGAAATGAGCAGAATTTTGAACCCCTTTATTCCATGGTAAACATTCCATATCTTGAATGTGGGGAAAGGAAGAGAAAAAAAAACAGAAAACAGGATGAAGAAAGTAGGCAATAAGTAAGCAATAATAAGAAGTTTTAACAGGCAGTTGCCTGGTTTTGGTACCGATTGATGTCAGGGTTCAACAAACAAGGATCTTACTATTAAAGCAGCAGTGCATCAATCCGGTGAACATTTTGACCTATACTTTTTATGCTATTTTAGATTGCTACTTTTTAGTTAGTTAGTACTTTATTACTTAATATTACAACCAGGCACAAAAGTACAGGTTGAAGTTCTATATAGCATAAAAAGATAAACATTTACATATAGCAGTTCCAAAACATTAAATGATACAATTTTAAAACAAGAAAAGAATAAAAAAAATAACATTCATTTCACCACATTCAAATATTGCACAAACAAAGATTTTACTGTAAGTTTGAGTTCTTACCACAGATTTTTCCCATATCTCCTTACTTTGCAAATTATACCCATATTCCTCGATACAAGTAAACAATGCAATTTATGGTCAGGCTCACAATTTTTTTTTAAAACCTCTTTAGTCATATTTTCACTTCTAGTATCTAACCTATCAAGCCCACATGTAATCAAGGCTTCCCTATAACTCACATCCCACCCTTTTTTGTACTCTTTCCAAATCTTCAGATTTACTTTTGGTGAGGCCCTTATGCCACACAGCAGCTCCATATTCAACCGCCGGTCTAACCACTGTAGTACAATAATAAACCAAGTCTGATTCATTCAAACCTGCACGTCTTATAACAGTTAAAAAGTATAACCCACTATTTCGTGTTCTTTACCATGCTTAAAACCTGTTTTGCCCAAGAAATATTCTGAAAAAAGAATTTCAAATATTTCACTTTTCTTTCTACTTCTACCTCCTCACCCCGGAAAGATGATCCTTTTATCTCAGTCCATTTATTCTGCTTACCAAAACGTATCTCTTTGGTTTTTGTAGGATCGATTTCATAAAATACATTTCAGACTACATTTCTATATAATTTAAATCACTTTGCATAGTACTATCGTCAACATTTTCCTAAATATCCAATACTGTAGTATCACATATGTACCTTATACAAGGGCCCTTCGTGTCTAGATCATTTATCATAATCAAAAATAATAACGGGCCCAATCTAGTTCCCTGAGGACCCCGCCACATAGACCTACAACCTCAGATTTCATGCCTTCCATCTCAGTCCATTGTGATCTTCCCTGCAAAAAAAATGGCGCCCCAATTTACTATACACTCTGGCACATGTAAACTTTGCAATTGTTGTATTACTGTCCCATGATCAATAAGATCAAATGCTTTTTTATAATCTACCAAAACAGCCCTACATTATTTCCTTTATCCCAAGCTTTCATAATTAGTTCCAAAAATGTTAAAGCAGCATCAATAGTTGAGTAACCCCTCAAGGAACCAAACTGATTTTTGTCCGAAACCCCCTCCATAACCTCCATAATCCATCTACAAATAAACATGTCACATACTTTTGAAACCATACATGTTAAAGCAATCGGTCTAACATCTGTTGACATATTTTTAGGTGTCACAATTTTAGGAAGTGGAACAACCTTTGCCTGCTTACACTGTAAAGGAATTTCCCCACTCAGCGTTGATCTATTAAAAATATGACACACCCCTGGTGTAAGCAACTCAGCACCTTCCTTCCATATCCAATTTGGAATATCATCAGGGCCTATAGCCTTATTTATATTAATCTTTTTTGAAGTCCTTTGCTATTTCTTCCACAGATACTAAGTACTTATGGGGGACCATTACTCCTGAAATATCCTTCTTTCCCAATGGGAGTAAGTCTTTACTTACTTCACCAAATAGTCTATTTAAGCAGGTCAAAAAGGAAACACCTTCATCTCTCTCAGAAAAACAACACATTTGCTCCTATCTTTTTATTTGGTCACCTCGTTTTCCTGTTCCCAATAATTCTTTTGTACTTTTCCACCACTTTCTCAGGTCAGATTTTTTTAACCCCTCCAATTTCCTTTCATAAAATTTCCTACGTAACCTCTTTTCCATGAGAGTTACCTGATTTCTCAGCCTATGATATACAATAATATCATTCCTCATAAATGCTGCTTGACTTTCATTTGTCAATTTTTTATACTCTTCAGTAACCTCTGGTTTGTCACCACCTACTTTATTTCTTTTGTAGGAATTACTTGATCTAGAGCTTCATTAACTATGGATGTCGCCATCTCCCATGAAGTACCTACATTCCTATCCCCAAATTTTGTTTCCTGTAATTTACCAGTTATCACATCCAAAGTTCGACTCTTACCCTCCCTGGTAATCTTTCTACATTTAAACACCATTTCTCCTCTTTTAACCTTCTACACCCCTCTGAATTATTTTCTAGCAGTGTCTGTGTCTGGGCTGGGTCGGACATAAGAGTGCACTGCACATATTTTCTGTGCTTTTTGTAGTTCACCACTGATATTACCAGAAATAATTTGAAATACATTTATACATTTTCTGATTGTTTTGAGGTATATCTCTGGGCTCTGTTGTGCCCAGACAAATTTCTCTAGTGTCCGTGTTCATGTCCAGGCTGGGTCGGACTAAAAAACACACCACACAAGTTTTCTGTTATTTTTGTAGTACACCACTGATATTACTATAAGTTATCTGAAATACATTTTCTGGCTGTTAAGAGGTATATCTCTGGGCTCTGCTGTACTGAGACCAATTTCTTCAGTGCTCGTTTCCCAGCTGGGTCAGACATAAGAGCACACCACGCAGATTTTCTGTAATTGTAGTACAGCAGTATGCCACTGATAGTACTATAAATTATCTGAAATACATTTTCTGACTGTTTTAGGGTATATCTTCAGGCACTGCTGTGCCCAAACCAACTTCTCCATTGTCTGTGTTCTGGCTGAGTCATACATAAGAGTGCCCTGGGCAGAGTTTCTGGAATTTTTGGTAGTATGCCACTGATATTACTATAAATTGTCTGTGATACATTTTCTGATTGTTTTGGGGTATATCTCCATACTCTTCTGTGCCCAGATCAGTCTCTCCATTGTCCATGTCCTGGCTCAGATTTACATGCAGAAAAAATGTCTGGAACTAGAAAGCTCTTGTGGTCAAGTCCTTTGCCTTTTGAACATACAAACATATGAAATTGCCAGCAGATAAAGGCCTTATGGTCTATCAAGTCTGCTTGATTGTGCAGCTAGCAGACCTTATACTGCAGCAGGTTTGCCTTCCCCTCCCCTCCAGTGACCATCCCCCTTACCCTGTCCCATCCCCTTTTGAAGCAGCCCACTGTTCTACAAGATACCACTTTCTCTGGCAATGCATTCCACCCAGACACCACCTTCTCCATAAAAATGCATCTCCTCATTTCTCTCCTGAACCTTTCCCTTCCAACCTCAGATCATGCCCTCAAGTGTCCCTCCTCCTCCTTAATTTGAAAAGCCCTCCATGCCCTCTTATTTATTCCCTTTATGTACTTGAAGGTTTCAATCATATCCCCATCCCTCCTCTCCTCCAGGGAGTACATTTTCAATTCCCTTGGCCTGCTCTCCTAGGGTATGTTCCCTAGGCCCTGGATCATTGTTGTTGCCCTGCACTGCAACCCCTCCAGTAACCTAATGTCCTTCTCCAGGTATGGTTGCTAGAACTGCATGCAGTACTCCAGGTGTGGTCTAACCAGTGACCTGTATAGCAGCAGGATCACCTGCCCCCTCCTGGAGAATATGCCTCTAGCAATACAACCCAGAATCCTGTTGGTCTTTGCAGCTGCCTTTCTACACTGTGCTTAGTTGTTCATTGCTCCCATTATGATCACCCCCAGATCCTTCTCTTCTTCTATCTTGAACGACGCTTCTCTCACCCTCTGCACATATAATGAACTCTGCTGCCCACCGAACCTTTCCTCAGATCTCCACACTCCTAGGTGAACCTTTGGAATATGTAACTAATTTCAAATATGTGGGGGGGTCTGGATCAACCCTAGACTTTTTTATAATGACCATATTGAAGAACTTACAAAAAAGCTTAGACAGAAGCTTGGTCTCTTCTATAGGATTAATCAACTGCTTACATGGGAGGCCAAGAAGTGATTGGTCCAATCCACCTTCTTGACATTATTGGACTGGGAGGACTACAGTCAAGGCCCCACTTCTGCGCTGGTCAAACAAGACATGCTCTATCATAGAGCCTTAAGGTTCATTACTGGCCTCCTTTTTGCCATGCATCACTGCTCCCTATACGCTGCTGTGGGATGGCCATACCTCAAATATAGAAGACAGAGGAATGCCGCCTTTTGGACCTTCAGAGTTCTTGCTAAAAATTTGCCTCAGTATGTCTTGGATTGCCTGCCCCTAAGCTCGGTAGGCAAATATGCTTTGAGGAATGCCTCCTACATCTTCTTTATTATACCTAAGGTCAGATCACGCTTTGGTAGGACATCCATAAGTTACGTGTTATCCTTACTCTGGAACAAACTGCAAAAAACATTGAAATTGGTCTACTCTATCAAACTATCAACATTCAAAACTCTTTACGCTCATTCTTTCAAGGAATCCTGCAATTGTTTTACCTGACCCTGCCTTATTACTTGAATTGAGCCTCCCACTCTCTGTCCTCCTCTGACCCCTGTTCTTTCTGTTCCCTTATCCCCTCCCTCCTCTTGCCTTTGATCAGCATCCTGGGGCCCATCTTCATTCCATTGGTGGTCTCAGCAGCACTCTACGGTCAGTTGCCATCATGTGGCTGCCACTGCCCATTTAGTCTTCTACCCCTCTACCTCCTCCCTTTTAGGCATCTGCCCCTTCCCCCTCACTTTATGGATCTATCCTTCGATTTCATACCTAATCTAAGAACCCTCTCTCTCGCACCCTGTATATTCCTTGTAACTTGTATTTATTATTCCCTTTATACAGTCCAGAGAATCTCATGTATATTTTTGTATATGTATTTTTACCAAGAATTAGTACTGTTATCTATCTGAACTTTGTACATTGTTCTGTGTTCAGTTTATATTGTATTATGACTTGGATTGTGATTCTGTTGTGTATGTAACCCTTCTATGCTTGACTATGTATCTATGTGCAGCATCATCTTGAAAATGAGCTTTGCCCAACAGTGTTCGCCTGGTTAAATAAAGATATTGATTGATTGGTTAATTGATTGATTGATTGAGTTGAATTCCCTAGCTGGTAGCTCCTCCTTGGGTTTTTTTGCACTGAAATGTAGCACCTTCCATTTCTTGGTATTGAACCCCAGCTGCCAAGTGTCCAACCAGGCCTCCAATTTTACCAGATCATCTTGCAACCCCTGCCACCTTTCTAAGTCATCCACTACTGCTCCCATCTTGGTGTCATCTGCAAACAGATTGATGTTGCTCTTGATGCCTATTGAGATGTCTGCTATGAAGATCCCAAACAACACCGGCCTCAGTACAGAGCCCTGTGGCACCCCGCTTGTCACCACCCTGGGAGATGAGAGCTCCCCCACCACCACCACCACCCTCTGCTGTCTCCCTTGCAGCCTGTTCACTACCCATCCCACCATCTTCGCCCCTTCCCCTGTGCCTTCCAGCTTACTTCCTAGCCTCCCATGCAGCACCAAATTGAATGCCTTACTAAAGTCCAGGTAAAGGACATTTGCTGCATGGCCCCTGTCTAATTGCCTGGTTACCCAGTCATAGTACTCCACCAGGTTGGTCTGACAGGATCTGCCTGAGACAAGCCCATGTTGTCTGCTGTTCTGCAGCCCATTAGGGTCTAGGAGGGAAACCAGACTCTCCTTCAAGATTATCTCCATCAGCTTTCCCATGATGAATGTGAGGCTTACCGGTCTGTAGTTCCCTGGATCATCCTTGGGGCTGCTCTTTTGGAGAGGTACCACGTGCACCATCCTCCAGTCCAGAGGTATACTCCCTGAGTCCAGGAAGGCACTGAACAGGTCTGTGAAGGGTTCTGCCAGGACTTCTGACAGCTCCTTCAGCACCATGGGGTGTACGCCATCTGACCCAGGGACCTTCTCCACCCCCAGTGCCCTCAAGCCCTCCAGTACTCTGCCCACTGGGATTTTCCATCTCTCACCTCCCCCGTGCTCACCCTCCCACCCCTTTGGTACACCTTCCCTTTTCTTTAGTAAATACTGAGCAGAAGTACTCATTTAAAGATCAATGCCAGTGTTTTACAGACTTACAATAAACACAGGAATTCAAGTCCCTGTGTCATGATTAGTGTTTCCTGAAAATATCATGCTGATTGGTTTTGTGGTTTTCTTTAAATCAGCATCTGTAGTAACTGAAAACAGTGAAGAAACAGTGAAGATTTTTCTTTCCCTATCAGTGAGTGATGACATCATTCCTGTCCAGCCTGTTGCTGCAGCAATGAAGTCCTTAATTGCCTGTAGTAGCTGTTGCACTTCCCAGTCAGAGCAATCTGTAGGGCCAATTGTCTTTACTCCAAGTGTGTTACTAACTCACCTAGTTTGTGTTTAGATAGATTGTATCATTCAGTTCTTATAAAGAGTTGGTCATTTGTGTTTCAGTGGGTAACTGAAGTGCTATAAATGAATGTTTGTGAGAAATCTCCTGTCTGTATCACAGCTGAGTTTTTCACATCAAAACTCTGCATTGTTTTTTTGCTATATAAACCCAGGGTTGTTTAACGCATACAAAATAAATCTAAAGTTTGTTAAGTCATAAAAGTAGTGTGTCTTTGATGTAGCCTCCATACATACCTGCAAATTCATATGAGAACAATATTGTTGTTATGTCAGATTGACAAACAGGTGCCTGCCACACTTTGCTATTTCAGGAACATGTTCTGTATGAACTCACAAAATTCAGTTCTCTGAGGGATTATGTGTGGAAATACATCATGTATGTGTATAACTAGACTTACTATATGTCATCCTGATGCTCTTGTCTCTTGCCCCTCAGTTGAGGCTGCTGCACCCTGCTTCCCTCTGCCTCCTCCACAGGCAGGGCCAATGCCCCCAGTTGCCCCCATTCTAATCTCCACAGACAGGACTGCTGTGCTCTGCCAAGCTCTAGAGTCCCAGGGCCTCTGCCTCCACAGATGGGGCTGCTGCACCATACTGCACAAGGCCAACAAAAAGTGGGGATTTTGCTGCACCCTGCACTGCCCCAAATGGGCAGGACAGCTGCATCATGTGCACCTTCTCTCACAGTCAGGACTGCTGTACCCTGATGCCCCACTGTGTCCTGCCCCACAGTCAAAACTTCTGCACCAAGCTGTCCTCTGCCCTCTGCCACCACTGTGCCCTGCTGCACCATAGAGCCTCTTGCTTCCACAGTTAGGGTTGTTGCACCATGCTGCTCCCTGCCACCAGAGTCAGATCCTTAGGTACACTACCCAAGCTGCTCAAAAGAAAAAACAAGCACTTTCATCTTGTGTTATAGGGTGGGGACAGAGGGTAGCAGGGTGCAGCAGCCTGACCTGTGGAAGCTTGGGGCTCTAGGGCACAGCAGGCCACAGCAGCCTTGACTGTGTCAACATGGATGCAGGGTGCAGCAGCCTTGGATGTGGTGACAGACAGAGGACAGCATGGTGTGCCTTGACAATGTGGCAGGACAAAGGGTGGCATCAGGGTACAGCAACCCTGACTGTGAGACAGAGTGCATGTAATGCAGCGGCCCTGCCCATTTGGGGCAGTGGAAGTGGGTAGCAGGTGGCAGCAAAAGCCCCACCTTTGGAGGCCTTGGGCAGCATGGTGCAGCAGCCTCAACTGTGGAGACAAAGGCCCTGGGACTGTAGGGCTTAGCAGGGTACAGCTGTTCTGTCTGTGGAGACTGAAACAGGGGGCAACAGGTGGCATTGGTCCTGACTGGGGGGGGCAGAAGGAAGCAGGGCGCAGTAGTCTCAACTGAGGGGCAAGAGACAGGGGCATCAGGATGACATATAGTATGTCTAGTTACACACATACATGATGTATTTCCACACAGAATCCCTCAAAGAAATGAATGTTGTGCGTTCATACAGTACATGTTCCTGAAATAGCAAAGTGTGGCAGACACCTGTTTGTCAATCTGACTTAACAGCAATGTTGTTCTCACATGAACATATGTATGGATGCTACATCAAGGACACACTACTTCTATGACTTAAACTTTAGATTTATTTTAGATCCATGAAACAACCCTGGGTTTATATAGCCAAAAATCAATGCAGAGTTTTTTATGTGACAGAACTCATCTGTGATACAGACAGGAGATTTCTCACAAACATTCATTTATACCACTTCAGTTACCCACTGAAACACAAATGACCAACTCTTTATGAGAACAGAATTATATAATCTATCTAAATAAACCAGATGGGTTAGTAACACACTTGGAGTAAAAACAATAAGCCCTACAGATTACTCTGACTGGGAAGTGCACCAGCTACTACAGGCAATTGAGGACTTCATTGCTGCATCAACAGGCTGGACAGGAATGATGTCATCACTCACTGATAGAGGCAGAAACATTTTCACTGTTTCTTCATTGTTTTCAGTTACTGCAGAGCACATTAACAGATGCTGATTTAAAGAAAACCACAGAATCAAACAGCATGATATTTTCAGGAAACACTAATCATGACACAGGGATTTTAATTCCTTTGTTTATTGTAAATCTGTGAAACATTGACATTTGATCTATAATGCTTCTGCCTGTTCTGCCCCTGTTTCCACCCACACCCATCCCTCTTTATCCTTACTATTTGGTCCTTACAACTCCTTTTCTCCCTGATATACCTGAAGAAGTCCTTCTCCCCCTCTTTGATGCCCTGTGCTAGCCTGAGTTCCTTGGATGTCTTGGCTGACCTGACTGCCCATGTCACCTCCCTCAACTCCTTCAGGTATTCCTCTCTGTCTTCCCCTCTCCCTGTTTTTTGTACCTTCTAAAGGCAGCTCTTTACTTCCTTACTTTTTCCATGACCCCCCCTGCTCACCCAGCTAGGCTTCTTGGCCTTAGCCCTCTTACTCTGGACCCTTGTACACGTTATGGTTGCCTCCTCAATTCCCAGTTTACTGATCTCCCACTTCTGATTAGTGTCCATATTTGGATGGATCCTGGCCAGATACCCCTGTACTATTTCCCTTATCCTCCCGAAGTTGGTCCTGCTGAAGTCTAACACCCTTGTGCTTGTTCCTACTCCCCCTTTCCCCATGTTTATCATGAACCACACCAAGTGGTAGTCACACCCTGCCAGCAGTTCCTCCACCCCCAGCTCCCTCACAAACTCACCATTTGCCAGCACGAGGTCTAGGGTGTTCCCTAACCTGGTTGGCTCGTTGACCATCTGCAATAGGATGCTGTCCTGGAAGGCATCCAGAAGTACCTGTTACCTCCTATTCATGGTAGTTGGGGTACCCCAATCCACTCCCAGCAGGTTGAAGTCCCCCACAATCACGTGCTGCCCTTCTGCAGGTCCTTCTGATCTGTCCTGCTAGTTCCCTGTCTAACTCTTCAGTCTGAGAGGGTGGCCTGTACACCACTCCCATCCTGAGGGTCCTATTTTTGGAGTCCTGGAGCTGCACCCAGAATGACTCTGTGCTGCCCTTCTCCCCTTCCTCCCTGACACATGTCAGTCCTTCCTTCATGTACAGCTCCACCCCATTCCTTTCCCTTTTACCCTGTCATTCTGAAATATCCTATACCCTGGTACTGCCAGGTCCCAATCATGATAATTAGTGGCCCATATCTCAGTGATGGCTGCCATGTCCATCTCCCCATCTGCCATGAGAGCCTGTATCTCTGCTGCTTTGTTCCCTAGACTCCTAGCATTCAAGGTTGCCACCCTACACCATGCTTCCTTCCCCCCCTCCCTACTTGAGCTCCCTTTCTAGCATCCCCTCCTGACCTCCCCCTAAGTCCCTTACTGCTGGTATAAGCTTATTCGGCTTCCCTACCTGTGGATCCTGCCTTACTCCTGCTGACTTGCCACCCCTCCTTCTAGTTTAAATTCTCATTGTTTGCTAAGTATTCCCCCAGTTTCAGTTTCAATACCCTCCTTCCCTCTTCACTTAAGTGTAACCTATCCTTAGCGTAGAGATCACTGCCCAGGTCCTTCCTCACGCCCCCACCCCACCAGCCCATACCCTTTGGACTGACGCCATTCCCTTAGCCACGTGTTAAATTCCTCTATCCTCAGCTTTCTCGCCATGCTCGCCTTGGGTACTGGAAGCACCTCCAAGAAAGTTGCTGATCTTCCTGCCTTCTCACAAATCAGCCCCAGCTCCTCAAACTTCCTCTGGATTACATCTACCATATTTCCCACCAGGTCATTTGTTACCATCTATGTGAGATTTCTCCCTACCCCTCCCAGCATACTTCAGAACAGATTGACCCACCCTTTCTGCTGTCATGCCTGGCATGGCCTCCACCCATATGCAACTATGCCGCTCCCCTTGCTTCCCAATCTCATCCCTTTCAGAAATGAGTCTACCAGCACTAAGATCCCATCCCCATTTTCATATTCTTCTCTCCTTGTCCTTCCTTTATCCCATCTCCTTCCTCTCCACTCCTCTTCCTCAAGCGCAGTTGTTCCCCCTTCCACTCCTGTTGTAATGTCCCCTGTCTCTGCTCTGCCTTCCTTCTCCCCTGCCTCCTCTGATTTTACCTTTCCTCTCCACTGGGCTCCACCTGTCTCCTCCCCCTGATGCATCCCTACCCCTTTCTTCTCATATCTCCCCTTCCCCTTCCTCACAACCCCCCTTATTTGAACTATCCACCATACCATATCCCCTCAATCCCTTGGCTCCCCTCCCGTTCCCTTCTCACCTGATCTGTCATCAGCTCCTCCTCCCTACACTCCCCCAACACATCCCCAATCCTGCCAGTACTGCGAACCAATATTTTGATGTCCCTTCACTACCACCTATTTCCTCCTTCCTTCTGCTCACCACCTCACCACTGTTGACTCTGCAACTGTTAGATTCCTCCTTCCCTCCCGTCCTCCATTCCTCCCCTTTCCCACCTTCATTTGTCCTCTGAGCCGGGACCCCCTGTCTCCTTTCCCCATCTGCCAACTTCTTCTGCTCCTCCCCCCCTTTGATCTGTCCTCCCCCTCAGTTATCCTCCTTCCCTCCCCAGCCACTAAGTTGTCCTCCATTGCTGCAGTCCTCATTCCTCTCCTAAGCTCCATTTGTAAACAGCTGATCTCATTCTTAGGCTGCCTTATTTCCCTGCACGCCAAACACTCTCCCACTCTCCATGCAATTTTCAGAAAGATTGCCACTCAACAGTTGTTGCAGCCTACAACCCTTCCATCTCACTATTCGCCCAATGTCCCCCCTCATTTTCAGTAGAAAGATGTCCATACCACCCTCATGGCCCTTCCCATCCACCTTTTCCAGTTCTGCCCATGGTTCCCTCAGCTCTCTGATACCTTACCATCATGTAAAAGTTAGCCAGCCAATAAGCTTGCCCCGCCAATAAGTGCAGTCTGTCCCCTAACCACAACCAAAAGCAATCTGCCCTTTAAACTTTGGTTACACTTCATTAGTACAGCAAATCCTAACCTATAATCACTATCCTATAATCACTAAAATATAAATAAACACTATCCATGTAACAGATTTTGTTTTGTTTCCTCTGGATCTCAGGACTGATTAGGACAAGTTAGTGGATGCACCTGGTTGTGCTATCCACAAATCCCAATGCAGCACCACCCCAATAAATGTTTTCTACAAAATAAACTTGTGTCCCATTGCATGTTTAGAGCTTGCTAATTGTCCCTTTATTATCTGCTAAGGTTGCCATGAATCTAATGGCAGAGTGTTTTATCAAGAAGTTTAAATAATGTTACTCTGAAGCTTAAAACAGAGTGTTTTATCACAGACAGAGTGGGACTTGTCCTTACACCCCTTGTACCTACATTTGACCCTAAGTATTATATTTCTTAGTTCACTAGTCTAATTAAGGTTACCTTGAAGATAATAGAGTTCACCATACTTGTAATAATGACCAACACAAAATATCTTCCCCTGTAATCCAAATTCATGAAATTTCCTTTTTCACAATTTCCTTTAACCTTAAACTATACCACACAACTGTATGCCCAGCCGAACAAAATATTTATATTTGAATATGAAAGACTAAAATTTGAACCCCTTCTAGCAAGGAAGAGCTGAATAGGGAATAGGGGTCACATTCTGGGCATGTTTGTTGCCCACAGGAACCTTTACTCCATCTAAGTCTGTTACACTGCCTTCTAGTTAAACTTAGCGTTTAACATTTGCCTGCCATCGGATCCTCTGTTTTATTTCTCAGACTTTGGCAGTGAACTCAACAGTGAAGATACTACTCCCTAACCTATGCCCCAGTGTGTATACCTGGCTTTGGTGGGGTGAGAGCTGTTTTCTGGATGTTTGCTGGTGGTGGTGGGAGCTGCGGTTTGGGAGGATCTGAGCAGAGATGTGTTTGATCTTGCCGAGGTTGGCCAGCCTGGGGTCCTTGGACGCGTAGTGTTATGGACTTTCGGTCTGGATGGGCGGATTCTAGTTTGAAGAGGAAGATTTTGTGTGGAAGCTTCTGTCGGTTCGAGTGTCCCGTTGTTCTGGCCAAATTATTTTAAGGTGGTTGTTGCTGCCTTTTTAAACAAGCCCTCGAGGAGAAAGAGTAACTGTCGGGGAAATCGATTGAAGCGACTGGATCTATGGATGGTGAAGTTGTCAGGTGGTCCTAACCCTGCAGGGTTTCCGACGGCTGAGCTTGCGGCTTCACGGGGGCCTGGATTGGTCTCTGCTGGGTAGTCAGCTGACTGAGCCAGTGATCCCCTAGATCTCCCAGGGGGCCAACTGGTGGGTTGGTGCTAACGGGGGTCTATAGTGGTGCTGTGGGTAATTTTAGCCATGGTCTCCCTTGTTTGGGCATTGGGCCACGTTTCTCTGCTTCACTTGGACTGCAAGAGGTGGACTCATCCTTAAACTCTTCTGCCTGTCACAGTCAGATTTTTAGTTCTAGTGTTGTATTTTTGGAGGCAGTGAGAGTGCCTGCTTTAATCCAGACTTCTCATGTTGTGAGAGGACTAATGGGGGCTGAAATTATCTGGGACATTAACAATGTTTGGCTCAGGTAGTGAGAGTACCTGTGCTAAATTTACTCTGATATCATATTATTTCAGCTGGTAATAATCATTAGCTGTCTGGTCTGTGAGAGCCCTTGGAACTGATGTTTGTATTTTTAAATGTTTTATCTTATGATTGACTCCTCCTCAAGCTGGCTAAGCTGCTGTCTTAGACTCTGAGACTGAATTATTCATACGGGCCTGATTGCTTTTTATTAAATCAGTTTAAGAGTTTTATTATATTATTATTATTATTATTATTATATTATATAGTTATTTGTGGGGTATTGATTTGGGCTTGGTTTTTGTAGATTGTAGGTAATACTATTTTGGGGTTTTATGTTTAATTGTCCTCCAATCTGTGAGAGAGATTGGCAGGACATTTATTATTATTTAGTATTACTTTTGATTAAATTGTTTGGTGTGTGTTGATTGATTTGAGTGTTAATATGTGTAGGGAAGATTATAGAATGGTCAGGTATTATTTACCTACCAGGCTCAGGGAACTGCGCCCCTTTGACTGCCCCCCTGTAGCTACAGAGACTCACAAACATTGTCAATCACTCGGGATTGCCAGGAGGCATCAAAGGGGGTGCAGAGTTGGGCCTGGTGGGGCAATGGAGAGGGGGTTATGTATTGGGGTGGTAGGGTCCAGGTGACACCCTGGGGAGAAATGGCGCCAGGACAGGGGTAATCCCTGTCTTGTTTCCATACCCAAAGGCCCAGTAATTAATACTGGTCAGGAGTCGAGGTCTTTCCCAGCATCTCATCCAACCCGGGTGGTGTTATGTACTGCTAGATCCATTAAAAACAAGACAGCTATTGTAGCTGGTCTTGTTGAAACTGTGGATCTGGCTTGCATCACCGAGACCTGGCTGGATGAAAATGCAGGTCCAGTATTGGCTTCTGAAGTTCCAGCTGGGATCTCGGTGATTCACCGCCCAAGGTTGGATCACCGAGGTGGGGGTGTGGCCATCTTTTTTAAGATCGAATTGGACCTTGTGGTTGTGCCAGTGGAGTCTACCAGATCCTTTGAGTGCATTATGGGTGAGGGTGTAGGTTGCAGGATACTCCTCATTTACCGTCCACCAGGAGATGGGGGTGTTTTCCTGCAGGAGATTGCAGATTTCATCATTGACATGGTAATGGAGTCCCCCAGATGGATAATTCTGGTGGACTTCAATGCCTGGGTCGATGATGAACTCTCGCTATTTGGTCAAAATCTCCTCCAGCTAATGACAACGCTGTGCCTTACACAGGTAATTACCTCCTCTACCCATATGGGAGGGCACTCATTGGATCTGCTATTCCTCCTGGGGATGGAGATCACTGATGTGGGGGTGGAACCAGTCAGCTGGTCTGACCATCACACCATAGGGTTCAGTTTTGGGGCCCCCCCAAATGGACCTACCCCTGTGGAGATGGTCCGGTACCGCCCTTTAAGGGGAGTAACCCCAGATGGTCTGTCGGTGGTGCTGGACCTATTGGGACTGCAGGGTGAAAGCACAAGTCCAGGGGAACTCATACTGGCCTGTAATAAGGCAGTGGGAGAGACCTTGGACTTGATTGCTCCTGTTCATGTTTTACCACTCACTCTTCGCCCAAGGTCCCCTTGGTATGATGGATCTTTGAAGGAGATGAGATGAGTTGGTCGAAGGCTGGAGAGAGCATGGCGGAAGTCTGGCCTGGATGCTGACAGACTTAGATTGATGGAACATTATAAAGGCTATCAATCAGAAATCACCCATAAGAAGGCAGAGTTCCTGTCCAGGGAGATTTCTGCTGCGTAGAACTGACTGGCTCAACACTTTCAAACCATTGACAGATTGTGTAATCCAATCTGTCTCTGGTCTGGAAGAGTCTTTTCACAAATTGAGTGTGATGAGCTAGCTCGGTTTTTCACAGATAAGGTTGCCAGCATCAGGTCTGGAATCATCCCGGCCCTCTCCAAGAGGGGTTATGGGGGTCGACGGGAGGTGATGAACACCCGGATTGTCTGGATGAATTTTGATCAGCCGGAATTCATGGCCATTGTGAAGATTGTCCAGACTTTGCGTCTAACCTGTTGTAGTTTGGATCCGGGCCTTACCTCCCTCTTAGTGGGTTGTGGAGATGTCATTTGCCCGATCCTAGCTGAAATTGTATGGAGATCCTTGGAAAGGGGTGTTTTTCCTGACCCCCCTAAAGGAGGCGGTCATTCGACCACTCCTTAAAAAATCTTCCTTGGACCCTGCTGATCCAGCTAACTACCGACCTGCCTCAAACCTTCCCTTTGTGGGGAAGGTTATTGAGAAGGTGGTTGCACTGCAGCTGAATAATCATTTGGTAACTCACAATGTCTATGAAGCTCTCCAATCTGGTTTCAGGAAGAGGCATAGCACGGAGACTGCCCTTGTTCAGGTATTAAATGACCTCCTAATGGCTGGAGATCAAAAGGCATGTACCATCTTGGTCCTTCTCGATCTCTCTCTGCAGCTTTTGACACTGTGGACCATGAGGTGCTTCTGGAAACCCTGTGGTCTCTCTGTGGTCTGTCTGGCACAGTCCTCGAATGGTTTTGATCTTTTCTCGTTGGCAGGTCTCAGAGGGTAGTCACAGGAATTTATTCTTCTGACTCCTTCCCCCTGATCTGTGGTGTGCCACAGGGTTCCATATTGGCCCCCATGTTGTTTGCAGTGTATATGCTGCCATTAGGAGACATCATCAGGCGATACGGCTTGAGTTTACACTGCTATGCAGATGATACTCAGCTGTATATGTCCTTTCTGCCCGGACAGGAGGACGTGATTTCAGTGCTGAATAGTTGCCTCGCCGAGATCAAGGACTGGATGAGCTTGAGCTGGTTCAGACTGAATCCAGATAAGACTGAGGTGTTGGTGGTGGATCCAGGACGCCCAGGAGCAGGTTTTGGAGCTGGATGCATATCGGGCCTATGGCTTGATGGTGTCCAGCTCATTACCTCAGATCAGGTGCGTAACCTGGGCATTATTTTTGATGACGGCCTGACCCTGAAATCTCAGGTGTCGGCAGTGGTCAAATCCTCATTTTACCATCTGAGGAATATCTCCCGGGTAAAACACCTGATTCCTCTGGGCGACCTTCTGACATTGATCCACGCCTTCATTACTACCCATCTTGATTACTGCAATGCCCTCTACCTAGGGTTGTCTGGGGTTGATATCCACCGCTTGCAGCTAGTGCAGAACACTGAGGCCAGGCTATTGACTTGCACTTCTAGGACCAGTCATATTACGCCTGTGCTGCACGATCTGCACTGACTGCCAGTTCAGTGGCAGATCACCTATAAGGTAGGCTTGCTTACCTTTAAAACCCTAAATGAACAGGGATCTGACTAACTGAAAGATCTCCTGGTTCCCGACTCTCCCAATCACCCTCTCCATCCACCGGCGAGGGATTACAAGAGATTCCCAGGGTCCATTTGAAGATGTCTGGAGCCTGAGCATTTCCTTTTGCAGCACCGACCCTGTGGAACTCTCTACCTCATCGGTTGAGAGAATGCCTGACCGTCAGCAATTTTAAATCAATGCTGAAAACTTACTTATTTTCTTTAGCCTTCCCTAATTAAGTATTAATTGATTGTTTTAATTAGTTTATTGTTTTTATTGTATTTACATGATGTACAGCGCCTTGATTATGAAAGGCGCTATATAAATAAAGTTGCTTTGCTTTGCTTTGCATTAGTTCTAGTATGCCTAATGTTGTTTCCTCTGCAAGTAACGCTAGCAGCAATATGGCCCAGGGCCCTATCCATGCTACCGCAGAGCCATCTCTGCTTCCTGCCCCAGTGCCTCTACCACTATTGTTCTGAGTCCAATTTCTGCTACACCTGGCATTGCTTTTGTCACCACTGCAAGTTGTACACCTGCCACTGTTACCATTATCTTGCCTGAAGCACCTTCTGTGACCACTGTTTGTGACACTGCCAGTACTGTTACTGTGACCTCCACGACTCCCACAGTTCACCCTGTTGTCTCTCATACCACCACCACTACTGCCACTAATTCCCTACCGCCCCCGCCCCCATCACCCCTGGTTGGAACACATGCAGACAATATCAGAGGTTGTTCTCATCTCCACGTTCATCTGAAGACAGTGATAATGAATGGCATGAATCTTCTGGGATGAATGGCATGAATCATCAGGGTCTGAATATGTTACCCCAGAAATAGAAATTGAGATGGGCATATTACTGATTCAAAAGAGAATGAAGAGACTGGCACGTGTCTCTCCACTGCAAAGGATGCTCACACAGCACAAAAAAAAAATAGCTGCCAGTGCTGATGCTCCCCATGCTACACCAAAGAAAACTAAGTAGTCCACACTTCCATTTGTACATAGTAATGTACCAGCTGTCACTGTTACCCCATCCTCTGATAAGCCACCTGGAGTTGCCAAACAGCACCCCTATGATGAAAGCAGTTATACGGGAGGACATAGTGACCATAGTGGTGGGGGTACTGCTCAGGTTCCATGCAAAAAAAGGAGTACTGTAGCAACTACAAGTAGCAATGTTTGGGCCCATTTTGTGGAGTCAGATGAGGACAGAAGGCATGCCATATGCAAATACTGTGGTGCCAGCATGAGACATGGTAAGACGTTATCTAAGCTGACAACCACATCTCTCTAGAATCATCTGATAAGTTGACGTCCATGGTTAACACTGGATTCTGCACCAGCTGACAGAATTTCCTATCACCACTGTTTGGGAGAAGTTCAAAAGCCAGGTCACGGTGGTATTGGTGATGACGATGGTTTTGACAGTGAGATTCCAACAAAGTGCTGATGTGGATAGTACCTATTCTTCCTCTCAGTCAAACCCACAGCCTGTGGAAATGTCAGTAACCAAGACTGTGACCAGCCCTTCAGACTCTGCCCCAGTTCAGACTCCTCCAGTGTTGATCTCCTCCATTGGTAGATCCAAGGGTACATCAGTCACAATAACACAGCCAAACATTTTGCAGGCATTCCATTGACGAGCAAAGTTTCTCCCCACTCATCTAACTGCAATGCGCATCACTCGATTCATTAGTGAAATGATAGCATTGGACCTTCAACCGTACTGCAACTGTGGAGGATCTTAAATTTCGAAGGCTCCTGCAATTTCCACAACCCAGGTACAACGTTCCATCCCAGAATACCTTTTCATGCACTGTGGTGCCTAATGTGTATGACAATGTTCATCAGTGTTTATCGATGGAACTGAAAAAAGCTGTGGGAGGTAGTATATGTAGCAGTAGTATATTTATTTCTTAGGTACCAAATCCTGCGGGCTCTGGGTGCCTTACACTTCAGTACAAAAACAATATCAGCAGCATAATAAGTTACTTTCTATAAATAATACGTTATAAGAAACAAATTAGGAGTCCACTGCATCTCAGATACATGGACAAGATTCAATTCTGCAAATGCATATCTCTCACTGACAGCTCACTGCTGCTCCCCAAATGTTATTGCTGCTGCTGACCCCTCACTTGGTGGCTCTGCGTTGGGTTGCACTACTGTCTCTTACTGGATATCTGACCTGCTCAGTGCTGGTTTGGTGACTGCTGATCACAACAGGGTTAACATCCTGAAATGTCTCTAAGAAATGCTGGATTCCTAGACAGAGGGGACAAACTTGCATGCTGACTTCATTGTCATTGACAATTGATCAAATATGATAAAAGGCACTTAGTGATAGGAACTACCATGGTGTCTGCTGCTTTGCACGTACACTAAACCTGACAGTAGCTGGTGCACTGGAAAACACAAATTAGTTTTTGATGTTGTTGCCATTGCACAGTTCATCTGTGGATGCTTTCACCGCTTAGTGAAGGCAACAAACATGCTTCAAAATGTAAAGGAACTGCTTGGATTGGCAAAGCATCAATTGATTCAGAATGTTACTACTAGGTGGAACACTACAGACTACACGCTGAATCAGATACTTGAGCAAAAGCAGGCTCTCCATGACCTGCCTGTAAGGCACAACATGGAGGGGGGGGTGTTATCGCATTAGAACTGGTTGTTGATTGAGGATATGGTGAAGGTGCTTGCGCCATTTGAGAAGAGCACCCATGACCTCAGTTCTGAATCCTCTTTGCTCTGTCAGGTGAGTCCTGCAGTCCACCTCCTCAGAACATCTCTGGACAGGTTTGAGCAAATGAATCATGGTACTTATCTGTATATGAATGACCTCCAGGAAAGTAGTGGAAAACTGAGGATAGAACTAAGTTCACAGGCCATTAGGTGATGTTGTTGACCACAGAACAGCATGATCAAAAACAGTGCAGGAAAAGCAGCAAAGCCAAAGGTAGTGCTCAGGGAAAACACTGAGCACTACCATGGCTACAAGTACCTGCTGTGACTGTTTGCAGAGGCTGCCCCCCGCACCACCTGAACTATATATAATCACCTCCGAGGGGGAGGCAACTCAAGAATGGGGAGGAACTTTGGTGGGGGGGATCATTGGGGGCGCAAGTCAGAGAGGAAGGGGGACCTGACCACCACAGCTGGGAGCAGGGGAGCAAAAAGTACAGGGTGGGGGCAGACAAATTAAAAAGAAAAACTGGGAGGGGGAGAAAAAAAAAGCAAAAGTTGCAGGACCAGGGAATTGAACCTCAGTCCACCAGATGTTCTGCCGCCCTTTGCTGTCTGTGGCCCAACCCTCTGTGCCAAGGCAGTACCTTAGCAGCACACCACACAGCAGAGACTTTCTCCTCTTTGTCCCGAGTAACAACAGCTACAAGGATAGCAGTAACGTACCTACATTACGATTGCCCTATAGCTGTATCGTCCATCGCTATTTTTGCCACACAGATTATACAACGCTATAATCCATGCAACATGTTCACCAGGTACCAGTTCACTGTTAGGTGCAGCTTTTCATAGGTCAAAATACATTTTTGCTACCATGCTAGACCCTAGGTTTAAATGTGCAATATAACACCTGACAATGCAGAGCCATCGTGTGACAGAGTATAAGCAGCAGCTGAAGGCTGAGCACAGAAACACCATGAGAGAAATGGCCTTGGCTGAAAAGGAATCTGAACACAAGGCACAGGGTACTCCAGATCCACAACAAGGCATTGGCAGGAGCTGCAGGAGTAGCAGTGCATGTGAACAAGAAGTTTAAAGTATAATGGATGACTGATCAGATTTAAGCATTTCACCAATTGCAGAACAATGCAAGCATAATGATTCACAACCAGTTTGCCAGAAGCATATTTTGAGGGAATACTTTTGTGAGCCTATAGAACACTTTTCCATTAACCCAGTGATATACTGGTGTCAGAAATATAAAACATCACCAGCACTGTCTGAGCTGGTATGCAAGTACATGTCATGCCCCCAGCGTGCCTTCAGAACATCTATTCAGCACTGCTGGTGATATTGTTGAACCACACTGATACTGAATACACCCAAATTATGTTCCGCAGTTAGTTTTTGTTAAGCTTAACCTACCCTTGCTTGGTGTATTGAAGAAGCAATGAAAGTGAGGTACCTCTGTTACTTTGCCATTGTTCTATACAAACAAAATTACTGAAGGGCTTTTGCCAGCAAAGTTTTACACAGTTTGCCAGTAGTATGCCCTGCTGAAGAGTCAGCCTGTAAAAAAGGAACATAAATTTTAAAATGGGTAAAGAAAAGAATGTCCTGCATTTTGTTCTGCTTAGGCAGCTTTCCTGCTATATTTCTTTTTTAAATTTAATCACACTTTCAAAAAGTCCCAGTACCTGTGTCCTCAGTACTAAATAAATCCATGCTCCGCTGATGGAATTCTGAAAACAACATTTGGCAGCCATTTTTTTCTCTGGCACTCAATTGTATCAAACCACCACTTTACTGCAGTAGTTTAAACAAAGACAGCAGTTCAAACATCAAACTTTTTTTTTATTTTCTATTTATCCTTGGTGAGCCCTTCTATCGATCTTCTGCCCTGGTCAAGGCCCCTGGGACTTCCATCTGCCATCCATTGCCACTTCCTCCCCAGTTACAGCATCAGACCCCCATATCCAAGATGTGGGCTTGTATCTGGTCAGGGAGTGCAGCAATGGCAGGGCTAATCGAAGCCCCAGGGAGGGCTTCACTGAGACAGAGGGCTCACCCCTCCCATTCTTTTTCCACTTTTTCTCAGAGGTGGGGACATGCAATGATGCCAGCGTCCACCCTGCCTCCCTGAATCTCAAGCGCCAGTAGCAGGAGTAACACCTGGCCTCCACCAGGGGTCCTCATTGTGCCAGACACTGTCCCGCCCTTCCCCCCTGGAGAAGGAGAGCTGTCCAAAGGATGCTCCATCTTTCTCCCCCGACTGGCCCTCCGACAACCCAAGTCCGTTCCTGAACCCAGGTCGCCTGCGTTGCAAGCGGAAATCCAACCACTGCGCCGGCGGGCCAGCTACATCAAACTTCTTTTTTAAAATTCCCTACAGAGTTCCTGCTGTCCGTCCCAGACACAAAGCTCACTTAGGAGAACTGCACTGTCTTGCTCCCTCTCCAGGCTGCAAAGCTGACTCAGGCATACTGCACTATTTTGCTGGTCCTCCCAGCCACAAAGCTCATTCAGCCCAACTGTGCTTTCTCCCTCTCCCCCAGTCACAAAGCAAAGTTAGCCCATCTACAATGTCTCATTCTCCCTCAAGACTGCAAAGCTCTGTCAGCCCAACCACAATGTCTTGCTCTCCTTCCTGGATGGCACAGGTCTCTCACCATGATCACACATCAACAGCATACAAGAAGTAATAACAAAAAAGTTTGCAAGAAATAAAAAAAAGTTCACAAAATGATAAACAAAAACTCATGATCAAAATGTTAAAAAGAAAATAAGCTGCACTGGGTGCATAAGCAGTTCTGGGTGTGCACACTACTGACACCTCTAGTAGCAACCCATCAGTGGAGGGACTATTTTCTACCAAACTGACAATATTGCAACATTTTTGCATAATTGTAAATAAATTTACAAAGAAATCTGGAAAAACCTACTTTATAAGCTCAATAACACAATGTGGTGTTGGTTATTCTGTGACGAATGCATTCTACTTCAGCCTCGTGCCTCACTATGCTCCTCGGTGTGCATTTATTACAGCATAACCAACATCCCTATCATGTGTTATTGCTACATAAAAAGTTACATTTCCACCCACCCACATAGCCTGGCATCCTATGTACCACCTGCCCTTCTTTACCAATGATACCAGTAAATGACAATAACACCCTTTTCCACCATCCATTAAATCTTCCAAAATACCAACTTCTTCCTCACATAAGCCCAGAAATTTTCTTTTTTTTTTGCAATTTTTTCTTTCCATCAACCCACTAAGTATACCAATTCCTGTTCTGTTCCCTACACAGACCTAATTCTATTGCGAGTGTGGTGGGGGGTGCAGGAGATGGGATACTAAATAAATTGGGGATTGGTAAATGATCACAAAAATAACATTTCTGTAACTGTGGGAGAGGTTTAGGGTTGGGAGGAGGAGGGGGGGGAATTTGGGAGACTAAGTTAATTGGGAGAAGGGTGTGTTTTTTTAATTTGCTTAAAATATGGTGGGTTCCAGGCGAGAGTGTCACGGTGTGCAGCAGGGTACTGGGTCATAATGTCGCACGCTTAATAGCGTACAACATTATGGCTAAACCCGGCGCAGTGTAGTATGCAAGCGCTAATGGTGCAATACCGGGTATACTGCTGTACATGGTATTGCACCATTAGTACTTTCCCAGGCACAGGATAAGACCTCTGCTGGGAGTGGGTTCCATCGAGCAGCTACCATGGCTTGCAGGACAGAGCCACAGCAGCAGGAACCCCGGAGCTGCGTCTGGGACCGAGTTTGATTCCCAGTCCCAGAAACTTTAATTTTTAATTTTTTTACTTGTGCGCTCCCGAGTTGAACCCCCTGGAGTTGATAATCTTTATTGGGGAGGTTAGGGGGGTACAGCCCCCCATAACGGAGGGGTGTGGGGGCAGATCCCCCCACAGAAAAAAGACTTATGCCTCATGGCAGAAATCGCACTGTATTAGCAGCATGAGTTTGCCATGCAGCATAATGTCTTGCGACATTATGACCCAGTGCCATGCAGCAGTGGGTGGAAAGGAAACCTACATGTTGTATAAATCGCATTATCATGATTCAAGGTAGACTACATACTGTAGATAAGATATTGCCATTTGTGGTGGGGCTGTCACACACAGCACCAATGGTACATCCACTCTGCTGCCCCTAGACCAGATGCTGAGCCACAACTTGAATCTATTCTAGCCCTTCCCCCCCTCAGGTGGAGAGCGTTCAATGGATGCTCATAACCATTCCTGTCAACCTACGCTTTTCCTTCAGGGCAGGCAGGGTCATAACTGTGGCTTGCCACTGTGCTGGCCCATAGAAGGCTGCCACACCACCACTGACATCATAAGCCAGCCCCCTAACTTTGCTGTTTAACAGAATGGCACAACAGTGCACACTATGCCACCATGATGGAAGCATACATGCTTTACCACTGTATTATACCATGATTCAGAGCATAGTGCTGCTCTTAGGATGTTTTTCTGCTGTCTATAACATTTACTATAGATTTGAGTAATTAAGCCCAAATTCCCAAATACTGAATACTAGGATAACCCCTGAAGTATTTAGTGAATATTTGGCGAAAACTTAATTGGTGTGTTTGCACACCCCAACTATATAAAGGCTCTGGTCAAGAAAATAATAGTAGTATATATGACGGTTAGAGCACCCCACAGTCTCTGGAGGCCTCTTTCTGTCTGTCTCAGGTCTTTGCCACTGAGATCGTCTGGACCAGTGTAATGCCATCCAAGGTCCCCTCTTTAGCAAGAGTGCAGACCCTAGTGCTCTGATAATCCTTTTCACCATCTTCTAACATTTAAAATCCCTATAGTGAGGGTCTCTGCTCTGGGTAGGACACACTCTACTCACTCTCATGAGACTTTTACTATGCACCCCTTTAGCCAGGTACCCTTCCCTCAGAGTTACAGTCACAAACAACCAGTTATTCCAGTCTTTAGGAAAAAATGTATTACTAAACACTGGTTGTCCACATATAGCAGTAATATTCAGGTATTTACACAATTTTTACACAGTCAAACAATAGTAGAAATGCAGGATTACAAAAAAATATTTTTGCTCTTGTGCAGATAAATGCTTCTGACTTCCTTACCAGTTATAAAGTCGTTTTACCTTCTGTCCACAACACATTTCAGACTCTCTCTTTTGGAACCATCTCACAGAAACCTCATTGAAAAAAGAGCAAGTAAAGCTGAGCTGGGGCATGTATGTTCTCTCTCTCTCTCTCTCTCTCTCTCTCTCTCTCTTTCTCTCTCTCTCTTCTCACTCTCTCTTTCTCAATCTCTCTCTTTCTAGTGCCTTTGTTGAGCGAGGCTGTGACATCACTTCCCTTCACCCAAATTCATCCAATTGGCTGAAGCCAATTCAGACCTGGAATTTGGGTGATGCCTACCTTGTGCTATTATCTGTCACCCGTGATCTCAGGAACCACCTTCCTTTGAAGATTATGTAGCATCTAAAAGACTGTGGCTGGGCTCAGTTGAGACAGAGTGTCTCTGAGCCTTTGTTCACTGATGGCCCCACCCCTCTTTCAGGAGGCCTCCATAATGAAGGCTCTGCTGGGACAAGTTTGTCCAGTGGTGCAAAGGGCTGAGACATGGGGTGCCTCACCTGCCACCACCCTACCGACCCGGGTTCAGTGACAGGGGTTGCCCTGGGTGGGAGAGAACTGAGTGCCCACAGACTGCACTCCTGTACAGGAAGTGGGGACCTGCTGCGCTGCTCCTACACTGCCACCACGTGCTGACATGGTGGTAGGGCAGCAGGAATGCCACAACATGCGAGGAATGGCCAGTGGCCAGCATGTCATACATGTATGCCACAATACACACATACCATTGCATGAGAATGCTGCCTGGCTGAGGGAAGAAAATTAAAAAATTGCTGGCTAAGCCTTAGGAAGCCCTGCTCACCTGCTCTGGCCTGCACCATCACCCCTCAACCCTGCCAACACCTGGAAAGTGCAGTGAGGAGGGGGAAAATAGCTCTCCCCTTCCTCGCCCTGTCACGGTGGGAAAGTGGTGGGAGACTTAGGCCGGTAAGTAGTGGGGGAAGATGGTTGCCAGTCAGAGAAGTGAGCTAGGACTGAGAGCTCTGCCAGCACCCCAAGGGAAAAAAAAGCTGTATTAAAAAAAAGTGGCCAGTTTTTGTCACAGTTAAGTAATACATCCTGGCCCTGACGCTTCTACTGAAAGTGAACTACCAGTTGACAAAATAATTCAGACTGCCAGTGAAAATGTTGTTTGGTCATTAGACATACCAAGAGCCTAACAAGTTGCAGGACTGTAAGCAGCATAGGTAGTCAAGAGTAGATCACGCCAGAGCAGCCTGTTAGTGTTCTTTGACCAGGTTATATAGGCAATAGATAGGGGGCAAGTGGTAAATGTGCTCTATTTTGACTTAAGTAAGGCATTCGGTTCGGTACCACACCGGATGTTGCTGAAGAACCTAGGGGATCTGGGAGTGGGAGATGGTCTCTTATGGTAGAGTTGAAACTTTTAAGGGAGTCAAAAGCAGAGGGTGATATTAAAACAATTAAGCCAGAGGACAGGGAAGTCAGAAACAGGGTGCCACAGGAGCCGGTCCTGGAACCTGTCCTGTTCAATATGTTCTTTAGCATCATAGGGGACGGTGTCCAGGGCAGGATGTGTCTCTTTGTGAACAACACAAAATTATGTGTCAGGGTACACAGAGAGGATGGGGTGAGGGAACTGGAAACAGATTTGGTGAAGCATGAGAGGTAGTCCAAAATTTGGCAATTGCAGTTCAATGCCAAAAGTGCAAAGTGATGCACATTGGAAGAAGCAACCCAGGCACAGAGTACTAGACGGGGGAGGTTTGGTTAGCCACGACAACAGAGGAAAGGGACCTGGAGGTCATCATCATCAGCACTACCCTTAAATCTTCAGGTCAGTGCAACAAAGTGTACAGCAAAGCAACAAGAATGCTGAGATGCACTGGGAGAAGGTTTGTTAGTAGACAGAGGGAGGTGATATTGCCCCCGTATAGGTCCCTGTTGAGGCCTCACCTGGAGTACTGTGCTCAGTTCTGGAACCTGCACCTGAGAAAGAGCAAGGATAAGCTGTAGACAGTGCAACACACGGCCACCAGGATGATCCAAGACTTACAAGGTAGTTCATGTGAGGAACAGCTGGCAGATTTAAACGTGCACATGCTGGAAGCCAGTAGGGAGAAGGGTGACATGTTAGAAACATGAAAGTTCTTGAGGGGGATAAACAAAGTGAGCAGTAAGGACCTGTTCACCAGGAGTGGCAACACAATGATGAGAAGGCATGAGTGGAGAGGAATGTAAGGAAGTTCTTCACTGAGAGGATGGTAGAGCCATGGAACAGGTTACCTGCGGGAGGCAGGGTCTATTAATTGGTTCTACTGTGGGAGAGACACATATAGGGGATGGTACTGCTGAAAGGTGGGGTAAGGAGGATGAAGAAAATAGAAGGGATGACTGAGAGGAAGGAGGGGGAGACATTAAGTTAAAAAAACTCTGCAGCGATAGATCAAGAGGATAGGGTAGGAAAACTGAGCAGACTGGATGTTCCTTTCTATGTTTTTATGTTCCCACCACCATCTCCATGAATAAATGCTTTCTGATCTCCATCTTAAATCCCCCCACTGGCTTCATTGAGTTTCCTTTGATGCATGTTCCTACTCAGCATAAACAGCTCTGTGATCTATATTATTGATCCAGTGTGAGTATTTTGTGTCTCAGTCATGTCCAACCTGTTGCCTTTAGCGTATTTATGTTCACATCCTCCAACCTCCCCATCTAAGTTCTTTCCTCCTCACTTTAGATAATTTTGGTTAGCCTCCTTTGCACTGCTTCCCCACTGTCGCTGTCTTTCTTCATCTGCAGACTCCAGAATTGCACACATCACTCCAAGGGAGGGTGCATCAGGGACCTGTACAACAACAGAATCACATCACCCGTCTTACTTTCTGATCCCCTTCGTATACAACCCAGCATCGAGTTCACTCTCTCCACTGCCTTGCTGCACTGGGCTTTAGCCTTCAGATTGTCTGATATTATTACCCCCAGCTCCGTCTCTTCGGTCATACTTTCCACTGAAACACCCCCATTCTGTATTCCATTTTTGGATTTTTCAACTCTATGCAAATTACCTTGCATTTTTGGTGTTGAATTTTAACTACCACAACCTTGTCCATTTCTCCTGTCTCTCTACATCTTCCTTTATACTTCTTACTCTTCCTCATTATCCACTCTTCTGTAAATATTTATATCATCTGAGAATAGGCAGATATTTCACCAGATCCCCATTCAAATATCAGAGATAAAAATGTTTGAAGATTATTCCCAGGCAGATCTCTAGCACCCCAGTGGTGAACCACTGACCTTGGAGTATTCCCCATTCAGTACAGCTCTGTGAGTTTCTGTCACTAAGCCAGTTTCTTACCCACTGCATGATTTTATCTCCTCCCCCTCATGTCTTCCAGCTGCTTAACCAGTCGACCATGTGAGGCAGATTTGAAGACTTTGCTGAAATCAAGGTACAGTACATCAGCCGCCTGCCCCTAGTCCACCACACTCATCACCCAATCAAAAGAGTTGATCAGGTTTTCCTGACATATCCTCTCTCCTGTGAATCTGTGCTGTGTGTTATCCTGATGTCCGTTTGCCCCAAGAAAACCCACTATATTCTTTCCATCGATATAGTTCCTAGTAATTTTCCCACTTTTGACGTCAGACTGACAGCCCAGTAGTTCCCTGGTTAGTTCCTCCTCCCACTCTTGTGCAGGGGTTTCACAGTTGCTATTCGTCAGTGCCTATGTATCTCCGACATCTCTGATGAGCTGTTGAACAGCTCAGCTGCCAGCAGTGCAGCCAGGACCAGTCATGTCTCCCCCCCAGTGCATGCAGCCCATCTGGATCCATAGACTTGTCCACCTTCAGTGCATTTAGTGCCTCTGAGAACAGTTCTCATCAACATCTCCCCCAACTTCTCTTCTTGTCTTAATAGCACAGTCTGGTAACAGCCCCTTAACCTCTGCTGTAAATACTGTATTAATAGAAATGGGTTACTGTGAAAGTTATGGAAAACACTCCCACACAAAACAAATTAATTATGCAAACATGGAAGCCTGTTAACCATGCATGTATTTCTGTGGTTTGTTTTACACTGTGTCTCCCCTTACATGACAATAAAATGGCCCAAACTGATTTCTGGAGTAGCTCTACTGCTAGCAGCTGTTAGAAAGGTCGGTGAAATTTATTTTTATACAGACAATGATATCATGGATGAAAAGTCCTGTTTACAGAAATCATCCCGTGTAACATCAGTACAAATTATTTTGTTACAAGAATTACAATTCCACACATAATATAAGGAATAATGTATGGGTGACCATACACAATGAGTCTGTTTCCATCGAGGGGTTGAGTTAACAATGTCTGAACCTCAAGAGTGAAACTCTAGAGGTCCATGCTGTTATCTCAACCCTGAGATGGAAACACAACGTGAGCTGTTTATGGTTGCCCATATTTCATTTTTTATAGTATATGGTTTTAGTAAAAAATAAAGCAGACAGGTTGTGAAGTTGTACCATGGCTTCTATATGAAGCAGTGAAAGTAGCGAAAATAAATACTATTTAGATACCGAAAAGTTGTGGAAAATATATGCTGAAAAGGAATATCATTTGTTTCATTAGCTGTTTCTAAAGCAAAGGTATGCTGGAGAGTGAGCAAGCTGGGTGAGAGGGAGAGAGCCAGACTGATAGCGTGATCTTGCGGCAAGTGTGAATGGCACTGAGTGCTACAAGCGGGTAAGCAAGCAAGGGTTTGTTTGTTTTTCATAAAACTAAAGATACCCTTACTTACCAACAAAAAAGGTGTTCCTTTTTTTTATTACCTCTGGATTACTGTTGGGAGAGGGCCAATGACATACGGGGGGAGTGAGTGCAGTGATGGCTGAATCGTGGTCAGAGACAGTCCATGATGTAAACATTACTCAGTGACTGAGGCATTGAAAGAAAATAAAAGCAGGTAAGTGGTGGTCAGCACAAGTGGGGCACAGGTACTATGACTGTAGAACATGCACAACTTTTAAAATGTGAACAACAATGTTTAGAACGTGCACAACAAAGAGAATACTGGTTGGGCAACCATGCACAACCAGCCTGTGCTGCCACAGAGGGGTTCTGATTACATCAGCCCTCGAGACTTTCTTTTTATTGATCCCCTACCAGTCTGAGTCTTGCATGATTGGAACCAAGTGAGTAACATGTTGCTTTAGTGAAAAGGTTTCTCCTCACCCCATCCAGGTATTGCATTAAGGGGATGAGATCTTGTAAAAAAGAACTATTATTCTCAGCCTCGCACACAGAGGCCGTAACGTGGAATTATCAAAACAAGCCTCTGGATTCCATTTGAAACTCCGTCTGTAGATGTGAAAATATGTTTTTCATTCTACCGTCTTGAAAGATTTGCTTAAAATGTACCAATCCCCTGCTTTTCATTTCTTACACCCTGTGTCAAGTTTTGGAGGTGGGCGATCTGGGTATGCGGAGTCACCGACCCATCCACCTGAGTGCGTTTTGATGAGACTACAGGTTTCTAAGTGATTGTTTGAATTTGGGAATGGACTGATCTGGCACCTGTTTCCATTGAATCTGAGCTGAGAAGATAGCAATGGCATCAGCTTCTTTTATGGTGCATTTCTCCATTGCCAGACAGCCTGTGTCAGGGTTTCCTGACCAGTAATCCCAGGAAGCCCAAATCTCCATGTAATTTAGGTGTTGGTGTCCTCAGCAACTCCCCCAAATCTGAGGTCTGTGGTTCCTCCAAATAAAGCAGAGGATGGCTCTATTCAACATTTTCCATTCCCATGCTGGGATGGAGAGAGGCAGGGTCCTAAAAATAAATAGCAGCCTTTGGAGTTTATTCTTCTTAACAGATTCTCTTTTCTTACTCAGTGAACGGGGAATCTGATCCCATCTGTTTATGTCTGTCATAATTTCTTTAAATAGGGATCAATAATTAACTTTTTATAGCTTATTGAGTTCTGCTGGAATCTATATGTTTATAACCCCTAGGTGGCGCTATCCCAAGGGTTACTACCCCTGCCTGCTTGGCTAGTTGCAGGTCAAGGGGCCTGGGTACTGAAATGGGTGCCTCCAACCAAAGATCAGGGTTGTTAGTGGCAAAGCTAACCTGGGTACAGCCCTCCGGGACACTGTGACCCCCTCTTTTCCTTCTAGTGGCCTGAACAATGTACAGTAACCCCTGTTCACCATACAATTCCCCACACTGTTTGCACTCACCACCAGGGCTGTTTCCACCAGTTCAACCCTGGAGACCCCCTGTAACAGAAGGTTAGGCACAGCAAACAACAACAGTACAGTACTTTTGGTACACACTGGAGCCAGAGTCAGAGTAAATGCAAAAAGAGTTAGATCTGATTTATTCAAGGGGCTTGAACAAGGGAGGGGGTATAATCAGGTTGATTGGCTTAATGGCTAGATCAATCAGACAGTCATGTATGCACTTCAGAGTCCCTACACAGTCACACACTCTGGGTACCCAGGTGGAAATAAGATGGGTTAGCCTAGAACGTTGCCCGGGGTAGGCCGGTGTTGCAGCTGGTTGGGGCCCTGTGATGGAAGAAAGAAACATGCACAACACACACTATTTGTAATCCAGAGCTGGAGGGCTTAGTTCGTAAAGGAAAAGACAACAAGGCAATCAGATGTCAACACTTTAGATTTAGCTGATGTTGCAGGGAGCTACCCTGGTGTTTACTCATGATACCCCATACAGGACACAGGTGGGACAAAATTGAGACTGCAGGTTGATGAGCTGGAGTGCCAGGAGAAGCAGGGCCCACATGAATCACCAGGCGCAGTTCCTGTTAAAAGCGTTGAGTAGGGGGCTGATCCCCAGGTAGATCTCTCATCGATGGCCTGAGTAATCTAGCTGGGCCAGTGTGACAAGGCCCAGGCTGAGGAACAGTTCGGATGTGAGTCCGAGATCACTGGATGCAGCTTCCAGTAAGCAGGGCACAGTTCAGTGCACAGTGGTGAACCAAATCGCAGCCCACTAGTAGCACACAGCACATTTATAGTAAAGAAATCACCACTATACCAGGCGGATGACAGCCCGGTCGCAATCACAAGGTCTCTGTGCAAAACCAGGAATTCAGCGGTATCTGAAGGTCCTACAGGCCAATCGCATTAAGCAAATCTTTGGTCTTCTTCAGGTTTCAAGCCTGGTCACAAGTCCAGTGGCTTAATTCTCTCTCTCTCTCTCTCTCTCTCTCTCTCACACTTCAGAGGCAATCCAAATCTTTAAACGGGCTCCCTAACAAGGGGCAGAAGGCAGGCAGGCCAGAAACTCGGCCCTCTCACAGTTTTCCCACATGAATTACTCAGGAGCTGCTGCCTGAATCTCTCGAGCTGTTCACTGTTCCACTCCCTCCCTCAGACTGACTGTAGCTGCAAGCAGCCTGGGACTTTCCCCAGGATCCAAAAGGTTTGGGTGGCTGATCTGTCTGTCGGTCAGTTCAAGGGCTCCCCTCCAGGTCCATTTGGGCACCAAAGCCCATAACTACAATTCCCACAGAGTTTTGCTCTCACAAGACCCCTGGGGACAGGCTCCATTTTAGGGTCCTCAAAGGTACTGATTGGTACATTCTGGCAGCCCAGGATCAAGATGGTGGTGAAAAACAGAACTGTCCATGCTGCAAAGAAGGCAGGTTAGACAAACTACAATATCATTGCTACTCTAATAGAAAAACGGCAAATAAGTACAGCTTCTAACAGAACTCCCTCAGTGCAAATAGCGATGGCAGAACTGAGCGATTATCTGGAAGCTTGGGTCTGACTCAAGCATAGAAACACTCATCCCCCTCCTAGGTTCAATAAGCACCATGTCATTGGCAGCTCTTAAAGAGGCAAAACACAGAGGCATTAGGGCACTCTCACACAAACGGTTTTAAACCGCTAAGACACAGGACACCAGCCTGACAGTGGGCATTTAGGCACACCTAAGGAAGACTTTTTGGGAACCCCCATTTGTAGATGGGTTACATCTTCAAATACCTAAACTTAGTTATAACCCAACAATAAGGAATGTTGTTCCTGAGAATACTGTGCATTTGCCCATTAAGCCGCTGTGTTTCTGTTTTTGATTCATTTACCTTGAATCCAGATGCCTTGCCATATTCATCCAAAATTCCTTTCAAAGTGGGGAAAGTATGTTTTGCCTAGGAAATGAGGACCACAATTAGTTTTGTGAAGAGATTTTACCAAGAATCCCCACTGCAGCCATTCAAAGGCTATTTCTGCATCAATAATTATGGCTATTTGGGTTTCCCTGGAAGTCTTTGCCACTTGAATGAGAGTAAGACTCTTCTCAAATTATCTGTAATGTGTCTATCTGGTGTGAAACCAGTTTGATCACAGTAGGTAAGTTAAGTTGATTCACCCTGGTAGCCATCATCTTGGCAGAAAATGTTCCTGTCCACATTAAGTATGGCGATTGGCCTATATGAGTCACAAGTCTCAGGGTCCTTACCGGTTGTGTGGGTTTGTCTCCATGAATCTGGAATGCCCCCTCCCCTTCTCCCACATTAAAGGCCTTTTTTATCTCCGGGATCAATTCCTCACTAAAGGTTTTATAAAAATCTGTATCATACCCGTCCAAGCCCAGGGCTTTAACACATTTCAGATGATTAATTGCTGTCATTTCTTCTGTTGAAACTGGAAGTTCCAGGGTCTGTTGTTCCTCTTCTGATAACTTAGGCAGTTCCATTCTAGCCAAGAATATCTCCCCTCCTTTCCCCTTCTGGCCTTTCTTCCCAAAGCTACTTTCTTTAGCTGACTATTCGTTACTTGCCCAGCGACCATTAGGCTCACCAGTGGCCTTGAGGAAGCACTTTGCACAAAATTGCCGGGCAGTTTTTCATCACCGAACTGTTCTCGATTTTTTTATGGCTGTAAGTTTGCTGTGCTTGCGCTTTATTTATCTTTTCAATAAATGTTTCTATATCACAGTGATAGCTGGTGTGGTCTTTTTTTGTTAATAAATTGTTTATGCTCCTCAAGTTGGCCGGCCCCCATCAGGTCAACTCCCCAGCCACATCACCCACCTTCCCCAGCTGGTTACCCCATCCTTCTTCAATCGTGGATTGTCAGCAAAGATGTGGTCTTTGGGGATCATTTTCATGGCCCTCCTCTGCACCGCCTCGTTTCTGTCTATGTTCTTTTTAAGGTGCACCCCCATGTGTTCCAGCTTCCTTACCAGTCTTCTGTGTGGAACAGAGTCGAAGGCTTTGCTAAAGTCCAGATAGATGACATCTACTGCCACTCCCCAGACTACTATCCTTGTAACCCAGTCAAAGAAACTGACCGGGTTAGTTTGTCAAGACCTACCTGCCATGAACCCATACTGTTTTGGGTCTTGCTGCCCACTGGATTCCATATACATTATGATTCTCTGTTTGCGTAGCATCTCCATCAACTTCCCTACCACCAACGTGAGGCTTACTGGATGGTAATTGTCTGCCTCCTCCCTGCTTTGTGGAGCAGGACCACTGCTGCCCTTTTCCAGTCCTCTGGTATGGACCCACTCTCTAGTGAGTTGGTGAATAGTTCTGCTACGGGTGCTGCTATTTCACTCCCCAGCTCCCTGAGAGCTCTACAGTGAATCCCATCCAGTCCCATGGCCTTGCCCACCTTTAGTTTATTTTAAGCTTTCAAGACTTGAGCCACTGTGAAGGGGCTTGTGTCAACTCCCAGTCCCAGGATGCTGCTGCTATGCAGGCTTGGCACATCCCCTGCCCTCTCTTTGGTGAACACAGAACAGAAGTACTGGTTTAAGACTTCTGCTTTCTCGCAATCTTTTTCTACCAGTTTCCCTCCAGTATCTGCTAATCTAACTATTCCCCCTTGGTTTTCCACTTTTCCCTTATGTACCTAAAGAAGGCTTTATCTCCCTCCTTTATCCCCTGCACAATCATCAGTTCAGTCAGGGCTTTAGCCTTCCTTATTGCCTTACCAGCTTCTCTCTGTGCTACCTTATACTTTAGGTTTCCTTATCCTCCTCTTTCATTGACACCCTAAACTTTGTGTACACCTTTTTCTCCTGTACTACTGCAGCCACCTCCCTGGAGAACCAGAGGGGTTTCATTTTCTTATTTGCCTTGCTCACCATTCAGATGCACTGTTCAGTTACCTCTGTGATAGCTCCTTTGAGACACTCCCACATTTCATCTACTCCTTTCTCTTCCCTGTATCTAAGACTCTCTGCCAGGCTATCTCTCATCTTCTGAAAGTCTGCTTTTCTAAAATCTAAACCCTGATCTTGGAATTACTAATGTCTTCACTAGTGTTCACTTTAAATCCCACCATGCGGTAGTCACTATTTCCTAAGTCGCTGTTTACTCCTTTGCCCTGTCGCTGTTGGTTAAAACCAAGTCCAGGACAGTTTCCCCTCTGGTAGGAGTTTCCACAAGCTCCCTAAGCCCTGCACCCTGCAGGGCCATTACAAAGTCCCTTCCTCTTGATGAAGAAGTTGTACAAGATTTACATAGAAACATAGAAGTTGATGGCAGATAAGGACCGCAAGGTTTATGTCTGGTAAGTTAAAATCCCCTACTATTATTGTCTTACCCCTGTCTGTCATTTTGTGAAATGCTCCATCATTTCCTTGTCCCCAATATACCCTTGCGATGGGGGCCTGTGGATGACTCCTGTCCTAATGGCTGCCCCCGATCCTGTCTTAGCTGTTGCCCATAGTGCTTCTGACTCATCCGGGATCCCCTGAATCTCTGTAGCCTTGATTTCCTCCCAGACATATAGTGCTACCCCACCCCCTTTCCTACCCTTCCTGTCCCTTCTGTACAGATGGTAGCCTGGGATAGTCATGTCCCAACCAATGTTCTCTGTGAACCAGGTTTCCATCTCGGCCACTAAGTCAAGTTCGCCCTCTGCCATGATGGCCATGATCTCTCTCCAGGTTTCTGATGTAACAATAAACAATGATTTTGCATCTACATAGAGTGTCCTAGTACTTTATGTGTGGGGGTGCCCAATGCCCCTCAGCAGCATGTGCCCCCCCACCACATTGTTTGTTTGCCGATGGGGGCCCCAAACCCCATCGGCTTCAGTGCCCATGATGTTCATGTTGCCGACGGGGAGCCCACTTCCGCCTGCATAATCCTCCCAAAACACGAGTGCAGCTGTGCCGAGGTGGCCAATCCCCTTGGCTCTTGCACCCCCCTTTTGTGCTAATGGGGTGCCCAATCTCTGTCTGCTAGAGCTACCCCTAAAAACACTCTGTTGGCAAATTGGGAGCCCACCCCAGCATGTCAAATGGCCCTGTTAAAAAAAAAAAAAGTCCTGCAATGTTTTTTTTTTTAAACCTGTAAAAAAGAAAATGGTCCCTCGCCATCTCCCTGCCCCCTCCCACAACCCACACACACCCTCTGAGCACCCTGGCTCCCCACACCCACCCCTCATCCCATACTTACCTGCGGAGTCCGGCGCAACAATCTGGGTGGACCAGGAACACGTCTGTGCTCTTCAAAGTCGACCACAAACTGAGGAAATGCCGGTATGCTGTAGAATGACATAAATAGGGCTTTTTCAACTTTTTTGCATATCTTAGACATTTTTGGAATTTTGGCACCAAATTTCCAACATGGGGTTATTGTGCCCCCTCTTCATGAATTCAGCCACTGTCATGGCATTAATCGGTCTCCCGAAAGGTGATTTTGTAGTCACTGCGCGGAATCAACTCCGGGACTGATAACAAAATGACAGTGCCAGTATTCATCGTTGGGCTCTCAAAAAGCCTTATGTTGCAAATTTGGTGGAAAAATAAAAAATGACTGTTTTATGAGCGCAGATTGCACAGTTAAGTTACCAGAATTTCAATTTGCAACATTTTCACCCAGATTTTAAACATTGCTATTTCTATGCACCTCCTTATAAACAGTACAGCTGTCATTTTTCACATCCTGGCTGAAATGCGTTTTCGCACTTCCAGCACAGAATAGTGCGGTCACTGTGGGAAATCAGTGTTCAGGACACATTAAGAAAATCACAGTGACACTGTTCATGAGCAGAGGTCCTAAAATGCCTATGTTGAAAATCTTGTGATGAAAGTCCATAAAATGAGTGTGTTACAAGCGTGCATTGCGCAGGTTCCATGCATGCTCATAACTTCACAACTTTACAATATTTTCACTCCAGATTTTCAACATTGCCATTTTTCCACACGTCCTTATGAATAGTGTAGCTGTCATTTTTCACAACCTGGACGAAATGTGTTTTCACACTTCCGGCGCAGAATACCGCGGGCACTGTGGGAAATCAGTGTTCGGGACACATTACAAAAATCACAGTGATGCTGTTCAGGAGCAGATGTCCTAAAATGCCTATGTTGAAAATTTTGTGATGAAACTCCATAAAATGACTGTTATGAGTGTGCATTGTGCAGTTTCCACGCACCCCTGTAACTTCGCAAATTAGTAATATTTTCACTCCACATTTTCAACACTGGCATTTTTTCACACCTCCTGATGAACAGTACAGCTGTCATTTTTCACATCCTGGCTGAAATGTGTTTTCGCATTTCTGGAGCAGAATACCACTGTCGCTTTCGGAAATCAGTGTTTGGGACAGATTAGGTTCGAGCAAGTGAGAGAAGGGGAGTGACCAAGCTCAACTGAGCTCTGTCAGCACTGCTGCGGATTTCTTTGTGGGCAGAAAAAGGCACCAACCCAGGCAGGAGCCCAGTACAAAAGGGCAGCCTGCAGCACCGGGAGAAACAGAATGAGTGAGTGAGGGAGGGAGAGTGAGTGAACTCAACAGAGTTCTGTTGGGACTGCTGCGGATTTCTTTGTGGGCAGAAAAAGGCAGCAATGCAGGCAGGGGCCCAGTACAAAAGGGCAGCCCGCAGCACCAGGATAAACAGAACGAGCGAGTGAGAGAGGGGGAATGAGCGAGCTCAACGGAGCAAAGCAATCAGCATTCGGCATTGACAAATGCTTGTTGATGTGGCTCAGTAATGACTTGTTCCACAGCCATTCTGATTGATTGGTGGCAAATAGACCTACTGTCCAATAGATGTGAATAAGAAAAACAGACTGTTTTTGGCACTGCAATAGCATCACATGCTACAGTCTCTAATAAGAAATAGTTGTGCTGATGGGTTCTGATGGCAGAGCGAATGGCAGATAAGTATGAGTAAGTTAGAGAAACAGAAGCTTTGCCAAAGGACACAACAGTGTATGCACATGTGTGGCTTCTGTCTCATCAAATTGCAAGCTGTTCAGAAATAAGACTTCTATCTCTAAATTACAGACAGTACCCAAATAAGGTTTCAGTTCATTTATATATTCCAATCCAACACTCCCTGTTCTATACCATATGACTCAGAGAAATGGAAAGCGTAGTATACCTATGTTGGTTTAAAGGTACCATTACTGAGTATTTCACAGGGAAAAATTAAGTGAAAAAGGCAAAACTGCACTGCATCAAAGCAGCAAATGGGGTTACATCTTCTAATAATTAAAGTAAAAAGTGAAATAGTTGCGTTTCCACATTTAAAAACTTCATTTACACATAACATTTCCAAATATGAATACATTACCGTAAGATTACAAAGTGCATCAGTTTAACATCCAGCCTACTTACAGGCTATAGACCTTTAAAGATTATCACAAATGTTTTAAAATATATATTTTCTCTGGGTGCCACCAAATGTAACCCACACCACGTACGTTAGTGCAATATCCATAACTTAAGAGTAACATATGCCATAGTACTTTAATTTTATAAAAATTGCCTTATAAAAGTTAATAACACATAAAGCACTGCAAACACATGGCACACAAGCATTTGTCAATGCCGAACATTTGCTTGCTTGTGTTTGCTGGTAACTGTTGGGCATGGATTGCTACCCTCAGAGCCTTCCACACATACCTTGTCACTGACAGAGGCCAGCACAGATGTTGTCGCCCCACAAACCCCACCGGTACAGGCACCATCATCCCCTGGACCCACCTAATATATGGGGTTGTGGTGATGAGTCAGACAGAGCGAGTAGTGTGTGAGGGGAGAGTACTGTTTGTGGCCAGATTGTTTGTGGTTCATAGTAGGTGGGGGGGTGAGAAGAAAGAAACGAGAACAGAGTGAAACTTTCCTCTGAGCTCCTTTCTTTTTCTCCATCACACTGTACCAACCTCTCTCTCCTCTCTCTCTCTCTCTCTCTCTCCTCCCTCGCTCCTTCCCTCCCCTCCTCCCTCTCTCTCTCTCACTCTCTTACTGATTAACACAGCAATGGACATACCTTATCCAAACCTTATCAGTGTCAATGGCTCAGCAGGTAGCACACTCACCTCTGAGGCTGGGAGATCAGAGGGCTGTGGATTCAGTTCCCACATCTGGCACTTGGGTTAATATCCCAGTACTGATACTGTAGTGCAGCATGAGAGGGGTTCTGAGGTGCCGTCTTTTGGATGAGACGTTAAACCGAGGTCCCATCTGCCTGGATTAGTGGTAGTTCAGGCGGATGTTAAAGATCCCATGGCACTTATCGAAAAGAGTAGGGGAAGTTTTTATTGAAAAGAACATAACATCACCAGTTAAACATATTTACACAATAATACAAAAATTGTATACAGAAATACACATGTCAAACAAAAAAAGATTTCCAAAAAGAAGCAAATTTAACAGCAGAACATTTTTGCTTATCTTTGACTTTAACAGAGGATAAACCAGTCTCCACTTGTGACAAAATTATAGAAATAGGAACTAATTGTTGCTGAAAAATAAATTGACATCTGGCTTGCCAAAGATAAAATTGAATAAAGGCGAAAAAAACATTCAAGGTGCTGGGATGATAAGACTGCCATATGCCTGTATAATCCCCTAAGACCAAAGCATTATATGTTATCTGCTGCAGCATCGGAACCCCCCAATGATCAGATGCCTTACACCAAAAATCTTTGAACTGACAATCAATAAGAAAGTGAGATAAACTTTCTTCAATAGAGTTACAAGAAGACCTTAAACAGTATCTTTCAGTTGTCAGTTTGTATTTAAGATTCCCCCGCACCCCCAATTTCCCATGCAAGGATATCCACACAATGTCCCATATAGAAGATGGTATTCTATAGTCAGTTAATTTACATAAAGCAAAGGACATTTTGGTTTGGTACACAGTCTGGAAAAGCAAAGCGGTGCCCTGTACAGTAAAAACAATATAGTTATAAAAAGATTTCCTAGTATGTAAGTAAGGACATTAAATAATAAATTCCACTGCCTACATTTTTTAAGAGAAGGCACTCCAGAGGGCAAATAATTTTGTTTTAACAATTTAGGGGGTACGTCATTCATTTCGAAAGTAAGGACTCCATAGAAAATAAGACCAAGAATGCCAAAGGAACCGTGTGATTCCAAAGGAAACCAAAAGAATTAAACAAAAATGGAATGAAAAAACAATTGGGTTTATCATGGACAATCCACCTTTCTTAACTGGTAAGTAAAGGAAATCCTCGTAACTGGATTTAACGATTCCCCAAATCATCTGAAAAAGACACTGTACAATCGTGTTTCTAATGAAACAGGTGGGGGTATAAATAACTAAGGTATAAAATATGGGAATCAAAATTGCTTAACAATAGAAACCCTTTTCCGCTTTCCCAAATTTCCATTGTTTCCAGACATTCACTTTAGACTCCCCTATTTTGAACTGCTTTTCCCAGTTAAAAGTAGCCATATCACCTAACCCAAACCAAATTCCCAGAATTTTATTAGGTTGTGATGAGAATGGAATACCCCCAGTATCAAAGAAAGTATCTTGTTCAGGATGTAAAGAAAAAATAAAACTTTTTGAAACGTTAAGTTCAGATCCAGAGATTTTTCCCCAAGTCTGAAAACAATGCAAGGCTTTCTGAAGGAAGGCTTATCCTGAACGTAAGTGTAATATCATCTGCATAGGCGGTTATTTTAACCCTTGGCAAGGATATATCAGGGGTCAAACCCATAATCTCGGAATGCCCTGAATATATCAATAATAGGTCTAAAACAAACACACATACAAAAAGAGGGCTCGGGGACAACCCTGCCGAACTCCCCTAACCACGGAACCGCAGGCCCCATGCTTCCATTCACTAAAGGATGTATCACTGCTTCAGAGTATAAAATCAAATCCAGTATACAAAGAGTTTAGGAATTTTGTAGGTTAATAGTATATTAAATAAGTAAGAGTGACACACTTTGTCGAAGGCCTTAACCTGATCCAAAGCAATAATAAACCCGACCCTTTTCCCTATCACTGTTATCAAATAAGTCTCTTAACAAATATAGCTTATATTGTATCTTCCTATGTGGTACTGCACAGGATTGAGCGGATGAATAAGGGACTCAGAAACTGAGGACAATCTATTTGTGAGGATTTTAGCAAAGATCTTATAGTCACTATTAAGGAGACTGATCGGCCTCCAGTTAGTAAGTAAGGAGGAATCCCTTTTTTAAAAAATAAATTTCAATAAGGCCACATTAAATTCTGGAAAACTGGAGCCGGAGGTTAAGCTAAAATTAAACACAAGAGGAAGAAAAATGCACATGTATGAAATGAAGGTTTTATAAAATTCATTTGGAATACCATCCAAACCAGGGGATGTTTTAAGTTTAAGGGATAGGATAACTTTTTCCACTTCTAATGGAGAAATGGGTTTCAATAATTGAGCTTGAAATGTGGTGTCCAGCACTGGAAGATAAGGCAAAAAGGCCTCAGGCAAATTCCCACTAAGCTCGGGTTCTCCCCCAAAGGTATCTGAAACAAATTGCTGTACAACAGACATCGTATCTATTTCGGAGGTTACTATTTTACCTTCGGAAGAGGTTAATTTAGACATTAAAGTCCGGTCAAGGCGTTCCTTACACGCCAAATAGGGACCTGACGTTGGTTGGGCTTGTACCCCAAATCTAAATTCCATGTCCAGTGATATAGCTCTACTGTATTGATATTCAACCATCTTTTTTTTTAATTCTGAGATTTGGGACAACAAAGGGAGTTTGTCACTCGGTGATAGTGACATCAGTTTGTAAAATTGATCCCGATAATGTAGGTATTTAAGATAACGTGAGCTGGCCTTGTGTTTCCCCTTAGAACTTAAAAGGGATTTAATCTCTATTTTAGTATCTCTCCACCAGAAAAAAAGGTTCTCGTAACAACAAAGTGTGGAATGATGAGCAAAATATAGATTTTGTAAATCAGAAATACAATCACTGTCCTCCAAGGAGGACACATTGAGACGCCATCTAGGGCTAGCTGAAAATAGTTTAGGGGGAATATCTGCTAGACTAAAAACCCCAATTAAAAGGTGATGGTCTGAGAACTCAGTTGGTTTAATATATGTAAGGAAGGTTTTAGAAATTTAGAGACAAAAGATAGTCAATACGTGAAGAAAATATGTTCCTGTGATATGAAGAACCACCTGTACTATGTAATGACCTATAAGCGTCAATAGGCCAGCATTTTTAATAATCTGTTTTAAAGCTAAAGAATCACAATATATTTTTCTGGACTTCCCTTTAAATTTAGTATCTATATCACAGTTAAAATCCCCTCCCCAGATAACGTGTCTTTGAGTATATAGAAAGGGCTTAACATCCTCAAATAATTTAATACGTGCAGTTTTAACTTGAGGGGCATAAATGTTTAATAATCTATAATCAAAAGCATGCCAGGAAAAATCTAGGAGCAGGGCATGTCCTGGACAGATGTCGACCAGTTTAGGAACTCTAAAGGCCGTGGAAGTAAAGAGAACCCCAATCCCATCAGCTGCGTCAGGCCCAAAAGTCCAAAAGGAAGGCCCCCATACCCATCTTTTCTGAGTTTGTTTGATTTCAGCCAAGGAGGATAGCCTAGTTTCCTGCAAAAGAATAATGTCTACATTTAAAGTACTAAGAAAGGAAAGGACAGCAAGTCTCTTCTTAAAGTTCTTTATACTGCAGACATTATAGGAGGCTATTTTCAGGGTCGCCATGATGCAGAGATATTACCGTCAAGTTCCAAACTTCTGGGAATGGCTAGTTTTCCTTTTCTTCCCTTTATTCCCTTTTTCTCTTTTAAGTCTGTGGCTTTGCTATCTTCCTCTTCTGAAATCAATTCCGATAGGTGAGAAGTATCAGATTCTAAATCTGAGTCCCTACCTTCCATTTGCAAAGGAGAAAAAAAGTTTTCTACTGGAGTGGGAGTAGTAGAGGAAGCTTTATTGGAAGCTCTCGTAAACCTACGGGGTTTCACTATCTCAAAGGGGGGGGCATGGAAGAAGAGGCCTGTTGAGAGTCAGAGATATCGGGTGGAGAAGATGAAATAGATACATCTGCAACCAAAGGAGTCACCCCAGTCTCTGAGGAGGAAGGCTTGTCCAGCAAGAGGGGTGAAGGATCAGCCTGACTACCTGATGTGTGAAGGGATCCAGGATCAATCACTGTTTTCCCCTGGGCCTTGTTAATTAGGGCATCAGAATCCCAGCCTCCAGCTTTGTTATGAGAGGCCCTATGGTATTGGTGAAAGGCATGGCCTTTATCACCAAAAGATTACACTGAAAGATGTTTAGACATCTGTCTGCTACATGCCCAAACCCTCCACACAGTGGACATTTTAAAGGTCACAGGAGCTACTTAAATGTGTGGGCTCCACATTTATAACAGGCCCAAGGCTGATCACTATAAAACAGACCCCTCTATCTTTCCCTAAAAGAAGCTGTTCGGTAAATGGATAATTTCACCATTTATTTGAGGTAACTTCACTTTAAATTTCCAGCTCCTGTCCAAATACCTTCTAGGTCTAAGATAGCTTCAGGGGATCCCATCACCTCACATTTATTTTGCAACCATTGGTGAATATTACCTACGCTGACACCTTCATTCCTAAACATGATTGTAATGTAACGAAACACTGGTTTAGTAAGGGAGATAGCATAAAATGGAACCCACAAAGGGGTATTTTTCAAAATGGAATATCTATCCCAAAATTTTTCTAAGCCTTTAAAGGATTTAAAACTAATATCATAAGAATCCTCCCCTGAGATGTGAATCAATGCAAAAATATCAACAGGAAGAAAATTCATGGAACCTTTCAAAAGTGAGTTAGCAATATAATATCTATCCGGGTGTGTTTGAAGGCCACCCCTAGAACGTAAATGAACAGCATTTCTTTTAGGTGCCTGTTCTAATTTGTTTTTAAATAAGTCAGACATTATTGCTCTGGGTTTTTGCAAGCCAGCCCGTGCCTCTATCTGAGCCAAATCCTGTACAGGTCCTATACCCCCACCGAACTCGGCCCAGGTATGGCCGAAGGACGGGTTTCAGAGCTCTGATTATCAGTAATAGTTTCCTCCCCAGAATTCTGAATGTCCATACCTGGGCTCATGTTTGTAGAAACGTTGGCATGCATGGTAGAAGACTGAGAACTGTCCGTCCATGTAGGGTCTGGGATCCATGTGCCTGTTTGTGATTTAGTCCATCCAGCATCTTTTAAACCTCCTCCGATGACCAGTCCATAGTAGGGTAGGATGATTTTCTGTTATGCAAGCCAAATTGTTGTTTAGAATCTGTGAGGCCGTAGGTGTAGAGCGAGAGTCCAGCGTTCGTAGTTCCTGGTCCAATGCAGCTTCCATTGTCGGGTGCGCTTCAAAATGAGTCCCTTCCTGTATGTCCTGCGGTGCGGCTGCTGAAAGGGCCCGACCGGAATCAGTCACCTGGCCGTCCAACATCACGATTTCCACAGGTACAGAAAACTCGGTTACAGAAAATACAGTAGGTGCAGCTCCCGATTCAGACCGCGAATCAGTCTGAGGCTTCTCCTGGATATCAAGCACGTCTCCCGATTCTCGAGGTAAGGGTTTTTGCTCCGGTCTCCATTCCCTAGTAGGCTCCACTGAGCCAGACAACACAGCATCTGATTCCATGCTAGACTGAGGGCCTACTGAGCAACCCCTCCGGATTACCCAGCAGCACTCTCTCCACACAGAGTAGGGGAAGTTTATTAAACAAAACACAACATCACCAGATTACATAAATACACAAGACTGTACAAAAATCAAGCACATGAAAACAACAGATTTAAACAAAAAAATTTTTCCATAGAGACAAAAACTTAGTGGCAGAACTTTTCTGCCTGTCCTTAGTTTTAACAGACAATACACCAGCCTCTACTTGAGATATTATCGTGCAAACAGGAACCAATTGTTGTTGAAAAATGAATTGACATCTAGCTTGCCATAAATAAAACTGAATAAAGGAAAAAAAGATATTCAAAGTACTGGGGTGAAAGGACTGCCAAATTCCTGTGTAATCCCCTAAAATTAAAACTTTATATGTTACCTGAGTCAAGATAGGAGCCCCCCAATGACCAGATGCGGCAGACCAAAAACTGTTAGCAAAGGGGCAATCAAGAAAAAAATGTGTAAGACTTTCTTCAACAGAAATACAAGGTCTCAGACAATATCTATCTGTTAAAGGCTTATATTTAAGATTACCACGAACCCCAATTTCCCATGTGTGGATATCCAGACAATGTCCCATATATAGGCGGAAGTCTATAATCAGTTAATTTATTTAAGGCAAAAGACGTCTTGGTTGGAACACATTCTGGAAAAGCAAAAGAGAACCCTGAACTGTAAAACAATATAATTATAGAAAGATTTCCTAGAGTAGAAATGAGATTGGAAAATAATAAATTCCACTGCCTACATTTCTTTAATGTAGATAACCCATAAACAGGAAGATGATTCTGTTTTAGGATTTTGGTGGATACGTAGTCCATTTCTGAAAAAAGGATTCCAAATGAAATGAGACCAGGTTTGCCAAAGCATGTAAGTTTGACTCAAAGAAAACCAAAGGAGTTAAATAAAAAATGGAGTGAAAAAATACAATTGGGTTTATCATGGCCAGTCCCTTTTTAACAGGGAGATAAAGAAAATCTCTGCGTGATTGGTTCAGTCGATTCCCCAGATCATTTGAAAGAACACACTATAAATTCGTGTTTCCAATGAAACTGGTGGTGGGTATAAATAACTGAGGTACAAAAATACAGGAATCAAAAATTTCTTAACAATAGAAACCCTTTTCTTCTTCCCAAATTTCCAATGTTTCCATACATTGACTTTAGTTTCACAAACTTTTAATTTCTGCTCCCAGTTGAAGGTGGCCATGTCACCAAAACCAAACCAAATACCTAAAATTTTACTTGGTTGTGATAAAAAAGGAATACCCCCAGTATCAAAAAGGCAATCTTGTTCTGGATGTAAAGAAAAAATAAAACTCTTAGAAACATTAAGCTCTGATCCCGAAATTTGTCCCCAACTCTGAAAACAGCGTAAGGTCGCCTGAAGGAGGTCTTATCCTGCACATACAGTGTTACATCATCTGCATAAGCTGTAATTTTAACTTCATGGTAAGGAAATATCAGGGCAAGACCTATAATACCGCATGATACTGAATATATCGGATAATGGGGTCTAAAACAAAAGTATACAAAAGAGGCTCAGAGGGCATCCTTGTCGAACCCTCTAACAACTGGGATAGCAGGCCCCATTAGGCCATTCACTAAAGGATGTATTACTGCATCTGAATATAGAATAGAAAGCCAATGTACAAAGGCCCTCGGAATCTTATAAGCTAATAATAAATTAAACAAGTAAGAGTGGCATACTTTATCAAATGCCTTAACCTGGTCCAAAGCTACAATAAAGCCTGACCCTTTGCCCTTGCTGCTATTGTCAAATAAATCCCTTAGTAAATACAAACTGTGCTGAATCTTCCTATGTGGAACTGCACAGGATTGAGCGGGATGAATAAGAGAATCAGATACTAGGGACAGTCTATTTGTGAGGATTTTAGCAAAGATTTTATAATCACTATTAAGAATACTTATAGGCCTCCAATTCGTAAGTAGAGAGGAGTCTCCTTTTTTAAATATAAATTTCAATAAAGAAATATTGAAAGTAGGAAAACTTAAACCCGAGGTCAGTATGAAATTAAATACCATAGGAGAAAAGGCACATGAACGGCAGGAACTCTTATAAAATTCATTGGAATACCATCCAACCAGGGAAGTTTTAAGTTTAAGTGACCTTATAACTTTCTCGACTTCAAAGGAAGAAATGGGCTGTAATAAATGGGTTTGATGGGTAACTTCCATAGCTGGAAGATAGGCTAAAAATTCCTCTGGTAGATTTTCACTATTGCCAGGGTCTCCCCCAAAGGAGTCCGAAACAAAGGTGTGTACAACAGACATCATATCCATTTCAGAAGTGACTATCGTACCATTAGAGGATAATAGTTTTGACATCAAAGTCCTATCAAGGCGTTCTTTACAGGCACAATAAGGGTTCGGAAGCAGGCTGCGCCTGAACTCCAAATCTAAACTCCATATCAAGGGATTTAGCCCTATCATATTGGAATCTAGACATCTGTTTCTTGAGTTCTGAAATCTGGGATAAAAAAGGAAGTCTATCACCAGAAGGCAACGACATCAGTTTATAAAATTGATCACGATATTGTAGGTAAGTAAGATACCTAGAGTTGGCCTTAAATTTCCCTTTAGAAACTAGAAGGGATTTAATCTCAGATTTAGTATCAGACCACCATAAAAATAGATTGTCATATAAACAGAGGGTAGAGTAACGTTCAGCAAATAAATCCTGTAAATCAGAAATAAAATCTCCTTCTTCCAGGACAGACACATTTAAACGCCATCTAGGGCCTGCAGATGGTATTTTAGGTGGAATACCCGCTAAACTTAAAACCCCTATCAAAAGGTGATGGTCCGAAAACTCCGTTGGTTTTATGTGGGCAAGATGAGGTTCCAAGAATTTGGATACAAAAATAATCAATATGGGAAGAGAATACATTTCTATAGTACGATGAACCCCTGTAGCATGTAATGTCCTGTAAACATCCAACAAACCAGCAGTTTTAATAATTTGTCGTAGCCAGGAATCGCAATACATTTTCTGCTTAGAATCTCCTTAAATTTAGCATCGATGTCGCAGTTAAAGTCACCCCCCCAAATGACATGTCTTTTAGTATAAAGAAAAGGTTTGACATCCTCAAATAATTTAATCCGGGCAGATTTTGTTTGAGGGGCATAAATATTTATAATTCGAAAATCAAAATCACGCCAAGAGCAGTCTAAAAGCAAAGCACGTCCAGGACAGAGGTCAACCAATTTAGAGACCCTGAAAAAAGTGGAGGTAAAAAGAATGCCAATCCCATCTGCTGTGTCAGGGCCGAAAGTCCAAAAGGAAGGTCCCCATACCCACCTTTTCTGTGCTTGCTTAATTTCAGCAAGAGAGGATAGTCTAGTCTCCTACAAGAGAATAATATCCACCTGTAAAGTATTAAAAAACGAAAAGACTGCAAGTCTTTTCTTGAAATTTTTAATACTACACACATTATAGGAGGCTATTCTGAGTGTTGCCATGAGGAGAGAGCTTTTAAGATTAAGACCCAAACTTCTGAGAATGGCTTGCTTTCCTTTTTCCTTTTTCCCTTTTTCTTTAGCCAGTTCCGTTGGTTTACTGTCATCCTCTTCTGAAATTAAATCGAAATGTGAGAGGTATCCGATTCTAAATCAGAATCCCCATCCCCTTGTAAGGGAGAAAAAAAATTATCCACTGGAATGGAGTTAGTAGATGAAGACTTACTGGAGGCTCTAGTAAACCTTCGGGGCTTCACTGTCTCAAAGGGTGGGGGCATGGAGGAAGATGCTAATTGGGAATCTGAGATATCAAGAGGAACAGGTGGAACTAATGGAATAGGGGTCTCTGTATTCGAGGGAGCCACCTTAGTATCAGTCAAAGGAGGCTTATCCACGGATTTAGGTAGAGAATCACCCTGTCTTTCAGACGTATGCAAAGGTCTAGTGCTATCAACTTTTTTCACCTGAGCCTTGTGGACCAAGGTGTCAGAGTCCCAACCTCCTGATTTATTTTGGGAGGTCCATGGGCATTGGTGAAAGGCATGGCCTTTCTCTCCACAAAGATTGCATTGAAAGATGTTCTGGCATCTCTCAGCCACATGCCCAAACCCTCCACATAAAGGGCATTTCAAAGGTCACAGGAGCTACTCAGGTGTGTACGAGCACCACATTTATAACAGGCTCGAGGTTGACCGCTATAAAAGCAGACTCCTCTGTCTCACTCTAAAAAAAGCTATTAGGCAAATGAACAATTTCACCATCCGCTTTGAGTTAACTTCACCTTGAACTTCCAACTCCTGTCCAAATACCTTCTAAGTCCAGGATAGCCTCAGGGGACCCAGAACCTCACACCTGTTCTTTAACCATAAATAAATGTTACTGACGCTTACCCCTTCATTTCGAAACATAACTGTGACATATCTAATCACAGGCTTTGTAAGGGGAGAGTATAAAAGGAACCCACAGAGGGAACTTTTCAAGGAGGAATATTTATCCCAGAATTTTTCTAAACCTTTAAATGTTTTGAAGCTTACATCATAAGAGTCTTCACCGAGATATGAATTAGAGCAAAAATATCTGCAGGAAGAAAATTCATTGAGCCTTCAACAAAGTATTGGCAACATAATATCTATCGGGTGAGTTTGTAACCACCCCTATAACGTAAACGTACAGCATTTCTCCTGGGTGCTTGTTCTAGCGTGTTCTTAAACAAATCTGACATTGTAGCCTTAGGCTGCTGTGGACTAGACTGTACCTTTACAGAATTTGGGGGAAAATTATCATGTGCAGCAGGTATAACAGTATCAGAACCCCCCAAAGAACTTGGCCTAGAAAAGGCCAAAGAACGTACATTAGAACTCTGCACACATTCAACAAAATCCCCCCCCCTTCTCCTGCAAGTCCATACCTGAGCTCAGGATTGTAGAATCGTTGGCATGCATAGAAGGCAACTGTAAGCTGTCTTTCCATGCAGGGTCTGGTATCCAGGTGCCAGACAACGACTTAGTCCAGCCAGCGTCCCTGCAAAACATCCTCTGATGACCAGTCCATGGTGGGGTAGGAGAGTTTACGTGAGGCAACCCAAATTGCCGCTTGATAGTTTGAGAAACGGTAAGTTCAACAGGGGAATTCATCACACTCGCTTCCCATCTGCGCACAAACCAGTCAGTGGTTGCACTCGATTATCGCTCTCCGTATGTCCTTGTGGTGCACTCGTAGGGAAAAGTCCCACCCGGATCCTGCGACTGTAAAGAAGTACCTTCTGGGACTGTAGAAGACGGTTTAGAGAACGAAACAACATCCATGCACTTTTCCAGGTCAGTGTCTCCCAATTCAGACCGCGACTCAGTCTGAGGCTGCTCCGGTGAACAGTGTACACTCTGGTACTCGAAGTTTCAGCATCGGGCTCCAACGAGCCTGATAATGCGACCTCCTTCTCCATCGGTAGTGAGAGAGCACTGAGCAACCTCTCCAGGTTACCCAGCAGCACCTCTCTCGCCAGCAAGCGCTTAACAGAGTAGGGAATTTCCTGGTGTCCTGGCCAAATTTCCCTCATTCACTAAAAAAAATACCACTAACAGCTTAATCTGGTTCAAGGTCAGTTGGCATTCATCTGTATCCCCTTCCCCCGGGTCGTGCCTGAAAATAGGCAGGATTTGTCTAGTGCACTTACCCGGTCAACAAAAACTAAATAAATAAACAAAACAGCCAGTCTGCACACCACCCAAGTGAACCAGGGAAGCACCCACACTGCAGCATGACCAGTCCCCCACCCAGTGCTAGAAATAATGGGCAAACTGGTACATTTCCTTTGAAAATGTGTGTCTCTTAGTTCACATTACCTGTACCCCTATTGCATTTCAACATTGTGATATGTTTAAAATAAAAAAGCATTAAAAAGCCGTTCTGAAGGAGATGGATCAGATGAAACTACAGGGCAGCTTCAGTTTGATGTGGTTTAATAAAGATTTGTTTCTCAGAGTGTGTGTGTCTGTTTTTACTGGGTTTTTTTGTACAGTTTACTCAGGATAGCCCAGTTGAGATGCAACATGTTATTTTCAGTGGGGTCCTTATTGTACTCATTTCTGCCTCTTGATTGTGTGGAACACTAGGAGTTTAAGAGACTTAACTCACACCATGATTATTCTGCAAGCCAACAGTGACACCATTTATTACACTGTTTATCAGCATCACCAGTCTCTTGCAGAAAATATTTGGTTTTCAGTAAGAGACTGGCAGTGGCACTAAACAGTGTTGTCACCAGAACAGAGTGGGCAGTAATCCCCACCACCTGACCAACACGCAAAGTTCACCCACTCCACCTCACTCCACCAGCACAGCCTGTCCTGCACGCAAGCAAACCTGGCCATTTAACCTAAAACACACTGCCAGATCCCCAAAATGAACACAGCTATCTCCTCAATCCTGTGGTTAGAAAGACAGACCCTGCAGCAGTGCAGGCATCCCATGTAGAAACGCAGCTGCATTGCTATCACATTGAGATAGGAAACCTCACACCCAAAATAGATAGCCTTACTTACTTGCTTTGGTTTAAATAGAGGGTCCTCCTTGACAGCGGGTTATGCATGGGTCCAGGCAGCGGGTATAGAGGGCGTGTTCAGCAGGTCCGGCCAGCAAACAAGCAAACAAAGCAGAAAAAAAAAACAGGCAGCAGAATCTTTAAAGCAATGTGATCATGGAACGCCTGCAGCAACACGACCATTTTTTATACCACAACCAAACAAACACAGCTGACTTCCCCAGTACAGAATGTGACCAGTCCAACCAGCATACCTTCATGTCCTTTCTCCCTCCTCAAAACAGCCAGCTCCCCCCCCATTCCTGGTACCAACACAGATGGTCCCTGCACCGACATGGCCAGTACACCCCACCACAGCAAAGTGAACACAGACAACTCTCCCACCATGACAACATAACCAGCACCACCACCCCAAACTCACACCATGTGGAGAATAAAAAAAATAGCCTTTCTTTTTTGCTCAGGATGGAAGATCCTCTGAGGCAGTGTTCTTAATGAATCAAGTCAAGCGAGTCCAGGTGCCTTAACCCTAAGATTGAATTGTGCCCACAGCTAGTCCCTCCCTCCCTCCCAACCCACAAATTGCATTGAAATATACCATAAAACAAACCATATCAATATAATACAATTAAATGGAGTCCTACACTTTTTTGTTAGGGTTCTCGGAAAAGCAGCTGTATTTCCATCTGATAGTTGCTGTGGCACTCAAAACCTCAACTGACACATAGAAACAGGCCTAACAAGTAGTGAGGCCCAGGTCAGTACACATCACTACCTCCACGGTATCAGACCTCAACTCATGCCTGTCTCCCCACACCAACAACACCACCAAGGCCATCTCACTGATCCCATACCAAGATTCCACATTTCACATCACACTATACATCTACATTGCAGCTGTCTCACCCTCTCCCCTGCCCCGACTTTCAGCTCTCTCAGCCTTCACCCTTTGCAGCTCCCTGCCCCCAACAGATCTCAGCACACATCATTACCCTGCATATTTCTGCTGCCGCCCCCCACCCCCACAGTGCATCATTGTACTGTATCTCTGTGGGACAGAAGAATTTGAGGGGTAAGACATAGTACCTCAGTGACCTGTGGGGAGGGAAATGAGCCTACAAATTTGCGCATTATCTCCACTCACACCCTGCAGCAGTCGGGTACCAACTGAAATGCACTTGAAAAAGCTCTCAGACCTGCTTGTCTCATTTTATTTTTCAAACTATTGACCTGGGGGAGCCCAACTGACATACAACATCACATTTTTTAGCAGCTTCATCATTTTTACTAATGTAAACTGCTGAGGTGGGAAGAAATGTTTTGAGTTTATGACTTGCTCAGGGGTCACACAGTGCCTGTGTGGTACAGGTGGGATTTGAAACTGGGTCTCTTGATTTCTAAAGACTTGCTATAATCCAAAGTCTAAACAGGCCCATTTTCCACACCCAGCTGCTCCCACACACCTGTTAAACCCCAGCCTCAGTGTCACAATGCAGGTTACATCAGAACCATGCTGGACAGAGGGACTGGGTGTCCTCACCCTGTCTCACTTCCCTCACCCCTGGACCATCTTCAGCACTCACCTTTTCTTGACCAGAAATAAGATGCACTGTGAACTATTTTTAATTACCTGTGTCACGAATGTAAGCAAACCATACCAGGAATACAACCTGCCACTCACAAACCAGTTTGGTTTGGGATTAATGCAAACAAAGCAAAGATACAAAATGTGACTCACAGGGACACCCCAGGCAAACATTGGCAAACATTATGACACAACTGGTCACCAAGCCCTTACCTGTTGTACAAGATTATGCTGCAGGTGGCTACACTTCCTGGTTACTGCTGATGACTGCTTTTAGGGATTTTTTCCACAACTCTGACCAGTCTCCCAACCTGACTACCTGTCAGCACAGGTGGTCAGGCTTCTTCTGCTCTGCTGTCGGGCACCAAGAGATATGCCAAAAAAAACAGGAAAACAGAATTCTGTGGTAGATTTGCCAAAGTGATCACCAAGCTAGACCATGCATCTGTCTGATGACTACAGGAACTAGTGGCAGCTGGCTGGGCCAGGAAACAGATGGTTGGTGAGTGGGAGTGCTGTCAGAGGGAGGGAGGAAGCAAGCGGGGTTTTCATTTGGACACAGCTGGGAACCCTGTGTTGGTGGGTGGGAGTGCTATCAGAGGGAGGGAGCAAGTGGTATTTTCACTTGGACACAGCTGGGAATACAGTGTTGGTAAGTAGGAGTGCTGTCAGAGGGAGGGAGCAAGTGGGGTTTTCACTGGACACAGCTGGAAACACAGTGTTGGTAAGTCAGGAGTGCTGTCAGAGGGAGGAACAAGTGGTGTTTTCACTTGGACACAGCTGGAACAGTGTTGGTAAGTAGGAGTGTGTCAGAGGAGGAGCAAGTGGGGTTTTCACTTGGACACAGCTGGGAACACAGTGTTGGTAAGTAGGAGTGCTGTCAGAGGGAGGGAACAAGTGGGGTTTTCACTTGGACACAGCTGGGAACACAGTGTTGGTAAGTAGGAGTGCTGTCAGAGGGAGGGAACAAGTGGTGTTTTCACTTGGACACAGCTGGGAACAGTGTTGGTAAGTAGGAGTGCTGTCAGAGGGAGGGACCAAGTGGGGATTTCACTTGGACATAGCTGGGAACACAGTGTTGGTAGGAAGGAGTGCTGTCAGAGTGAGGGAGGGAGCAAGTGGGGTATTCATTTGGACACAGCTGGGAACACAGTGTTGGTAAGTAGGAGTGCTGTCAGAGGGAGGGAGCAAGTGAGGTTTTCACTTGGACATAGCTGGGAACACAGTGTTTGTGGGTAAGAGTGCTGTCAGAGGGAGGGAACAAGTGGAGTTTTCACTTGGACACAGCTGGGAACACAGTGTTGGTAAGTAAGAGTGCTGTCAGAGGGAGGGAGCAAGTGGGGTTTTCACTTGGACACAGCTGGGAACACAGTGTTGGTAGGTAGGAGTGCTATCAGAGGGAGGGAACAAGTGGGGTTTTCACTTGGACATAGCTGGGAACACAGTGTTGGTCAGTAAGAGTGCTATCAGAGGGAGGGAGCAAGTGGGGTTTTCACTTGGACACAGCTGGGAACACAGTGTTGGTAAATAGGAGTGCTGTCAGAGGGAGGGAGCAAGTGGGGTTTTCACTTGGACACAGCTGGGAACACAGTGTTGGTAGGTAGGAGTGCAGTCAGGGGGAGGCAGTGAGTGGGGTTTTCACTTGGACACAGCTGGGAAAGCAGTTTTGTCGGGCGGGAGTACTGTGAGTGGGAGGGAGCAAGTGGGTTTTGTACTTGGCCAGGCCAGAAATGTGGCACAACAGACATTTGGTTATACATGACCCTGCAGAGCAGGACACTGCCACACAGAAGCTAGTGCTACAAAACTCACCCAAAACAGGGACTAAAACAAAAAAAGCAAAAAGGAAATCCAAATCTCTTCTGATCATAGGAGATGCCATGATTTGGGGAGTTAATACCTACCTCCAGCCGGGGGTAATGGTCAGATGTCTCCCAGGTACATCAGCATGGAGAGACACTGACCGCATTTCTAAAATCATGCAGAAAGCAGGAGAAAACATTGACGTCCTGGTACACATAGGGACTAATGATCTCATCAGCCAGTTAGCTGTGGAGACCAGGGAACACCTGACCAGGCTGGGATACAAACTGTCATCCATTTCGTCTGGCATCTCCTTCTCTGAGATCCTGCTGGTGTGAGAGAGGGGGGCAGATGAATGGAAGGTCAGAGAAGGGGAGATAGGGGAGCTAAACATGTGGCTCAAGAGCTGGTGCCAGGAAAAAGGACACAGATTTGTAGGTAACTGGCAACAGTTTTGGGAGCAAAGGTTCTTTAAATTTGATGGACTGTATCTGACTAAGGAGGGAGTCAGTGCATTGGGCAGAGGTCTAACGTCTGCATAATATTTAAACTAGCAAATGGGGAGACGGATGCAGTACCCGATACATCGAATGGGAAGAACACCCCTCCCCCTTCAGCTAATGATCGAACAGGAGTTCGGCATGTTTGTAGTTCATTTGCATCACCAGGTAAGGAAAAAGGCCCGGCTCCCCATACGACATGCAGGGGAAATGCTGGACCTCACCCAACAACTAACGCACCGAAATCTAGCCAATGAAAAATCATGTACACAAATGTCCGCAGTCTGGGAAACGAGATCCCAGACCTGCAGGCTACAATGACAGAGGCTAAACTGGACATAGTAGCCATTCGCGAGACGTGGTTCACCAGTAACCACACTTGGAAGACTTCAGTAGCTGACTATGTATTGTTCAGAAGAGATCAAGGTGCAAAGGGGGGCGGAGAGTGACCCTTTATGTCAATGAGAATATCAAAGCTACAGAAATTCAGAATACACATAAGGAGCCAGAAGAACTGTGGGTCACCCTGGAAACAGGAAATGGGACAGCCATACGAACTGGGTTGTCTACAGGCCTCCAGACCAGGGGGAGGACATACACACATTACTGCTAGAAGATATACAAAACATGACTGCTAAAGGGGAGGTCCTGATAAATGGAGACTTCAATATGCCAGATACAGATTGGTCAATACCAGCAGGAACATCCACCTGAACTAGACACATAGTAGATTCTCTGCAGGGGTAGGGCCTCAAACAACTGTTACAACAACCCACAAGAGACAGGGCTATCCTAGATCTAGTACTGACTAACAGGGAAAGGATCACAGATCTCCAGGTAGAAGGCCACCTGGGGGCCACTGACCATCACATGGTATGGTTCAATTTGGCCACTAGAACTAAATCATCCCATTCCAAGGCAAAAATATGGGACTTCAAAGGAGCTGATTTTGATAAGATGGCAAACAGAGTTAAGCTAGCCCTGGCATGAAGAAATACAGGTGAAGGGGTACAGGCAAAATGGGCAAGCATTAAGGATGCATTACTTGAAGCAACATCCCACCGTGTTAAGGAGAAAAGCAAGAGCAAAAGAAGGAGGAAACCACTTTGGTTCTCAAAAACAGTAGCAGAAAAGGTCAGAGCCAAAAGGATGGCCTTCAGGAAATATAAGGGAACGCAGCGGGATGGAGATAGAGAGGCATATCAAACTTCCCTAAGGAAAGCAGGGAAGGCAGAAGGCAGGCAAAGGCCCAAACTGAGGAAACACTAGCATGAATAGTAAACAAAGGGGACAAGACAATCTATAGATACATTAGTGAAAGGAGAAAGTCCAGAGGGGTATTGCAAGATCAAAGGGGATAAGTGGGAGTGTGTGGAGGAGGATCAAGGAAAGGCATCTATCCTAAATTGATACTTCTGCTCAGTATTTTCTGAGGAGAAGGTAGAGCAAGGCCCACAGCTCAGCACCATGGACACAGGGGGGAGGGAGGAGTCCCTTCACAAAAGAAAGGGTCCTACAAGAGCTCACTAAGCTCAGGGTGGACAAGGCAATAGGATCTGATGGCATACATCCAAGGGTACTAAAGAAGCTAAGGGTGAAACTAGCAGAGCCATTATCAGAACTGTTTAGTGAGCCTCTGAGCACAGGAGAGATCCCAGAAGACTGGAGAAGGGCTTATGTGATCCCGCTCCACAACAGTGGTACCAGGGAGAAGGCAGGGAACTACAGATCAGTCAGTCTTACCTCAGTAGTGGGCAAGATTATGGAGGCACTCCTTAAGGAAGGAATAGTGCAACACCTGGAATCCATAGGAGCACAGGATCCAAGACAGCATGGGTTTACAACAGGAAGGTCCTGTCAAACTAATCTCATAGATTTCTTTGACTGGGTAACCACAGTGGTGGACCAAAGGGATGCAGTTGATGTCACCTACCTTGACTTCAGCAAAGTTTTTGATACTGTTCCACATAGAAGATTGATTAATAAGCTGGGTAGGCTCAGGGTGGGTCAGAAGTTGGTCAACTGGGTGGCAAGCTGGTTGGCAGGCAGAAAACAGAGAGTGGTGGTAAATGATATACAGTCAGAAGAGATGCATGTCACAAGTGGGGTACCTCATGGATCAGTCCTAGGGCCAGTTCTCTTCAATATCTTCATCAGTGACATTGCAGATGGACTGGAGGGTAAGGTTTGTCTGTTTGCAGATGACACCAAAATCTGCAACAGAATAGATGATCCAGATGGGGTGGGCAGAATGAGAAGAGATCTGGATAAATTGGCAAAATGGTCAGAAGAGTGGCATCTGGGGTTTAACACAAAAAAGTGCAAGATCATGTACATAGGGTAGGGAAACCCTGAAGCCACCTATAGGTTGGGAGGGGAGTTGCTGGCAGTCACAACAGAAGAAAGAGACTTGGGCATCATCATCAAGGATGACCTGAAATCATCAAAGCAGATCACTAAAGCAGTAGGTAAGGTTAGAGGGATGTTGGGGTATGTTAGTAGGAGTATCGCAAGTCGTAAGAGTGAGGTAGTAATCCCTCTTTACAAGACACTGGTTAGGCCCCATCTGGAGTACTGCATGCAGTACTGAAGGCTGCACCTACACAAGGACATTAACAAAATGGAGGCAGTCCAGAGAAGGGCAACCAAAATGGAGCAGGGACTGCATCAGAAAACATATGAGGACAGAATAATGAAGCTCAATGTTATCCTTAGAGCAAAGGAGGGAGAGAGGTGATATGATCAAAACATTCAAACATTTTAAGGGCATTAACAAGGTGAAAGAGTCTAACATTTCAATATAAGAAAAACAGCAGGACAAGAAGACACAGCATGAGATTTGAGGGAGGCCAATTAAGGGGTAATGTGAGGAAGTTCTTTTTCACAGAAAGGATGGTGGATGCATGGAACGGCCTACCTCAGGAAGTGGTAGATATGAATACAGTGCAGGGCTTCAAACAGGCATGAGATAGGCATAAACATAGAAACGTAGAAACATAGAAACATAGACTTTGATGGCAGATAAGGACCGCTTGACCCACCCAGTCTGCCCAGTTCCCTACCTATTGGATAAGCTGGAGATTATAGTTAACCAACAGCCTACTTCCTCCCACCCGCCACTATAATTGCCTTATGTCTGTCCCATGCATGTTTGAATTCTCCCACTGTTTTAGACCCCACAACCTCCCCAGAAAGGTGGTTCCATGTGTCCACCACTCTCTCCATGAAAAAAAATTTCCTCACATTGCCCCTGAGCCGTCCCCCCTCTGTCTTTAAATTGTGCCCCCTTGTTCTTGCACATCTCTTTTTCTGAAAGATGCTGCCCTCCTGGACTTTGTTGATTCCCTTGAGGTACTTGAAAGTTTCTATCAACCCCTGTCCCTCCTTTTGTCAAGGGTATACATATTAAGCTCTCTCAGTCTCTCTTCATATGGTTTCTGATGCAGACCCTGCACCATTTTAGTTGCCCTCCTCTGGACTGCCTCCATCCTGCCTATGTCCTTGCAAAGATGGGGTCTCCAAAACTGCATGCAGTACTCCAGATGGGGTCTCACCAACTGTCTGTACAGAGGGATGGCCACTTCCCTTTTTCTACTTGTGATGCCTCTCCCTATGCATCCCATTATCCCCCAGCTCTCCTTACTGACTTCTCACATTGCTTGCCCACCTTTAGGTCATCTGATATGGCTATCCCCAGGTCCCTTTCCATTATTGTTGTTGTTAGTACCTCCCCGCCACTGTGTACTCTTCTCCTGGGTTTTTGTTTCTCAGGTGCATTACTTTGCACTTCTTTGCATTGAATCTAAGTTGCCATACGTCTGACCATTCCTCCAACCTTGCCAAGTCTCTTCCATCCTTTCCACCCACCTTGTGTATCAACTCTGTTAAAGATCTTTGTGTCATCTGCAAAGAGGCATACCTTTCCTTCCAGACCCTCTGCAATGTCACCTATAAAGATGTTAAAGAAGACTGGACCCAGTACTGAACCCTGAGGTACTCCACTAGTAACCCCTCTTTCTTCAGAGTGAGTTCCATTCACTATTACCTTCTGTGTCCTGTTGTGCAGCCAGTTTGCCACCCAGGCTACCACCCTGGGACACACTCCCAGGCTGTCTAACTTGTTTATTAATCTTTTGTGTGGGACTGTCAAATGCCTTGCTAAAGTCTAGGTAGGTCATATCCACAGCCCCTCCCTGGTCTATTACTTTGGTCACCCAGTCAAAGAAAACGATTAGATTCATTTGACATTACCTTCCTGCTGTGAATCCATGCTGCCTAGGGTCCTGTGCCCTGCTGACCTCTTCAGTATGCACTCAACAATTCTTTCTTTCAGAAGTGATTCCATCATTTTCCCTACTACTGAGGTCAAACTAACAGGTATGTAGCTTCCTGCTTCTGCCTTGCTCCCACTTTTGTGAAGAGGAATCACATCTTCCCTCCTCCAGTTCTCAGGTTCCACCCCATCCTCCCATGATTTGTTAAACAGGGTGGTCAGTGATGTCACTAGGTCTCCCCTTAGTTCTTTTAGGATTCTAGGGTGAATCCCATCAGGCCCCATTGCTTTGTCCATCTTGAGTTTTAAGAGTTCTTTCAGGACTCTTTCTTCTGTAAATGTACTGGTGTCAACCCCCCTACCCAGAGTGCTTCTATTGTTTGGTTTAGGTAACTCTTCCTCTTCTTGTTTTCTGAATACTGAGCAAAAGTATTTATTCAGTATCTCTGCCTTTTCACTGTCTCCCTCTGCCCACCTCCCCTCTCCTTCATTAATCTTCACTGCTGCCTTGTGTGACAAGACAGCAGGTAAAGCAAAGAGGATGCTGGGATGCATAGGCAGTGGCATCACCAGCAGGAAAAGGGAGGTCATCATTCCACTATACAAGACACTAGCGAGGCCCCACCTAGAGTACAGTGTACAGTTCTGAAGACCTTACCTACGTAAGGACATAGACAGGGTAGAGAAGGTTCAAAGGTCGGCAACAAAGATGGTACATGGATTGCATCACAAGTCCTATGAGGACAGGTTGAAGGAACTGAATATGTACTCCTGGAGGAGAGAGGAGGAGAGGGATATGATAGAGACATACAAGTATCTTACAGGAGAAACAGGGTGCAGGAATACACTATTTTAAGCAAAAAGATGTTCCAGGACTAAAGGGCATGGGATGAAGTTGGAGGGAGGACGTTTCAGAGGAAACGTGAGGAAGAATTTCTTCACAGAACGGGTGGTGGACAAGTGGAACACCCTGCCAGAGGAAGTGGTGGGGGCTGAAACAATCACTGGATTTAAGAATGCATGGGATAGACATAAAGGAATTCTGGAGGTCAGGGGTAAGAGGCAACAGACTTCTAGGAAAACAAACTGAACTTACAAGCTCAAATGGGCAAACTGGGTCCCCTGCCAACACTGTCTATGTATATATGTATCCCTCCCTTAACCTTTCTATGCTCCCTAATGTACCTATAAAATGTTTATCCCCCTTCTTAACTGAGCTGGGTGTTTTTTCCTCGGTTTGGGCCTTTGCTATTCTGACTGCCTTCCCCACTTCTTTCTGCTTTAACTGATACAGTTCCCTGTCATGCTCCTTCTGTGATTCCTTATACTTTTTGAATGCTGCCTTTTTCTCCTTAACCTTCCCTGCCACCTCTTTTGAGAACCATAGTGATTTTTTACTCCTCTTTGTTTTCTTTATTTGTTTCACACAAAGGTTTGTTGCCTCTGTGATGCCAGTTCTGATTTTTCTCCATTGTTCTTCCACCCCTCCTTTCTGCCCATTTGCTAGTGCATTCCTTAGGTATTCACCCATTTTGCTAGAATCAGCCCTTCTGAAGTCCAGTATCCTTGTTTTTGTATGGCTTGTCTCCATGGTTGTGCTTATTGTGAACCACACTGTGCAGTGGTCACTTGTTCCCAGATGGCTACTGACTTCTAAATCTGTGATCCTCTCTCCATTTGAGAGTACCAGGTCTAATATTGTTCCCTCCCGTGTGGGTTCCAACACTAGCTGTCTAAGGCATGCCCCCTCTAGGGCATCGAGAATGATCCTGCTCATGGATGTGGCTGCAGTACGTCATCCAATTAACATCTGGCATATTCACGTCCCCCATCAACAGTATCTCCCCTTTTTAAGCCATTTTGAGAATGTCCTCTATCATTTTGTTGTCCATTTCTTCCCCTTGAGACACGGGTCTGTATACAACCCCTGTGTGTATTGTGATGCCACTCCCTGTCTCCAAGGTAACCCACAGTGTCTCTTGTCCTCCCCCTTTACCTTTCAGTTCTGTAGCTTTGATCCCTTCCCTTATGTAGAGAGCTACTCCACCTCCTCTTTACCCTCCCTGTCCCTTCTGTAGATTGTGTACCCTGATATGTTGACATCCCAGTCATAGTTCTCCATGTACCATGTTTCTGTGACTGCCACAATATCCAAGTGTTCCTCTTCCATCAGGGCTACTAGCTCAGGAAGCTTGTTTCCCAGACCATGGGCATTGGTACTCATTGCCCTCCATTTAATGTTGGCTTTATCCTTTTTCCCCTCATCCCTGCCCTTATTACTTTTGTCTATTTTTCCATTTGCCCCTGCCCTGCCCTCTGTCAAGCTCTGTACCTCAGTGTTTACCTTACTACCTGCCTTGTTTTGTGGGGGAGGCTTGACATTTCCTGCTTCCTATCAGCACCTCCTCCCTTGGGGGGGCAATGCAGATGAGTATGAATAGATAGGCCATTGACAGAGTAAAGACCTATGGCACATTCATAAGGTAGAAAAAAATGGGCAGACTGGATAGGCCTTGCGGTCCTTATCTGCTGTCAACTTCTATGTTTCTATGACACAGTCGCCCAGCCCTAGTGAAAGCAAATTAGAATATTTCCCCGACTTGCACATTTCTGAAGGAGGAAGTGTGATTTATGGATGTTCTTCCCAATTTTGTGGTAAGGTAAGGTAAGGTAAATCTTTATTTATATAGCTCCTTTCCACAACCAAGACGCTGCACATTTAAAATCAATATACAAACGTAAAATTAACATTAAAACAATAAATATAGCAATAAATTTAAAATTCATCTGGGAAGGCCAAGTTAAAAATATATGTCTTCAGTTCAATCTTAAATCTGTTGAAAGTCAGGCATTCTCTTAACCAACGAGGTAGAGAATTTCACAGTGTAGGTGCCGCAAAAGAAAAAAGCATGGGCATCAGATGTTTTTAAATGAACCTTGGGAATCTCTAGCAATCCCTTGCTGGCAGATCGGAGAGGACGGAGAGAGCAGTAGGGAGTCAGGAGATCTTGCAGATAGCCGGATCTCTGTTTGTGTAGGGCTTTAAAGGTTAGCAAGCCAACCTTAAAGGTGATCTGCCACTGAACAGGCAACCAGTGCAGTCTGCGCATCAGAGATATAATATGACTGGCCCTTGATGTACCAGTCAAAAGCCTGGCCACAGCATTCTGCACTAGCTGCAAGTGGTGGATAACAACCCCAGGAAGCCCTAGGTAGAGGACATTGCAGTAGTCAAGATGGGTGGTGATGACAGCATGTACCAATGTTGGAAAGTCATCCGGGGGAACCAGGTGTTTCACCTGGGCGATATTCCTCAGATGGTAAAATGAGGATTTAACCATGGCTGACACCTGAGATTTCAGGGTCAGGCCATCATCAAAAATATGCCCAGGTTACACACCCAGTCTGAGGTGGAGAGCTGAACACCATCAAGCCATGAGCCTGATGCCTGTCCAGCCCCCATACCCGCCCCCAGACAACTTGGGTCCACTACCAACATTTCGGTCTTGTCAGGATTCAGTCTCAGCCAGCTGGTGCTCATCCAATCCCTGATCTCAGTGAGATGGTTGTTAAGCAGAGAGACTGCATTAACCTGTCTGGGTAGAAAGGACACATACAGTTGAGTATTTTCTGCATAGCAGTGAAAACTCAAACCATATTGCCTGATGATATCTATCAATGGCAGCATGTACACTGCAAACAACATAGGTGCCAATATGGAGCTCTGCGGCACCCCACAGGACAGGGGGAAGGCATCAGATGAATGAATTCCAGTTACCACACTCTGAGACCTGTCTGCAGGAAAGATCAAAACCTTTCGAGGACTGTACCCGACAGCCCACAAAGAAGCCGCAAGCACTCCAAAAGCACACCATGGTCCACAGTGTCAAATGCTGCCAAGAGACGAAGAAGGACGAGAATGGCATGAGCCTTTCGATCTCTCACTATTAGAAGGTCATTCAATACCTAGATAAGCATAGTCTCCATGCTATGTCTCTTCCTAAATCCAGATTGGAAAGCTTCTTAAACATTCTGGATCACAAGATGATTGTCCAGTTGCAGCGCAACCACCTTCTCAATAACCTTACCTACCTACTCCCCTCACTTGCCCCCTCGCAACCTCCTGAATTGGACCCCGGAGTCAGCTAAACTTCAAAGTACGACTGATTTGCACAAAATATTACTGTTTTTTTCTACTAGTTGAAAACGTATGACTTCAATTGAATGAAGAGAATGCAACCATTTTTTTTTATTTAAAGTTATATCAAATTACATTTACATACTCACAAGAGGGTCTGTCAGAAGAAGGCACTGTTAGCTGGGGATAGCCACTATCAAAACAGGACATGGCACATCCTGAACAGACTAAGGACCTACTTTGACACATTACATTAGGTTTCCAACAACAATCTAGAAATCAAAAACATAAGAAAAGTACTACAGCCTGCATAACTCTCCTGTAAAAGAAGGAGCACATCCTAAGAAATCAATTGACAGACACAGGTTCCTCTCTTTAACATCCTAGCTGGTCATCTTCAGTACAGGGTGGGCAGTTTCACTTGTGATCTGTTTGTTTGTTTGTTTGTTTTTTTTGGGGGAGGTTACCAGGGCTATTCATGGCAAAAAGTAACTGAGTGTACTGTGTAACCTCGAGTAACCTAGAAACTGCCTATTAACTGATGTTTGAAAAAGTAAACTATCACAGCAATAGCCCTGCAGAGCCACATGTTAATGCACTACACTATTGTTTGGCAAATTGACAGTGACAATACAGGACTAAAGCAATGGAATAAAGTGACACATCATGAAGCACACCCTGTGAACAACATGGTTCATTTATACCTCAGGCTACTTATTTTGCAGTCCTTCGTGTAATCCCATGTGCACTACAGCAGCCAAAGAAAAGTTCATTTTCTCTCTAAAATAACAGCTTTCCAACCTTAAAACACCTGCAGCTGCAGCAATAATATCATTATATTCATTAGCTGAACTCGGTTACATAACAAATATAACGTTAGCATACAGATTGTGTCAGACATCGTAACAATCTGTAACTGCACAGAGAACATATATACAGTAGTTGGCTTAGCTGCCAGTGAAGGCATGTTTTTTGCAATATGCATAATGTAGTATGTTGCAGTTAAAAAGAGCTGCTAATCAGATGTGGGCTGCATTCTGTATTCACTCTGGCATTACAAAGATCAACTAGCAGATAATATGATTCACCACGGTGACTGGCAGATTGGTGTGGGAATAGCCCAGTTTGTGGGGCTGACAGACCTTCTGATGTAAATAAATCATAGAAACCACTGTATATTGCTAGAATAGAGTGCCTTGAAGGAATAAGTTAAATGATAGCGGAGCGCAATACATTTTCTTTTTATTATTTTTCATTTTTTCAGTTACCCTGTATAGACTCAAATTAGCCTATATTGGTAATACTTAGTTGGTGAAACTGGGACTATAGGAACAAAGAGCACCATATAACAGCAGTCCTAGTAGGGCCCCTCATGAGTTACTATTTTTTTACAGGAGAGTTATGTAAGATTAGCAAAATGCTAGATCACAAGATCATTTTCTTCTTTAATATTCTAAAATAGATCAGTTACTACTTCTATATGCACCAGTGAATAGACTTATTTAAAATGCGCAAAAAAAACCTTCTTTGTCCATTTAGCCATCGTCTCAGCATTAATGATATAAGGCATAGCCCAGATGTAGATAAAACTGCTGTACATCACTTTGAAGAAAAAAAAGCCTTGTGGCCAAGTTCCATTGAAAGCAAAGGACTCACAGTAAATTATTTTTCTGCTGCCAGAACACAGCCAAATTAATTGGATAGTAGGAGGCTGTACTACACAGTATACGCAGGCAAAAAAAAAACCTGGCTATGTATTTTCATTGGGCCATGACCTTAACTAAATTCAAGTTGGCTATACCTATGCAGGACACTATTTTTCTCTGGACATAAGTAGAGTCGTAGTTCCATTGCAGTTGACTAATCCACTAAATAAACAATAAAACTCTGTAATCATCAAGTTTGGAAAAACTCAGTACAAAATGTCTATTACAATGAGACAATGTTTCTGCCAGAAATAGATTCAAGTAATGAGAAATTCCACAAGCAGAAACTACCCCTTGCCATTAACATATACTGGTGTTAAAAGTGCCTCTCAGCTGGAAACACGATGTACTGACTTTGGATCAGTTAAATGTATCTTGACTTGTAATGGACTTGTATTGTGTGTGATAACACAGTTTTACTACATCATTCAGTCGATTAAAGAACTGCACGGGAGCCCCTGATAATGCCTAGCTGGGAGAGCACTTTAAAGATCAGGTCCCATATTTTCCTGACAATACACATCTTCTGGCTGGCACTGGCACTACCAGAATCCAAGGCCTGGCTGACCTGCTGGCTCCCCTTACCTGTCACACTGACCTGGCCCTCCCTCACTGTTGGTAGTTCTTCAGTGACTAACTTGTCACTTGCTGCTCCACCTTTCTCCATGCCTGATCCCAGCTCCCAGCAGGCCTGTTGGTCATCGGACAATACTCTGATCCTTAGAAGCTGAGATACTGAGCTCTGAGCTGCTCCAGTGTACTGTGACTGCCCTCGAGTTCAGCACATGTAAAGAACAGCATGTGGCATGTGCCGCCCAGGACTTGTGATTGATCGTGAAGTGTAGCGAACTGTGAGGTTTGCGGGAAACCTCTTGGCGCTAGTGGTGTGAGGATGGGGAGAGGACTGGGAAGGATGAGGAGCATGGCCATAGATGGGATTTTGGCACAAAAGACAGTTGCATAACTTACAGTCATTATGCTGCCAGCACTGAAAAATACAGCTTTCCAAATTTTGGTGTCGGTGTACAACACTTACAGCTGATTTCAATTCAATGTTCATCAAATGAGGTCAGTGATTCCATGGCCAAAAGTGATACCAGAGGCAATCCCAAGTCAGAGAGCATGACATCGGGGTCCAATATTCAAAAGATTGCCCAGGTGCAAATCAGAGTTATCCAACACAACCTGGATTTTGCACAGATGCGTAATATTGAAAAGACCATTTAGCATGGACAAACAGGGTTTGTGCCCGGCAAGATTCAGAGGGGCACAATGTAAATCAAGGGGTGGGGACCTGCATATTGGTGTGTAGTCCATTCAGAGTATGTGCACCATGGAAGGCCAGTTTTCTCAGTTCCTGCACGCGCATTACCTTTAGATGGAAACCACAGCTACTCCCGCGCAACCCTAGCAGATGGCAGAGGAAGTGCGTGACTTCCCCCCAGCACAGCAGTCCCTGGCATCTAGTGGTTCCCTCCCCCATGATCGCCAGCCCATGATAAAAAAAAAAATACTTTCCTAGTGGTAGTGGTGGTGGTGCTAGTGGTCTCTCCTACCCCCTGCCAATAGCCAGCCTGATGGTAAAAAGAAGTCTTTCCCTGGTGATGCTAGTGGACTTCTCCTCCCCCCCACCCACAGATCACTGACCCAATGGTAAAAAGAAGACTTTCCCTTCCCACCAATTGCTGTCTCGATGACATAAAGACCCCCCCCCATCGATCACTGGCTCAATGGTACAAAGAAATCCGTCCCTAGTGCTAGTGGTCCCTCCTCCAACCCACATTCATACCCGGGGTGTAATACTGTATTCCCTGGTGTCTAGCGGTCTTTTCCCCCACTTGCACCTATGCCCAAGGTCTAAAACTGTATTCTCTGGTGTCTAGTGTTCTCCCATCTTGATCTCCTGTATACTAAAGGAAACCCATTCCCTGGTGTCTAGTGCACCCTGCTCCTACCCCTGATCCCCTGTATATCAAGCCAAAGTCATTCCCTTGTTTCCAGTGGTTGCTCCCATCCTGATCCCTTGTATATTAAGGGACTGCCATTCATTGGTGTCTAGCAGACCCCCCAACTCCCCACCCCAGCAGGTAGTGCACACCACCCCACTTCCCCATCTATTCCCGACCCCAAGCTGGTGACTGGCACAGCTCTTCACCTTCCACCATGGCTGGCTGCCGATTGAGCTGTCAATGAACATGTACTGAATACAGTACGTGTTCATGGATTGACAGCTCAGTGAGCTGTCAGTGAGCATGTACTGGATGTTTGTTTGTTTGTTTGTTTTGTTTATTTAAAATCTGGTAAATCCTTGGGCCAAAGACCCATTTTCATAGGTGACCAGAGCAGCATTCATACATAACATAACAAACAATTAAGCAATAATACCCAACAGGGTATGTGTCGTGTTGGGATAACGTCACGCCTCAGGTGTTGAGCACGAGGCCTCAGGCTTCTAGTACTGCCCAACAACTGAGGCATGACGTTATCCCAAACGACACACACTCTGGAGGGCATTATTGCTATTATACAATGGCTTGTTGTTATATATAAAATAAAAAATAATTTTAAAGAATGTTTTTATTAGTGTGGAAAAATATTTTTGTTTCTTAAGAGGAGATGCAAAAAAAGAGTTCTAGCTCCAAAAAATCCTCTACAGGTTCACAGTGAGGCTGAGACTAGACCTGTGATGTTGTACTGGGATAACATCATGGATCCAGCCCAAGACTGACCAATCAGAGTCCAGGATTTTTTCTTGCCATTGTATAATAACATTTAGAATACATATCAATCCTACTCAACCAGCAATCACTCTAAGTAATTAGAAAAACATTTACATTGACTCCTGGAGAATAAATCTTGTCTCAAAATGTATCTAAAGCTATGGAGTGAAACATTAAAGCAACTGAATACAGTAGAAATGGTATTGAAAAATGTAGGTAAATTATAGAACATGTGTACTGTATACAGTATGCTCACTGAAAGCTCAGTCGGCAGCCAGTTGTGGAGGAGAATGGAGGGCTGTGCCAGTCCAGCTTGGGGTTGGGATGGAGGAGTGGTGGCGGGCACTACCTGCCAGGTGAGGGCTGGAGGATCTGCTAGATACCAGGGTATGACGGTCTGTTACTATACAGGGAATGGGATGGGGAAACACTGGAAACAAGGAAGTGGCTTACATTGATATACAGGGCTCAGGGATAGGGAGGGAGGTCTTCGAGACACCAGAGAATGGGTTTCTTAAGTATACAGGTGATCAGGATGGGGGCACTGGACACCAAGAAATATGGTCTTAAACCTTGGGCATGGGTGTGGGTGGGGGAGGGACCCCAGCACCAGGGACAGATTTCTTTGTACCATCGGGCCAGTAATCGGCAGGGAGGGAGACCAATAGCACCAGCAGGGAAAGACTTATTTTTACCATCAGGCCAGCGATCAGCTGGGGGCATAGCACTACCAGGGATAAATATCTTGTTACCATCAGGCTAGTGATCGGTGGTGGGGGCCACCAGCACCACCAGGGATGAATTTCTTGTTATTATTGGGCTGGCGATTGGTGGGGGAGGGGGACCACTAGCACCAGGAAAATTATTTTTTTATCATGGGGTTGGCTATCGGTGGTGGGGGATGATACTTGTTTCATATGGGGCAGGCGATCGATGGAGGGGACAACTAGCACCTGGGGCAGCTCTTTGTGGCCGGGCAAATGTGGGGCAGCACCATGCTAAATTGCCAGGTTACCCATGCAAATGTTCATGATGGGCATGGAAATGGCCCCTTAGTGCCTTGCAAGCCAAATTAGCTCATCTGCATGGGTTCATTTGAATATCAGAAATTTAGCCTGGGCACAAGCCTTTGTGATGCCATAAGCCATGTCTGCCCAGCACTAAGTGGATGAGCTGGTTGCAATGGTCCTATATTAAGCGGAATAGCGACGTGCACTATTCCACTGAATATAGCACTTTGGACACCTGGGCAACTGCAAGGCAGAGCGAAATATTTGCTTCCACTTTGCCCATTTTTGAATATCGGGTCCCAGAACTTTAATCACCACCAGAGACAATCCTGAATCTGAGAGCATAACATCAGAGCTTTAATCTCTGTTGGCACTACTTAACAGAGTGAAGGGGAACAAAGAGCCTGTTATTGAGCTCTTCGTGAAAGTAGGCAGTGTAACAAAAATGACTCGAACTGGCTTGCGTATATTTGGCACCAAAGAGGCATCCAGGAGGGCAGGCACTCACTGAGGTGTAAGGGAAAGAGGGGCACTTTCCATGCTCTGCAACACTGCAGTAGAAATGAGAGCATTACTTCAGGGATGTAATACTCACATTGTGCTCGGGCATATAGGTCGTGGGTCAGTATCTAGATGATGGAGAGGATGGTGCTGTGGGATTATCAGCACTAAGCAGTGTTTTTAAATTTTGCTCAACTTGGCCAATGCTCCACAGTTAAAAAACTATGAGCTTCTGCACAATTCCAGTGACGCTACTCAGCTAGTACTACGGTGTCATGTAGATGAGAAGATGCAGCTGCTGTCCCATAGGCATGGCTGCCTCTTTTCAACTACACAGTGTTTCTGCCCATCAACCAGCAGAGCAGCATCGCTGATCATTGGGCTGTCACTGCCGAGCCCATTGCAGCTTGAGCTGCATTGGACATGACCGAGATACACTTCTGGAATGCGGCTCATCATATTAAAATGTTTGCTGCACACAGCCACATGCATGTGCATGTGCAAGCAAACATAAAAATTGTTGCCTACCTCATCAGCCTTGCCTTCAATGCCTTGGATTTCTCTTCTCACTGCAGTGCAGAGCTCTCTTGCTCAGTCTGTGCAAGCTGTGTGCTGCAGTTGCTCCTTGCTGTAGTGAAGTGCCACCTGTCCCTCTCCCTTCTCAGTAGTCAGTCATCAATGAGTTCAAGGCTTTGCAAACTGCAGGATGCCTTGTGACTGTGACTGTGACCAGTGACCATGTGGTCAGTGCCAAGGGCAGTCTGTGCCTGGGCTACTATACAAGACTAAGTTTTTATTTTTTTTTTTTCATTTTAAATTCTTTCCACGCAGGCTGAGACAGACACTCTTTTAGTCTCTGCTGCCTCTGTAGTCACACACTCCTTCCTGACTGGTGACTCTGTACTGTCAGGCCAGAGGCCACCACATGCCAACTAAGTGCTGCCACTTTGTGCTTCACCACAAACTTCTCCCAACTCCAGCTTTCCAACATAACAGCATGGACTGCAAGTCAAGACCATGACTGAGGGGATTCTGAGTACACTCCAAAAACTCATGGTGACCAGGCCTAAACAATTCACTGTGCACCCACTTGTCTCAGTCATCTCTTCACATGCTGGCTGCTCACTCACTTACTGGTGTGGCATGACAGAAGAGCTTCCAAAGATGTGTACAATGTAGCCACAGACTTGCTTGGTGTTGCAGGGGAGTCACACTGGAACACACACCATGACCTTGACAAATATACTCTGTCACGTGGAAGTGAGCACAAACAGATGGCTCAGTGGCACTCTTCTTTGATGTTCTCTCTGTCAGTCTTTTCATTATCTCACGGCAGGGCAGGGCAGCAGGGGTGAATGCTGATTACTTGGATGAGCCAGGCATGGACCTTCTCCCAATATCATGTGATTTTGTTTTCTAGGAGATACTGCGGCCATCCTGGGAAAGAAACCCAACTGTGCTGTTACATATGAATTGCTCGAAAGGCAGTGGCCCGCAAGGGACAGGCAAGATGTATATCTGCATATGCCTAGTGGCAACCTTGCTTACAATGCAAATGTAACAAAGTCTGTTTAATGAACATGGCACTCATTTTCTCAATCGTTATCTTCCAGTAGTGGATGCTACAGAAAACAAGAAGTTGTACAGATGTGTTTTAGGCAACTTGTGGTAATGTTTTGAAACCATTTAGTCTGACACATGATTTTGCCTGGCAACACCACTGGATCCAAACATAAGTGTACTGTATGTTCATTCTCCCAGGAAAGATGCAGCATTTGAAACATAAACTGTTGCATAAATGTATGCAGGGGCTGCACAGACATTGTAAAACCAGAAAGCATGTGCATACAGAACTTCCTGGTCTTCCTGTTCCTCCTCATCCATCTTCTCATAGTGCCAGTGCTGAGTGTGACACAAAAATAGCAGTTTGAGATTGATTCTCCTGAGGACATTTGGGAGCTTGTGGATGCTGAACGCTGGCACTGCTTGCATATTTCCAAGAAGGCTCAGATAATGTGTCACCTGAGTACATGATAGCAGCTTATCTAGCAGAGCCAATTACTAATAGAAATTCTGGTCTATCAGATATGGACATCTGGCCTCTACTGACAAGTTGCTTTATTTATTTGAAATTTCTCCTGCCAGGATAAGCCTATGAAATGTAACATGTAGTTTCTTGGAGTCACAGGAAGGGCAACAGCAGGCAGCATTTTAACTATGCGCAACAAAAAAATAAAATGCACTGTGAGAAAGACCCTCGTAAGTTTTGGAAAGACTTGTTAAATCCAGTAAGTATGGATTTGTTAAAGAAACTCAATTTGAGTGTAGAAGGCATATTATTTGAAGAACTTACAGAAGTAACTAAAGTATTAAATAATTTTTTGTGGACCTACCAGGGTATAACAGTACAATGGGAACAACAGGACAATCTGAGGAAATATTAATAAGAGAAAATATTGTTAGTCACCCACCATTTAGACTTAGAATTCTAAGCATATCTGAGGTATGCAGGGGGTTAAAGAACATTAATATACATAAATCTGCAGGATTAGATGGCTTAGAAGGAAGATTTGTGAGGATGGCCACCAACCAAATTGTCTCATTTGTTACTCAAATATTTAATTGTAGCTTACAGGAAGGTTACTTTCCTCACATATGGAAGGAAAGTAAAATCATTTCAATTTTTTAAGGGGAGTTACTTCTGATGTAAATAATTATAGATCAATAGCACTTTAATCTATTTTATCTAAATGCCTAGAAAGACATGTCTGTATTCAAATCATGGAGTATTTGGATAAATATCATTTAATAACACCCTTTCAATCAGGATTTTGCAAGGGGCATTTAACTATCTCAGTTCTGTTGGGAATCAATAACCTGATTAGTATATCCTTGCACTCTGGCTTGGAAACTGTGGTAATTTTTATCGCTCTATCAAAGGTATTCAACCTGGTGAATCACTCCCTCCTTTTGCAGAAAGCCAAAATTATGGGAATCTCAGATGGACCTTGGTGCTGGTTGAAGTCTTACCTGGGCGACCGCACTCAAAAGGTTTCAGTCCCAGGATATATGTCCCCTAGTAGAGACATTAAGAGAGGAGTGCCTCAGGGGTCCATTTTGGGACCCCTGTTTTTCTTATTATTCAAAAACAACTTGCCACAGGTAGTGCGGTACTCCCAGGTGAGACTATATGCGGATGATACCGCCCTTATTGCGACCGGCCACAGTGTCCAACAACGTCAGACAAAGATGCAGGCTGATTTTGATAGCTTGAGGGAGTGGTTCACCAGGTCGTGTCTTATTATGAATGCTAAGAAAACTAAATTGCTGCATTTTACTTCTAAGCAAAGGAATTTTATCCAAGTTAACATAAAGATAGATATTGATGGATGTTTGGAACAGGTCAATCAGTACTGTTATTTAGGAGTTATGTTTGATGTCCATATGTCTTTTGGTGAGCACATAAGTACATTGATAGAAAGGATAAATAAAAGATTAGGTGCCTTAAACCCAACAACTAAATGTTTGAGTAGGAACGGTCAAAAAAAATTGGCCGAACAACTAATTGTACCAGTCTTAACATATGGGAACTTTTATACCGGACCACAAATAAACAATTAATAAACAAGTTAGACAGGGTATATTACAAAATAGCTCAGTGCGTAATACAATGTAACACACGAACCCATCATTGTACTTTGTTGTCTTCATTACAATGGCAGTCCCTAGATAGTAACCATGCAAGATCTTAACAAAAAATAATTGATAGATATCATGTTCTCTTCCCAAATCATTATATTAATAAAATACTGTTTGATAGGGACAGCTTGGCTTCTGAGGATACCAAAAGAATGGTTCACATAAATAAAATTTCCTTTCCTATAATTAGAAACAAACATGGAGAAAGAATACTGTGATTTCAAGCAGCTAGATACTGGAATATTCTACCTTATTGAGCCTGAACATCTCATCATTTGATTTGTTTGTTCAGGAGATAAATAGTTTGAACCAATTTAATTGCTCTTGCAATTAGTACATGGTACTTTAATTCTTCGCAGCTTGGGTAAAAATGGTAATCCTTTATATATTTTAGGATCAAATAATAACTCTAGATGAATTTCTGGTTGTTTATGTAACTGGAAAGCTGCAGTGTAATACTTGGACATCATTGGTAACTCTGTTCTATTTTAGGATTATATCAATTGTCTTAAGAAAAATTTTTAGTATTTTGTTTTTTGTAGTTTATGTTTTGTAAGTATGTAGTGTATTTCTATTCTATTTGTATAGCATATGCACATGTATAGGTAACTTAGATACCAACAGGGCTGTCTTGAAAACTGGGTTGCATAATCTAAATTACATGTCTTCCTGTATAAAAATAAAGTTTTTACTACTACTACTACTACTACTATAGAAGAGCAATTACAAACAGTGTAAAAATATAAGGTACCAATGCAATGTAAAAGCAAATAAGATAAATGCAAAACATAATTTATTACTGGATAACATAGGTGAAATGACAGTACTATGGATAATAGGGCCTTAAATGTATTATTAATAATGTATCATGACAAGATGTGAGGGATACCGGATAAAAAACAGGCACAAGGTGTTCTCAGGTGGTGTCAGAAACTGGTTTGAATGCTTGTAAGCTAGTGGCATTCCAGAGTTGAGGGGGTAGCTTATTCCTGGAATCCAGGGCAAAATATGCTATGGCATTTCGACTGGAATCACACTTCATTCTGGGAGTTGGGTGCTGCAGATGAGTTGGGTAGGCATTTCTCAATTGCATAAAGTAAGTTCAGAGATAAGCAGTGGCTCCCCCATGGACACTGGTGTATAATACAGAATAAGTTAAGAGACAATCAGTGGCTCTCCCATGGACGCTGTTGTATACTAGAGAACCAGTGACAGTCATGTCTACCTGAGGGACTTCATCAGTTTAGCTTGTCAAAAAGTACAGTGATGGGTCATCAAGTCAAATGAGAGTATAAACCTGTATAACTTGTTATACACACAATCCAGGGCTAGGAGAGTGGATTTGTTTGCTGGTCTGTATATGATATCCCCACAGACAATGGTTGGGAGTAATAACTCGGGGACCACTTGCATACTTGTGTGTGTGCTGAGACAATGCTTGATCCTGAAGAGAAAGCTGATCTTGGACCCTGCAGTGTCTATGATAAGATCTATGTGCTTGCTGTATAAAAAGGAGGAATTTAACCATACATATAGATATGTAAAAACATTGATTTGCTTAATGGGTTTGCTGCCTAGTGTCTTGCTATTGAGAGGGTCTACTGAATGCCTCACTATGCTCTGGGAGTCAGATACCATGCCAGTGTTTTGGCTGCATTTAGGATAAGGCAATTGTTGAAGAACCTAGTGGAGACCATAACGCCAGATTGGTGGACTTCCTTGACCTGGGACATGGACATTGTACTGTAGTAAAGGATAGTAATGTCTACACACATGTGAAGATGACACCTCTCCTATGTTTTGGGAGATCATTTACAAATCTGGAGCATTGTAGAGGGCTGAATATTGAGCCTTGGAGCACCTTTATCTTTATGTCAGCTAGATCCAAGTTAGTATCTTGCATGGACACTAGTTGAATATGGCCACTCAAGTGGTTCTTGAACCACTTGAATTTTAACATGAGATCTAGATTCCAGAGTTTCTGAGAGTGAAGTACAGTATCTAATCCACCAAATCAAAGGCCTTGGTGAGGTCTTTGAAGATGACCCCTGTGTATCCAGGGCTGAGTGGTAATGGCTACACTGAGCAGGGTGGAGATGGTGGAATGACCCTTCCTAAAGCTGGATTGCAAGGATAAAAGATGGTACACTAGCCAACAGTAGTGTAGCAGTTGTCATGCTGATTTTTTACTGTATCTGCTTTCAAAGTTCAGGTTTAGTAATGGTTCAGTGCTTTCTGATTCAGAACAAAAGTAACTGAAAAAAAAAACAATAAAAATAAAATTTGCCAGAAAGTCATTCAGATAATTCAAAAACAAATGTGTGAGGGGGAGCTGAAGAGGTTAGAGGCATATTTGCTGAGTCTTCCTAATTTTAATGGGGTGACTGAACAAGATAAAAGGTCAGTAGGGAGAGTCTGGATTATGAATTCTTTTTGGAGTGGCAATTTTCTGCAATTGTCAGGGTGGGTTTTACTGTCTCAGGACCATAGCCAAATTGTTCCTGCTCTTTTCTCTGTTTTCTCTGGCTACACTAGCCAAAATATTTCTAACAGGGAATTTGCTTCAGCTAATTTAGCACTGCTTATTGTAAAAAATCACTTTTATAGACTGTGTGAAGACAGTTTCCAGTCTTCTGATTTACAAACATAGAATAATGGTTGTCAGCAAAAAAGACCGCCCGGCCCACCCAGTCTACTCAGATGGTTCCTGCCATAGAAGCATGGAATTTGTTTGCAGAACAGTATGGCATGGCCCACCCAGTCTGCCCAGATGTTCCCTGCCATAGAAACATAGAATCACAATTAAATTTTTAACTTTAATTTAGAAAGGCAAAAGGTTGCAGAGTGGCTCGATAAACTTTAAAATCTGCTAAATTAAAGTACGGCAACAAAGGGTTAATCTGCAACCTGCTTGAGTGACATCTACAGTGTGGTACAGGAAGGAGTCTATGAACTGTGGAGAGGAAGTCTGGACTTACCTTGTATTCCAGCCTGTCCTAGTGTCCCAGTGTATGGCATCCTATCAAGTGAGTGGCACAGAGAAGGAGTAGGACGTCTGACTCTGGAGCATCTGAAGGATGTCCACAGGAACTTCTGCCCCTGAGTGGACCAGGTAATCCTCAGGAGTTGTAGCCAGCAATCCCAGCAACTCCCTATCTGGGATACACCTGTATACAACTAACTCAGAGCAACTGGGTAAGTTACCTGAAATGTAGGACACTGCAGGTGAATAAATGTTGTAAGGTAGTACTGTGTATCTGCTGAAACAAAGAAGAATCCCTGGCCAAATACCTTTACAGGGTAAATGTACTGGGGCTGTACCAGGGACATAGCTGTAGAAGACAGTAAGCTTGCAGTAGGTTAACTTCCTTTACTGAAATGTCTATACAAGATAGGGGTACAAGGTCATAAACTAAAAAAGGATAACCAGGTAGCAAAGCAGGACAGGACGTAACATAGCTTCTTCTAGTCTAAAAGCACTAGGCAGTAAGGTAAGGTAAGGTAAAATGTATTTATATGGCACCAGAGGCACTGGGTGCCTTACAGGTTCTTATAAATGGTCTAAGAGTATCATAGGTTCAGGATGGAGATGAGGCACAGTGGGGGGGACTAGTCAGTTGAGACAACTGTGGGATGCTCTTCTCCAGGGGTACTGTCTGGAGGAGCGGACACTGCTCCTTCAGCAGGACCTTTGCACTGTTCCATGCTCAGCAGGTACCAATGAGAGAAGAGATATGTCAGCTGCAGCACTAGCTCAGCTGGGGCACACACCCCCACTCCCTACTGGTCCGGCAGGGTGGAGAGAGGTGGGGCAGGGAAGGGGAAAGGAGGCAGAGGATAAACCACAAGGAGGTTGATCAGACCCACACCATCCAGCCAGTAAATCGCTTTTCACCCTTGGAGGAGACACAGTAACTTGACTTTCCCGGGTGTGATGGGACTCCCAGTCAGTCAGGGATAATAGGCAGGATCACCTGGCGGCACCTGGGGAGAAAAGCAAGAGGAAGTCAGCTAGGAGAGTCTTAGAGGTCCGGAACTCAATGATCATGGAGGTAGAGAGAAAGAGATTAATGGGAAGGGGGTTGGAAAGGAGGGGGATGGTCAGGTGCCTTCCTGGTACATCCACTATCAGGGATATAGACAGGATAGGGAGGATGGCAGAGAGGGATCTGGGTGTGCTAGTACATTTGGTACCAATGATCTGGTGAACTAGTCTGTAGAGGCAGTGAAGCAAAACTTTCACAGACTGGGGGATAGACTGAAGACACACTCAGTTTTCTTGGCCTTCTTTAAGGTTCTCTCTGTGTGGAGTGGGGGTGACAGAATAAGAAAGGATGAGAACAAGAAGCTAAATTGGTGGTTAAGGTGATGGTGCCATGAGATGAGATGCCACTTTTTGGAGATTGGGTGGAGTTATGGCACAAGAAGCTCTTCTAGGGTGACTGCTTTATCTGACAACAGAGAGGGTCAGTGCACTGAGGCAGAAATTTGACATCTACACTGACAGTTAAACTGACTGGGGAGAGACTGAGGATAAGGGAACATGAGATAAAGGAATGGGAACCTAGTTTGTACTCCCCCAATCTGGGGCTTATAGTATAACAGTGGGCAAAAAGGGCAAGGTTCAAACTGGTCTAGGGGACCAACAGGAAAAACAAGAAGTTAAGGAGACCAGGAAAAGTAAGAGAGAAAGACAAGCTAAAAACAAACTGGGATCAGGAGGTAAATGGAAAGGGGTCTGCCATTACGCCAGGAGATTGGGTAACAAAATCAGTGAGCTCCAGGCAATGATGGCAGACACTGAAATGGACATCATAGCCATCACAGAGATTTGAGCCTCAGAAAATAATGACTGGGTCCTAATAATCCCTAGTTACATAATGATTCAGAGGGATAGAGGAAAAGGTAAGGGGGCATACCCTATATATCAAGGAAGGCATCAAAGCTGTGGAAGATGGATACATTGGGGGAAGTAATTATGAAACAGAGTCATTGTGGGTTCAGCTCATGGCAGCCTTCAGCAAGAAACTACAATTAGGGTTGACCTATGACCACCAAGCCTAGAGGAAGGTAGGGATACTGAGCTGGGGAAGAACTAGGTTGGGCAGTGGCAAAGGGGGAGGTAGTAGTGGCGGGCAATCTAAACCTACAGGAACACCAGAAGTCAGGCCCTGCTGGTCACATTCCAGGACTGTGTGCTGGTGCAACTGGCTAAGGAACCCACTCAGGTAGGCTGCCATTCTTAAGGCAGGAGATATGTGTGGAGGAGCCACTAGGATCCAGTGACCATGACTCTGTTTTGTTTGAGCTGTCCCTTGGGACTGGAAAGCTCCATCAAGGGCTGAGGTCCTTAATTTCAAAGTGCTGACTTCAACAGGAGGAGTGAGATGGTCCAGGCAAGTTAGTTGGCATAGCATTGGAGGGTGAAGGAGAGATTGGGCAACTAGGGGCCATTCTTGAGGAATCTAAGTCATGCATGAAAAACAGTAACCAAAAGGAGCCTGTACAAGAGGCCAATATTAATCTCAAAAGGGTTAGAGATACAGCGAGGGCCAAGAAAAAGGCCTTCACTAGGTACAAGGAAATCCAGGGGAGGAAGAATGGTGAGAATACCAATCAAGAACTAAGGAAACAAAGTGGGTGGTTAGGGAAGCAAAAGCAGACACTGAGCTAAATATTGTAGAGCGGATCAAGGGCTGAGAAAAGCAGTTCTTTTGGTATATTAGGGAAGAAAGAAAGAAAAAGAAAGAAAGGAAGAAAGAAGGAAGGAAGGAAGGAAGGAAGGAAAGAAAGAAAGAAAGAAAGAAAGAAAGAAAAAAAGAAAGAAAGAAAGAAAGAAAGAAGGGAGACTTGTTAGGCTACACTGTATGAGGGAGGTTAGATAATAGAGGAGGATGGGCAGAAGGTAGCAGTCCTTAATAATTACTTTTGCTCTGTCTTCACAATGGAAGACCACAGACTTCTGCCAGAAAGTGGCATCAAGGCAGACACAAAAGGAGTCCCAAAGCTGAGAAAACTAGTACTGTATTTACCAGTGAAAGGGTCAGAAAAGGACTAGCAACCCCAAGGAACCTGCAGCAGAACTGGATGAACCCTGGTAGGGCTATTCAATAGCTTAGTACAGATGGGTGTAGTCCCGGAAGATTGAATTTTTTATTTTTATTTATTTAGTTTTTGTTAACCGGGTAAGTGCTCTAGCCAACAGGTGACTATTTTCAGGCACGACCTGGAGGCACAGTAACAGTACAGAGTACAGTTTAAATACAAAGAGGCACAGCAACAATATAAAAGTACAGTTTCAAAACAATGAGGCAGGGTTACAGGTCAAAGTCTGACAACTGATTTACAGTTTACAGGTAGCATGAGAAACGGGTACTAGTATCAGGACAGACCTAATGTACAGGCAGGTAAGGTGAGGGGAGAAAAAGGTGGGACAAGGTGAAGGAGGGGCTAGGGATCCATGAGAGCTAGTAGGAACAGCTCTCTGGCGGCATTAGCAGTCAAGAGGCAGGACTAGGAACCGGACTCGTGGGTCCACCAACCGTGAGAGGTATATAGACGGAGGGGGTGGATGAGAGAAGACAACCTTGCGGGCATCGGCGCCGAAAGTAAGAAAAGTGTCCAGGCCACTGGTACTGTTACGGGTATGGGAGCCGCGATTCAGTCGGGGTGCAAAGGGGTTAACATTTTTTGTAGCAGAAGGTATTTGTAGGGGATGGACTCATGGAACACATGACGGTATCACAGTGGCCCGAAAGCAAGGGTCGTGGTGAATGCGCAGAAAGAGCAGTCGAGTGGTGGAAGTGCCCGGACTAGTGGTTCTGTATCCGGCATGGGAAAACGGCACAGTCGGGTAAGGGGGGATTACGGGCGTCAAGCAGTAATGGAAGCTGGACGAGGCCCCCTGTAGCGGGTCTGTAGAGGGGTGCTGGTAGCAGCGCATAGGGAGGTTGTAGGAGGGAAAAAGAGGGGGACAAGAGGGAAGCAGAGCGGGCTTGGCCAAAGCAGACAAACCTGGGGAGGACAGTAGCAAGGGTGGGGGAGGCTGAAGGTAGGGACTTGTAACCGGACTCATGGGTCCGCAGACCGGCGGGAAGTGAAAATAGACAACCTTGTGGCAACGGCGGCCAGGGAGAAAAAAGTGCTACAGGTACAGTTACAGGGCAGGGAGTTGAGGTAACAGTCCGGGTGAGAAGGGACTTTGCGGCTTTAGCAGCAGAAGGCTGCGAGAGGAGACCGGGTTCATGGAACCGCTCTCTGGCTGGAGAAAGTCCAGAGGGTGGGGTTCGGGGGTGAAATACAGCAGGTGAGTGGCTTCAATGGCCGAAAGTGCGGCAAGTGCCCAGGATCATGGTTCTGTTCCCGAGTGAGGAATCGGTGCTCAGTCGGGGTAAGGGGGGTTACGGTGGTCCACCGGCAATGGAAGCTGATTGAACATCCTGGTGACGGGGTCCATAGGGGCATCACAGCAGCACAATGGCAGGTTTTAGGAGGAAAAAATGTAGGAAGGAGGGGAGAAAAGGGAGTGGAGCTGGGCCGGCTGGGCCAGAAAACCAGGGGAGGAAAACAAAGGGGGTAGGGAGGGGAGAGGCTGAGTCCTTAGCTATGCCAGTACCTAGTACACAGAAATTGTCAGCTAAGTATTTAAGTAACAGTTTGAACAGCATTTAACAGGCAAAACAGTGTGAAGGGCAAAAGGCAAGGTGCAGACATTATAACAGTAAGGTCTAATTACATATAACACATACATTGATTAGTGCAATAGGCTTCATTACCAAGAAGTTATAATACTTAAGAGTGCATAGGGCAACATATATCAAGAAGTTAGTGTAGTCAACCAATAGCTAGATAGGGTAAGTCAGAGATAGGAGGGAGAGTGGGGGCTAGCATGGGGAGGATGGGGCAGGAGCAAGGGGGGAGGTAGGACAGGCTCAGGTGGGGTCATAGCAGGCACATTGGCCTGTTGAAACAAGGTAGTCATGTAGCCTATGCTTAAAGAGGTTGTGTGATGATGTTTGTCTAAGATCAAGTGGCAGCAGGTTCCACATTTGTGGGGCAGTGTACCCGAACGCACCAGACCCTTTTGAGGTACAGCAGCGGGGTGCTTTCAGGAGGGATTTATCTGATGATCTCAGCTCACACGGAGAGAAGGCGGGCTGAAGCAGTTCAGTTAGGGATGCTGGTCTGTCAAGTCTAAGGATGGAGTCGCAGAGGCAGCCCAGATAGTAAAGTCTGGTGGCGGAGGGAGAGAGCCAGCCAAGGTCTCTATACAATTGGCAGTGATGCTTGAGCCGAGGGGCCTTTGAAGCTATAACGGCATACATTGTTAAAAGTGACATCCCATTTTTGTAAGGTAGATTAGCGTATGGTCATGATGGGAGCGCAGTAGGCAAGAGCGGGCAGGAGGAGCCCCCTGGCAATGGCCAGCTTGGCAGCAGGTGTAAGCATATAGCTGGTTCTGTAGGCAGCCCCCAGTTTGCAGTTCACAGATTTACAGGTTTCTTGAATGTGCAGGTTTAGGTCCAGGGATTGATCTAGTAGGATGCCAAGATAGCGGAAAGTGCTGACTTCTGAGGAGGTCCCATCTAGGTCCAGGATTTTAAAGGAGAGAGCAGGACCTTATCTTGTGGGCAGTACCCGTAGCATTGCTTTGGTTTTGCTGGAGTTCAGGATAAGTGATGGGAGTTTAGCCAGTGTTGAGCAATGCGGAAAGCAGAGGTCAATGTCACGTTAAGTTGGTCAACATTATCAGAGCTAGCATAGATAACCAGGTCATCTGCATAGAGAAGAGAGAAACAGGACAAAATGCAGCTTGACAGGTTGTTAATAAATAATGAAAAAGGAGAGGCCCAGTATTGAGCCTTGTGGCACTCCATTGTTGATAGTGGTACAGTCAGAGATTGCTGGAGTTAAGTTTGTCAGCTTGGGTCCTATTTGTTAAGTAGCTTCTGAACCAGCTTGTGATGGAGGTGAGAAGCCAAATTCTTGGAGGGTGGACATGAGTAGGGGTGATCCAGAGGTCGAAAGCCTTGGTGAGGTCGATGAAGATACCAGTAAGGTGACTTTGTCCATGTCTGTGAGAGTGTCTGAGGTGTTTAGCTAGCGCGTTGTGGGCTGTGTTTTTTCCTGAAACCATGTTGTGCTGCACATAACAAGTTTGAGGTTTCAAGGAACTCAATGGTCTGGTGCTACAGTTTTTCTAGGATTTTGCTGAGGACCGAGAGAATCGCTATTGGTCTGTAATTTGAGATATCGCTCTTGTTTCCCTTTTTGAAGATAGGGGTAATTCTTGCAGATTTCCAGATGTCAGGAAAGGTACCATTGGAGAGGGATAGAGTGAACACCTTGGCTAGTGGATAGGCGATGAGATGAGCAGCTGCCTTTAGAAGGCACGGTTCCAGTAAGTCGGATCCCAGGCTGGTGGTGTCAGATATGGTGTTTAGTAGATTAAAGACTTGCGATTCGGACACAGCTTTGAAGTAGAAGGGCTTGGTTGTTTCAGGGACAGGATTATTGATTGGTGGGTTGGCTAGTGCACCAGTTGCAGAGGGCTGAGATGCCACAGGTGCAGGTGGAAGTGTAGATGTGTAATGGGACAGGTCTGAGAACATCTTATTGAAAGCACTTGCAATGGTAAGGGAGTCATTACAGTGGATACCATCTAGAATCATTTCTGAAGGGGTTATGGATTGTGGTGTACCCAGGAAGGTTTTGATGTGACCCCAGAATTTGTGGGGATCATGGGCTGAGCTGGCTAGTAGGTTCTGGCAGTATTTGCTTTTGCTAGCCTTATTTGCTTTTACAGGAGTTTCTATTTGTAGATAGCATGGTCCCTGGGCAGACCAGTGCTTTTGAAGAGTTTCCACAGTTTATCCCTGGTTCTGAGTTGTCGGAGAAGGTCTTTGTGGAGCCGTCTTGTTTGATGACCCCTGACCCTTCTCTACACTTTCAGTGCATGCCTATTCTGTACATCGCTGAACCTGGTTAGGAACACGTTTAGGGCGTCTTCTACTTTTGTTGCACGGCAGATTTCGGACCAGTCAATGCAGGATACGTCTAGGAGAAAGGCATTTAGATCCAGGTGAGCAAAGTTGGTAAATGTGACCAGGCGGGACTGAGGAGAGGGTATTGGACTGGTGCACCAGTGGCAGATAGTGGGCGAGTGGTCGGTTATAGCATCATCCAGGATACCTGCCTCTGTCATACTGTCAGGTCTGTTTGTGAGAATCCAGTCTATCAGCATACCTGATTGGGAGTTTATCATCCTGGTGTTCTCAGTGATGAGCTGGTGGAAGTTGAGACCTTGGACTAGGGATGCAAGGGAGCTATGGAGGGCCCAGCCAGTTTAGGTTTACATCCCCAAGTATGATGGTTTCACTCCTTATTTATAGTTTGTGAAGTTGCTGGAGCAGTTCATGGAAACTCTCCACCTCCGTGGGCGGATTGTAGAGACAGATTATGTGCAGATTTTTAGCACCTAGGGACAGGATAGCATGTATAGACTCACAGATCCGTTGAGGGTTGTGGGCAGGAACCAGCTTAATGGTGAGGTGGTTTTTATGGTAAATGGCAACACCCCCACCCCATTTTGACCCGGGCCTGTCCTGTCGGATGATAGTGTATCCAGGTAAATGACACTGAGCATCCTGGATGCGAGGTTTAAGCCATGTTTCCATGAGGCACAGAATGTCCGGTCCAACTACTTTGATCCAAGCCTCAAGTTCGGCCATATGTCCCAGAAGACTTCTAATATTCATATGTGCAATAACTAGACCTTTTTTAGATTTGCCAGGAGAGTTGATCTGGGTCCTGTTGTGGGGGGGGCCAGGATTAGGTTCCATGTCGCCTGCTAGTAGTAGCAGAAGAGGGGCTAGGAATTTAAGCTGAAGTCTGTATATGGTATTGGTAGATAATGGTTTCTTCCTACTCTGATGGTAGGTAGTGAGGACGAGATCAGTGCATCCATTCTGAGTAAAAAGGTAATGTAAGGCGGGTTTGGCATATTTTGGTAAGGAGTAGGTTTCAAAACTAAAATCTTTGAGCAAGGGGGTTGTGGTGTATGACCTGAGGTAGAGACACAGAGAGGTATAGTTTAGGCAGAGCAGGAAAATAAGGCAGATAATAGGGGCTAGTACCTTTAATCACCACACGGTGGCAGCGTACCTTCATGGAGGAGGAACATGATAGAGCTTAATGGAGGTGGAGTTTTGTTAAAAAGAGTAGCAGGCAAGTTAGGGAGTAGGGAGTAGGTTAGAGGGTGAAGCAGGATTCAGCGATGCAGAGGGATCAAGCAAGGTGGAGAGAGTGGAGAGGATTGAGTTCGATGAGTTGAAAGGGACTGCGACCAGGCAGGGCAGCTCTAGGGAACTGTAGGCAAGGGCTTTCTGTCAGTGGTAGGACTAATGCCCCTAGTGGTTAGAGAGTATAGAAGGCCAATGGAAGGTGGACACTAGTCATATGGCCACCAAAGCCTAAAAGCTAAAGGTCAACCAGGGTGGGTGAGGTGGGGGCGGGTGGGGAGCCAGCGTGAGCGCCCGGCAGGATGAGTGTACACGGAGGAGTTGTAACACCAGTCAGAAACGCTCACCGCTAGAGGGGAGAGCGGATTGCTCGCCGCGGTAGACGGTGTTCACAGTCCCAGGGCATGTTCAGGCAGTCCAAAGTCCAGTTTGCAAGTTGAAAACAGCCGCTTTCAGTGAAGGGTGGAACCAGCTAGTGCCACCAACCCTTACTGGAGAGAGCCGGTGGGAGAAAGTGGTGATAACGTACCTTACGGCTTTAGCGCCTTTAGTGGCACAAGGTACCAGTGAGCGGTCGGGCTCCTGGTTCCCTTCCTGGGTGAGCATGCAGTGGGCAGCCCCTGTCAACAGTAACTCCTGGAGGAGCGCAGCTTTTCTTCTGTGGGGACCGCTGGGTAAGCGGTGATCCCTGAGGCTTCCTTGGGTGCGGTGGAGGGTCCACAGGTCCGGGGAGGAGCAGGTCCAAAGCCCCAGTGGGCTTGGAGAAGTCCTTACAGCTTTAGCACCTTTAGCGGTACAAGGTACCAGTGAGTGGCCGGGCTCCTGGTTCCCTTCCTGGGCGAGTGTGCGGCGGGCAGCCCCTGTCAACAGTAACTCCTGGAGGAGCACAGCTTTTCTTCTGCGGGGACCGCTGGGTAAGCTGTGATCCTTGAGGCTTCCTTGGGTGCGGTGGAGGGTCCACGGGTCCGGGGAGGAGCAGGTCCAAAGCCCCAGTGGGCTTGGAGAAGTCCTTACAGCTTCAGCGCCTTTAGAGGTAACAAAGTGCCTTTCCATAAAGGGGGGGACAAGGAGTAAGCAGGGAACTACAGGCTGGTCAGTCTTACCTCTGTTATGGATAAACTAATAGAGTCACTGATCAGAGAGGACCTCGTGGACTACCTGGAGAACAACAGACTCCAGGATAGTAAACAGCATGGATTCATGGCAGGGAAGTCTTGTCAAACCAACCTGATAGTTTTCTTTGATTAGGTGATGTGGGTATTGGATAGTAGGATACGTCAGGGAAACCATGGGTGGTCACTAGACCACCAGGTAGTTCAGACTTTATTCAAGAGATGGGATGTACCAGAGGTGGCCTTGTTTGCTTAATGGGTCAATCACAAGTTACCACTGTTCTGCTGCAGGCCACCCCACAGGGGGACTCTACCCCAGGAAGCTCTGACTTTCAATTAGGAGGGACAATTCCTATGCATTCCTCCATTCCCTCTAATTCACAGATTACTCTGGAAATTGAGGAAAGAGTCAGTAAAAATGAATCTGATGGCACCAGATTAGGTGAGACAGACATGATTTGCTATTCTTATGTCCCTGTCAAACAGGAATCCTATCCCTCTCCCCATGAGACATAACCTTCTGACTCTGTCTCAAGGCAGGGTAACATTTCCAAACTTCAGAGCACTGTGGCTGAAAGGTTGGTTGTTAAAGATCTAGAATTCTCTTGCATGAACCTGTCAAGCAGAGTAGTGAATATGTTGAATGTTTCAAACAAAAACAGTCCATGAGAAGAAGCCATGCAGTGGATATACTCGACTTCGATTTCAGCAAGGCTTTTGACTTGGTGCCTCACAGAACATTGTTGAAGAAAATGGAGGATCTGCAGTCAGCCATGGATATAGTCAGATGGGTAGGTAATAAGGACCATTATAGAAATAAATGGATTCAAGAATTGGGCACAAATTTAATTGTAATCCAAAGGGCTTTCTCCTGGAGTCGTGCAAGTAGCTAATATGTTTTACAAGAAATAAAGGTATTCAACTAAAGACTTTACCTGAAGCCTATCTGACCCCAGCAAATTTGTATGCTTTGAAATTAAAAGGAGATGATAAATGCTGGTATGGCTATAACTGAAGGACCAATCTGGCACACTGTATATGGAATTATCGTAAGGTATAATCATGGTGGCAAACTACTCAGAATAAACTGGAAAAAATATTTCTGAATTTCCACAGGCTTTCTCCCAAAATTAATAATCTAAACTATGATAAATGTTTAAATCGAATCTTAGAGACATTATTTTTGGAAATATTAATAAACTATTCAGATTTTTCAAGGATTTAAGAAGCACTAACTGGAGGGACATAACAGCTTTGTTGTCTCCTATGGTAGAGATTGATGGCTGAAGTAGAAGAACTTTCAGCTTTGTGCTCAGGACTCCAAACTTCCCCTACTTTGTATTGTATTACTTTTTTCTTTTAGTTTATTTTGTATTTTTAGATTGGTATTAAAAGCGGGTAAGAGACAGTATAGTTAAATGGATTCTTTTTATATGCGGTAACATGGCAGTATAGTTAAAAGAATACTTGTATGTAAAGCAAAGATGAATATTACTGGTTATGATGTGCATTTGTGTTATATGTAAATGAAATATAAAATAAAAGCTTTTCAACCAAAAATAATTTTCCTTGACTGGGTGACCAGGGTATTGGATAGGGGCCATGCAGTGAATTTACTCTACTTAGATTGCAACAATCTTTTCAACTTGATGCCTTTCAGAAGATTGCTGAAGAAACTGGAGGAGTTGGGTGTAGCAAGGGACATAGTCAGATGGTTAAGAAATTGGTTGAAGGGGAGGCAGCAGGGGACTGTGATAAATGGGGTCAAATCAGAAGAGATGGAGGTCACGAGTGGGGTGCCACAGGGATCCATCCTGGGTCCTTTCCTCTTCAATATGTTCTTCTGCGACATTGGAGAAGGAATCAGGGGCAAGTTGTGTCCCTTTGTAGATGACATTAACTATGGGGGGGGTAGATAGCAATGAGGGAATTAGGGAGATGTAGACAGACCTGCAGAGGCTGGAGAGATGATCTATGGTTTGGCAGTTGAAATTGTACACCAAAAAGAGCAAGGTGATACACCCACAGAACAAGAACCCCAGGACAGAGTCCTGCATGGGGGGAGGGATCTGAGCACTACAGCTGAAGAAAGGGATCTAGGAGTCATCATTAGTGACTCCCTTAAAAATCAAGACAGTGCCATAAGGCCTATAGTAAGGCAAATAGGATGCTACGATGTAGCGGAAGGGGTACTAGCAGTAGAAGAAAGGTGGTGTTACTACTTTAATAGATTGCTGGTGAGGCCACACCTAAAATACTGAGCCTAAGTCTGGAGTCCTCTCCTCAGAAAGGAAAGGACAGGCTAGAGATGATGCAATCAAAGTGTGACCAGGATGATTCAGGGTCAGCAGGGCAGATCTTACGCAGATTGGCTCAAGGCACTGAACATGTACAGTACTCTCTGGAGATCAGATGAAAGAGGGTAATATGACAGAGACCTTCAAGTTCCTGAAAAGAATAAACAAGGTGAACTGTGAGAAACTATTCAGCATGGGAAACAGTTCAAAAACATGAGGGCATGGGTGGAAACTGAAAGGAGGTTAGGAGGTTCAAGAGGAATGCAAGAAAGCTTTAATTTACAGAAGGGGTGGTGGAGCTATGGAACAGTCTGACAGCCGAGGCAGTCAGCATCAGAACCATAAATAGTTTAAGCATGACTGGGACAAAGCGAAGGGTACAGTTGTCACTCAAGGCAATAGCAATAGGGAGAGGAACAAGGGGGTGAAAAGTGAACTCAAGTACCCTGCATGGAAAAAGAGGTCCCAGGGTTTGATAGGGAACCATGGGTAGACTGGATGGAACATTGGTATTTTTCTGCCATCATGTTCTATGTTTCTATGTAACATCAATGACAGATGGTCAGACTAGTCCATTGGCACAGTGGTAGTGCTACTGCTTATAAATAACCTCTGCTGACCTGGGAATTGGCTGGGGAAGGAGAATCAAGTATCTCAGGGACAGCTGTCCTACTTCAGGTTGGGAGAAGAGTACTCTGCACTGCACCTGGGAGCACAGCGGAGTCCCCATGCTGGGTAAGGACATCATGGACACCAGCACATCATTGTATGATGAAGCCTGAGGAGAAAATAGGAGGAAAAACATTAATTATGACCATATGATGATCTAGTTCCTGCAGGCATTACATTACTGATTGGGTGCTTTTTATCACTGCATTCTGCTCCAGACGGACCTGGTCATCCTTGAGTCCAACCTTGTAGGATAAACCATGGAAGTATGATTTGGGTAAGAATGAGAGAAAGCAGGTGTCAGGGCTAGAGAAACTGATCAGATTGGGAGAAGCAAGTAGGAGCTGGTGGAGAAACATAAGACAGAAATGCTAGACTAGCTGGATGGGGAGAGACAGCAGGCTCCATGAGTGCTTCTCCTAGAGCTACCATCATCTCCCCTCGCACTAGTTTAAATGTCCTACGTGGACATCAGATTTCTGGCCTAGTGCTCTGACTCCCTCTTTAGTCAGGTGGAGGCCGTCGAATTTGAAGAACTTCCATTCCCAGAAGTTGCCCCAGTTTCCGACGAAGTCCTAGAGCCATGTGTTGAGCACACTTATCTCTTTCTCTCTGATTTTTTGCCTGTTCTTCCCCTTTTCCCAAACAAGCAGAATCTCTGAGAATGTGGGATGAAAATGAAACCAATTTCTTGCCCAGCTGCACAATGTGCTCGTTAACCTCCTCGACCAACCGACTAGCAAGGTCATTGGTCCCTAGGTGGACCAGGATGTTTGAGCCCTCTTCTTCCTTTTTAATTGTGTTGACTATTCGGTCAGTGTCCCTCCAAGCGAATGCTCTTGAGAGACATCTGACCTGCACATCTGCACATTTGTTTTGTCTCAGGTGGGGGTCCACACCATGAATCATGGAGTCCCCTATGATTATGATTTCTTTCCTGTTGAGGTTTTCTTTATGATGTTGTTTTGCTATCCTGTTGCATTTGGCATTCCTTTGGCCTGAGACATCCTCCATCATTACGGATGGTATGGACCCAAGAGATGTGTACCTGTTTGCTGTGTTTAGAGTGCTTTGTTGGTTTGAGAGAGTTGCTCAAGCTCTGCCCCCTTTTCCTGCAACCAGTTACCATCCCCCTGCTGAAAAGAAAGAGGAAGAAAATGCACAAATGAACAAAAAGGAGAACAAAAAAAAAAAAACAATGAGCCAAAAGGTAATTTCACCGTGCATAAACCTGGTGCCCCCTTCTGGTTTCGGTCTCCTTACCTTAGTACTGAGAGTTGAGAGTCAGAGGAGAAGCAGCGGTGATTGTTACAGCAGCCCCCAGTGCCATTTCTACTTTTCCCTAACAGCTGCTGGGAAGCACTGCCTATACAGATGAAAAGATCAACCTGCCATGTGGACTTCCCCGTGTCCTGACCCCTTATCTCAGACCGGATCACCGCCGCTGTCCTGGAGCTCAGCGGAGCCCCCTTTAGAGTGCTGTCCCTAGCAGTAGCAGACCGCGGGTGAGGATGAAATGTTCCAGCCGTATGGCTCCTGCCCCTCACTAGTCCTTCAGTCTGCTACCCTGTTTCCGAGAGTCTGGGAGTCTCCTATTTAAGGACAGGCAAGTTTGTTTTAGCACCCTTTTTCTGTGCTTTTATTGGGCAAGTAGCTCTGACATCACTGTCAGAGCGATCTCCCATTTCAAAAACTAACAGCATGGCTCAAAAAGCTAACTTGGAGACCCCTGCTGAAAAGAAAGAGAAAGAAAATGCACAAATGAACAAAAAGGAGAACAAAAAACAAAAAGAAAATCAGTCAAAAGGTAATTTCATTGCATATAAAGCTGGTGCCCCCTTCTGGTTTCAGTTCCCTTACATTAGTACTGAGAGCTGAGAGTCAGAGGAAGCAGGCTATGTTAGAGACTGACATTTCTTAAGTTAAATTTTAAGTCTGGGTGACATAGGTAAGTCATATTGGTTAAGTTTTGATTTAATGAGATATTAAAAAATATTAGCAGTCATTTTAAATGTTAAAAAAGTATTGATAATATTTTAAATTATCTACAATTCCTTTGGCCTGGTGGTGCACCATTTTAGGAAACGATGGATCAAGACCTAATCCCAACTTTCCCGGTCATGGGCTGAAGGGTCTAGAACATGAAGAGGAGTGTTTGTACACTTACTCTGGGGCAGGGAACTGGTAACCCATTACACAAGCATCTCCTATGATGGGAGGGGTGACAACGTGAGTGACCATGTGACATCAACCATCCTCGCCCACAGGATGGTACAATAGAAACCCACAGGCTGAAACTGGGGGTGGTGAGAGGGTCTTACAGAGTCAAAAGGTACACCCACCCTATGTCCTTTTTAATAAACAAATTAGCTAGCCTGGGAGTGGGTCCCAGGGTGGTAGCCTGTGTAAAACACTGGTTGGAGAACAGGACACAGCAGGTAATAGTAAATGGAGTCCAAAGTGAAGAAAGGAGGGTTACTAATGGGTACCGCAGGGTTCAGTACTGGGGCCGGTCCTTTTTAATGTTTTTATAAGTGACATTGCAGAGGGACTGGAAGGGAAAGTGTGTCTCTTTGCAGATGACACAAGATCTGCAACAGAGTTGATACACAAGGTGGGGTAGAAAGGATGAAAAGGGACTTGACAAGGTTGGAGGAATGGTCAAAATGTATGGCAAAGTAATGCACCTGGAAACAAAACCCAGGGGAAGAGTACACAGTGGGGTGAGACACTGACAACAACAAAATGGAAAGGGACCTGTGGATGGTCATATCAGATGACCTAAAGGTGGACCAACAATGTGAGAAGGCAGTAAAGGGCTGGGGGATACTGGGATGCATAGGGAGGCATCACCAATAGAAAACAGGAAGTTGTTGGCCCTCTGTACAGACAGTTGATAAGACCACATCTGGAGTACTGTGTACAGTTCTGGAGACCAAAGACATAGACAGGGTGGAGGCTGTCCAGAGGAGGGCAACCAAAATGATGCAGGGTCTGCATCAGAAGACATATGAAGAAAGACTAAAGGAACTAAAGATGTATATCCTCGAGGAAAGGGGGGGCATGATAGAAACTTTCAAATACCTCAAGTGAATCAACAAAGTCCAAGAGGGTAGCATCTTTCAAAAAAAGAGATGTGCAAAAACAAGGAGGCACAATTTGAAGATAGAGGAGGAACGGCTCAGAGGTAATGTGAGGAAGTATTTCTTCACAGAGAGGGTGGTGGATATATGGAACAGCCTTCCTGAGGAGGTTGTAGAGTCAAAAACAGTGGGGGAATTCAAGAATGTATGGGACAGACATAAGACAATTCTAGTGGAGGGTAGGAGGAAGTAGGCTGTAGGTTAACTAGGATCTGCAGCGTATCCGTTAGGTAGGGAAATGGGCAGACTAGGTGGGCCAAGCGGTCCTTATCTGCCATCAAATTCTATGTTTCTATGTTTCTATGTTCCACCTGTCTTAATGCTGTTGAATACTAACTTCCACAGCTCTGTGTCCACTGACTGTGGCTGCCCCAATGGTCTGTTGCTGTGGCCCCTACTTTAAGGGCAAGAAATGAAGGGACCAAGAGGATGGAATAGGTCTGACTTGTGGAGTGGCCTGGTCAGTAAGTTATTGTGAGGGCAGCTGGAGCAGAAGGGCACCATAGAGAGAGGTGGCGATAAGTTAGCATAGGATACAATAAAAAAATCAATAATTTTAAAATCCATAATTGTAAACTGGGTGTGTATAATTTAGTTATGTCAACATCATTTCAAGCTTTTATTAAAAAGCAAATAATTTGTTACCCTAATGGTTTTAGAATTAGCCATTTTCAAAGAAATGATCTTGAGAAAGTTCTAACGTAAAACTCATTGGACTTAAAATCTTAACATTATTTAAAATGAAAGGTTGGAGTAAGGTCATCATCAGGGCATCATCACATATTGATATAGTTTCAATTACTGATAGTTCTGTAAATGTATCAAGATATATATATATATATATATATATATATATAAAAATGCTTTGTAATTCTATTTTATATGTACCCTTCCCCTCCCCAGGTCAACCTGAAAACAAATTTCGCTCAAGTTTTTTCCGGTTACCAATCTTAAAATAAATGAATAATATACATGTATATATATATATATATATATATATATATATATATATCTATAAAAACTGTACCCAATAGCCTGATTAAAATATACATTTATCTTGAAATTATACTGGGCACTGGACCATAACTCATCAGTGGCAAACCACGGAAAGAGTTATAGATGTAAAATTCTCACAAGTGGATATCATCATATTTTGAGTAAAACCATTGTGTATTACTATTACAGAATGGCTAAATTTTCAAAGTTTCAATTGCTGCAAGCCCAGCGCACACCAAAGATATGGTGCATGGGGTTTGCAGATCACCCAGTGGCGATCAAAAATTTGAATCCCGTGCACCAGGTGCCGCAAGTTAGATCAACTTTTTCTAATCTAGCTGGTAGCATTCCTGGGGGCTATTTTTATGGAGCATGTGCCAGATATGTGGTACAAGATGCTGTAAAATGTTGAAACTGTCACAACTGCACCCGAGATTCGAGAATAGGGTACAATTGCGGCAAAGTGGTTCATCGCACCACCAGAACCTAAGTGGTGTGGCACAGAGCTTGACATACGCCCTGTGCCACACTTTGAAAATTGAGCCCAATGTGTTCTAAATGAAATAACATGTGTTGTAATGTAATAAAGTGTGTTACAGGTAAAAAATAAATATTTTTCCCAAAGTAGCATGATTTATTTCCCCAATTTACTTACAACTGATGTGGTATGTTAATATACCACACTAGTGAAAAATAAATCATGTTATTTTGGGATGAATATTTATTGTTACTTAGAACACATGATATTATACTTAGAACACAAGTTATTTCACTTGGAACACGTTATTTGATTTAGACTCTAGAAATAGAACACAAAAACAATGGGCCACATAGTTTCCAATGGATAGAACACAGTTTTAAGCTAAAATAAGGTAAAATACTAATGTCTTATAAACAGTGTGGTATATATCAAATGCATAATGAGTTGCAGTAAAATAACACATTCATCTCCACACATGAGTTGTAAGACCTTCATAACTAACTCATGGATTTAGACACACGAGTCATGTGTCTTACAACTCACTAGTCGAGATACTGTAAAAGTGCTATTCCACTGAAACTGATTACCTATTCCCAACATACAGTATACCACACCAATATTTTATAAATTGGGGAAAAATCATGTTATTTCAGGATGAATATTTATTTCCACTTAGAACACATAATTTCCTTACAGCATGTAATTTCTATTTAGAATCTGGACCTAGAACACAGAGAAGAATGAGTCAGATAAAGAGTTTACAATGGAAAGATAGTTTCAAGATATATCAAGGTAGAACACTAATACAAGCATTGACTAGTGTATGACATATTAAACACATAATGGCTTGCAGTTGACTAACATTTATCTCCACACGAGAGAAAATACTTTCATAACTAACTTGTTGCTTCACCACTCATGAGTTATGAAGGTCTTACAACTCGTGTGGAGATGAGTTTGAGAGCAAAAGGACCATGCTACCAATGTCAGACAAGACTTTTGTATAGAAGGAATGAAGCATAAACTGCAGATTACAGAGTACATTGAATTTGTATGCTGTACAACTGAGTAGGCAAAAATGGGGTAAAAGCAGGTTAAATAACATGGGGATGGATCTGACATGGGTTGTTGGGGAAGGGAAGAAGTCCATCTGTAGGTGCATTTGTTAATGAAGCGTGTCAGTAAGAGCTTGGAGGCTGTTCCAAAGTGTGGGAAGATGGATGGAGAAAGTAGCTTTGCCAGTGACATATTTACTGTGAGGGAGATGAAGGAAATGAGCAGCAGATGAATGGAGGGAGTAGGAGGAAGAGATGATAGGGCTGATAGGGCTAAGGAGAGGGTAAATGGGAGTATTTTACAACACCAGTGGTGATGAATGTGCCCAGATAAATAGTGAATATGAAATGGGCTAGCCCATAACCAGTATACATGTACTCCTTTTCCATTGTTTGTCTTTCTCTGAAATTCATTACTTGCACAGTACTGTACTTTGATTTTTTTGCTTATGTTCATGCGCCTATTGTTGTCACTTTCTTATTGCTGTTTTCACTCCCTATTATATCCCCGTCCCTGGGTAGCACCTGGAAATGAGAACCCTGGCTCAGTGTGCAGCTCCTGGTCAACACATTTAAATAAAGAAACGAATATACATTTGGACCCTGAACATTTTCAGTTAGTTTCAAAACAAGCATCTTTAAAAGAGGCTAACTTTTGAACAATTAGGGCTAGAAATGTAATTCTTTTTTAATGATATTTCAGAGTCTGTGCAACATCATAAAAGAGTAGCCAATATTCTGCACAAAAGATTTCTCAAAAGTTTTAACAGGAAAGACACACTGAGCTGGTAACATTCTGTTCCCAGATGAAAGCTTGGAGTCAGGGCAAAATTAGGAAACAGTAACATCAATACATGTTTTAATTATTGATATTTTATGTGGCATTTTATTTAAAAAAGTTTTTAGAAGTAACCATTTCAAAATGTTTTACATTTTTGGTTAACATTCAGACCAAATACAGTTGCAACAAAAGACATTTGTCAGATATGTGACAACATTCAGTTATCCAGAGTATGTGAAGGAATAACCGGCTGATGCAAGGCATTTAATCAACTACAGAAGCATGTTATTATATAGAAACGTCAAAGTTGTTGGCAGATAAAAACCTCTTGGCCCACCTAGTCTGCCCTATATTTATTTATTTATTTATTGATTTAAAAGTTTCTCCAGGAAGATATACTGAGCAAGTTGCCTATTTCCAGATTCTTCCTGGGGGAAGGAAAGGGGACTGGTACAGAGGGGAACAGTAGGCAAGAATACAATGATATAATAGGGTACAGGGTATCAATGGTAATGGTATACATATTGTAGAGTGCAGTGAAAATTACAATTCAGGCACATAAGCAGAGGTACATTGAATGAATGCCACAGAGTGCAAATATCATATACATAATTACAGGGTAAAAATACCTATGCAAGGGATGTAACAACATGCAGACATACAAGCAGAGATAGAGTGCAAAGTGGCTACAGAATACATACATTGACAACAGCAGATTATATATATAAGTGCTAAGCAAGACATGAATATGGCTCTCAGGTCAAGGCATACATAATCCAAGATGGATTGAGTGGGATAAGTGCTACAACAAGACAAGCAAGGCAACCTGGGCAGGAAGGAAGGAAGGGGGTACTGTGTAAGACTAAGTGGGGAATCAGGGGCAGAGCTGAGTAGGAGTTGTGAGGAGGGAGGATAGTAGGGAGGGGCTTGGTGATTGGTACAGTTGCAGATGGGGAGGTGAAGGTGAATAAAAGTGAGGATAGGCTGTGAAGTGATGGTGCATTTGAATGGCAGTTCCAGTGCTTGGGGAGATGGTGGAAGAACACTGCCTGGCCAGCTGATGAGGACCTGAGGGGGTGGCAAGGGTACAAGCATCAATATTTCTGAGGTGTGTGGGAGGAAGAGGGGAGAGAAGGGAGGATGGGGTATGAAGGGAGCACTCTAAACCGGAACTTACGAAGGAAGTTGACACAATCAGCCAGGCATCAATCCTTTACGGCTGGAGGTGACAGGGATTGATATAGAGAACAGTGATGAGTGCGGGGGTGGGCAGTTGAGAGCAAAACGACAGAAGGAGTGGAAGAGGGTGTCCAATCTGGCTAGGATGTTTTGGGGGTGGCACTATAAACTACATTACCATAGTCAAATGTTGGAAGGATAATTTTCAGTAGAATGTCTGCGGGCTGGAATGGGGCTACATTCACAATTCTGGTATAATGCTCCCAGTCTGGGGAGCAATTTCTTGTGTATGTCATCCATGTGAGCAGAAACATCAAGGTGTTTATCTAGCCAGACCCCAAGGTACCTGAATGAGGCAGTATCTTCCAACAAGGTCCCATCAATTGTGTAGAAGGAAGGGAGGGGAGCCTAGAGAGTCTCTGCCTCTTGCCAAAGGTCATTGAGACAGTCTTCTTGGTGTTTAGAAATAGTTTGGAGTGTAACCAGTGCTGGACATTATTAAAGTCCTGCTGAAAGTGGATGCCACCAAGGGAGAGGAAGTATATATTCCCTACCTACTGTGCCACAGAAGACCCTACTCAGCCTCCGGTCTTCTCCCCCCTTGCCTTACTTCTAAAATCCCCTTGTGTCTATCCCATGCATGTTTGAATCCTGTTACCATTTTAGCACCCACCACCTCTGCTGGGAGGCTGTTCCAGGTGTCCACCACCCTCTCCATGAAGAAGTATTTCCTCACATCTCCTCTGAGCATCTCCCAGCTTCATGGTGTGACCTCTTGTCCTTGACATTTTTTCTATGGAAAATGCTACCTTCCTGTACCTTATTTATACCTGTGAGGTATTTGAACATTTCTATCATATCTCTCCTTTCCCTTCTTTCCTCTAGAAAGTACATATTTGATTCCTTGAGTCTTTCCTTGCAGGGCTTTTGATGCAGGCCTTGCACCATTTTGGTAGCCCTCCTTTGTACCACCTCCGCCCTATCTATGTTTTTCTACAGGTGGGGCTTTCAGAACTGGACACAGTACTCGAGGTGGGGTCTTACCAATGATTTGTATAGGGGGTAATACCACCTCCTTCTGCTGGTGATGCCCCTCCTTGTGCACCTCAGCATCCTGCTAGCCTTCCCCACTGCCTTATCACACCACTTAGCTGCTTTCAGGTCATCAGAAATTATTACCCCAGGTCCCTTTCCTGTTTTGTGGTTGCTAATACCTCCCCGCTCATAGAATCTCTCAGCAGATAAGGACCATACAGCCCACCTAGTCTGCCCATTTCCCTACTTGGTTTGGCAATCCCTACTCTTATCTGGACTGCCTCCCCGCTGTACAGCAGGGTGCCTTTATGCTTATCCCATGCACTTTTGAATCCCTGTACTGTTTTTGCTTCCACCACCTCCACTGGTAGGCTATTCCACAGATCCACCACCCTCTCTGTAAAAAAATACTTCTTAGCATTCCCCCTAAGCCTCCATCCCTCCCTCCAGCCTCATGTTATATCCCCTTGTCCTTGTGCACTTTTGTCTCTGAAATATGCTCCCCTCCTGTACCCTGTTTATTCCTCTAAGGTATTTGAAAGTCTCTATCATATCCCCTCTCTCCCTTCTCTCTTCCAGTGAATAGCTGTTTAGTTCCTTGAGTCTTTCCTCATAAGGTTTGTGGTGCAGTCCGTGTATCATTTTTGCTACTCTTCTCTGGACTGCTTCTATTTTGTCTATGTCCATCCTGAGATCGTTCACCAGAATTGGACACAGTATTCCAGATGAGGCCTCACCAGTGATCTATACAGTGGCATCACCACTTCCTCCTCCTACTGGTTATGCCCTTCCTATGCACCCTAGCATTCTGTTTGCCTTCCCTACTGCTTTTTCGCATTGTTTGGCTGACTTCACATCATCGGATATGATAATCCCCAGGTCTCTTTGCTGACATGTGGTGGCTAGAACCTGCCCCCCAATCCTGTATTCCTCTCTTGGGTTTCTGTGTCCCAGGTACATTATCTTGCACTTCTTAGCATTGAAACCCAACTGCCAAACCTTTGACGATTCCTCAAGTAGTCTTAGGTCATTTCTCATTTTATCTAGCCCCTCCTGTGTGTTGACACTGTTACAGATCTTGCTGTCATCTGCGAACAAGCATACTTTCCCCTCCAGTCCCTCTGTAATGTCGCTTGTGAAGACATTGAATAGAACTGGACCCAGCACTGATCCCTGTGGATCGATTGGTACATTGCCCCTATGACTGTATGCCCCAAGTGCATGATTTTGCACTTTTTTGCATTGAAACCCAGCTGCCATTCCCTTGACCAATCTTTCAGCTTTTTCAGATTGTCCCTCATTCTTTCCACCCCACCCCCCGTTATGTCCACTCTGTTGCAGATTTTTGTGTCATTCACAAACAGGCATACTTTCACCTCCAGCCCTTCCACAATGACACCAATAAAGACAATGAAGAGGACTGGGCTAGTACTGACCCCTGTGGCACCTGCACTTGTCATCTTGCTTTCTCCAGAGTGGACCTCATTTACCAAAACCTTCTGACTCTATTGCTTAGCAAACTTCCTACCCATTTTACTTACTTCTGGGCCTTGCTTGTTCACCAGGCTTCTATGTGGAATGGTGTTGAAGGCCTTCCTGAAATCCAGGTAGGCCACATCTGCCGCTCCTCACTGATCCACTTCCCTGGTCACCCAGTCAAAGAAATCAATCAGGTTTGTCTGGCAAGACCTCCCTCCTGTGGATCCATGTTGCCTTGGATCCTGTAATCCATTTGTTGCAAGGTATTCTCCAATCCTTTCCTCCAGTAGCAATTCCATTACTTTACCTACTACTAAAGTCAAGCTGACAGGTCTGTAATTTCCTGCCTCCCCCTATTTTCACTTTTGTGTAGTGGGACCACATCTTCCCTACTCCAATCCCCCAGAACTTCCTCTGTTTCTAGTGATAGGTTGAACAGAGCTGTCAGAGAGGCAGCCAGCACCTCCTTGAGCTCCCTCAATATCCTAGGGCACACCCCGTCCTGTCCCATTGCCTTGTCTACTTTTAATTGCATTAGTTCCTTAAAAGTTCCTCCATAAAAGTACTAGTGCCCACCTCCCTTCCTTTAATGCCCTTGTCCCTTATCTTTGGCCTGTCACCTGCCCCTTCCTCCATAAATACCGAACAAAGTGTTCAATGTGTCTGTTTTTGGTCCTCTTCCTCCCAAAGCCCCTCTTCCCCTTTTAGCCTTACTATCCCTCCTTTGGGCTTTCTCTTCTTGCTTATAGAATGTTTTATCCCCTTTTTTACTGATTGGGCAATATTCTTCTCTGTCTGTGCTTTTGTGCTCCTCACTGCTCTCCCTGCCACTCTGTTTCTTCTGGTAACTTTTCCATCCTCCTCCTTCTGTGTCCTCTTGTACCTTCTAAATGCTAGTTTCTTTTCCTTACTTCTCCACTACTTCTGTAGAGAACCATAGTGGTCTCTTTTCTCTTGCCCTTGCTAACATGCCTGACACAGAGATTTGATGCCTTTTCAATGCACCCTTTATTTTTCCAGTTGTTCCTTGACTCCACCTAGTTTCCTACCCCTGCCTGGGTGTCCCTGAGACATTCTCCAATTTTCTTAAAATCAGCCCTCCTGATGTCCAGGACCCTCTTCTTAGTGTGGCCACATGGGGACCAGTGATTACTGTACAGTAATCACTGATCCCCATGTGGCCACCAACTGACATCAGCAACACTTTCCCCATTTGTCAGTACCAGGTCCAGTATTGCCCCCCATGAGTGGGTTCCTTAACTAGTTGCCTGAGGAATGTTCCTTGCAGGGAGTCCAGGATGTCCTTACTTCTGACTGTTGCTGTAGCTGGTAGACTCCAATTCACATCCGGTAGATTGAAGTTCCCTACCTCCCCTTTGCATGCCATCCTTTGAACTGCTTCTGTCATATCTTTGTCCACCTCTCCCTCCTGTACTGGAGATCTGTAGATCACTCCTATGCAAATAGTAGCCCCTCTCCATGTCTCCAGGGTGACCCACAGTACCTCAGCTCCTCCCCACTTCCCTTGTGTTTCTGTAGCTTTTAGGTTGTCCCTGACATAAAGAGCCACTCCTCCACCTTTATACCTACCTTGCCTTTTCTGAACAGGTATACCTTCTTATTCTAAGTGTACTCCGGCTAACTGGATGGTATTACTATTATATGACAAACAAATAGTGTAGTTGCGTGATTGGTCCTTGTAGGAACAGCTCAGAAGCAAATGATTTGATAGCCTTGTGTTGGACCAACATAGATGTTACAAAAAGAGCAAAGTGCTCTGGCTTTTGGATCAACCAGGTCCTTCTTCAGAAGCTTTATCATAGTATAAAGCTTCGGAAAAGGACCTGGTAGGTCCAAGCTAGAGACTTTTTCTTTTTTGTAAATCATGTTGGTCCATCATGGGTATCAAATCATTTGCTTTTGGATCTATTATATGACAAGGAATTTTAAACCCAGGATTTTAAAAGTTCTGTGGTAGCTGAAGAGGAACATATCTTTAGTTGCCCTTTGTCTGTGCACTAAACAGATAAACTACTGTGGGTGTGTCTGAAATGAGGCTAACCTACTGTGGGCATGTCCAAAATGTAGATAACCTACTGTGGGCATATCTAAAATGTTGATAACCTACTGTGGGGGTGACCAAAATGTGGCTGTAGAAGTTTGTGGAGTATTGAATGACAGTCATCCTGTGTTCTGCTTGGCTTACAGGATATACCTGTAGTATAATTCTAGATATTTTGCAATATTTTTAAACAAATTCTCTCTTGTGTCCCTACAGTGGTACTCAAAGCAGGTGGAAAATTTCTCCAGTGTTATCACAAAAAATTAAGGAAATAGCTGATCATGTCTTTTGCTGCAACTGTAAATGAGTTCCCATTTACAGTGGCAGTCATACCCCAGTGGAAAAGTACCATAAATGTGTCATAAAAATTGCAGAAATCTTCATTTCATGTTCAGTGATCCGTAAAATGTCCTCTGCTTTCACTGGCTTGAGGCTTTGCCTGTTAAAGCTGTGGAAGATAATAAGAATACTATGCAGTCATGTACTGTGCCGCTTGTCAGGATGACCTGCTCACATCACAGTTTCTGCCAGTGATACTTTGCAGGATACTGTAGGAACATAATGTAATCCAATTGCATTTACTCCAGTTTGTCACAACATAAAGTGTGCATCTTTATCAAAGAGTTCTTTATCCTAGCGGGTAGCACTGTACCAGTTCATAGAAACATAGAAACACAGAATCTGACAGCAGATAGGGGCTGCTTGCCCAACCAATCTGTCCATTTTCCTAGCTACATTATCACCACAGACCCTACGTAATCTACAGCTCTTTCTCCTCCCCTTCCTTTCCACTATGTTTTCCTTGTGCATATCTCATGCATTCTTGAACCTCACCACTATTTTCACCTCCTCCCTCCGCTGGAAGTTATTCCCAGAATCAATCACTCTTTCTGTAAAGAACTACTGCCTCACATCTCTCCTCAATCTATCCCTCGAGTTTCATAGCATGTCCTCTAGTTCTTGAGCACCATTTTTCTGAAAAATACTTCCCTCCTGTACCTTATTTACCTGCTGAGGTATTTAAGGGTCTCTGTCATATTCCCCTCTCTTCCATGGTGTACATATTGAGGTCCTTTATTCTCTCCTCGTAGGGCTTTTGATCCAGACCATGAACCATTTAGCTGCCCTCTTCTGGACTGCCTCCACTCTGTCTATGTCCTTCCGGAGATGTGGTATCCAGAACTGGACACAGTAGTCTGGGTGAGGTCTTACCAGTGATCTATACAGAGGCAACACCACCTCCCCGTTTCTGCTCATGATATCCCTCCCTATGCACTCCAGCATTCCATTAGCCCTCTCAGCTGCCTTGTCACACTGTCTGGCCACCTTTAGGTCATCAGATATGATTACCCCAGGTCTCTTTCCTCTTACCTTCTTGGTAGTTGTCAACACCACTCCACCCATTTTGTACTACACCCCTGGGTTTCTGTGCCATAAGTGCATTATTTTGTACTTTTCATATTGAAATCCAGCTGCCATACCATTCACCACTCCTGTAGTGGTCTTGGGTCTCTGCTCCTCCTCCCACCCGCCCCCCGGGTGTCCACACTATTGCAGATTTTGGTGTCATCCTCAAGGAGGCAGACATTCCATTCCAGTCCCTCTGCAATGCCGCTTATAAAGACATTAAAGAGGACCAGTTCCAGTACTTATTTGTATATATTTATTTAAATGTTTCACAGGAGGCACACTGAACAACAAGTTGTTTGTCTCACTGTGCGACTGGGGGGGTACATGAGGGGTGGAAACTGTAGGAATACATATTGCAGTCACAAATGGATTACAGGAGTAGATACAGGCACTGCAGGTAAACACTGGAAGGTACACAACTAAGGCACAATACAGAAACGTGAAAACTATTTGGATTTACATACCATTTTGGTAAAGAATGCATGAAATATTATAGAAACATGAGGTTGGCCTACAGGCTGGAGAGCATGAGGGTTATACAGCAAGTAACAGTTATGCCATTACACAGTAAAACAAATTTGACAATTTAGGCAATTGAAGTGCTATCGAGCACAGACAGAGAAGCTCAGACTGGGAGACTAGCAGTGGAGCAAACAGTGCAGGGCAGAAAGATTAAAGGACTAAGTGCATTAAGTGCATGGGTACAGGGCAAGTATTAAGTGCAGTTGAGTTGAGAGGATTGTGTGCAGTAGAGTTCAGTGGGGAGAGAGAGATAGAGACAGGAGAGAGATAAGGGGTCTGAGCAGGAAGGGGTGGGGGCAGGGAGGGATAAGTGCTATGTACTGTCTCCCTGTCAGATGCTGGAGAACCGAGCCAGGGGGCAAGACTAGGCAAATATGGTGGAGTGAGAGAAGGAGGAGAGAAGGAGAAAAGTGAGAGGGGCAGGGAGGGGAGATATGGGTGAATGAGGAGATATGCCAGGTACTGGCCACCTGCAAGATGCTGAGAACTGAGCCAGGGGCAGGACTGTGTAATGGGGAGGACGGGGAGGGAGAAATAGAGAAGTAAGAATTGAAGGGGGGCAGGGAGGGAGATATATTCCAGGTACTATCCCACCTGCAAGATGTTGAGAACAGAGCCGCGAGCAGGGCTGGGCAGTGAAGGTGCAATGAAGAGAGAAAGGGGGGAGGAGAGGGTAGAGAGAGGTGGTAGGGGTGGGTATACTGAGGGAGGGTGGCAGATCCAGGGTGGGAATGAATAGGGAAGAAGGGTCACTGGGTAGAAGGAGGGAAGTTAAGGTGGATTAAAGCAGGGGCAGCTAGAGGACAGGTACTTGTGCAAGGCAGATCCAAGTGAGCATGAAGAGGGGAAGTGATGTATTTGCGGGGGGAGAGAGTTCCAGACTTTAGGGAAATGATATGAGAATCCATTTTGGCTGGTGAGTGTGGTGCAGTGGGGAGACCTCCAATGTACGAGTGTCAGTGGATCTAAGGGAGTGGGAAGGTGGAGCTGGGGTAGAAAGGTATGAGGAGAGGTAAGGGGCAAGTTCCCCAAGCCAATATTTAGAGGTGATTTTGGTACAGTGTGAGAGGTGTCTGTTCGCAAGAGGGGGAAAAAACAGTGTGTGATAGAGATCACAATGGTGAGTCCAGGAGGAGGTATCCAAAGCAATCAGCAGAAGAAAGAGGGTGTCCAATCTGGTAAGTGAAGATTTGGGAGCGGCACCATAGACTACATTGCAGTAGTCAAAAATAGGGAGAAGCATCTTCTGGACAAGTTCACGCCTAGCCATAGGAGGGATGCAACTACGGTTCCTGTACAGAGCACCGAGCTTGAGGTGCAGTTTTTTCCGTATGGCGTCAATGTGACCAGAGAAACTGAGGTGTTGGTCCAGCCATACCCCAAGGTATCTGAATGAGGAAGTGCCCCCAATGATTGTCCCAGCCTGGATAGTCTCTGCCTAGTGCCAAAGGTCATGGAGACTGTCTTCTTGGCATTTAGAAAAAGCTGATGGGAAGTAAACCAGAGCTGAACCTGGTGAAAGTCAGACTGCAGAGTGGTTGAAACATCAGATGGGCATTTGCCAGTATCATCAGCGTACATGTGGATAGAGGAGGAGGGGAAGCAGGCTGATGGAAGGTCATTTAGGAATATGGAGAAGAGTAAGGGACTGAGGACAGAGACCTGTGGGACTCCAGTGGTGATAGGGAGGGAAGGGGAGATAGCGTTTTGAACCTTGACAGATTGTGTTCTGCCAGAGAGGTGGTCTCTAAACTAGTTAGAGGCAGATGAAGAAAGACCAGCTGTTGAGAAGGAGTCAAGGAGGAGGGCATGGCTAGGTCGACAAAGATGGCTGAGGTGATGAGACCACTGTCCATCCCAGTTGGGATGGAGTCAGTAAACCTGAGTAGGGAGGAGATGGTGAGTGATTCTTCCAAAAACACTTGGTAAGGGGTGAAAAGGATGAGTCAGAAAGAAAGGAGGTAAGTTGGGAGAGGCTAAGTTTCTTGGAGTTTAGAGAGAGTGGGGAGTAGGGAATAGGGCAAAAGTTCCCAGGGGCAGAGGGGTTACCACTCTTAGGGAGAGGGAGAACCACACATATTTCCAGGACTTAGGGACAGAAGATGAGGAGAATGAAAGGTTTAAAATAATGGAGAGAGGATAGGCAGTAGCTGGGGAGGAGAGACAGAGGAACTTGGGGTCAAGGTCATCAGTTGAGGAGCCTTTAGAAGGGTTAAGGGAGAGAAGAGCTGTTAAAATTTTTCAGAGGAGGCAGCAGAGAAGGAGAAAGAGGGAGGGCTGGGGAGGGTGGGTGTGGGAGGGGATGTTGGGATAGGAAGGCCTGTGGGGAGGACTTTAACAGAGTAGTGGTGCATGATGTATAATAGGAGTTAAACTCCTTGGTCATTAAGTCTCGTCAGATATTAGGGTGTTTTTATTTTAAGCATGGTGGTGGGGAGAGAATAAGGCATGGACCACTTTCCAGAATTTTGAAGGGGAATTAATATTAGTGTGGAAAGCTGCTTTAAAATATTCATATTTAACTAGTCTGGTTGCCTTTGTGCATGAGTTTCTTAACATACAATATTTTACATAATCGGAGGTGAGCTGAGATGCCTTGTGCTTTCTCCTTGCTTTGTCACGTCCTCCAAGGCAGGTCAATAACTCGGGGTGATCCAGGGTAGATGCTTTCCCCAGACTCTGGATGCTTAATAGGGCAAATGAGTCCCAGGTATTAAGGAAAATTTCTTTAAAGTAGGCAGGGCGTGATCAGTAGTGTGAGGGCGAAGTGAGGGGGCCCAATCGAGTGGAGGCATGAGCATGCAGTTTGGGTTAAGGTCTAAAGAGTTGAAAGAGTGGAGGTGAAGAATTTTGTGCAGGAGCTTTGGTCTTTGATCTTCCTGACCACAAAGATGGATTGTGGTCACTAAGGGTGTCTGGGAGGATACTGGATTTTGTGACTCTGTGGGGTGAGAGGTGAGTGCCCAATCTAGCAGGGAATGGTTATGTGATTTGAGGTTTGGGGGGAGGGTTCTGAGATGAGTTGGGTAAGGTTTTGGACAGTCATGTCATTGCAGGTTTTAGACATGGAGGGAGACAGCCAGTTTAAGTTTAAGTTGCCCAATAAGTATAACTCATTGGAGTGGAGAGGGAAGTGATGGGTTATAGGTTCAGTGATCGCCTAAGGCTTAGTGGTGGGCAGCAGTAGATGCCTTGCTAAAAAGATTGGGATGTTGAAAGGCAAGGAGATGTTAATGACAAGGGCTTGAGGTGGAAGGGATGGAGGAGGAGTATATGGTTTTGAAGTGTAGAGTGGCTAGTACAACATGGCACCGCCACTCCTCTGCCTGCCCTGTCTTGCCGGTTAGGGAGTAGCGGGATGGAGATGGATTGATCAGGTATATTAGCATTTAGCCAAGTTTCAGTTATGATTAGTATGTCAGGCTTAAGAGAGGTAGCCATGGTTTGTAACAGGTCAAGTTTTAATATGAGGCTGCGGATATTTAGGTGTATGATTTTTAAACCATTTGGGAGGGCTGAAGGGATGCATAAGGTAGGCACGGTAGGGGAGTAGGTGGCAGATGAAGGAGCATTGAGGCCAGGGTTTGGGTGAATATTTCCTGAAGCAGGTAAGAAAAGGGCTATAATCAGGAAGTGAAGTTTGGGGCTTTTAGGGCAGGTGAAGGTTTATGTGTGATAATGGGGAATGAGGGGATAAGTGTAGAGATGAGGAGACGGAGAAAAGCAAAGTAGCTAGGTAATGAGAATAGGGTTACAGGGGGGCAGGAGGAAAATGGGACCATGGTATGTGTGGTGGAGTGAAGGATATCATCTGGATAGAAGAAGGTGAGGGATAGAGGAGGGCAGGGTGAGGCTGGGTTGTTAGGTTTATAGTCATAAGAGCAGGGATGATTAAGCTAAAAGAAGCAGGATGGGAGTAATGATACAGAAGTGAGATATTTTGGCAGAAGAGATATAAACTTAACTAAAATAGCTTGCAATTCAAGTAAATTGGGTGCAGACCAGTGCAATTATGTGTACTAGCTAGCCTTTGAGGTGGAGACATAGCTGGGAATTACTTTAATAGCAAGTAGTTAACAAGAAAGGGAAGCAGGCTAGTACTAGATAAAGAGCTGAGTGTATCTTTAAGGATGGGAGTGCCTGCAGAGGTAGGCAGCTACTTAGGAGAATGTGGCAAAGAAATATGCCAGTTAGGAGACAGGGGTCCGGCCCAGTGGCACTGAGGGTTGAGGCACTGGATGCCATACCTCGCGCTACACCAGTGACCCAGGTTAGGGAGCGAACCTGGGCGCTGGGGGTCGGCAGGGGAGGGAGATGGATCGAGCATCCATAGGACAGCTCTCCTGTCCCTGGGGAGGGATTCAGGGGTCTTTCTGGCATAGTAGTGACCCCCAGTGGAGATCGGGGATACTACTTGGTGGGAACAAGTATCAGAGATGAGCGCGACGGGCGTCTATGGGGCAGCTGTGTGCTAGTGCCAGTGCACGACTGCACTCGGGGGAAAGCTATACAAGAAAAAGGCCTTCTAGCCCACCAGTGAGATGACGGTGGCCCCAGGGGAACACCCACATCCCAATTGCCAGCCCAGACTGCCCGGATCTGTCCATGGCCGACCCGTCAGCTGCAGGTAAGGCACCTCACACTTAGGAGTTGACCGCCAGGTGAGGGCAGAACCAGCCCCAGAGGTGATACCGGGGGTTGGGCCTGCCTGTGGCTGTTCGGGGAAGAGATCCTGGGAGACGCTGGGGTTCAGGCTGGGAGTTAGGGTTGTATCCGAGTGGGCACTCCTGAAGAATGCCCGAGGTCTAGGAGTATAAATAGAATTAAAATAAATAAAAATTAGGAGACGGGGCAGAGACTTGGTCTGAGAAAGAGTATTTAATAAAGGTTGGAGGTGGGGGAGGGGCTGCGGGTGAAAAAATAAAGTAATAAATGAGTAAAAAGGGAGTGCTAAGAGCACCAGGGTTTGATACCAGCAGCAAAGTCGGAGCAGCCAATCAAGTTTCTGCTTGAGCACAGGGGAGCCAATGAGAAGTGCGACTTTCTAGCTATGTGCTCCAAAAGAGGACCGTACCTGAAATTCCAGTTGCGGCAGGTGGGAAGTGAAGCTTGCGGCCAGCCCGCGTTCGGAAGGCAGAGACCACAGGAGCTGTTGGAGAGCCCACTCAGGGATTGCTCTGAGAGGGAAAAGGAAAAGCAGCAGTTAAAAGGGATTGTCTCAAGGCAGATTAGGTAGGGGGGAGGGCTTAGAGGGTTTGGTGGGTAGGAGAAGCAGGGGACAATAGGCAGAGATTAAAGTCAGGGGGAGGGACAGCAGAAACAAAGCAGGCCTAGGTGGGCTTTCTGAAAAGGTGCCAAGTGGTAGGCATAGGGAAAAGAATTGGGGGCGGGGGTGTCTGGACTATGACGCTGGTGGTGCCAAGCACAAAAATTAAGTTAGGAAAGGTGAAGTAGTAAGAGAGGAAAGAAAGTAGAGCAAGGGTCACAGTTTAGCAGAAAAAAACAATAGACGACTTAATTTAGCAGCTGTAAATTCACACTTCACAATTACATAAGTAAAAAATTCAAGAAGGAGCTGTACATCAAAAATCCAGTAATAAATGAGTAAAATGGGAGCAGCCAATCAGGTTTCTGCTGGAGCACAGGGAGCCATGAGAAGCGAGGCTTTCAAGCCAGTGTTTCTCAAAAGAGGACCATACTTGAAATTCCAGCTATGTGGGTGAGGGTGATGCCTGTGGCCAGCCCGAGTTCAGCAGGCGGGACCACAGGAGCCGGCTGGAGAGCCCACCTAGGGCTTGCTCAGAAATTCCAGTTGCTGCGGGAGATGGACGCTTGCGGTCAGCCGGCATTCGGCAGTCAGGGACCCCAAGAGCCAATGAAGAGCCCGCTCAGGACTTGCTCTGAAATTCCAACTGCGGCGGGCGGGAGGTGAAGCTTGCGGCCAGCCCGCGTTCAGCAGGCAGGGACCACAGGAGCTGATGGAGAGCCTGCTCAGGGCTTGCTCACAGACTTATCCATGAGGCACCCCACTGATCATCCTCCCTTCCTCCGAATGAACTCCATTTACCACCATCTTCTGTCACCTATCCCCTAACCAATTTCTTATCCAGTTTATCCCCCTTTGGACCCACTCCTAAGCTACCCAGCTTGCTTAATGGTCTCCTGTGTGGAATGGTGTTAAAATCCTTTCTGAAACTTTCTGAAATCTAGGTAGGCCATGTCCACTGCTCCACCCTGATCTAATTCTGTGGTCTCCCAGTCAAAGAAATCCATCAGATTTGTTTGACATGACACCCCACCACCACCACCACTACCACCAAAAAACTATACTGCCTCGGGTCTTGTAACCCATCAGATTCAAGTTATTGCTGTTGCTAGTCTTGCTTGTAGAGCAGAAAGCAGCTAACTAAAAGAAGCTACATTTTCTTATTAATTTAACACTTATATCTCAGCAGGAGTCAGTGTCTGTTGAGATTAAGCAAACAGATACTTTATTAGAAGTAGAAGGGGTCTTATTTAGGGTTAAAAAAAGAAAGAAAAGAAAGAAAGTCATTGTGGGTGTTCTGTGCTGGGAAGGGTACTGCATCAGCTTACTTTGCTAAACCAGTAGGAGGAAAGAGAGCTTAATTGGGGGTGTGGCTTAGACACTATAAAAGCAGGTGACTCTAATTACAACGTCCTGTTGCTAGCCTTTTTTCTTACTAATTGCCCTCCATCCCACCCACCCTAAGCCAGTTCTCTACTTTTATAGCCACTGGATTTGACTGTCAACAGGAACTTCCTGCTTGGCAGTAGGAATTGAAGGATCATAAAGAAAAATGGTTTTGTCAACCCAAAGGAAAAAGTAGCTCACTCTCCCCCAGCTGCTGGTGGTCTGACATTGAGCAAGGAAGAAGGAGGCTACTGAAGAATATAAGAAGTCGCTGTCCCAGAACAGGAAGGGTAAGAGTTGTAAGGGAGAGAGAGAGTAAGCATACAGAGAAACAGAGAGGGACACAAAATAGACATGATAGGAGTGGTGCAGTGCAATGGCTGTGGGGCAGCAGTGTTCGGGAGACATTCTGGAGGCTGCGATGCTGCTTTATTTGCAGCACCTCTCTGGTCTGAGGAAGAGGTTGCCCATCTCAGGCTGACCTGGCTAGGATTCATGAAACCTCCTCCCCACCCAGGGACCACCAGGGCCAATGCCACTACCTCAGAGGTTGCCAGAAAGAGAGAGGCTGGAATTGTGTGGGCTGAGGGAGGGTGGTGGAACAGAGCTGCATCCTCCAGCCGTACCTCCACAATTAATCTGCTCTTCTGATGGATAGTGGTTCCTCTATTGAGGCACCCGCAGTGGAGACCAAGGAGGATGCTGAGAACCTTCACAAAGGAGACCCACAGGAGGGGGCATGAGACCCCACAGGAAAGGAAACAACTCCTGATGGGGGATTCAATCATTAGGGGGGTAGAAATGGGGAGGAAGGGGAGAGGGAGGGAAGGTGCCTGCCTGGTGCCACGGCTTGGAGGGACAGGAAGGGAATCCTCAGGATCATGGGAGCAGCTGCACAAGGAAGGGAGATGGATGTAATTGTCCACCTAGGGACAAATGACCTGGCTAGGAATGAGATCAGAGCAGTGCAAGAGGAGTTTGTAGAGTTGGGAAGGGGCCTTAGACAAGTAACGCATACAGTAACCTTCTCGGAGGTACCGTCTGTCTATGGCAAGGTGATGTTAGGGTACTCACCAGGAATTCAATGAATGGTTGAAAAACTGGTGTGGAGTTCAGGGTTCTGGCTTCATTGGGGACTGGGGAGCTACCTGAGGATACAGACTCTACTGGTGCAATGGTCTGCATCTATCCAGGGGGAAACCAGATCCTAGGTGAGAGGTTTGAATGCTCATTGGCATGCATTTAAACCAGCCAAGGGGAGGCACTGAAAAGGAACAGGGAAATCCAGCCTCCCCAAAAACACGGTAATTAGTGAGGTAAACACCAGGGTAGAGAAGTTATTAGTGAGCAGGACAGAGGTAAATGTAAAAAAGGCAAAGGCAGTAAGGACAGGGAATGGGGCAAAAGGGTAAGGCCATCAAAAAGTGGAGGGTGATGAGTACCAATGCCCACAGTCTGTGTAACAAGCTCCCTGAACTAATGGCCTTGATGGAAGAGGGTTGCCTGGATATTGTGGCAGTCACAGAAACATGGTACACAGAGAACCATGACTGGATGTCAACATACTAGATACACAATCTACAGGAGGGACAGGGAGGTAAAAGAGGAGGAGGAGTAGCTCTCATGTAAAGAAAGGGATCAAGCAACAGAACTAAAGAGTAAAAGGAACGATGAGACACTCTGGGTCACCTTGGAGATAGGAAATGGCACCACAATCCGCATGGGGGTTGTATACAGACCCCCATCTCAGGGGAAGGGAATGGACAAGGAAATGATAGAAGGCTTCCTTAGAATGGCAGAAAAAGGAGAGATATTGTTGATGGGGGACCTGAATATGCCAGATGTTAACTGGAGCACCTTTGCTGCAAGCACATCCAAGAGCAGGGTCATTCTTGATGCCCTACAGGGGGCATGCCTCAGGCAGCTAGTATTGGAACCCACTCGGAGGGAGCAGTCTTAGACCTGGTACTCCTCAAATGGGGATGAAGAAAGAATCTCAGATTTAGAAGTGGGTAGCCATCTGGGAACAAGCCACCACCAAACAGTGTGTTCACGATAAACAGCCATACAATCAAGCCATACAAGCAAGAGTATTAGACTTTAGGAGGGCTGACTTTGGGAAAATGAGAGAGTGCCTCAGAAAAGCACTAGCAAACAGGCAAGAAGGACGGGTGGATGAACAATGGGGAGTAATCAAAACAGCCATCACAGAGGCAACAAGCCTTTGTGTAAAGCAAATCAACAAAACACAATGAAGGAAAAATCGCTATGGTTCTCAAAAGAGGTGGCAGGGAAGGTTAAGGAGAATAGGATAGCATTCAGGAAACATAAGGAAACACAGAAGGAGCAGGACAGAGAACTTTATCAGTTAAAGCAGAAAGAGGCTGGGAAGACAGTCAGAATAGCAATGGCCCAAACCGAGGAAAGGATAGCCAACTCTGTTAAGAAGGGGGATAAGATCTTTTATAGGTACATTAGGGAGTGAAGAAAGACCAAAGGAGGGATACTGAGGCTTAATAAAGGGAGGAATGTGGGTAGATGGTGACAGTGAAAAAGCAGGGATACTGAACAAATATTTCTGCTCAGTATTCACAAAGGAAGAGGAGGGGAGGTACCTAAACCAAACAAGAGAAACACTCTGAAGATGGGGTCGATACCAGTCCATTTACAGAAGAAAGGGTTCTGAAAGAACTAATAAATTGAAGGTGGACAAAGCAATGGGGCCTGATGGGATTCACCCAAGAATCCTAAAAGAACTAAGGGTAGAACTAATGACACCGCTGACTACTCTTTAACAAATCATGGAGGATGGGTGGTACCTGAGGACTGGAGGAGGGCAGATGTGATTCCTCTTCACGAAGTGGGAGCAGGACAGAGGCAGGAACTACAGACCAGTTAGTTTGACCTCGGGGTAGGAAAATGATGGAATCACTTGAAGGAAAGAATTGTTGAGTACCTAGAGGCCAGTGGGGCACAGGACCCAAGGCAGCATGGATTCACGATGGGAAGGTAGGTGTCAGATGAATCTAATAGATTTCTTTGACTGGGTGACCAAAGTAGTAGACCAGGGAGGGGCTGTGGACATGGCTTACCTAGATTTTAGCAATGCATTTGATACAGTCCCACACGAAAGATTAATACACAAGTTAGCCAGCCTTGGAGTGGGTCCCAAGGTGGCAGCCTGGATAAAAAATTGGCTAGACAATGGGATGCAAAGGGTAGTAGTAAATGGAGTCCACAGTGAAGAAAGGAGGGTTACTAGTGGGGTACCGCAGGGTTCAGTACTGGGACCAGTCCTTTTTAATGTCTTTATAAGTGACATTGCAGAGGAACTGGAAGGAAAAGTATGTCTCTTTGCAGATGACACACAGATCTGCAACAGGGTTGATACACCAGATGGAGTGGAAAGGATGAGGAGGGACTTGGCAAGGTTGGAGGAATGGTCAAATGTATGGCAGATCAGATTCAATGCAAAAAGTGCAAGGTAATGCACCTGGGAAACAAAAACCAGAGGAAGAGTACACGGGGTGAGATACTGACAACAGTAAAATGGAAAGGGACCTGGGGTAATTATATCAGATGACCTAAAGGTGGGCAAGCAATGAGAAGGCAGTAAGGAAGGCTGAGGGATACTACTGGATGCATAGGGAGGCGTCAATAGTAGAAAACAGGAAGTTGTTATCCCTCTGTACAGACAGTTGGTGACACCCCATCTGGAGTACTGTGTGCAGTTCTGGAGACCCCATATCCAGAAAGACATAGACAGAGTGGAGGCTGTCCAGAGGAGAGCAACCAAAATGATGCAGGGTCTGCACCAGAAGACATACGAAGAAAGACTAAAGGAGCTTAATATGTATACCCTTGAGGAAAGGAGGGAGAGGGGACATGATAGAAACTTTCAAGTACCTCAAAGGAATCAACAAAGTCCAAGAGGGTGGCATCTTTCAGAAAAAGAGATGTGCAAGAACAAGGGGAACAATTTGAAGATAGAGGGGGGACGGCTCAGAGGTAATGTGAGGAAGTATTTTTTCACAGAGAGGGTTGTGGATGCATGGAACAGCCTCCCTGAGGAGGTCGTGGAGTCAAGAACAGTGGGAGAATTCAAAAATTAATGGGACAGACATAAGACAGTCCCAGTGGGTGGTAGGAGGAAGCAAGCTGTTGGTTAACTAGGATCTGCAGCTTATCTGTTAGGTAGGAAAATGGGCAGACTAGGTGGGCCAAGCAGTCCTTATCTGCCATCAAATTCTATATTTCTATGTTTCTATTATGCATTCCTTTCCTTCAGCAGTGATTCCATTAACTTTCCCACCACCGATGTCAAGCTGACTGGCCTATAATTGCCAGCCTCCTCCCTGTTACTTCTTTTGTGAAATGGGACTACATCTGCTCCTCTCCAGTCCTCTGGGACCACTCACATCTCCAGTGATCTGTTAAATAGGTATGTTAGAGGTGCAATTAGTACCTCCCTGAGCTCCCTCAATGCCCTTGAATGCACCCCGTCTGGACCCATTGCTCCGTTCACCTTCAGATTAGTGAGACCCTTCAGGACTCTCTCCTCTGAAAAAGGACTAGTGCCTACCTCCCTTCCTCCATAGGGATTCCCTACCTACATTTCTACCCATGATACCCTGCGATTCCCTTGGTAAACATATTTTTGTTTAGGCTTACCATGAAGCCCTTTACTGTCTACATGTCCACAGTCTCCACTGGTAGGTTGTTCATAGGTTCACCACCCTCTGAGAAAAACAGAGTATCATAATGATATCCCCTGAATGTACCCCTCTGAGCTACAGGCCATACCCTCATCCTGCTGAAGGATGCCAGATTAAACATCCCAGTGTGTTCAAGCTTGTCAACACCTTTGATTATGTGGAAGACTGAGATTGTGTCCCTCCAAACCCTGATCACTTTGGTGGTCTTGCCTTGAGGTGTCCCAACTGTCACAAAGAAACATATATAGAAACACAGACTCTGCCGACAGATAATGTCCACTTGGCCCGCCCAGTCTGTGCGGTTTATTTGTTTTTCTACCTTCATTTTTGCTGTAGACTCACTTGATATATGGTGCTGTCTCCCCCCCACCCATAAGATTCCCTTGTGCCTATCCTAGGAATTTTTGAACCCCACCACTGTTTCCATCCCCACTACCTCAGTTGGAAAGCTGTTCCAGGAATCTCCTGAACCTACCCCCCCTCCAGCTTCATATCATGTCCCCTTATTGTGGGGCACCTTTTATTTCGGAAAAATAATCCCCTTCTGTACCTTATTAACCCCTATGAGGTATGTAAAGGTCTCTACCATATCCCCCCTCTCCTGTTTCTCCTCCAGGGTGTACATATTGAGCTCCTTTAGCCTCTCCTCACAGGGCTTTTGATGCAGACCCTGCACCATTTTGAAAGCCTTCCTCTGGAGCGCCTCCGCACTGTCTATGTCCTTCCTGAGGTGCAGTCTGCAGAACTGGTCACAGTACTCGGGGTGTGGTCTTATTTTTACGATTCATAGGGCAACACTACCTCTCTTTTTCTGCTGGTGACATTTCTATCTATGTACCCCAGCATCCCACTAGCCCTCCTGACTGCCTTGTCACACTGGCTGGCCACCTTAGATCATCCAATATGATTACCCCAGGTCTCTTTCCTGTTTGATCAGTGTCAATATCACTCCACCTATGTTGTACTCCACCCCCGGGTTTCTATATACATTATTTTGCACTTTTTTGCATTAAAAACCAGCTGCCATACCCTTGACCACTCAAGTTTTTTTCAGATCTCTGCCTATTCTTTTCATGCCCCCCCCCAAGAGTGTCCACCCTGTTGCAGAGCATGGTGTCACCTGCAAAGAGGCAGACCTTCCCTTCCAGCTCCTCTGCTGTGTCACTAATAAAGACATTACAGAGGACCGGGCCCTGCACTGAAGCCTGAGGTACTCAGCTGGGCACCCTCCCTTCCTCACAGTGAACTCCATTTATCACTAACCTCTGTCTCCTATCCACTAACCATTTTTTTACCCAGGTTATAACCTTGTTGCCCATCCCCAAGCTACCCAGCTTGCTTACCAGTCTCCTATGTGGAACGGTGTTGAAAGCCTTGCTGAAATCCAGGTAGGCCACATCCACCACTCCACCCTGATCCAACTCCTTGGTCACCCGTCAAAGAAATCTATCTGATTTGCTTGGCATGTCCTCCCCCTGCAAATCTTTGCTGCCTTGGAGCCTGTAACCTGCTGGATTCCATATTTTCCACAATCCATCCTTTAATAGAGTTTCCATTAACTTACCATCAGCAATGTCAGGCTGACAGGCCTATAATTGCCCACCCTTCCTGCTACCACTTTTTGAGTGGCACTACATCTGCCCTCTCTTGTCCTCTGGGACCACTCCAGTCTCTGGTTCCATGTCAAAACAGCGAAAAAAAAAAAGCGAAAACAAAATCGCGACTGAAAAATAACACATGTACATACAGCAGTGCAAACAACAGTGATCAATGTAAATCGCTAAAACAGTGTCAGAGGACTTTCTGCAGGGGGCTTTGCCACTCGCAACCCCTGCCTCTCCCTTAAAATATATAATCATCATTGAGTGGGACGCAACTCAGGGACTTAGAGAAACTCAGGAGTGGGGATATTCTCATGGGGGATACAACTCAAGGAGGGGGAAAAAATTTGGGGGGGCAAGTTCATATTCCAACTTCGGGGGGTGGGTGACAGAACTTGGAGGGGTGGGAGGTGGGAGATGTGAAGCCCAGTGCAACAGTTGACAAAAAAAAAAAAACCCCACACCAGGAACAGACAGCCTCAAACCCAGGTCTGGCAAACATAACAGACACACAGTCGACGACTCTATCCACTAGTCCACCCTGGCAGCTCCATGGCTCAGCACGCAGCAACAATTTCACTACTGAGCACACAACAACAGTCAAACTCACATCACTGCATTGCTGAACTGCCTTGCTGACAAAACCACTCGCTAGAAACCATGTCACTAAAAAGATTTTTCGCTCCTTTGAAGTCACTGTAATTGACCCTCCGATATTGATTCGCTCTTTTGAAGTGATACCCCGGTCTCCAGAGATCTGTTAAACAGGTCTGTCACAGGCGCAACTAGCACTTCCCTGACTTCCCTCAGCACTCTTGGATGCACCTCATCTGGCCTCATAGTTTTGTCCACCTTCAGGTTAGTGAGTGCTTTCCAGACCTTCTCCTCAGAGAAAAGACTAGTGTCCACTGCCCACTCATCAAAGCTCCTGATGCTTTTTTGTAGTCCCTTCTACTGTAAACACTGAGCAGAAGTATTTGTAAAAGATGTCTGTCTTTTCTTGGTCCCCCTCCGTATAGTCCCCCCACCCTGTTTAACCTTACAATCTCTCCCTTAGTATTCCTTTTTTGCTAACATACCTAAAAAATGTCTCATCCTTTTGATACTGCCTGAGCTATTCATTCTTCAGGTTGTGCTATTGAGTTCTTACTGCTTTCCTGCCTCCTTTTGTTTTCTTGATGCACTTACTTTCCTCCTCTCTCTGGGTCTCTTATACCTTCTGAAGGCTACTCTTCTTTCCTTTATCTTTTCTGCCACCTCTTTCAAGAACCACAGTGGTCTCCTCTTCCTTTTGCTTTTGCTTACTTGGTTGACAGATATTTGTTGCCTTCACTATGCCCCCTTTTAGTTTTGCCCATTGTTCCTCCACCCCACCCCCCCAGGTCATCTCCTCCTGCCAGGTCATTCCTGAGGCATTCACCCATCTTTATAAAATCAGCCCATCTGTTAGTAGAGGACTCTCACTTTTGTGTGGTTGGATTTTGCAGCTGTTCTTATGTTGAACCACACTATACGATAATCACTGATCCCCAGGTGGCTTCCCACCTCAATGTCTGCAGCACTGTCCCTGTTAGTAAGCCATGTCCAGTATTGCCCTATTACCAGTGGTTCACTGACCAGTTGCCTGAGGAATGTCCCCTGCAGGGAGTCCAGGATGTTCCTGCTTTTAGCTGAAGCTGCAGCTGGGAGGCTCCAATCTACATCAGGCAGGCTGAAGTTCCCCACCAGCAACACCTCCCCCTGTTCAGCCATTTTGCAAGTTGCTTCCAACATTTCCTTATCTAACTCCTTCCCTGTGCTGGAGGCCTGTAGATTATGACTTGCCCGAACAGTGGCTCCATTTCCTGACTCAAGGGCAACTCACAATACATCTGCTCCCTGAATTCCCTATATTTCTTTTGCTTTTATGCTCTCCTTCACATAAAGCACCACATGCCCTCCCTTCATTCCAACCCTGTCCTTTCCGAACAACATGTAGCCTGGTATGGCCATGTCCCAGTTATGGCTACCAGTGCACCATGACTCAGTAATGGCCACAATATCTAGGTCAGCCTCTGCCATGATGGCTTCTAGGGCTGGGATCTTATTTCCCAGACTTCTAGCATTAGCACACATGGCCTTCCAGATTTTGTTAGCTATTTGATTGTTGCTCCCCCCTTTTTCCTTTTGTTTCCCCTTCCTCCCCCTTCTCCTTTGACTGCTTCTTTTACCACCTTCCTCCTTTGCTAATCCCATGCTTCATTGATTAATTTGCACACTAACGGGACTCTCTCCCCTCAGGATCTCCCTACTATCTATCTCAGGTTGTGGGGGGCAGGGGGCGGTTTCAGCCTCCCCTTTTTCCTCCACCACCCCTTTGGCTAGTTTAAATGTTCACTGAAGTAACATTTAAAACATCCACAGAAGACCATGGTTCCCTTACTGAAGTAACATTTAACCCATCCGCAGAAGACTGTGGTTCCCCTCCTGGATGCATGCAGGCCATCACCTCTGTATAGGCTCTTATCCTCCCAGCTGGTCCCCCAGTCCCCAATGCAGCTATATCCTTCCTCTCTGCACCATTCCTTCAACCATGAGTTAAAGGCCTTGGTGCAGAGAACCTCTCCTTCCCCTGTCACAGACAGGCAGCACCTCTGCAAAAGCTACTGAGTGTGCTACCTGCCCAAGACCTCTTTCCAGTTCCCCAACTCCCCTGCACTATTCCTGCCCATCCCTGGCTAGGTCCTTTTTTGTATTAAAGGCCCAGAATTGCACACTCCAGTGCCCATTAAAGTGACAGGATTCCAGTAGAGCTCAGCATCAGATTCCATCATGGCTAAAGATATCAAAATACTGCTGTCACAATGGCCTCAGTCACAACTAGTTGTACTTCTTTGTGTCACTGTTTTTAGATGTTAAAAATGTGCATTGTAAACTGCAGGGTTGTTAAAGAGTCAGCAGGTGACATTGTACAGAAATAGTGCTGTGCATATGTGAGCCTCCACAAGCTCTTTATTCAGCAGGTACCAGTAGTCATCTAGAAGCACCAGTAGTAATCTAGAAGACAGGCAAGTGCAAATCTATGACCCTAAGTATTCTCAGCTGTTCTTTACTCAATATATTGATTGACAGAAGGGAACCTGACACTGGGCACCATTCTACAGTGCCTGATCTGATGATCATCCTCCTTTTGTTACACACCAGCATTTTTCCAGTTCTCTTGACCTCTTGGTTGGGGCCAGACTAATTTTCCCTATTGCGGGGAGACTACCTGGTTGTGGCTATTGCTTTCTACTGGTTCATTGATATTTACATTGTAAATGACTCTATCCCCAGTGCTGAGAACAGGGTCCAAGGTGGCCTCAAACATAGTCTGCTTTTGGACATGCTGCTCTAGAAGCCATCCTTGAGGGTGGACAGGAAATCAATTTCAGCCCTGCCATTAGCCTTCTCAAGATGCTAATCTATGATTGGGAGATTAAATTCCCCTGGGATCACACTGCATCCAGTTTGGCTACCCTTGTATGTCCCTGACCAGGTGGACATCAAGCACCATTGAACTGGTTGGGGGCCTATAGCATACCACTGGTGTGACTGTTCTATCTCCTTTCCCCCTAGCTCAACCCAAATGGACTCTATGGCACTGTTTTCCTCCCTCATGTCCTTCTTGTTCTCCATAGTGACTTTGTCTCTTACCAAGAGAACCTCCACCCCTTTCTTGTCAGGTCTGTCACTTCAGAATAGTCTGTATCCATCTATCCTTGTGTCTGAGTCATTTCTTCCCCTTAAAGTCCTGACCTTCTAAGCTCATCAGATCCTTGATGTCACCCACCTGCTGGCTGTGCTCCACATACTGGCCTGCAAAGTATACAGAAGTTGTCCCACAGTGCTTCCTGCTTTTCCCTTTGGGTCTCCTCCTGAGTTCACACCTGCTCTGCTGTCCTTCTCTGCATCTGTCTCTTCACATTGGTGACCCCAACGCCAGTCCCTCCTTCCTATCTTCTAGCTAAAATCCACGCTAACTACCATGTCCATTCATCTGTCCAGCACCTCCACTCCCACTGGGTACAAGTATTGCCAATCCTGGGTGTACAGGTGGCCCATCAGTTTGACAGAAAAAGAACACCTCCTTACACCAGACACTTAGCTGAGGATTGACCTCGTTAGTAAGTAAGTAAGTAAGTAAGTAAAAATTTATTTTTTAAGCGCTTTTCAAAGTCAAAGCGCTGTACAGTAATTAAATACATAAGACATACATGTAACATAATAAACAACAATAAAATACAGTTCCAATTTCATGTCAGTGCAATAACTACTCCCCATAGGCCTTTTTGGAATAAATATGTTTTAACTCTGATTTAAAGCTTTTGACGGTCAGGCAATACCGTATCCGACGAGGTAGAGAATTCCACAGGGTCGGGCGCATAAAAAATCGCGTGCCCAGATGTTTTTAAACAACCTGGGAACCTCTAGCAATCCTCGTCGGGTGGATCTGAGTGAGCGGAGGATCGTAGGAACAAGTAGATCTTGCAGATATTGGTGTCCCTGTTCGTGTAGGGCTTTATAGGTCAGTAAACCGACCTTAAAGGTGATCCGCCACTGAACCGGCAGCCAGTGCAGTTTGCGCAGCACAGGCGTATTACGATTCCTAATTGATGTCCCCGTCAAAGCCTGGCTGCAGCGTTCTGCACCAGCTGCAAGTGGCGGATATCAACCCCGGCAACCCTAGGTACAGGGCATTGCAGTAATCAAGGCGGAAGTAACAAAGGTGGGACTAATGTCGGAGGTCAGCCGGAGGAACAAGGTGTTTCACCCGAGCGATATTCCTCAGATGGTAAAAAGAGGATTTGACGGCAGATGACACCTGAAATTTTAGCGTCAAACTATCGTCAATGATAACACCCAGGTTACGCACCCGGTCTGAGGTTGAGAGCTGGGCTCCATCGATCCATATGCCCGAAGGAAGACCAGCCCTACAGCCCACCTCTCAACGACCTGGGTTCACCACCAACACCTCAGTCTTATCCGGGTTTAACCTTAGCCAGTTGGCACTCATCCAATCACTGATCTCAGATAGACAGTTGTTAAGTCTAGAGACCGCATCTACTTGCCCGGGACTAAAGGACAAATATAGCTGGGTGTCATCTGCATAGCAGTGAAAACCCAATCCATAATGCCTAATAATGTCTCTAATGGCAGGCATATAGACAGCTAACAACATGGTGCCAAATGGAACCCTGCAGGACCCCAAAGGCAGGAGAGCGGCATCAGAGGAATAAATTCCAGTGATGACCCTATGTCTCCGCCCTGTGAGAAAAGATTGAAACCATTTTAGGACCGTACCAGACAGTCCACAATGGAGCCGCAGGCGTTCCAAAAGCACACCATGGTCCACAGTGTTGAAGGCCACGGAGAGATCAAGAAGGACTAGAATAGTACAAGCCTTTTGATCCCTCGCTATCAGGAGATCATTTAGAACCCGGACAAGAGCAGTCTCAGTACTATGTCTTTTCCTGACTCCTGATTGAAGAGTATCATAGACATTATGATTTGTAAGATGGTCGTCCAGTTGCAGTGCAACTACTTTTCAATAACCTTACCAGAATGGGAGGTTAGAGATAGGTCTGTAGTTAGCTGGGCAGTCCGGATTCAGTGAAGGTTTTTTTAGGAGTGGTCGAACGACCGCCTCCTTTAGGGGTTCAGGAAAGATCCCCTGCTTCAAGGACTTCCAGACGATTTCAGCAATGATCGGGCAGATAATATCTACGCAACCTAATAAAAGTGGCGTAGGGCCCGGATCCAAACTACAGCTAGTTGGACGTACAGTCTGGACAATCCTCATAATGTCCATGAATTCCAGCCTACCAAAGTCAGACCAGGTGACACAGGTGTTTGCTTCCCCTCGCCGATCACTGCAAGTCCTTATAGATTGAACACGGCTGAGATCCGCCCTAATGCCGGCAATCTTATCAGCAAAAAATCGAGCAAGCTCATCACACTTTATTTGTGAAAAATCTCTTCCGGACTGTCAACAGTCCGAAAGAGTTGAGCCGGTCAATTTCTTGCAGCAGCAATAGTTCGCTGCTGCTCTTCAGGAGTGGGAAGATTTTAGGAAAGATTCCCTTGAATGTCTTTTCATTGATGAACACCTGTGGTTTCATGAATTAACACCTTATATCATCTGGTCATCTGTTCCATATGTTGTTTGTGCCGAGATGGACAATGACAGTCTGCGCCACCCCCAAGCTGGGTTGATTGGTCCTGAATAGCATTCATTCAACCTGTACTGCAGACAGGCAAACCACCTTGCCTGAATAATTACCCTGGTCTATCTATGCCCACAAAGTCCTCACATATTCCCCTAACTAGGAAGTCCCCTATGAACTACTACCTTCCTGCATAACCCTCCAATTGCTTTCTTCCTATTTTGCTTATTTGTTGACTTACAATCAGCATTTGACAGCATATGCTGGTCCCTCTCTTTGCAAGACTGTATAACAAATGCATGGACATAGTTCTGTCGGATACTATAATACATCCATATGATAGTTTAGTTGAAAGTGAGTTATTCTCTATTCGGTAATTTGACAAATACAATTAAAACAAATACTAGAGTTAGGCAGGATATATATTGTCACCTTTACTTTTCAACATATGCATGAACACAATCAGTCCTAAACTTTACCAAGATCATTTCCACTCGTAGTTTTAGAGACATCAATCAACCACCTAGTGTAAATGGATGATTTGGTCTAATATCTGCTTCTCTCTTGGGACTTTTGAGAAAAAATTATTTGTTTCCCTCTGTTGGTTTAAAAAAATTATTACAAATATGGAAAAAAGCAAACTTTTTTGGTAATTCTTCAAGAAGTTAGTCTTTTTCTTAATGAGCAAAAGTAGAAATACTAAAATATACATATTTGGATTTAATTTTGTCTTTAAATATCTTTTGGAAATATTATATAGACCAAATGGTTACCAAAGCAGACCAGTCCTTTTCTGCAGTGAGATCCTTCAACAATAAATATGGTGGAGACTCGATCTTTGGTGTTCTGAAGGCTCTCAATGCAAAAAACAAATCTTCCCTATGGCATGTTCTGGAAATATGGGGCACAAGTAATATTAATCAGCTTGAAATTATGATACATAAAAATATTGATACACATCAAAGGTTTCCCAATTCTTATCTGCTGCAGACTTGTGTGGACCAAAGTCAACTCTCTTTAGATACTTTGGTTAATGAACCAAGGTTCAGTTATTTACTCAAAGTGTTTACCTTTCCCATGGAAGATTTCTACAATATATTTTGACAAGCAAATTATCCTATTATATTTGGGCCTTCATTCGGCATTCATGAGATTTGTGCAGAAGATAATTCAGCACCAAGGTTCAGGGTATCTGTTTAGTGACTCACGAGGGAGAACCAGGCAAAAAATAGTTGTTGTTTGTTGTTGTTTTTCTAAAAAGAAGAGTAAGAGACAATTATATGCAGAAAGACATTGATCTGATTAAAAAAATCAGAATTACATCCTTGGCTTACCATGAATAAGACTTTACATAAGAGGGAACCCTACTCAGATCTCAAAAAATTAGGAAGATTGAAGGCTCTTTATTAAATTCAGGTTAGAACTGTACAAAAGCATCCACGTGTATTGTAAACAAAACAAATTAGATGCCACATCCCCACTACGTTCTTGTAGTTTAGCTGAACTAGATAATTTGAAACACTTTATTGCACTATTTCCTTATCTCAAATCTGATAGTGACTGGGTCACTCTGGTCTTACATCTGATAGTTTGGTAGAATGACGTTCAACATCCTCTAATATTGTTGCCTTAAAGAAAGTATGTCCTTTCTTAAGAAAGATCAAGTTCTGGCCCAGGAAAGAAAATACTAGCAATTAAGGTTATTTTTGTTGATTTTTTTTTCTTGTTTGAGGGAATCTTTGAAGGTCTAATTTAACTAATTTTTTACTTGACAATCTCATTCCTTATGATTTGGGATAGCAACAAATAAAGTCACTCGAGGGACTATAGGTAACTAGACCTGAATGCTCCTTCTGTATATGACCTTAGAGGTAATTTGCTAATGACCTAAATTGACCATTTAGTTAGAAGTATGCTTTCTGGGCAATTACTGGATTTCTATTATTGTGTATAACCCATAAATTTTCTGAGATCTAAACAAGTATTCTTCTTGGTGTTTTTTCTCTTTTGAGTATGCAGCTTGACACTTACAGTTAGAAACTTTTAGATATTTCCAGATATTTTGTGGTGTATCTAAAGTGATTCTCTCTGGTGTCCCAGTGGTACTGTAGGCAGGCAGGGAATCTATCTTGTGGCATGACAGAAATTTTAGGAGATATCTGATTGTGTCTTTGGCTGTAACTATATGTGGTTGTCAACTGTATTCTTAGAACACCATATGCAATATGAGATGACTTTATGGAGTTATTTTAATTTTATGTTTCTTTGTATTGTAATGTAATGGAATTTAACCAATCAATAAAATCTAACTAAATTGTGGATGACACTGCAGTCATCCATACAAAACCATTGAGAAGAATTAATATCTAGAGTCTTGGCAGGGCTGTTCCTGAACTTTCTCTTCTGATATTTAAATAAACATTCAATATCCAGGTTTTTGACCATGAACTGATCTTTTAACAGTGAAGATAGATCAGTGTTGAAGGATCCATGACACCGTGCAACAACCCTGACCGCAACATCTGCTACAGTGCAGGAACCTGTCGACACCCCAACCACGACACCACCCGAACCAACCAGCAACATCACGATGCATAATGCGGAGGGGCTGTGACCACCTGCACCCTCACTATAGATATCTAACTCTACATTGCACAGACAGCGGAGTTAGATATTTGCTCTCCATCACCCTAGTGTCTCGATGCAAACCCCCATCACTGCTGATTTAGGCATGGTGGGGTTTCCATAGTGGGGATTTGCTGTGTGGTGTACAGTGCCACTGTGGGAAGTACCTAGCATGGCAGGCAGTATGTTGAGCTCTGTAGGGCTGAGTAAGCCACTGTCAGGGGTGGGATGCCTAAGCTGTTGTACGTGCAGGCCTTTAAAGGCCTGTCAGTATATTCTGAGCCAGCCATCTGGAACCCAACTTTGAATGGTATGTATGACTATGGATTCACTATTTGTACAGACTTTTACATGTAAAGCATGTGTTCTCATGGTGGTGTTTTGCTATTACTTACTGCTAAAAGGCTCATTTTTTCTTGCCTAATTCTGGCAACTGTACTTTTCCATCTACGCCTCATAATCTGAATACCAAATAGTGACTTCTTCAATGGAGGTAGTTTGGTCTTCAGTTATAGTGCAGATCTGTGAATCTGGAGACCCAGGTTTGAATCCCACAACTGCCTATGTACTCACTGAGTGACCCTGAGCAAGTCACTTACTCTTCCTGTTCTTAACCTTTCTGTAATTTTCTCTCTTATCTGTCTCTGTACTATTTCAATCTCTATGTGTGTCTAAGTGGCAGCAATATTCTCTCACCTCCTCTCCTGGATTGTAATGCATTTTGGGATACATTTTGTGTGAAAGCTGCAATTAAAACAAAGTCCTCCTCCATTCTTTTCTTCATAAAATCATTTTGGGAATTGGGAACTGCAACGCCCAGACTAACTGGTGTGGTTCTGGTGTGTTGATCTTGGATTACCATCTTAACTCTGGAAACTGAACATTCCATTCAAAATCCATAAATTGGTGTATCTTGGAAACTGTAATCCCCATACTGCAGCTTCTCTCACAGAAAGCACTGAAAGTGTTGCAGTCCTGTTTGCCTGAGATTCATATTTGTTAGTTTGAATGAACAATTCTCTTCCTAGTTCTAAAACATCAGTCTTCTCCTTCTTAGTGCTACAACTGGTTCTCTGAAGCTATAGTTGCTATTGCATGCATCCAAATGTTATCCCCAAATGTACCACCTTCAAATTTAAGGCCATGTAACTTCATCCTGCCGGAGCATACCAGATCAAGCATCCCCATCTATTTGAGCATGTTGAAAATGCTGCTGATGCAGATGGCTGAGATCATGTTCCCTTCAGCCTACTTTTCTCCAAGATGAACATGTTAAGGGCCACCAACCTCTTGAATAACACCCCATGTGCCTGTGCATGTACTGTTAAAGGTAATTAGTCCTTAGGGGCAGGAAAGAGTGCGTATTGCCCTAGGGGAGTAGGCCAGAGAAATGGGAGCTGTGATAGAGCATAGGACTTAGAGCGGAGAAGGAGTCAAGGAAATATCCTCCCATATCTGTTGATGCCGTATTCCCCAGAGAGAGGTCACACAAGTGTGCTGAGCTCTGCTGGTCAGGTATATTTCTGGTGCCCAAAGTTGTTCAAGGAAGTTTGCCCTACTGTGATCTGGGACCAAATGTAGGATGCAAAGGAAGCCTGGTTTAGTTTTTGTAAAGTAACGTCAACCTCCTGGGAGGAGAGAGTGGAGAATCCTCTGCATAAAGAGTATGGAGGTGGGTGGCTGTAACAATATAGCACAATCCCTCATACTAGGTTTGCTCCAGAAATATTATTTTTTGTTGTGCTTTGATGAAGGGACTGTAAAGTGAAAGAGGGTGCCCTAGCAAAGGATCAGATGTATGTGCCCTATAAGCAAAGATCCGTGTGTTGTGTGTATGTGTGGTTTCACCTTGAGATGCATGTTAGTAAAGTTCCTATGAATGCTTCATGCTTTAGCTGGCTGTATACAATGCCTTCTGTCCTGTTATGAAACATTATGTGAAGTTTTGTGCTCCTGGGGAACTTCTTACTCTTTTACCCCAGTGGCCAGGCACTTTCTGGAACCCTGGCCAATTCCCGTCAGATGTGGAGGGCCCATAGTACTCAGTGTCTGCCAAGCTGGTTACATAAACATTACTTGTTTAGTGTTTCTGTACAGACTGGTTATTTTAATAGCAGATACTAATCAAAGAACCAAAGGTACTGAAAGGGAAGTAACTGTGTATTACTTCATCTCGTTTACAGAACATTTTGTGTGATATCACAAAGGGTAAATACAGAAAGAAAGCATGCAACAATTGGTCAGTTATACAAGGCAAAAAAGCATAGTACAGGTAGGCAATAGCATACACACAAACAAACCTGCACAAAGGCATACAGTACATAATCAAGCTAATAAGAAGTGTCCCCACCAAAACACTGCCCCAACTCACTGTCACAGCTCTGTCCCCAGACATGCCTTTTTTTTCAAACTGCTATAGAACTACTGCAAAATTTGTGCAGGCAATTGTGGTAGGTATGCAAAATATGCTTAGAGCTTGTTTTCATATCAGTTTCATTTTAAAAATCGATTTGTTTTCTTGTTCAAGACTAGCTTGTCAGTGTCTCTATTCTACTGATGGAAAATGGTGTGTATTGTCTTTGCCCCTTATTCAATTGAGAACAGAAACATCTTTCCCGTTCTGCATATATACCGTATATTGGGCAAACCAATCTTGCGCAATGATACTCATTCCTTGCCTACTCCTTCTTGAGGAAACCCCTTGATTTCATGACTAAATTGTTTAATAGTACAATTACAAAAGAAAAACCTTACTCCTTGGCTTGCCCACTGTTACTTATCACAACTGTTTTATGTTTTTAAACCTGGTTTATATGGCAAATAGTTCAGGTTTTTTTATGGGAACATTTTACTTTAAGTAGGTGAGGGAACTGATTTAGAATGCATTCATTTAGTAGTCTTGAAATACATGCTCAATGGACACAGCCTCGTATTACTTTCTCTTGACATTCTGTTTTATGAAAAGGACATTCCTTTACTGATCAGTGCAAGTAGTAGTAGAACTTTTGTTTTCTCAGTGAGTGAACAGTTGGCATCTACTGGGAATGATCAATTTCTCCTTGAGAAAATTTTTCAAGAAAAAAACCTTTCCATCACCTATCAATTCAAATATGGTAAACCCATCTCTCTTAATGAGAGACTTGGCTTTTGCATGCTGCAATTATACAATATCTAAGTATTCCCAATTAAAAGGTGTGTACGTGTTGTGAATAGAAATAGAAAGAATTAACAGCCACTTTGACCTGCCCCCACAATTGGCAGGAGCATATATTAAATGAAGACACTCAGGCCAGTGCTCTCAAGGTCTAGTGGACCTAAACCAAGAAACCTATTCACCTGAGACTCCTACTGTATATTATGGGCTGTTAGCCCAAAGCACTCCCAGTCTGGAAGGAGTACAGTTAAAGGGACACTGTCAACCCACTCAGGCCTCAAAGCATCTTTAGTTTAAGAAACACATTTTGATTGCTCACAGTCTATAAAGATTGCTGATGTAGCTGGTAGTTTGACTCTGATTCTTTGATCAACTTCCCACTGCATCTTTTCTGGACTTAGGGACACCTGTGACACAATCTAGCCACTCATGACTCAATAGGACAAAAGGAGACCATTGCATCATGATGAGTGGCTGCACTGTTTAGGGTGTTTGTAATGTTCAGAGAGTGCACAATAAGAGATGGTCAAGGACTGGAAATAAAACAACATAGGGTATAATTAAATTGTTACCATGCATTTTAAATCTAAGAGGAAAGGATGCAGATAAAACAAACAGCAACACAAATGAATTTTAGAGAACGTAAGCAACCATAAAATGTAAATTTTCAACTAGAAATATGGTGCAAAACGTCACTTTGGTGGGACATCCTCTGACCAGTAGGAGCATATTATTAATAAAGGATTCTGAGCCTGACCTCTTTCCCACCCTTAAGAGCAGTATCAAAGGTCACTTTGGCCAATTCACCCATGCTACAGCGACATACATTTTTTGGATGCCAATTACAGCACAGGCAGACTGCCACCTGGTATTTCAGAGCCAAGCATTTCATCTCCCAGGAGTTACAGCACCAATGTGCCATCCCAGAAATGGTTGCTTTTGTGGGGGGCTTTGCCCCACACACACACACAACACACACAAACTAAATATAACCTCCTCTGGGGCCAGCGTGCCCCTGAGGAGGTAGAAACTGTATGAGTGCAAAAGGCAACAAGAGTGAGGGCAATCTAAATCAAGATCATCCCTTTCACTGTCACCCTTGTTAGACGACTGAGTTGCCGCAAAACAAAATTAGTCGGCAACTTGAGGACTACAGCTTTGTCTGGGACTTCCCTGATTGCCAGGAGAATATATTAAATACAGAAGTCATAAACCAAAACTATTCTGCTCTGGGAGGAACAATATGAAAGGCCACTTGGCAGTATATCAGTCTTTCCATATCACATCAGTCAGTTGTTAGTTGACAGTGTCCACCAGCGACAAACCCTACTCCACCCCTACACAAGATGGAAAATCAGTGGCTTGGCTCATGATTCACAACATTGGGAATTAATTAATTAAGGACTCTTAACCCAGTCCTCCCAGTCTGGCAGGAATTTAAAAGGTCTGTTTGATGTTTAATTACCACATACTATCAGGAGATAAATTTAGTTTAACGGCTCTGATCCCAGTTTTCTCTAAGTCTGACATTTCTGACAATAGAGGCCTGTTTCTCCAAAGTTTCCTTGGAACTGGCAGGAGTGAAACATAAATTCAAGGATTCTCATCCAAGTGCTGTCCTGCTCTGATAGAAATAAAACTACAGACCTATTTGATCTGTGATTTCCAGGTATTAGCAGGATTTATAATAAGCTGAGTGCTCTTGGTCCAAAAATGTTTCTCTTTGGCAGAACAAAAGATACAGGCCTGTTGATGCAAGGATTCTTTACGTACTAAAATGAGCTAAAATTTATTATGAAATGGGTGTACAGAATGTTGAATGCTGATGGGTTGTGAGTTACTTTCAACCGGACCATTATCCCAGCACAACAGACTGGTTGAACGAAGCCCCCACATAAGCAAGACTCTGCAGCCCAACTGTAGTAATCCACATCGCATCAAGACAAAAAGCCTACAAGTGACAGTGCCACACAGGAACAGTACACGATACAGTGAGGCATTTCAGGATGGTCTGCTGTCCTAAAGAATGACTGCTTTAAAAAAAAAGAAATCTTTTTACCTTATCCAACAGCCACAGCTAAAAGTAATGGGGTATATTCTCAAAAGTTGGGCACTAGCTGCGCCAAAGGCAGTTTGCACCAATTGCTGATGCTCCGGGGACCCTGCACCTGATTCTCTATCGGGTAGGGTCCCAGCGGCTAAGTCTTGCAGCTTGTAGCAACCTTGGCCATGCACCAAACAAACACTGCATAGTGAATGTGTGCTGCAAGCCCTGAGACAGCCATGTGTCGATAGCACCATGGACAGCAGTCCATGGAGGCTATTGCCCCACCCAGCCCCGATCACCCATACAATAAATGAAAAATCCCTAGTAGTCTAGCACCTCCCCAGCCCCGATTGCCCCTCACAGTTGTGTAAATATCCCTGGTGGTCTAGTGGCATCCCCCCCAAGCCCCGATCATCCATCATGTTTCATTAAATTTTGCTGGTGGTCTAGTGGTCTTTCCCCCAAGCCCTGATCACCCGTTATGAATAATACACTATCCCTGGTGTTCTGGTGGACCCCACCCCACAGGGTCCCACCATCCTCTCCCTCCATCCCATAGATGAGCTGGTGACTGCCACAGCCCACCACTCACCACCATAGTCAGCCACTGACTGAGTTCTGTATAGTGTACTGTATATAATGCAGCAGCTCAATGATTGACAGCAGCTGTCATTCACTGAGTGCATACTATATACAGTACATGCTCATACAGAGCTCAGTCAGTGGCTGGCCATGGTGGTGAGTGGTGGGCTGTGCCAGTCACTGGCTCATCTACGGGATGGGGGAGCAGGGAGGTGGGGCGCTATGGCGTGGTGGGTCCACCAGACCACCAGGTATTTGGAAATGGCTATTAATGGGGATTGGGGCTGGGGTGCTCTACTACACCACCAGGATTAGTGTATTATTCATAATGAGTGATCGGGGCTTGGGGGGATACCACTAGAACACCAGCAACATTTAATGAAATATGATGGGTGACTGGGGCTGGGGGGATGCCACTAGACCACCAGGGATATTTACAGTACTATTACAGGACATCGGGGCTTGAGGGGGTCTGCTAGCCCACCACAGCACTTACATTAAACATTATGGGGAGATTGGGGCTTGGGAGGCCGCTAGCTCACCAGAGAACTTTATATACATATGATGGTTGATTGGATCTGTTGGGGGGGCTGCATGTACTACGTGGGATCAGCTTGTGGCACATTGGCGCAACCCCCAGAGGACACATAAGTACACTTAAACCACACCCTGGCTGGTCTAAATGTACTTAGACAGTTGTCCACTGTGGGTGGTTGTAGAATACCAATTTAGGGATGTGGCAACTTGCATCTGCCACAAACCCCTAGTGCTATGCTGCAGCCCATTTTTATAGGACAAGGCTGACACAAGCCCCTTTGCCACAAGCAGCTACATTTGCCACAGGCTTTTGAAAATGTCTTGGGTGCATTTTTTGATGCCAGGTGCCACTTGCATCAATTATGTTTGACGCGGGTACCTTGCTTCATTCTAAGGGCTTTGAGAATCGGCCCCAATATCTCCATTCCTCACTTGGCTCTGCTATTGCCTGCTCACCTGCTCCTCTTAACCACTGATCACAGGAAAAATGGCTTGTGCTCAGACTAGATGCCACTCACAAACCAGTGGACCCGAGTCATCCACTGTTTTAAAAATAAAGCAGCCATTCAGCCAACCTGATTCCAGTACTGCAGGCAAAGCAGCAAACCACTTGGCCCAACTCCGTTTCACAGCAGCCGCTGCTCCCTGACTTCAAACCTCTTAGCCCCATTCCATGGCAGCTGCAAGACAGGAAGCCACTGTCTGTCATCAATACTGGCACTACAGTGTTTGGTGCCACCTACTGGAAAGCAGCAAGTAATACAATGTTCATATTGGACTTTTTATGTTGTTGTTTACACTGATTAGACCTTTTATAGTCTTTTTTTATTTTAATAATAAAAAATATATACTAAAAAACACTTTTTTCTAAAAGAGACCCATTTTATAATTTCAATAAAGCACTCCAGGAGTATGTTATGGTGGGATAATGGCAATTCTCAGGTGGTGGAAGCACTCAACTTCATCTCGTGCTTCCACCCACTCAAGGTGGGCCGTTATCCCACCATAACACACCCCCTGTCATGCCTTATTGCTTAATTATGAACCGGCGATCGTAATTCGAGCAATCTGATTGGCCGACAGCTCTCTAAAGCCGTGATGATATCGGGCTACATCATCACGGCTTTAAAAAGCTCCGCAACCAGCCTCCTCGCATGAAAAATTCCCGCTGTTGCCAGCATTCTCCACATCCCCACGACCCTCGCAAAACTCTCCCGACACAAGCTGTCCTACAATGGCATACAGCGAGCCACATATTTAAAACAAAAAAAATCAATCCATTACTAAGCGAATTGACGGCGGTACTACAGAAGTTACGGGTCGGTAACTTCTGACTTGGTTTCGAAAGCAGCACCGCGGCGAATTCACAGTAATGGGTGATTTTCTCTTTGTACCGTGAAATAAAACAATCGCTTCTGCCATTAACACAACAGCTGCAACTACTCCATTTACTTACTCACCAATGTGCAGTATTTCAAGCTGACTCATTGACTCGACAGAAACCTCTTCAAAATACCCACAAATCACATCTGCAGCAACGAGAGATGAGTTCACAGAGACACAACAGTCCCACCACTGTCAACTACCAGTATCATAGCGCCACCTACTGTCTCAAGAACTATTTTACCAAAATGTCACCCTACACCACCCAAAACTCGTTTTAAAACCTGTTTATTTTACTTTTAATTTTAAACATTAAAGCCAGTTCATAAAGAATAAGGCACTCCAGGGTGTGATATATCGTGGATATACGTCACTTCTAGGTCGTTGGACGACTCGGCCCGCGGCCTCGTCTAACCACCTGAGAAGGACGATATCCCACGATATATCACACCCTGTCGTGTCTTATTGCTTAATTATACAATAGCAAGGACATTTTGTGGCACCTGATTGTCATGACTGCCTTGTACAGTGATGTCATCCCAGCACATCACTGTATCAAGGTCTGTCAATCATGACCTTTCTACATGTACACACCTAAAAGATATCACTGCACTCAGGTTTCCTCATCATGAATCACAACCCAAACCGCCCCTCTCCAAAAAACTGTCACTTTTAAGTTTCATTCATCTATTACGCTTGGTCTTTATTTCCAGACCGAGAAACATAATGCTGCATGCAGCTTCACAATTTCTCCCTCAATCACAGTTCTCTAGGTGCAAGCATGGCCACCCGTTTCTGTGAAAAGCAGTATACAGTGGCAGTTTCTATCTTTTTTGAAACTCTGAATCTGTTCCCCTAACAAGTCTCAAAGGAAATGTAAGCAGCGGGACTAATTGACTCATCAGCCACATATGTAGCATTGGAAAAGTCGTTCCCTGCTGCTATGTCAGCTGATCAGTTCTGTTTTACTATCACACCTCAAACAACACTCTAATGTTGACAAATATTCAGCTGGTCGAAGTGCAGGCAGTGGCACTGGGTGAATTAAACTGTGAGACAAAATCTGACAGTAAAGGAGAGAATGACAAAAGAAGAAAGAAATGGAGACATGGTTGTAGGGGACCAGAAAATACATAAGAAACAAAAGCAGACCCACCTATTGTCCAAAAGAGGAAGAACAGAACTTAATTTTTAAACTGTATATGTACCCAGAACAAAAACTCATAAAATTCAATTTTAAATTGTATTTGTTATCTTTTTTTTTTTTTGTAACAGAAGCAAGTCATTGTAAAATAGCAGTAATGTACTCCTGTGTGTGTGGCACTGCTGATAATATCACTCAGGTGTTGTATGCACCTCGACTTGTGGCTTCTCGCGCTCAACCACCTGAGGCATACTGTTATCCCAGCATGACACACACCCTGTCATGCATTATTGCTTTAGTTTGGAGCTCACCAAAGTTACCTTTCCCTCAATCCTCCTTCTTGCCCACATAAGGTTAAGGGGGGGAGCTGGGTCTGATACCTGGGCATGGTTTGCCTACCCCTACAAGGGATACAAGGGAGAGTTTCTGGAACTAAGAGAGGCCAGCGGGGAGACTGTTGACAAGTTGGGCAGGGGGTTTGATCCATGGCCCGGGAGTGCACCCTAAGCTCTGCAGTGCCTGGAACAACTTGGGATTCAAGGAGGGAGTTTGCCATGGAGTGTGGTCAGTGAGATGGGGACCCCACATAAGGAGGGGAGCTGCAGCCTGAAGAAAATTTGAAGTTTGACCCACCTCATGTTCTGCAGCACTGTGGCAGGCCTGGGGCTTTGTCCAATATGTTTGGAATGAGACAGTGGGGGTGCTGTGGTGGTGGAAGAGCTGTGGCATGGCCCGGATGGTGGTGGCATTACCGATGAGTCATACTCATGTAGCACGCCATCTCTGTTTTGGTGGTCTGCCGGGAGCAAGTGAGAGTTGGTGCCCACCTTTCCCATGTTTGTCTAGGTCCAGGACCAGGGTGGGCCTAGTTGTAGGCCCAAAGCAGCAGATAGAAAGAGTAAGAAACCTGTGGGAGACACCTGAATCTGTAAGAGCCCCCTGAGTGTGAGGATGGCTGAGCGGATTTTTTTTTTTGAGCAGGGATTAAGTGTATACAGTGGAGCCCTGGAGTGTGAAGCCTAGGTTACTGCTTGAATTTTGAGCCCCCCTGCTCAGCTGTGAGTGGAGCCCATTCACCGGGCCTGCTCCAGCCCTAAGTTAGTGACGATCCGTGTGCTGCCATGGAGCATGCAATTCCAGCTTTGTGCTTGTTCCAGTTGCCCCAGCCCCACTGTTGTTCAGTTTATTTATTAAAATAAATTAATTTTATTCTTTAATTACAAGTGCTCCTGCTCTGTTCTGCACTCTTTGCTAACCCAGTTCTCCCCAGAAAGCTACAGAAGCATACCTGCCTGCTGGCCTGCTGCTTGTTGTTTTTGCCACTGGCGTTGACATCGTCTGTGGTATGCTGCTCCTGAGACACCTGTCTGTGCCATGGGACAGGTAGGACAAGCATTTCTTTATTTCTTTTGGATGGATTCTCGGCTTGCCCCCCCATTCAAATTTTTCATCAGACCCTAGACACGAGCCGGAGGGAGGGTTACACTTAATTAACAAGCTCTCAGCTCAGTGCTCTAATAGTCAGGCAACATTAAAAATTCTGTTTGACCAAAAATATTTTTTATAAAATTACTGGTTAGAATAAACATATTTTTTCTTGGTTTTTTTTTTGTTTGTTTTTTTACAATTTCTTTATGCTCCACCCAGTCAGGGCATCTCTCAGAGGTGCTCTCTTGGCCAGACACTTCTTCTCTCTTGCCTGAAGCTCTCTTCCCCTCCAGCACCCCCAACCAAACTTTCCAGCCCCCCGGATCACCCCCTGAGGGAGGGCCCACCTCTCCTACCTGGCGACCTTCCTGAGATTAGAGGGTCTGTCTGGTGGGGGGCTTGGCCAGCCTTCAGGGAGCGAGTCTGACAGTGGGGATGTGGGTGTCTGCCACTGGATCCCTCATCACCTCCCTAGACAGAGCGTGGATTTTCTTGTCTGTGGTTGCCCCTCAGAACTCAGATGTGCAATGACGTCAAAGGCATTATGTGCCAATGTCTGCCACAACTCCATCTCTGCATCTGCAGCACCACCTGTTCCTTGTGCTGCCCCTAACCACCGTCAGGGACCGCCTAGGAGCAGTACATTCCCTAGATCCCTCCCCGGGAAGGGAGAGCAGTCCCCCGGATGCTCAATCCCTTTCCTCCCCTGCTTATCCCCCGTGACCCGAGTTCGTTCCTGAGCCCGGGTCTCTGTTGTGGCCCGAAGTATGGCATCCAGCACCTCAACCCTCAGCGCCACCAGGCTGGCTTATTTTTTCTTGTTTAAAAACAGTCTTACTGTCTTTCCCTTCTACTGATATAACATTGTGTTCATCACCTTTTCCCTTTATTGAGCTGAGAACCAAAACATTTTTCCTGTTCTGGAAAGCCCCAAAACTTTTTTTTTATTGAGTATACTTTACTGAGTTTAAAATTGCCATAAAAATTCAAACAACAATCAAAAGTGAGAACAAGCCATAAAGCTACAAACATAAAAACAATATACAAAAACAAACTAGTTCAATAAAAACACTCCCCACCTTACCGGCCCCCTCCCAGAGCATGCCTTACAAAAATTATCTCAATACAGGGGGCCGCACAAACAGAACACATGCAGAATATAAAAGGTCAGCAGTAAAGAGAAAAACATCAGAGTGTAACATGAGTAACACACAAAAGAACTCACAGAAGCATGCAGAGCACTCACCAGGGCAGAGCATTTATAAAACGTTTTTTATGCTTCAATAAATTTGTTTTTATGACTGTATAATGGTGCTCTTGTTTACTTGAGGTTGGTGAGTGCTCGACATGCTTCTGTGAGTTGATATCTATTTTTGTCTGGAAGCCCCACCATCCCAGTGTGTACTCCACTCTGTTGACTGTAACAAACAAAAGAGCATACGAGGGTTCTCATCTCCTCCTAAACAAATCAGATTGATCCTGAAGAGTGACAATCTGTTTTTCTATATTTAAAGCCTGGAGAATTTCCTGGTGCCATTCTCTAAAGGAGGGAACAGTATCGTCCAACCAGTGCTGCAAGATAACCAATTTAGCTGTGATGGCTATCAAGGACATATACTTCTTCCTAGGGCTGAGGACCAGATTTCAGTATAAACCAACTAAATACTTTTCTGGTGTGAACAGGTCATCAAACCCCAGCAAGTGATCCAATTGCACCTTAATGAAAGCCCCTAATGGTTTCACTTTGGAAAGTCCCAAAACTAGCTGGAGATAAATTTAATTAAAGGATTTAATCAATCTGGTGGGAGTAAAATAACGATGATTTTTCCTAGGATTTCTGCAGCAGCACTGGGTAGTGAATAAAATATGTATGGCACAAGAGTTTGCACTGGAACTACTGGCCATTACAGCTAATCTTTAGTAACAGCAGTATATGCACTGGCACTGTTGCTAAACTCAGTCAGTGTTCAGAGTGCTGCAGTGATCATCAGCTGAATCCCAGTTTAACAGAACACTGTTAATGTTAACTGTCAGGAGATCATAGTAGGCCTGGACATGGCAAATTGAGCATGTTTTTAATTGTATTAGTATTGGAAAAATACTGGAGCTACAGTGCCCATTGTCACAACCCCACTCAGCAGGCCAGGCCCTCTGCTCCCACAGTGCCAACCTCCGAGCGCAGTATTGTGAACAGTTAACAGAATAGGGTAACCCTCCTGTCTGTTTGTGGGTCCGAATCACCTTTGGTCTCAAGTTCTCGAGGGATTCAAACTGTGAACCTTATGCTAGCATACCCAAATGTACAGGCTCAGATAATTCTGCTCTTTGGAGAATGCCAGATATCTTTCGCCTAAGGGCACCTAACCAGGTATCCAATATGAACCCTAAAAACTCTATGAAAGACCTTGGGAAAATTCTTACCTTTTTCCAATTTGGTATTACCATTAAACTTATGAACAGTGTCAACTTTAACCATCTGTATTTCACATGTAAAAGAAAGAATTTCGAAGGCACACCAGGCAGTCTCTTTAAATATAGATTTACTTAAAAATGGATACAAAATTTGTAAAATGTAAACACAGAACCATATATCACAAAGCATACAATCACTTAAAAGAACAAGGTTAAAATACAAACGTAAACTCCTACCACACTACAATTAGACTTGTCTATCTAATGTGTTATTACCTTCCTACACTGCTTATAGTTAGATGTTGTTGTTTCAGAGTCCTACAGAAATGTATAAAGATCAGCCACAGAATAGTTTAAAACTGTCTTTGAACCTGCCTCTTCCATGATGTCACCTAGCTCCTCCCTGTTAAATATAAAAATTAATACACACTGGATGTCCCATTACTCAGGAAGTATATTAAATAAGGTGACATCAGCAAAAACTCATTTCCCAATATGACTCTTTGATCTTAGTAGTAGTAGTAGTAAAAAGTTTATTTCTGATATCAGAAACAGGATAAAACCCAATTTAGCATCAGCTAATTTACAATGGGGTCCTACTGTGCAAAACATCAGTTTCATTTTAAATACATACAGATACACACATTATACATACATAAGACACAATACATATATGACCAAAGAAAAAAGAAAAACAAATAATAATTACAACAATAAACCATATATACAAACATCTCAAGTACAGCAAATCTTTAAAGACATTGCTTCATTTACAAGCCATGATTTTATTTCATTCCAAAATATTTTATTTATACTTGACCTCAAGTGGCCTGATAATGAATTCCACAATTTTGGACCTTCATATACATAACAATGTTGGCCATTCACTGTTCTCATAAGAGGTACCCTAAATTTTACTTCCTCTTCAGATCTCAGACCTACCTTAACATTCCTTTCTTCCAGAAACTCCACTAGATATCCTGGAAATTTTTTACAGTAACAGCGATAAGTTAACCATTGCACATGCATATTTCGCCATTCTGTCAAGGATATCCAATTTAAGTTCCTGTAAAGGATGCAATGATGTGTTTTCCGAGGTGCATCCAAACCAAAACACGCATATCTGTTATAGATAACATCAAGCTTTTCTAAGTTGCTCCTAACTGCCCCTCTATATATGATGTCACCATAATCGATATGTGGAATTATCATTGAATTCACAGTCTTTAACCTGACATCGAATGAAAGACAATTTCTATGCTTATATAGTACCCCCAACTTTTTACACAATTTTGTATCAAGTTATCAATATGAAAATCCCAACTAAAATGAGAGTCCAACCATACTCCCAAGTATTTATAATGATCCACAGAGGCCAGGCTACACCCATCCAGTGTCTTAATATCCAAATCCACAGATACTTTTTATTTGAAAACAACATTACCTGTGACTTTTGTGAATTTAAAACCAAACCATGTTTTAAAAATATATTTGTAATGTATTGAAACATTTCTGTAATTTTCCTGTATATGTCCCACAGATTTCCTTCAAGATACAAAATTGTATTATCTGCATACAAATGGTACCGGACATCGTTCATCAGATGTCCGACACCATTTGTATATATATATTAAATAGGATGGGTCCTAGCACTGACCCCTGAGGAACACCAGAATTAATATTTAGATAACTGGATACAAAATCACTACCTAAACTAACCCTTTGTTGTCTGCCATCCAGGTAGCCATGGAACCAATCCAGGGCTCCCTGACTGAGGCCTACAGATCTCAATTCTTCCATCAATACCTGATGTCCCAAAGTGTCAAAAGCCTTCGACAAAGCAATATAAATTGCTCCAACCAGAAGGCCCCTATCCATGGCTACCTGGATGTCCAACACAACCTTGACAAGTGCAGTAGTAGTACTGTGTTGTGCCCTAAAGCCTGACTGATATTTATTGTATTTTTCATTTTTTTTCAAGCTAACTATTTAATTGAGAAACCACAATTTTTTCAAACACTTTAGAAGTAACCGAAAGCAATGATATTGGTCTATAATTCCGCAGATCGTTTTTCACACCTCCCTTAAACACTGGTATCACTTCTGCCTGTTTCCAGACTAGTGGGTAGGTACCAGTCTTCAATGAAAGGTTAAAGATGTCAGTCAGAATTGGTGTTATTACTGGGGCAGCAATTTTAAGCAAAAAAGATGGAATCCCATCTGGACCTTGGGCCTTGTTTATATTTAATTTTAATAATTCCCCGATAAACTTGGCTTGGAATAATATTTTGGAAGCAAAATAATAGACCATTTTCATCTCTCTTTTCTTGATTTCTCTCTTGCTTAATTATACCAGAAAGGGGACATGCATTAATCTGGGAAAACCCTATGTCAACAAACATTTTATTCAATGTAGCAGCTGCCCCATCTGAAAGTTTCAATGGGCCATTTTCTGCCATGAAATCATTTGGCAGTTCTGAGGTCTTATTTCCTTGTAAGTTTTTAACCATATTCCAAAAATCCCTAGGTTTTTTAAACTGGTCAGTTGCCATTCAGTAAGATAAAAATCTGATTTTGCTTTCCTTATTTGTGCAATGTATAAATTATGTGCTGCTCGATATCTTTCCCAAAGCACTCTCTCATTTTTTTTCTTTGCCAGTCTCCATGCAGCATCCCTTTTCTTTCGATAAACTCTTAACTTTGCAGTATACCAAAGGGAGTTTTTTTGTTTGACTTTCCTACTTTGAATAAGTGCAAAAATATCACATACAGATATAAATTCTTGAGTCTTTCCTTTGATCTAGTATGGTTTCCTGTTTTCAGACATCACAGGACTTTTACAACTCTGCAGTTTTCTCACCTAGATGTCATACAGCTTCTATAACACCAGTTGAAATTAACTGTCCTTCCTCTGAAGACGCCCTAAAATGCATATTTTAGTTCCTGGCTTCAAAGCAACACAGATCATAAACAAGGCTATGAAATGTGACTTCTTAGAAGTTAATCACATTACAGAGATCTGCTCTTTAACATATCCTGTCATTTGAACTGAAACCTGTGGGGGGGTCATCCCAGGAGCACAGGATGTCTCATGAAAGACACTCAATAACACATTTTTATATTACAAAATCATAGAGCAATCAGAACCAGCTGGCCAAGTGTCACAATCCTCCCTATCTAGACTGAATTTGGGGTCTCTATCCCCTGCATGGGATGTGCTTCTCAAATCAGTTCACTCCTCATAGACACACGATAAGCCATCGCTGTTCTGATTTGTCACTCCAGCCCTATATAGGATTGTCATGTCGTACCCTTGCAAAGCAAGACTCCATCTTAACAATCTACCATTAGTTTTTCCCATTTGCGTCAACCAAACCAGGGGGTTGTGGTCAGTTTGTACCACAAAATGCTGCCCATATAAGTATGGCTCTAGCTTCTTTAGGGCCCACACTATGGCAAGACACCTTTCCACAGTAGAGTATGCCTGCTCCTGGGAAGTAACTTTACTCAGGTACACTACCGGGTGATCTTTCCCTTGGTTGGATGTCTGACTCAGTACTGCCCCAATACCCACGTCTGAGACATCAGTCTGAACTATAAAGGGTTTGCTATAGTCAGGACTTGTCAATACAGGATCACTGCACAGTGCCTCCTTCAGTCTGGTAAAGGCTACTTCACAGGCTGGTCCCCTGGTAATTTTCTTTGGCATCCTTTTTTTTACCAGGTCAGATAGGGGCACTGTAATTGGGTACAAATTTCCTATAGTACCCTGCTGTCCCTAAAAAACTCCTGACCTGTTTCTGCATTTCTGATCTGGGCCACGCCTGGATCACCTCTATTTTTATTTGGTTAGGACGAAGCTGTCCCCGGCCTACCACATGCCCAAGATATGCCACTTCTTCCATGGCCACCTGGCACTTCTCAGATTTGACAGTGAGCCCGGCCCTCTGTATCCTGCCCAACACTTCCCCAAGGTGGGACAGGTGTTTCTCCCAGCTGGCACTAAAGATGGCAATGTCATCCAGGTATGCCATAGCGTACTCCTCAGCACCATTTAACACCTGGTTCACCAACCTTTGGAAAGTGTCCAGGGAGTTCTTCATTCTGAAAGGCATTACTTTAAATTCAAATAAGCCTGTTGAAGTGATGAAGGCCAACCTCTCCCTAGCTCTGTCCATTAACTCTACCTGCCAATACCCCTTGGTCAAGTCAATGGTTGTAAGGTAGGTCGCCCCTCCCAACTTGTCCAGGAGTTCATCTGTCCAGGGCGTCGGGTAGGTTTCTGACTTCATGACTGCATTTAGTCCATGATAGTCCACACAGAAATGAGTAATCCATCTGGCTTGGGCACAAAGACTACAGGTGAGACCCAGGGTCTGGGATCTCTGGATTACCCCTAAATCCAGCATCTCCTCCACTTCCTCCTAATGTCCTTTTGACAGCCTCTGACACCTGATATGCTGTCTGCCGTATGGTGTCCATGTCCCTGTCTCCACATCATGAGTCGCTAAGGGGGTTCGTCCAGGCTTGGTGCTAAACAATGGGGCAAAGTCCACTAAAACCCCCTTACTTCCTGGATCTTGCCGGGGCCAGCTGGGGAGACAATTTTACTGCCTCCACAGAGGAATCCCACTGCTTTCTTCCAGCAAGTCCAGAAGGGGTCTCCTTCGTCCATCCTCTCCCAGGACTACACACTGCAAACATCATGTCAGCCCCTATTAGCATATGGCTTCATCATGTTGACTTGGTACATCCTTTCTGTCTGTCTTCTGTCAGGTAACTATAATATAGTTCACATCATTTACCTTCCTAATTATTTTGTACAGTCCTGTCCACTCAGCCTACAGCTTGACTTTCTGGACTGGAATAAGGACCATGACTTCCTGACCCACCATGTATGAGAGCGAGCTGGCTCTGTGGTCATGCCACACTTTTGTTTCTGTTCAGCAATGCCAGGTTGCTCTGGGCTGTCCCTATAAGTCCTTCAGCCTTTCCCTAAACCTAAGAATGTAATCCACTATAGGAGTTCCTGGGTGGTGTGCTTGCCTTCCCAGTTCTCCCAGACCAAGTCTAGGGGCTATGTGTCTTGGCATCCATAAGAGTTCGAAGGGAGAAAATCCTGTCGACTCTTGGGGCACCTCCCTGTATGCAAACAACAGGTGGGAAGGTATTTCTCCCAGTCCTCCCATGCTGTTCAGCAAATGCCTGACCATTGATTTTGTGGTACCATTAAATCTTTCCATAGCTCATTGGCTTGTGGGGATACAGTGTCGTGCATCCTGCACCACCCCACACTTCTCCCACAAACATTTCATCAGGTCCGACATGAAGGAACCCCTTGATCAGTGATAACCTCCTGTGGAAACCCAACACAGGAGAAAATCCCATCGTAAGGCATCTGCCACTTTGTCTGTCCTCAGCAAGGATAGAGCAACTGCATCTAGGTATCAGGTGGCATAATCCACCACAGTCAGGATGAATCTCTTCCCCAAGGAGCTGGGGGTATTTAAAGGCCCCACAATATCCATTCCCACCCTCTGGAATGGCTCCTCCACTATGGGCAATGGAATTAGGGCGGCTTGGGTTTTCTTGCCTGCCTTCCCTATTTCATGGCACAGGTGACAAGACCTGCAATACTCCTTCATCTGCTGGGTGAAGTTGGGCCAATAGAAATTCTGGGCCAACCACTGCATAGTGCATGCAATTCCCAGATGACCAGACAAGGGAATATCTCACCCCTCCCTCTGTCTGCACAGCCTGAGTATACATCAGTCCATTTTCCCAATAAACCTTATGTCTATAGTCTTGATGTTGCGGAGACACTGCTAGCAATGTGTTGCTGAAACACATGCTGACAGTATTCAACCAAAATTGTCACATCTTGAGCATTCAGTGTAGTGACAACCTTGCAATAGCAACAATGCTGGACCCATGATACAAGCATGGCATTTTCCGGTACTGAGGGTGGGCCTGAACAGGTAAAAATGTCAGTGGGCAACTAGTGAGAGCTTGGTTCATGGGGCACAGCAGTCACGTCACAGGGTCGGAAACCTGAGCAGCTTAATCAGGCTGAAGGTGAACCTGGAGGAGTAGTATCAAGCATATCCTGTAAGGGGAAGGGGACTGCAGTTCCAGGTGGTCTGTCATCAAAAGAGGCTGGCGTTAACCCACTTTGGGAGGCTTTGTCCCAAGTGGGGATTTATGACATAAATGATTCCAGAGAAGCGGATGATGCATCAACCACTGGACTTAGAGCAGCACAGTGAATGGTTGAGTCATATGTGTCTGAAAACAGGCATCTGTCAATCACTGATAATCCCCTTTTATACTGGAATGGAAAGGTCAGTAAATGGCCAGAGTTGATTGCTGTGGCACTGAAGTACCTGACATGCCCACCCTCCAGTGTGAATGTCGAGAGGGTATTCAGCTCAGCAGGTGCAATAGCTCGGGATCATCATACAAACCTCTCTCCTGCAAATGTCAGTTTGCTGACATTCATAAAAAATGAATGAGAGGCACATACCAGCTCAGACTGCAACCTCAGTATTCGTACCCCGGCATACTCATGGTTTTGCTGATGTTGAAGAAAGGGGCCATCCTGGTGGCAGTGACAGCATAAAGCAGCCCACCACTGATGTAGATGATAACACAATGGAGAAAGAATTTCCCCATGATCAGAATTCAGACATAGAAGACTGCGAGGGCAGCTTTCTTTCTGAGGATGATGACGAATGATGATGAGGTTAATGTTGGCAGGTTTTAACTTAAGTGGTTAAAAGGCTGTCACATGTCTTGTATGATACATGTTCTCTCTTTCATAAAGTTAAATCATTGTCCCACTTCATAGTGACTCAAATTCCATATGTCACGTCATCACATTTATAACACAGAGCACAGTATATCCTGGCCCCTGAACTACCACCACCAAAATATCACTGTACTCCACTGCCACCATAGGGAATGTGACCATGTGTCTCCCTGGAGTACCACCACCATAAGACCGCTGTTTGAATAGCCACTGCCACCACCACCAGATGCAGGAAGATGTGAGAGGGAATGTCATCATGTGCCGCAGCTATGACCACCACCACCCACCACCAGTGTCATTGTGACAATGTTTTTCCATTACATTGATCATGCCAAGGCAGAGGAAGTCGAACAGGAGACCACATCCATTAGCCACAGGCACAAGGCTTCTTACTAATAAAACTATAAAGTGAGTATGTATACTAATGTTTTTCATGCTATTCAACTTCCTTCCTTTAGTTGTGTGTTTTGGTTTGTGTTGCTTTTCTGAGCTGCAATGGTCAAACACATACAGTCAACTTATTTTGTTTTTTTACAGGTTAACAACAAACGACTCTACTGTCTACAGGAACCTATGGGATATCCATTTCTAAGCCATACTGGTAAGTATATCATTTTATTTCATCTGTTCCTTTTTTTTCATAACAGTGCAACAAATCCGACTGAGGATTCAAAAACTAGGTGACATGTATGGCACAAAAATTATTTTTGCAGCATATCATGTACTGTATTCCAAATTTGCAGCTGTGCAGCTATGACAGTGTTGAAAAAGTTGGACCCAGGTTGTGTTACTTGACAAGATGTGGTTTTGAAATGTAACTTGCATTGAGATGCAGGGACACTGACACAGTGTATTTGTTACACAGCCTGGTACTAAATTAAATTGTGATCTGATGATTGCAGTGGGACAGCTTGCTATCTGTGTTAATCCAGATACCCATGGTGGAACAGCCATGGCTTAAACATAATGTCTTACTGCTGCAATCAAGTTGTAATAAGTCCTTCATTTCTTTTTTTAGAAAACTTCCAGATGCTTTGTTGTATCATAGTTGCCTTCTCCAAAGAACCTCTTCAACAATGTGCCCCCCCCGGCTGGGGCAGACATGCAACATGCAGAAATCATTTCAATCGATGATCATGAATGTCATTTCCAGACTAGAAAAGGATGCAGATGAAATCTGTGAAGAAGTAACCAAATAATAAACCATTATTAATGAGACCTACTTGCAAATATGCTTCCCCCACCCAAAAAAAAAAAATACTTACCTTCATTGTCTTGAGAGTATTCCATTTCCAATTCAACACCAAAATTTATCATCAAGCACTGGAATGTGCACAGCAACAGTATGTGACATGTGATACAAAACAATACAATGAGTACCTGTATATTCAACACTCCACCTGAAAATACATACAGTGTACATATATATATATATATATATAACACACACTGTATATATATCAACTCACCAAGGCTACTATTAATGAACACACAAAGGGAACCCTTCCATCCGGTTGAGGTGATCACATCGCATTCATGGGAATCCCGGCACACTTTGAACCAGCAACAGTTCTCTTATGGTCATCATTTCTGATGGAACACTGAATGGATTCATGTCATGTTATCCTCCTTCACATGGTTTGGCAAGATACTGTACATCATGACATCATCATCACAGAGTATGTAAACTTTCTGGACATAAGACAGTTGCATTTTGGGGATGCAGAAAAAGTCTGGGGACTCTGTGTGACCACTGCACGCATGAGTGAGTGTGCAATAAATTCTGGGGGACTTTGCATGTGGTGTAACACTCCCATTTCACTTCCTCAGCACTTGGGAATTTTCTGGACACAAGACAGTTGCATTTTGGGGATGCAGAAAAATTCTGGGGACTCTGTGTGAGCACTTCACTCATGAGTGACTGTGCAATACATCCTGGGGGACTTTGCATGTGGTGTAATGCTCCAATTTCACTTCCTCAGCACTTGGGAATTTTCTGGACACAAGACAGTTGCATTTTGTGTGTTGCGATTGTGAGCACATAATGTCATACTTAAATTATAAATTAAAGCAGTAATGTAACAATGTGGTGTACATTTTGACCTATACTTTTTATGTTATTTTAGATTGCCAGCCACTAGTTACCTCCTGACTTGTATGATACCCTTCTTTTCACAATTTGTGTCTGCTTTACTACTTTTTTCTCATGTCTGAAAAAATAAAAGGAGCACGCCTTTTAATATGGCTCTGACCAGGTTTTCATCACTATTTGCAGCTGTTTTTGAACAAATATTGTTCTGTGAGGTCATAAAACACTGCCTGCTGCATAATTGTTCATTTTACAACAGAAGTAATATATAAACAAATGATGGAGATAAACAGCAGAAAATACTGATGAAGACCTGGTCTGCACCGTATTAAAAGGAGTGCTCCTTTTATTATTTCAGACATGAAAAAAGTACTAAAGCAGACTCAAATACTGGAAAGAATGGTATCATACAGGTCAGAAGGTAAGTAGAGTGGCAATGTAAAATAGCATAAAAAAGTATAGGTCAAAATTTTCACCAGATTGTTGCACTGCTGCTTTAATGTCTATTTCAAAATATAAATATTTCTGGAGCCTCAGTAAAGTTTACTTTGTGTCAGGAGGGTTTTGCAAACAGCAGGACTGAGCAGTGCAAGTATGTTGTGCTAAACTGCATGTGTGCCATCAGTGTTCTTTCCTGTGTGTGTAAACATTGTCCAGCTTCATGCAAACATATATATGGTGTCACTTGTTGCAGTATGTAAAGAATAAAGATAAGCAAGAATATATGATGTATATTTTATTTGTAGCATCAGCATCGGTGGAGTAAGTGATATGATATTTTTTCAGAGGTATCGGGTCACTGTGCACCTCAGTCACTCACTGTGCGCACATGACTTTGCAGAGATCATAGCACCAAAAACACATGCTCTCCTAAAAGTCATGTGTGCAGTATGTGACTAAGGTGCACTCTGGCCAGACACCCTGAAAAATATCATATCACTTAGTCCACTGATGATGATGGTGACAATAAAATATACGTTATTCTTATCGCTTATCTTTATACCATAAACACTGCAACAAGTCAGCATATACTGTAGAATAGGAAATATTAGCATTCAGTTTATTTTCACTATTTTAGCTGAAATGGAAAACACGCTAAAATAAACCGAACGCTAATAATTACAGGGGTGAAATTAGAAACTGTTGGAGCACGATTTAATGTCATCATGTAAGTACAGTAATTTATTCACTTTATTTCTGAGTGCATCATTTTAGATAAAACAAAGAAAAGACTGCCTGTCCCAAAAATACTGCACTCTTAATAGGCACTGTCCATTGTAAATAAAAAAAAAACTGTTGTTCTGTTTCTGAAAAAAGAAAAGACTCAGTAGTTTTCATAAAGTGCTCTTGATTCGTTTTGTCGTTCGGTGGTTGGTAATCTCCACACAAATCTCCTCTAGGGCTACACCTGTAATAAATAAAACATTGCTTAGGACCAGGACCAGGACCTAAACCAGTATTGCCCGAGTACATTAATGCAAAAAGTGACTTACCAATGTTATGTTCAGGCTCTCGGTATGGGCATCAAGAATTCCTGCTTCGGAAAAACCGCGTACCACATCATCTTTTCTGTCACCGAGTTCCTGGAAACTGGTGTGAAGCCACTGTGCTTGCCATTCTTTGAGTGTCAGCATGCCCAAGTCAGGTTTTAATTCCTTGCCTGTCTCCAGCTGCTGTGATACAAGGTCAGCGTACCAAGCTGTGAACTTCTGCTTTATCAGATCTTTTAGGATATTATTAACAGAAATATCTAACGGCTGCAAAGCGTCTGTGTATGAGGCAGGCACAAATATTGGTATTATACCTAAATATCCAAGTTTTTGGAGAACAGCTGGTGTAGTGTGGCCACAGAAAAGATCCATTATGAGGAGGGATTTTTGTTCATGCGGAAGACCCAGTGATTTACCTGTGCGGGCACAATAGGGGGCAATAACATTCTCTATGTAGTACAGCATAGTGCTTTCAGTAGCCCAATGGTTGTCACTGTGTGTGATATCCCAATCAGCAGGAAAGGTGTACTGTGGTTGGCAAGCAGTAGTTCAACCTTTGTAGATAGCCTGGCAGGGTAGGAAATCACGGATAAGGCACATGTAAGCACCAGCGAGATTTGACGCTTGTCACCCAGTCCAAGAACAGCTACTTGTTTAGAACCACAAGCTGCCATTGTCCACTGTGAAACTGGCACCATATTAATGCCAGTTTCATCCAGGTTCAGTACTAGCTCAGGCGGTATTAGCTCCTGTGCTGTTGCAGTGCTGGTTCTCTTTAAAAAAGCAGCTTTTAATGTCGGAAAATCAGTAGGAACTTTTGGTGCTGCTTTGGTGCCCTTACGCTTGCTGTACCCCATAAGATGAAGGAATGACCAGGCTCACTTAGTGCTGAGATTCACATAGCCACCATTTTCAACCAATATTTGTGGCGATTTTGCTTTTAGTAGACCATGGGCTATTGCGTGAACAACTCGGGCGTTTACTACAGCCCGTTGTTCCCGCAAGCAGCAAATGACTTTCCGAAGTTGCTCCTCCAGCTCATACATTAGAAGGGCAGGATGCCCACGCTGTTTTCTGGGCAATGAAGGGGTGAGATAGGTGGGGTCAGGTGTTCCCGCAGCTGCTTCATGTAGTCCGATTTAAACCCTCTTACTGTGCTCTCGTCTATGTGCTTGGCATGCACTGCGGTGTAAAAATGCACTGCTGTCATCACGCCATTCTCCACAGCATGCTTGCCTATCTCAAAGCGTGTCTCAGAGCAATAGTTGGCGTATGCAGTAGGACATACTTTTTTTGGGAGAAGGTGAAGTGGGTCCTATAAGTTCATGGAGCATTGCCTTAGCGACACTTGGCTCAACACCAGCTTGTTCAGCAAGATCCTCTGGCTCCATTCCTTCACTCTCAAAGGGATACTTTCTTTTGCCAGCCTGTGACGAGAAATCCACCTAAGGATAGACATCGGGGAAAATGGGAATCAAACACTTGTGGTACTGTTCTTCAGTAATCGCAACAGAGTGCTAATGATCATGATCACCATTAAGTGCCCTTAAGCACCTGCTATTCACAGGTAATTCTTGAATGTGCTATAACTACATGCAAGGCACTCACGCAGATTCATTCAGGCGCTAATATGTACAGTACAGCCCGCAGCACTAAATAAAGAAGGCACGGATATAAACTACTGTACAGTATATGTTTGCATGAAGCTGGATAATGTATGATGTCACACACACACACACACACACACACACACACATGCACACACACAGGAAACACACATGCAATTTAGCACATCATACTAGCACTGCTCACACCAGCTTTTCCACAATCACACCACAACAGAAAGTAGACATTACTGAGGCACTGGATTATGATAACAGGGCAATAAGGAGCGTGTATGTCTGTATGTCTATGTATACATTTAAAGGGAAGCAGTCAGCAACAGGTGCTCCTGCCCCCTGCAAGGCTTACCTTCCGGTTAAGCCTTTTAAATATGTTGTGGTGTTTTTCTCACACCAGAACATACTTTATTTTAACAAAGAAGTTAGTGACCGAGTATGGCGGACGCTATGGGGCCCATTATGTAAAGGAGCGCGCGGCACAAAGCGACATGGTGCGCTGATTTTGCACCTTTATACATAATGGAGGCCCCATAGCATCCGCCATACTCTGGTCGCTGACTTTTCTTTATTAAAATAAAGTATGTTGCCACGTGAAATAAATGTCGCAACATACTTAAAAGGCTTATCCGGAGGGTAAGCCTTGCAGGGGGCAGGACCGCCTATTGATGACTGCTTCCCTTTAAACTAATACTGTGACCTTCCCTCTGTCTGTTATGAAGCATAAATAAAAGACAAAATACTACAGCAGTGGGGGGGAGGTGTGCTGGGAAAAAAAAGATAACGAGGGATCCCCTGATGTTCCAGCAGCAGATGGAGCATTGACACAATCTGTAACTAGTGTTCTTCGATCTGCTCCACCTGCTGCTGGACAGCACCCACCCTCATTATTCTCCTCCACCGTGGCCCACAAAAGTGCTATATCTGCCTGAGCTGCAGGCATTGTGGGGTCCACAGGTGCGGGGGGGGACCAGGTAGTGGTGGTGGTGAGGGTGGTGCTGGTGGCAGTGGTGGGGGTGGAGCAGCTGCTGCTGTGGTCCTCCTCCTGCTGCGGTGACACACAACAGCAGTACCCTCTGCCACTGCCACAGAAGGGCCAGCAGGTGGAGGCCTGGCCCATTCGGTGGCAGCCTGCCACTTCACCTTGTGGTGGTTCAGCATATGTGTGCGCTGGCCCTCAGTCCCCAGATGTGTTCCCCAGGGGCCACGGTGCACCTGCACACCACAAAGCAGACACACTATAAGGCTGCTGCCCCACCGACACAGTTGAAAAACTGCCAAACTGGGAAGCTGCAAGGAGGACCAGGCACAGGAGGGGCAGATGTAGTGCTGGCAGCATGGTCACACACCTGGGGCTCCACCTGCAGCTGTGGAGGTGGTGCTGCTAGAGCTCCTGCAGCTGCTACTGGTGGTGGTTTTGGTGGCAGACTTGGTGGATGTGGCAGTGGCACTGGTGGTGCTGCTGTTTCTGGAGGGGGGGCAGGACCAAAGAGTCTAGAGTGGTCCAACGCCACCCAGCTATAACCCCCACGTGTGTGCACTCCTCTCCGGCCACGGGCCACATACTGTCCCTGGTCCATCGCACAAAAAAACACTCCTTCCCTCTCCAACACAATAAGCGACTTCACACACAGTCACACAACACAGGCACACACAACAAAACTTATAAAACAAAGAAGTCGGTCACCAAAAAGAATTGACTAAACAGTACAAAAAAAACTAAAGAATTAGCTTTTAAAAAGCTTTTGGGTTTTGAGGAATTTGCTCAAGAAAGAAACTTGTTAACGAACTCTCCTCTCCTGCATAAAATGCTTCCTCTCTCTCTACCTCTGCAAAGGAGAAGAGTGAAAGCATCTGCTTGTATGGCTCACTTCCTTCCTGCCTGGCTAAAGCATGTGACTTACAGTACTGTAAGCCATGTGATGTGTTGGGGGGGCTGCCTAAAGTGACTATATTGTTGTCATTCCACCCTACTTCGAGTTAAGGCAGAATAACAGCATGAAGTCATAATAACAAAGTGAAGTGAGCACTTTTCAATGGCCACTTCATGTAGCGTTATGATAATGCAAATTGGCCACTTCGCGTTCACTTCGCAGGCAGAATTTAATTTCGTTGCATCTCTAGTTGTAATTAGTGACTGATGGAAGGTGTTCTTTTAAGATACCCTGTCTGTTAAAGGTAGACAGGTTATTCTATTGTAACATGGAACAGTACATTGTTAAAGTCTGACAAAAAGTAGACAGGTTATTCTATTGTAACATGGAACAGTACATTGTTAAAGTCTGACAAAAAGTAGACAGGTTATTCTACTGTAACATGGAACAGTACATTGTTAAAGTCTGACAAAAAGTAGACAGGTTATTCTACTGTAACATGGAACAGTACATTGTTAAAGTCTGACAAAAAGTAGACAGGTTATTCTACTGTAACATGGAACAGTACATTGTTAAAGTCTGACAAAAAGTAGACAGGTTATTCTACTGTAACATGGAACAGTACATTGTTAAAGTCTGACAAAAAGTAGGTTACTGTAACATGGAACAGTACATTGTAACATTTGTGACTGCCCACAAGGGGAAGAATTTTTGCATAGATGCTACGTATCGTAGTGATAGTTGGGGTTATGTAAAAGAACAGATCCAGGTGGAATTGGAAAAGAAAATTCAAAAGAAGCAGAAAAAGGGCTACTGTATGCAAGGGTTGTATTTTACTGTACTTAGTCTGAGAAATACAGTAGAGGAAACTAAGAAAACAGAACTGCAGTCTCATGCCACTGTTTTGACTTTGCAGGACAAAGTCAAATGTATAAGAGAAACTGCAGCAAATCTTAATTGTAAATTGCAGAAAGAAATAGAGGAGCTAAAACACAAAGAAAGGCAGGCTGTGGTGGTACAGTGTAATCTTAAAGCTCAGCTTGATAATGTCCAGTGTACTAAGGACACCTTGCAGCACAATTTAAGCAACTCAGGCATGAAAAAGAGATTGTAAAGAGAGAGAATGAAGATTTGAAAGCAGTTTGCAGAAAGCAGAGTGAAATGATGGTACATCTCAAGCAAGGTGAAAAAGGGCAATCATAAGGTAAAAAGGAAACTGTGTAATTTGTTCCCCAAACTAGCCTTGGTGATGTCACAGGAAACTTTTCCGCAGAACTACCTGACATGGATTACTACCTAAGGCGATGATGTAATCATGGTGAATTATTTGTTTTATTTAAAGGAATGGAAGCACTGAAGCTCAGATAGTACCATACCTAAGGAAATTAAAGATAATAGGCAAATTAAATTTGCTACTTGAAATAGTTTAGTAAAAATTACTACATTTTGGGCTAAGCACAGTATAGCAGATGTGAGTCCTGCCATTGTCAAACTGTTTTACCCCTTTTTTAAGCTGGTTGCAGAACCATCCTTTAAAGGGAAAAACAAAAGTTGTTTTGGTTAGGTCTGAACTCAGTTAAACTGTGCTGCCTTGTCCCATAAACTAATCTAATCCGTTTCCTTTCTAGGTCTCTGGAGTTCAGCTCTTCTTGTAAATTGTTTACTGAAAACACTAATTATGATGGTTATCATCTCAGGTAATAGGTTTGTGAAACAGACTTACCATTGTCATGTATCTTCAGGAAAAGAATATATAAAAAATGTACTCTTTTTACCAAAGCAGCTTATTTATGGTTCTTAAAAAGGAACAATCTTGTGATTTTGCCTTTAGATTATGTTTCAACACTCCTAAATTAAGTAAGTCACATATACATGTGCTTTCCATGTTTCCACAGTGAAATTAATGAGGAAAGCAAGAAAGCTGAAAATTGCAATTTTTTATTTTATTCTGGGCGTGATGTCTAAACCACTGCCGTGGAGCTTCAGAGATGCATGTTGTGCAATCTCTGAACTTAAGGACTATGCTTTGTAAACTTATTGCATAAGCATTTTCACTGAAGTAAGTGCTTTTCAGCTCTGTAGAAAAAACTACAAAAATGAAAAGAAAGCATTGCACTTACTGTCATGAATGCCCCATAGAGTAAATGGTATCATGTTCTTGTTATGCTAGAAACATTACTACTGCATGTTTTCTTTTTCTGTTAGTGAAGGTTAAGTATAGTGACCCTATATTGTATAATTTTATTAGTAAGGTTTTCCCCCCCCATGCTTTATGCGGCTATATCACATTCCAGATCTTTCTTGAATGTGTGGATACTGTAACATGGGATCACAATAACAAACTTTTTGGACACTGCCTATTTTCAGAAAATCTTCTAGTTGTTGTATGTGGTAGACACTGACTACTTCATAAAAATCGAAATATCAACTGCAGGCTAAAAAGGTTAAGGACTCAGTTACAAATTGCTTTTTGTACTACCACCCACATCTAGGGGTAATAGATTTATTTTAATGGTCACTAATTAATTTTTCACTGGGTAAAGCCATTCCCATTCAAAGCAGACACTGCAACAGTTACTGCAAAACATTTGGTTGTACATGTGTTTTGCAGATGGGGACTGCAAGTTAGTTTCAGATAAAGGCACTACCTTTACTGCTAATGTGTTCCATACAAGCAGACAATTATGTTGCATGGAACATAGAAACATAAGTTGGCGCAGATAAGGACCATAAGGCCCATCCAGTCTGCCCATTTCTTTTCTACCTTATAAATGTGCCATCGACCTTTCTCTGTCAGTGGCCTATCTATTCATACTCATCTGTATTGCTCCTTATGCCTATCCCATGCCTGTTTGAAGCCCTGCACTGTATTCATAGCCACCGCTTCCTGAGGTAGGCCATTCCATGCATAACACTACCCTTTCTGTGAAAAAGAACTTCCTCACATTACCCTTAATCAGCCTCCCTCTACTCTCATGCTGTGTCCTCTTGTCCTGCTATTTTTCTTATATTGAAACATGTTAGACTATTTCACCTTGTTAATGCCCTTAAGGTGTTTGCGTGTTTCAATCATATACCTCTCTCTCCCTCCTTTGCTCTAGGGTATACATATTGAGCTCCATTAATCTGTCCTCATATGTCTTCTGATGCAGTCCCTGCACCATTTTGGTTGCCCTTCTCTGGACTGCCTCAATTTGGTTAATGTCCTTGTGAAGGTGTGGCCTCCAGTACTGCATGCAGTACTCCAGATGGGGCCTAACCAGTGTCTTATAAAGAGGGATTACTACCTCCCTCTTATGACTTGTGATACCCCTACTAATACACCCTAACATCTCCTAGTCTTACCTACTGCTTTAGAGGTCTGCTTGGATGATTTCAGGTCATCGGTGATGATGATGCCCAAGTCTCTTTCTTCCTTTGTGACTGCCAGCAACTCCCCTCCCAGCCTATAGGTGGTTTCAGGGTTTCTCTTCCGTATGTGCACGATCTTGCACTTCTTTGCATTAAATCCCAGTTGCCACTCTTCTGACCATTTTGCTAGTTTATCCAGATCCTTCTCATTCTGCCCACCCCATTTGGATCATCTACTCTGTTGCAGATCTTGGTGTCATCTGCAAACAGACAAGCCTTACCCTCTAGTCCATCTGCAATGTCACTAATGAATATATTGAAGAGGACTGGCCCCAGGACTGATCCTGAGGTACCCTACTTGTGACTTGCATCTCTTCTGACTGTATACCATTTACTACCACTCTCTGTTTTCTGCCTGTCAACCAATTTGCCACCCAGTTGACCAACTTGACCCACCCGAGCCTACCCAGCTTATTTATCAATCTTCTATGTGGAACAGGGTTGAAAGCTTTGGTGAAGTTTTCATGACTTAAAGAGAGGATTAAACGACTGCATTTGGTTGCTGACTACAATTTCAAACTGCTAAGTATTTTAACAAAGGTGTGTTGACTGAAGAAATGGCAGGATGGTTAAAAGGTTATGGTCTGATGCTATGGCACTGAGGAGCACCTTCTGCAGCATAAATGGGGAAGGACCATACTATACTGTGAATATCAAATAAAAATCAAGAAGGGTAAACAACCCAAGGGAATATATAAAATGGTTTGAGCTGCCTGATCTCCTACCTCCTCTGGTGGGGGGTTGGAAGGGCAGAATACCCTCATCTGTTTCTGTTCTTTCATTTCAGAATGCCTGCAGTGTTAGCAGCTTTAGTCCACTCACTCTGAATACAACATGAGCTTCAAGTTCCCTCCTCTGGTGGGGTGGGGGTGGGAGTGGGGTGTTTTACCATATTTTTCATATATTTTGAAAAATTGAAAAAGCTAAATAATAGATGGTCCCATGGTGTTAAAACTAAAACTAATATATGGAGGAAGCAGGGAACCAAACCATCTACTCCAGTTGTTTTTCTATCATTTCAGAATGCAAGATAACATGCAGATGGACTTAGTCTCAGTGGTCCATGTTGGTCCAAATGACACCTTACTTCTTCCTGTAACAGTGACTGGAGGAGTCATTAAAGAGATAGTGTGGAGAGGCCCTAGAGTCCAGACAACTCTCAGTGGCAAGGTCAGAGTCAATGTATACAGAAAGGGGTCCCTCTTCTTGCCAGAAACAAAAATATTATGAAACAGGATGAAGGCACATAAAACATCCACAATGGAAGGTCAACTGGATTAGTGGCTGGCGTGAGACAAAACTGAACTGCAAGTGACCGTTTTGACTACTAGCAACCATGAACATTGCTGAATCTACCTTTGTGCATAAATCTGATTATCAGCCACCAGGGACATTGCTGAAAAAACATTTGTTCATAAGACTGTACAAGGCCCAGAAATGCAATCAGATCCACCCAGTGGCTTCACGATTCGCATCTGCTCTACCCCGGGACTTTAATCAATTATATACAGCTTTGCCTATTATTACCTACTATGTTAAATTTTCACTTTTCTTACATGCTCATTTCATTTTCACTTTTTTTTTTAATTTTCTGAAATGTTTCTTATTTTAAATGTTCTTATTGGAATATGGGAAAATTGTATCCAGAAAAATGCCTCCTCATTTTATGCTTCTGTGTTAATTGATACTATAGCAACCTATAAACAAAGAGTTCAAGATCCTGTAGCTGGGAAACAAGCCATTTCACAACAAGGCATATTCTGGCATTGGCACCTAAAGGGCCTGGACGGAATTGTCATGGGTCTGTTTGTGTCAAGTATGTCAATTTAAAATAGGGCACGTATAGAGCAAAACAGATGCCATATTGGGTACTTCAAGACCCATGCAAAACATACAAAGCCTGAGCTACATGGTCTTGATGGTTTATCCATAAAAGAAAGATTTGTTGATAGTTTCTCTGTATGATATTTCATGTTTGTTTACTATACACAAACTAAGATTAGCGCCTTGGTTACAAATAATCTTTAAAGGTCCGACACAAACATATACTGTAGGTAAACAAGTAATATGCACAGCCTATGGGAACTATGTTCTCGCAATGATTTACAATTCACTTATAGGTAACCAGCGTTAGACTAAAACTGCCTAGTCAAACTGCAGACCTATCTCTAACATTCCCTTTGTGGGAAAGGTTATTGAGAAGGTGGTGGCTCTTCAACTGGAGGACTGTTTGCCAATTCATGACATGTATGACCCTCTCCAGTCGAGTTTCAGGAAAAGGCACAGCTCTGAGACTGCCCTGGTTCAGGTGCAAATGATCTCCTGGTGATGAGGGATCAGGGAAAGCATTCCATCTTAATATCACTTGATCTCTCAGCTGCATTTAACACTGTGGACCATGGGTTACTTTTGGAATGCTTGGGTCCATTGTGGGCTGACTGGGCAGTCTTCAACTGGTTCCATTCTTTCCTAATGGGCAGGATACAGAAGGTGGTATTAGGAACTTTTTCTCTGCACCACTAGCCTCCCATATGGGGTCCCACAAGGTTCCATTTAGTGCCCACACTATTTGCAGTGTATCTGCTACCACTAGGGACATTATAAGGCAGTATGGGCTGAGTTTTCATTGCTATGCTGATAATATTCAGTTCTACTTGCCTTTTGAGCCCAAACAGCAGGATGCTATCTCAAGGTTCAATCAGTGCCTTACTGTGATCCAAGACTGGATGAGAGTCAGCTGGTTGAGGTTAAACCAGTCAAGATGGAGGTACTAGTGGTGGAACCTGGTTTTCTGAAGGTTGGTGCGCAATCTGGTCAAGCCTCCAGGCTCAGACTCGGGGACTCCCAATTTCCCACCTCAGTCAAGGTGAGGAATCTTGCCATGGTGCTGTACTGTGGCTTAATGCTTAAGTCTCAGGCATTAGCTGTAGTACAGAATGAGTTTTACCACTTCATAACATTGCCAGGATTACACCTAATCCCCCAGTTGATATGCCATCACTGGTGCATGCTTTCTTTACATCCAGCTTGACTACTGCAATGCCCTTTACCTGGGGATATCAAGGGCTAAGCTCTCCCACCTGCAGCTAGTGCAGAATGTGGCAGCCAGGTTGTTGACTGGCCTTTTGAGGTGCTGTCACATTACACCTGTGCTCCGCTTTCTACACTGGCTGCCTGTTAGGTGGTGGATCACCTTCAAGGTTGGCATGCTGACCTATAAGACCCTGCATAGACTGGGGCCCTGATACCTGTAAGACCTTCTACAGCCTTACTGTCCACTCTGCTCCCTCTGATCAGTCGATGAGGGCCTCTTGGTAATTTAAAATCTTCCAGTACCTGAGCATTCTTGTTTGTGGCACCAACCCTATGGAATTTGCTTCCTCAACTTGTCAGAGAGGCTCCATCAGTAAACAACTTCAAGAGGGAGCTGAAGATATTTCTCTTTAGGGAAGTTTTTCCCTCAAATTGATTAACCTGAAATTGTTACTATTCTGTATGTATTGTTGGTGTTTTTAAGCTTGTTATAATGAACTTACTCATGTGTACAGTGCCTTGAATTGCAATTGAAAAGGTGTGCTATATAAGTAAATAAACTAAACTAAGCAAGGGCACTTCCCTGGCCTCATCTCAAATACCCATTTAACCAAATAGTGTTGCCTAGGATATGTAACCAGGTCATAAGACATCCACACAGGATGTGTTGAGCGGCTGTCATTGGTGAAGTGGTTATTCTAACAGTGCCACTTCAACGAGGAGGAATATCTTCTTAGTGAACTTGGTCATCAAACTGATCATACATTATGCTCCAACCTTCAATGTGCATATTACTCCACTCTTACTAGACTTACAGCTGTTGCTGTATCAAAACAATTCATGGTGTACAATATACACAACATTGCTAATTTATCTAATGAAACACAAGCAAGGATAAAACAAATTGGTTGAGATTAATAATAGAGAAGTAAAGACAGATAGGAAAGGTCAAGAGATCATTTGCACAGCCTATGATGGTTATGTTCTGACTACAGTAATTAACTTGCTGCAGGATGTGGAAAATGGTCATATCCCAGACTGCATCAAGGATGAGCAGCTGGCCCAGTGGTATTGCTCCCAGTGCAGCTGTGTGCACAGTAGGATAGACTGGATATGTGTTAAAACAAATTGCCAGAGGCCTTTGTTTAGGACTGCCCAGAACCTGAGGTCAGTAACACCATATCCCAACAGAGGCCCATGTTATACTCTGGGATCTTGCTTGATCATGGATACACTGTATATCTCTTTCACTGTGTCCTTGTCTGTTCTTGACTCTGTTACCTCAGTATTTCATAAATTAGCCACTGTCCACTCCATAGGATACTACTGAGTGGAAGACGTGTACCAGAAATGCCTAGATTCTGGTGTTCCACCCTGCCATGCAGATGTGGATAGCCCCACATACTGTATGTCACTCTGTAAAGGGCTATAGATATGTGTGTAGATGTGATGTGTTCAATGCTGTTACTTCTGTTTATGGTTACATGCCTAAGGGGTAGACAAACACCAGAGCAACAAGCCAGATGCAAATGAACCTCACAGTCTCCTGTCAAGTCCAGTGTACTAAATGGTGCCTGTCAACTGTCAGGGTGGTGTATAATATGGAGGGGCAATACTGTATTGTTACTAATTATAAAAAAATATCTTTAAGGAGAACTCTTTTGTGATGTCATCACTCCAAATCTTTGTTTTACTCCTCATGAGTGTACCATTATTGGCCAGACTGTGATCACCCCTGTTCCCACACATGATGAGTCTGTCATTCAGAATGAATCTGACCACCAGGAGGCTATTGAAAAGTGTGTACCTGTTTTTATTGTGCATATTGATCCCTTGTCTTTAAATTTGCAATCTCTGCTAGACCATAAGAATACACACCTAATTCAAATTAGCGATGATGCACATAAGATTGAAAATTATTTGGATGAATTACTGTACAATGGAGATGCTATTGTTGTCCTGACTAATAGTTTGAAAGAAGTGTCTTTTAAGACATGATATTTCTCCACATAATTCTCATTTTCATCCATATATACATAATATGCTGTTTAAGGTACACACTCAAAATCATAAAACCAGCTCCGTTTTTCCAAACAGTGCAATTTACCAAGCTAATGTGATCACAATGCCTTGCTTTGCTGAATCAAGGTGGATACTGTTGGATCAAGCAATAATTTAAATTATTAAAAGAGTTAAGCTGACCTATTGTGTTTATCTAAAACTAACTTTTTGAGTATGTAAAATTACACAGACGACCCTTGTTCACTTGGAAACAAATCCGGTGACATTAGCCATGCCCTCCAGTCGGCATTATAAACAGTTTCAACCAAAACTGCTTTTCATTATAGACTGTGGAGCCTGTATCTTCAGTTAAACAACCCCTTTCCCTCAAACATTGATAGCAAGCAGATGGTGTCCCTGAAAACAATTTCAACTGAAACTTTTTAATTACAGGTGTGCTGTCCTTTGTTTCTGCCAGGTAAACAGCAAACATATAATTATGTAACTGTTTCTAAGTATGTTCAGGCTCAAACCAGTCCATCTTCAGGGTTCCATTTAAGGGCAGATAATATTACAACTTACTTTCTTATATCTTGCTATGAATATGTCCCAACTATCAAGAGATAGCAAATGGTGGGAGCTGCATCCATTTAAAGTGAAATGCTTGGAAAAACTGTTTATAGGTTGAGGGTGAAGGTGTTTGTTTGTTTTGGTTGTAACTTAGTTTTATTTCTCATCCAAATAGTACATACTGTAACAAAACCAATCAGACTAAAGGCAGGTAGTGTGATACAGCCAAATTGAACATATATAACACTAGCTGTTTCTAACTTTCTGTTTACATGTCCAGGATTGTGAAATAGAACATCTAAGAAGAACAGAAGAGAACTGTATACCTGAGAAGATGGACCACATCAATTCACAACCCCAAGGAAGACTGCTCATCTCAAGTGTATCACCAATTCCAGAAAGCACATATAAAAAGTTACTCCATATATGTCTTCTACTGAGCAATAACAGTTTAAATTTGATAGCAATAAAGTTGTCCCAACAAGTAAAATAAAGAGGAAGAAAGAAAAAGATGTGTGCAGCGTGTATCTATTAGTACTTGTCTTATATGTGCCAGTTGCTATGCCTATGAGCTAGGAAGAGATCATATCTTATAAAACCTCAGGTCAGTCATTATACATGACGACCACTGCCAGAGTCATACTATCGGATATACTGACAATTCTGTGACCACTTTACATAGCCCAACACTACAGAGACAACAGCGCCAGATAAGCTGTGAGTGTCGGCGCCAGGATCCCAACACAGCTTTCTGGGGATACACCCCCTTCTAAAGCAACCCGACTTGGAGTTGATTATCTAAGTAACAGGGGGTGTAAGGGCAGAGCCCTGCATCGGGAGTTTGAGGGCAAAGCCCTTGAAGAAAACAAAGTTAGATGCAACTCCCTTTATGCCAACCATAAATGTGGTCAACATAAAGGAGTCACTGTGATGTCAGTTGACAACAAAATTGTTGACTGACCATCATGAATCCATACTATTGTAGAACATGAGATAGGGTGGAGATGGGTGGGGTCCAGGAGGCAAAGGACACTCCTGAGCATAAATTACCTGGGTTTTTATCCTTGGCTAGCAACATTGGCGTCACATCCACCCCCTGCTCTCCCAGATGCAATGGATGCCAGGTCTCCAAAAGCTGTCCAACCTTAGACAGAGAGTGGCAGTGAGTCTTTCCATTGTTTCAATCTCAGAACATTCCCCTCCAAAGTGTGAGAGTGGGTGGCAGTGGGAAAGTCACTTCAAAGTAATGCATTTAAGTACAGTAAACCTAAGAATATGAAAGAGTTTAGCTCTCCCACCTGTCTACCCACCCCCAACCCCACACACAATACCAGGGCATTGAGAGTGAATGGGTAAGGAATGCCAAAAACAGATTGGATGTGGGCATGTACCTGCTTCAAAATGGTACCAAGACCAGGCAGCTCCAAAAGATGTGCCAGTGTGACCCCACTAATACATAGGCACGCCAACAGAGGTCTGAATAAGTGGAGCCAAAATGTTTCATATGGACTGGGGTGTGGAAAAACTGCATTCAGATCTTCCAATTGAACTCCCACCATGTTGGCGATACTGTACAGCCCAGCCTTTTTTAAGCCTGAGGGACCAACATGATTCTTCAATAGAGAACCTGATTCTGAGACCCATTTCTGGCATGTCCTATCACTTAAGGGGGGGGGGCACTGGTTGACAAAAGTTTGTAGAGTTGAGATATTGGTCTCATTTTTACCCATAGCCCTACCCACCAATAGAAGGTGTCTTCTAACTCTGTCCTGGGCCATAGGAGCTGGGGTAAATTCATCCCCTGTAATATGTAGTGCCTAGTTTGAAGAATCTTAAAGTGATCCTCCTTTTGGAGTCCATATTTCTGCTGAAGTTGCTGAAATATCGTACATATTTCACCCTGAAGTAACTGTTAAAATCTAGTAAGCCCTTGTAATTCCCAATATATATTTATATACCCTCCATCCACCCTGGGGGGGGGACGTGAAATCCTCATGGTGCTTAATCAATGTCAAGGGGCCGATCCCATTTGGAGTGCCTGTCAGTCATCTCAGCTGACCCAGGACAGACAGAGTATGCCTTGTTTATGGATTGGCTACTTGGAGAAGTAACATGGAGGAGCTTTTTCTGGCAGGCAGGGAAAAGGGTACAGAGTAAGCTGCTCTGCCTCCACCTTATATCAGCCTGCCTCCTCTCTGCCTCAGCCAGAAGTGGAGACACAAACTGTGGGCTGCCAAGTAATAGTTTTTAAAGTTTGAGAGCACCAAACCCTCCTCAGTCTCAGGCAAAGTCAATAAAGAGTTAGAGATTCTAGGTCTTTTCCCTAGTCATATAAACTGTAGGAGTGTAGTGTGTACGCCTTACCAATCATTATGGGGATTGATATGGGAAGGGTTTGAAAAAGGAATAGAAATTGAGGAAGTATGTTCATTTTTATTGCTTGAATCCTGCCATACAGTGATAAGGGAAGAAGGCGCCAGCATGCCACATCCTGCTCAATGGCCTACAGCAACTTATAAAAGTTGTTGGGGAACAATTTTGGAAGCCCAAGCAAAGGGGAATTGGTCTCTGAAAGTGGGAGGCAGACAGCCACTTAAAATTAAGGCCTCTGATTTATTTAGATTGCTCTTATACCCCACTAGGAGTTTAAAGTGGTCCAGAACTAAAAATGATGAAGTGACACAGGGGGCTCCAGGACAATTAGGACATTGTCAGTGTAGACAGCAATTCTTTGCTCCCCATCCCACAAATATACCCTTGATGTGCTGGTGATGTCGAATCTGAGTTACTAAGGTTCTAATGTTAATGTGAAAAGCAGGGTGAAAGGAACATCCCTGCCATGTCCCTTGCCCAGTGCAAATCTTTCAGGAAACAACCACTAACTCTAACCATGGCCTCCAGCCCTGAATATAGTGCCCCAATAGCCCTTACAAATCTCTCCCTCTGGTTAAATCTAGTAAGGACCTGTTGTAAAAATACCAATCTACGGTCAAAAGCTTTCTCTCGTCAACACTAATGACAAGTTGAAAATGTTTCTGGTGCTTTGGAGTAGAGATTATGTTGAGGATATTATCTTGTCACGAGTCAACCTTTAATAAACCTGGTTTGGTTATGGTGCACCAGGGACTGTATTACCTTTTGTAAATGGAGGACCAAAATACCTGTAAAGTGCTTGAGATCCATGTTTAGTAGGAGATGGGGCGATAGGAACTACACTCCTGGGGTCTTTACCTCACTTTGGCAACACAGTAATTTGGGCATGCTTCCATGAAGGAGTATGGGTTCCCCTTCCACTTGGGATAGAGTTGGTGGCCTTGAAGAAATGTAGCAGCTCTGCCTAGAAAAGATTTATAGCATTAGCTGGGTGGCTGTACAAACCTGGGGCCTTAGAATTTTTTAAGTAGGTAATTCGCTGTTTAAGCTCCTGGGTTGTTTAGGGGCTAAGTTTTTTGGCTCTGCTTCCTGAAGGAAGGGATACTTCCCAAATATTTCTGGACATCTGAGTTGTGAGATTCACTTCTCGAGCTGTATAGAGCTCTATAAAAATCCACAAATCATTGGCCGTATCTCTTTAGGTTTGGATGAAAACTCATCTGTACTCCCCTTCCTTATCTTCAGCACAGCTCTATGTGCTGCCTCCCTGCATAGTTCGGCCACTGATAATTTGCTGGCTCTGTTTCCTGATTCATAAAAATGCTGTCTAGTGTACCTGAGTGCCCCCTTCTTTTTTAAGCTCCAACATTTTGGAAAGAGCCTGTTTGGCCGCATCTAATTGCTGTTTAATGGAGTCATCCAAGCCAGACTTGTGTTGCTGTTCTAAGGTAGCAATATATCTCTCCAATTCTTGTTGTTGAAGAATTCCATCTTTTTTAAGTTTAGTCACATATGAAATAATTTTTCCCCTTAGATACACTTTGAGGGCATCTCAATATATGGAGGCTGAGATATTCTCCTGGGCATTTTGTCCTAGAAAAAAAAAATTCCTCTTTTACCAAGATTCTTCCCTGTTAAGAAGGCATGCATTAAGATGCCAACACAAGCTCTTATCAGGGGGGGTCAAAACCCAGTTCCATACCTACCAGAGCATGCTCTGAAATAGTGGTGATGCCTATCCTAAAGGCCTCAACAACATGTGCCAGTTGGCTTGAAGCAAAAAGTAATCTAGTTGGGAATACTGTTTATACCTGGGGGAATAAAAGCTGTAATCTAGCACATTATGGTTTAAATGTCTCCAAATATCCAGCAAACCATATTCTAACATTAAGCATGAATGTGTGGTGGATCCTTTTGATCTTTTTCCTTGTCATAGACCCTGATTTATCCAGGCATAGAGAATGAATCATGTTGAAGTCACCCCTATAATTACCATGTTGGGTATACTTGACACAACCTCTGCAACTGTGTTTAAAAGAAGGAGGATCTTATACAGTCTTCATTTGGTGCATAAATATTAAGTATTGTGACTGTATGTGCACCCAAATACACAGTAATTTTAACAAAATAACCTTCAGGATCCATCTGGGTGTTTGAGACCCTAAATGATAAGTCTTTCCTTAACAAAATAGCTACACCCTCCCTCGTTTCTGTGGGCAATGAACAAAATGTTAGGCATAAACCTCCTCCACCCAAGATCTCTTCAACTTTTTACATTCCTCCACAGTGAGGTGGGTCTCTTGCAACAGGGCTACATCCACCCCAACTTTTGTAGCTCCTGCAACATTCTTAAATGTTTAATTGGACTACTCAAGCCCTGACGTTGTATGTAACTACTGTACATGTAAACCAGCCATAATAGCAATTAAGAGTACAGACTGCCCAGATCAGCCCCTCAGCCATAAGCCACACTGCATACATTTTAGAAAGAAGAGGAGTAACATAATAACCAGAGAACTCTATGAAACCTCTGGAACTAGAACTTGCCAACATTTTAGAAACACAAGAATAATAAATTCAAGAAACAATTTTAACTTTTAACAATAAGCAACTGTATGAGGTAAGGCAACCTCAAGGTAACTATACCCCATCCCTCTTCCCTGAGGAGACTGGGTGGTATACAGGGAGGAGAGATGGATAGATCACTAAGCAAAGCGACCTGTGGCTGACGCTATAGAACTAGCATGGTCAGAGGGGTCTGTCACTCACTCCTGCCTCTATCCACCCAGAGACACCCCGCCACATCTAAATGCAGGGTTACTCACAGACAGATCACAGAAGAGCATCATGACCCCTGCACCCAAATTTAAGAATAAGGCTGAAGGTTGTAAGATTGCTCTCCACCTCAAGATTCAGATATCCGGAACTGAACCTGGAACAAACTAAACCCTGGAAGGGGGCTACAGAGCACTCCCTCACAACCAGTGTCCTTTTACTATAGCTTAGACTCACTGGTGGAACTTTTAGTGCTGTAAACAGGGACTTAACAGTTAAGTGACATTGTATCATAAGCCACAGACATGCAAACAGTTCAAGAGTCCAATGACTGGATTAGCTGTTAGAGTCTGCTTAGAGTGTCCATGTGGGTTATCAAATTCCCACAAACCAGTTAGCAAAACCCAGAACCCAGTGTTTATGATAGCTGGGCTGCTCACAACAATGTCCCAAACTGAAAAACACACTTGCCAATCGCAGCTTCAGTCAGACCCCAACAGGAATAGTCACCAGTATATCAAGTTGAACCCATGCAATCTTAAGGGGAAAAAATATATAACACCCATCATGTGTGCACTGTACTTAGGGGTTTGCCAAAGGTGTAACAGTATAGTCACCCGATTTAGAAAATGAGAGCCTAATGACTGCTTACAGACATCCTAGTCCTTGCTGCAGTGGTGTACCTCACCCCTCTTGATAACCAGAATCCTAACTGTAGTGGATGATGCTGAGGCAGCTGAATTATCAGATTGAGGAGAGGTCACAAATTCCCAAAAGTGATGATGGACCCTGTTCCAGAGCTCCAGTTACCCCTTTTTAGCTAACCGATTTCCAGTGTGGGTCTGCCACTCCAATTGCTGCAGTTCATGCTCCGGGAACCACAACCCCACTTCCTCCAATGAGATGCTATGTGTGTTGAGGAAATCATTCACCTCATGCAGCTCTGAAAAGCATTTCAAGCCATCTGGGGTCACCACAATGAGTCGCATTGGATACTCTAGAAGAGCCTTCAGCCCCTTCTCCCGAAAAAGCTTCTGTACCACCAGCACCCTTCTGCACCTCATAACCATTGTGGGGGCAAAACTGTGTTCCAGGAAAAATCTGTGGTTCCCAAAGAAGACTTCCTTCTTGGCACACACCATTTGAATGATGCGCTACTTTGTCCGGAAATCCCAGAAAGTCATCACAATGGATCGAAGTCTAGCTTTTGGATCCTTCGGTGGGGCAACCAGTGACCTGTGGGCATGGATGATATTCAGAGGTATGTCCTTTGGTAGGCCAAGAATTTCCTGCAGTAAACCCTCCATAAATACCACCATGTTACCTGGTTCAGTTTTCTCAGGCAGGCCGTGCAGATGGATGTTGTTTCATCTGTGTTGGTTTTTTAGCTCTTCTATTCACTGCTGTAGTTCTAGATCACAACAATGCAGGTCAATTAGAGCAGTATTATGAGTATCAGTTATTTGTGTGTACTCCGTTACACACGTCTTCAGAGCTCCCATTCCTTTCTCCAGTAGCCTTATGTCTTGACAGTTATCCACCACCATGGATTCCAGTCTCTGCGGGGTATCACGTATTTTATGAAGTTGGCTGCACAGTTGTTTTGAAGTGATGGTGTATTCCCGGCTCTTCTTCAGTGATACCCTACCTTGATGTATTATCTGCCGCAGAGGAGGAGGACCTCATTGACAGACACTGCCAGTCTAGTAAAGATTGTTTAGAGGATTTCAGTGCTGAATTGGTAGTTGATTCACTAAATTTTTGTTGGGTGTCCATCTCTAGATGTAGTACCTTGGTGTTTCTGTTTAGGAGATGCTAGTTAGAAAGTTGGATGGATGTAGATTTAAATCAGGTGCAGAGGAGTTTTGGGCATAAGCAGTCATGCAGGCAGTGACATCACTGGAAGTCAGTTGAAGGTGTTTTTTAACTCCTTGAAAGATTTCGTGTAATTTATGTAAGCTAAAACAAATTCTAAATCAGAAACCGTAGTTGCAATGATGTTCCAAACTGCTGTGTTTGTAAATATAATTCTGTATGTTTAGTTTGGAATTTCAACTATAATTAGATATTTTGATGCTATATGTTTTAAGCTTTACATTGTAATTCAGTATATGTCATGTTGTATTAAAGCCAAAAGCTTTACATTGTAATTCAAGCCAAAAAAATATTATTATTGGAAAATGGAACACTACTGCCATCTAGTAGTCAAATTAATTATGACAGTGCAAATGTATGATCAAGTTGACCAAGCTCACCTTTCAGCTAGACAACCAATCAGAAATAGCCAACAATTCTTAGCATTTGGGACACATACAATGTTTGGTAAAAACCTTACCTTGACATTATGATTGGTCTAAGGACCTAGTTACGACTTGAGGAATGAGGTCAGCTAAGGTATAAAAAGCCAAGCATTCTGTTAGGTAGTAGAGATCCAAAACCAGAAAAGAACACAAAGAGAAGCTGCTGCCTTGGTCTCTATAGCTGAAGGGTGAGTAGCTGACACTTGACAGGCTAAATCAGACTGCTGTCTAATTCTATGTGCTATAACAGGATTAGAATAAAACTTGTTTCTTATCATTTGAAGTCTTCACTCTTGGTATATTGCTTAACTTTCTGAAAAGAACCCAGGATATCAAGTGCTCTAATCGAGCACTTGAAATCCAACAAGACATTAAATAGAGGTCCAATCTGTCTGTTCTGGAGGCTGTTCAGCTAGACTTTAAAGACCCCATGGCACTTATCCAAAAGAGTAGAATAATTTTTGTTAAAAATCAATGAAACAAAAATGACACAATTAAAATAAATAAAACAAAATCAAAAACAGTTTACAATAGTCACCTAAACATTCTTGCAATAAAAAAAACATCAATAATCATATCCATTCCTATGTACAAGCATAAGAAAAACATAAGGAGAAAACAAGAAATTGATCTTATTTTCAATACCTGCTCGGTATCAGGAGTGCACCCAGAACATGTTTCTCCAATAATCATGCATTGTGCTCTAAGGCAAGGAAAGTACTTCCTTTTCTTTCTTTTTTTTGAAATTGCTGTTTATACTCCCCTCCCCCAGTGCGGTCTCCACTCTTTCGGGAGACACAGATTGCAGTCTCTCCGCACCACAGCCTCCATGATTCTGCCCAAAGTACTTCCTTTTCATATATTGATTTCAATTCAAAGGAGAGCTTGTCAAACAAATTAAATATTGTAACCTCATGCTGTTGTAAAACAAACTGGCATCTTACCTGCCAAATACACTATTTTAAAAAGCTAAGATAATTCTTAGTTTCCTCATATTGTATTTATTCCAATATCCTGAAATGATCTCATAAATCAAAGTATTATAATTTGAAGTAGCAAATACAGGCTCCTGCCATCTTACCACAGAAATTTCACAGAGTCTTAATATACAGTATGTACAGTGAAAAAATAAATGGCTTATTGTGTCTAAGAGTAAAACACAGATAAATCTGGTATAATGTCTGTCTTCAAAGCTTTTATGGTATCGATTATTCCGAACATTTAGTCAGTCATGGCAACATAACCACACAGTACCCCACATTTTTAATGGGATTCTATATTCTACAAGTTGGGCTGTAAGCCAGTGACATGAAATCCTAGGAGAACAGTGTAGCACTGGATCTGCTGAAAAGGAAGTGCTAAGAATATAAGCATAGAGTTGCTTTCTATCAATTTTTCAAGTCATGCCTTTTGATAAGCACCATTGTGTGATCTCACAAAGATACCCAAAACATAATCAGAAATATTTCCAAGGATATTTCTAAAAGCTCCCAGTTCATTAAGTTCATGAAAAGGAACACTGAAAATGGAGAAATGGAAACCATGAGTCAGAACACTATGAACTACAATATTGGGCACTATATCATTTGGGACTACATAAGTGCTGTCACTGTCTAGGGCAATATGGCTGCCATTACACTATATGATGCTGCCAGGTTTTTGCTTTATTTTGTTAGGGCAAATGTTTAATGACATGCTCAATACAGGAATAGTTCCAGATGACTGGAGGAGGGCACATGTAGTCCCTCTTCACAAAATGGAAGCAGGAAGGGGGCAGGAAACTATAGGCCACTCATCCTCACCTCAGTATTGGGTAACATTATGGAGGCACTGTTTAGGAAAGGATTGCGGAACACCTGGATCAATGGGCACAGGATCCAAGGCACATGGATTCAAAGCAGGAAGGTCATGTCAGACAAAACTTATAGTTTTTTGACCGGGTGATGAAGGAGGTGGATCGGGGGGAGTGGCAGATGTGGCCTACCTTGACTTCAGCAAGGCCTTTGACACCATTCCACATAAAAGACTGGTAAATAAGTTGGGAAGCCTGAGCATGGGCCACAAGGTGGAGAACTGGGTTAGAAACTGGTTGGAGGACAAGAAGCAGAGGGTGGTGGTAAATGGAATCCAATCAAAAGAAAGAGGGGTGACCAGTGGGGTACCTCAAGGATCAGTCCTGGGGCCAGTCCTTTCTAATGTCTGTATTAGTAACACTGCAGAAGGGCTGGAAGGGAAGGTTTGCCTGTTTGCAGATGACACCAAGATCTGCAACAGGGTAGACACTCCAGATGGGGTGGAAAAAATAAGAAGGGTTCTAGAAAAGCTGGAAAAATTGTCCAAGGTGTGGCAACTGAAGTTCAACATAAAGAAGTGCAAAATCGTGCACCTGGGGCACAGAAACCCTGCAGAGAGCTACAGGATGGGGGGTTGCTGACAGTCACTGTGGAGGAAAGGGATTTGGGGATTATCATCTTAGTTGACCTAAAGGTGGCCAAGCAGAGTTCAAAAGCTGTAGGGAGGGCCAGTGGCATGTTGGGGTGCATATGAAGGGGAATCACCAGCAGAAGGAGGGAGATGGTGATAGCACTATACAAAACACTGGTGAGGCCTCATCTGGAGCACTGTGTGCAGTTCTGGAGGCCACATCCTTGTAAGGACATAGACAGGGTGGAGGCAGTTCAGAGAAGGGTGACTCAGATGGTACAGGGTTTGCAACAGAAGACTTATGAGGAGAGATTTAAAGACCTCAGCATGTTTACACTGGAAAAGAGGAGGGAACAGAGAGATATGATAGAAACCTTCAAATATATTAAGAACATAAACAAGGTGCAAGTGCAGGACATCTTTCGGTACAGGAGAGGTACAAGAACAAGGGGGCACGATATGAGATTGAAGGGGAGCAAGATAAGTGGTGATGTGCGGAAGTTCTTTTTCACAGAAAGGGTGGTGGATGCATGGAATAGCCTGCCCCAGGGGGTGGTAGTAGTGAGCAAAGTGGTGGGATTCAAACATGCATGGGACAGGCATAAGGGAACCCTAGAGGTGGGAAGGAGAAGCTAAAGCTGATGACCAAGTAGGATCAGTGGTCGCTGATACAGGTAGAGTACATGGGCAGACTGGATGGGCCTAGCACTCCTTATCTGCCGTCAGCTTCTATGTTTCTATGCCCCTGGGTCAGTTCACCTGCTAAAAATGTGTCTGCCTAGTATACTGTACAATTTGGTTATTAACCATTATTGATACAATCATATAATAACATCAGCTGAAGTGTTTGTGTCTTGGAGCTCAACAATATATTTTGTTGTTCTATGGCAGTTAAAGTCCAACTAGTAAAGACCACCATGTGGCCATTTAATACACTAGCCATCTTTTCATGGATCATCCGTTTTTGTCATACAGGCTAGACTGCAGTAGCTCATCCTACTTTTTAAAGGAGATAGGAAATGATAATATGCTTCAAAGTATTTTGGAAAACCCCAATATACAGGTAATGCAACTGCTGTGGGGTGATTGTAGTACATTTTCTAATGCATCACATCCTAATGCTCAATTTCTGTAGTTCACTAGATGTATTATTTGTACTGTTTACAAGTATAACTCATAAACAAAGCACTCAAAAAATACCCTACCTGTATTCTACTGGTTATAAATCACTTCAGGAGCATGTTACCACTTGTATATAAACCTCAGCTCAGGGACCCTCCGAATCTGTAACCTGACTTGTCTCACTACAATGACCCAGGGTCCTCTATGATCCTAGAGATGGTAACCAACCAATGTAAATACACTGTACTGTGACCTATGTATAATATGTTTAAATGTAATGTTTGTGCTTTTGTACTGACGTGGAGCCTTTGCAAAGGAGTCTATGACTCAAAGGATTGTAATTTCAATTTTCAATAAATAAATAAATATTTCACTGGTAGTCAAAAATAGTATTTTAAAAGTATGGACAAAGATAAAGCACCCTTGATGGAAGAATGGAAAAGAGAGATAACAGAAACAACCTCTGTTAAGACTGACAGCAAGCCTGGACAGGGTAGATGACACAAGTAGTCAGTCAGTCCTTTGTGCGTGTGTGGTGAGTGGAGAGCAGCTACACATGTGCTGAGACTGGTAAAGTTCAGGAAGGTAACTGGTGTACAGAGACAGATTGACAGTTGGTGGGGTAATAGTAATCAGCACACTGGGGGCGGACAACCTTAATGAAGAGACCAGTAAGCAGTCTGTCAGCTACCTGGGCAATGAGACAAGCAACTAGCTGTGGGCCTACCTGGGTACTAAGAAATGTAACTAATCTGTGGTGGAGCTTTCCAGGTATGATGGTCCGCAAAAACAGAAAAAATAACCTGGGAGGTGAGGGGGGGCAAAGACCCTAAGCACTGACAACCAGGGAGCAACCCGTGTGCAGATACAGTAACTAATCTGACAGGGCAGGGCTATCTGGGTACTGAGACATATAACCCACCTAGATGGATGGAGATAACCTGGGCACTGAGACATGTAGGCAGTGTGATGTTACCCGTCAAAACAGGTAAATACTCTGGCAGGGTGCTACTTGTATATCGAGACATATATCCTATCCATAAAAACAGAACAGGTTATACACCCAACTTGTTAACCTCTGGCCAAAGATACAAATAATCCCTAAGTAATCTAGGAAAGCAGTTTAAGGACAGAAGCTGCAGACCTCAGACAGTGACAGCCCAATCCCAAACACACACAAATAATTCTGCAACAGATAAGAGTGAAGGTAGAGTCCATTATTTGCTCAGTGCTCAGCAGTTGCTGGGTCCACAGACTTGGTCCTCACAACTGTCTGGTACCTGTCCTTGCAGTTGCAGCTCGCTCCATCCTCCTGCTTAGAGTTAGAGCCCCCGTTGCCACTGCTACTCCTTTCACCCTGCCACTCAATACTGCCATGGCTCTCCTGCACCTCCCACCATCACCACCAGCCACTTACCATGTCCAGGCCCAGAGCAGCAGTGACTCTCACTGGGTTCAATACCACTTCCTCCCTCTGACCCAGCGGCCACCAACACCTGCGGTGTGAGGCCTGCTGTAACCATACACTCACTTGCCACCCTCATGCACTCCTGCTGCAACTACCGCCAGGTACAACAACACCTCTGTGGTTCCATGTCAATTTAAGCGAATAAATTTCAGCGAGTGTAATATCAGCGACGTTACTATAATAGAGATGGCAATAATAGCACCACGGCAATTTCAGCACACACAGAATCAGCTACCCACTTAGAAAAAGGCGTCCTGTCAGCCACAGCATCGGCCATGAGTTTACCACATCATGCGTATGGCTATGCCCCCTGCACCCCTGAACCTCCCTATTTCTAAAATAACATCCTCCTAGGCTCACATGGACCTCAAAGGTAGGCTACTACACCACTGTCACTGAATCTGTTCTTTGCTGTAATGCACGATCACTATTATTGCAGTGCGAAAATAAGCGCCTCTGTATTTGACTCCGCTGAAATTGTTTCACTGCATTGACGTGATACCTATCTCATAGGCCCAGTCAGCAGCACATAGCACTTTCTTTTCTAGGCAAAACAAGTAAACATGTGCTAAGACTGGTAATGTCCAGGAAGGTAACTTGTGTACATAGACAGGTCAACATTTGGGGGGTCGGGACCAAAGTTAATCAGCACATTGGGGGTTGGGCAACCTTTATAAGAAACAAGTAAGCAGTCTGGCAGTTATCTGGGTACTGAGACAAGCAACTAGTTTGTGGGAAGGGGCTACCTGGATACTAAGAAATGTAACTAACCCATGGTGGAGCTACCCAGATATGATGGCCCATAAAAACAAAAAACTAACCTGGGAGATTGGGGGTGAAGACCCTAGATTTTGACCATCAGAGAGCAACCTGTGTGAAGAGAAGGGTAACCAATCCAATGGGGTGGTCTACCTGGGTACCAAGGCCTGTAACCTGCCCAGGTGGATGGAGACAACCTGGGTACTGAGATATGTAGACACAATGACATTACCTATCAAAACAGGTAGCTAATCTGGTGGGTGCTACCTTATATTGAGAAATATAACCCATTCATAAAAACAGAATAGGTTATACACCCAGCTTGTTAAGCTCTGGCCAAAATATACAAATAATTCCAAAGTAATCTAGGGAAGAAGGGTTAAGGGCAGAGGACGCAGACCTCAGCCAGTGACAGACCAACCTCTAACACACACAAATAATTATGCAACAGTAAGAGTGCGGGTCAGATCCCTGACCTGCTCAGCAGTTGCAGAGACCACAGACTTGGTCCTCTCCACTGTCTGGTACCTATTCTCAATGTGGTAGTCCCCTCCTTTCTCCTACTTGGGGCCAGAGCCCCCGTTGCCATCAACCCATCCCTTCACCATGTCACTTGCCACCACAAATGCTCCCCTGTCACTGCCTGCCGCCTTCACTGGGCCCTATGCTGCTACCTCCTTCTAATCCCATAGCCACCGACACTGGTGGTGGAGAGGTCTGCTGTGGTCGCATGCTTGCTGCAGCCACCTCCCAAGACAAAGACACCTGGTAGACCCAGCGCACTGGTGCAGAACACTTTGAGGGACAGGTTATCTTCGAGGTAAAACAACTGAACTGGCAGCCCAAGGTGGCTCTTCAAAAATCACCACACTTTGCAACATGACTATAGGTTGCACATCCTCCATCCATCGATCATTCAACTCAGCTTCAGGGTGCCAGCACCAGCTACAGTAGTGTGGATTGTGGCTGTAACACCACAGCTCTATTGGGAAAGGGAAAAGGGTCAGAGCACAGTGGGAGAGGAGGGTGGCATCTCTGGACCTGATGAGGGGCAGCATGTGCTTCTTTGTCTCACAGCTTGCCTTAGATTTGTTCTGGACCCAGAGCAGTGCCATCAGCTACAACTGTCTGTTTACCAGCTCTACTGACCTAGCACAGCCACCAGCATATGCTGCCCATCACCCCCACAGAAGCCTAGAAGTCAGTGAGAGGGTAGAGAGACTTGTGAGGGCATGCTGCAATGGGAGGGAGGGAGGGAGCTCAGATAGCCATTTTGTATAAAATCAGAAGAGGTGATAAAAAAGCCACAGGAGCACATCGTGTATGAGATCGATAGAGGGGACAAGATGAAACAGCCAAGGGAATGGCATTTTGTATGAAGTGGAGGTGGGGGTGAAGAGAGTGCAACAGGGGCAGCATACCTTATTTTTTTACCAGGACCAGCAGGTGGAGGTTTTAGTTCATGCAGAGGGAGGCAGCAGGAGGTTTGTTTGTATTTGTAGAGACCAGGCCGGGAATGAGGGTGTAGGTTGGAGAGCATACAAAGAGAGAGAGAGAGCAGGAGAGTTTTTCTTACACCTCAGGGCTGACAAAAGTGGAGGCCGCTAGGTGCCAGGGAATAGGATCGCAATGTTGGGTCGGGCGACAGGGGGAATGCTAGATGATTAGGTCACATGAAAGGATCTAACTGCACTGTGACAAGTGCAGCTGCATCTTTTCAAAGGTGAGACATTTACACCCATCAGTCAGTGTCAACAGCAGCCTTGCCAGGAGTGGGAGGGCACAAGCTACCCTTCTAAGATAAAATTGAATCCCAGGCTTTATTTAGGTCTTATGTTGTGTGTGTTTCTGAGGAGGTGAACATTCTTCTAGTAGACTTCTGCAGAAGTTTGAATTCTGCATTCCATGGTGAGCAACCATTCCATCTACTGAGTGTGTGGAAAGACAGATGATGATGGGCTACTTTTACTAGTCACTTTTGACAAAGGAAAATGCCTGTTTTAATTTTAAAAGTTGGCCTTTTTAAAGATTTCTTATTGTTCCCATTTTTTAGTGCAATTAGACATATTAGGGTTTGGGTAGTTATATGAAAATTGCACTTCCAGGTCTGAAGGCACTCAAGATAAATGCCTTATGCCTCACAACACATGTGAGGGTGCATTTATCACATAACTACCCACACCCTGGTGTATCTTATTGCTAATTCAGCAGTACAAAAAATCTAATGGCCCAACAAGTCTGCCCAGTACCCGCCTGCATCCACACCCTGTCTAATGCAGTACCGAAACTAGACTACAGTACCACAGACTTGACTGTATGTCAACACTCCCTTACCTAGTCAACTCATTCCCATCCCTCAACTTCCCACCCTCCCTCTTTCCTCTGGTTTTTGTTCATTCCTCTGTGCCTATCCCACCTCTGTGGAAAAGTGGCGATGGACTCCATGCCAACCACTTCTGACATTGCATCCCACTTCTTCACCACCCTTTTTGTAAAGAAGAACTTTCATCGCTCCTAAAGCATTCCCCACCAGTTTTATCTATAGCTGCATGCACCTTACCCTCGCATCTTGTGAACAGGGCACTACTGTTAACTTTATTAATTACCCCGTAGGTACTTAAAGGTCTATTATCATGTACCCCTCACCCTACTGGCCTCTAGTGTGTACATACTGAAACTCTAAGACCCCCCCCCCACTTCATAATTCTTCCCCTGCTATCTCTGAATAATATTTGGCCCTCCTCTGAATGGCTTCCAAGAGGTCCCTGTCATTCAAGTGCAGGCTCCAGAACTGTGTACAGTACTCCAGGTGATATCTCATCAAGGATCAGTACAGAGGCAGAATCACTTCCTTTCTTCTGCCAGCTAACTCTCTCTCTCTCTCTCTCTCTAAGCACCTAAACATCCTGTCTGCCTCTCCTGCAGCCTTCTGGCATTGGGCTTGAGACTTTAGATTGTCACTAATAATGATCCCCAGATCCCTTTCCACTGATGCCTGATCTATCCTGACTCACCCCAGCCAGTACTCTGTTTGTGGATTTCTTTTACCAATGTGCATGACTACATTTTTTGGCACTAAATTTGAGTTGCAATATCTTGGACCACTTTTCGAGTCTGTCCAGCCTGTTCTATGTTTAGCAATTTGTACTAAATTTCTCACAGACTGGTGAAGTGTAAAATATTTATTATACAATGGCTCCAAAAACAAAGCATTCTGATTAGCTGGCTGGCACTTTCTAGCCATGGTAAGTTCTAGTACCACTACAGAAAAAGGTGCCAGCCACCAATCAGCTGCACCATAAACCCCTGTCAAATCACTCCAACCCTGACAACCCAGAACTTGCAATCCCGCTAAAGTGCATCATGAAAGCAGGAGAAATGAAACACTGCAATTTGGCAGCTGAGGGTAAATGCTGGGTTGCTGGAGGCGGAAGTGCTGAGGCGTGAAGTAGTCAGTTAAGTTATCTGTATGCCCCTCCCCAATATGAGGCTTACCTAAGCACATTTCAAGATAGCTCTCTCCCAGCATCTTTACCCTCCGGTCCCAGGACTACCATACATAGGGACCAGTAGGGCTGTCACAGGCTCCACAGTTGAAACATCCACCATTGCTGCTTCGCACCTTCTGGCCTTGGCCCACTCCAGTACTTCCAAGGCCGAGGTACAGGGCTCAAGAAAAAAAAAACTTGTTCCCATCATTTCCATGCCCAAAAATGGAAAAGGGCTGGAAATGATTCAAACAAAATGCAGCTCTAAAATACGATCCCGAACATGCGCACACCACATCAACCATGGAAGCAGTGCTCCGTAGTTGAAATTAGCTGCATACCAACTGATGAAAGCTGTCCAAGCTTGTAACAGAAAAACAAAGCCTGAACACAGTAAACTAATGATACTGAGCACAGTATGCAAGCTATCCTGGCTCCAAGGAAAGCGTGGAGGCTGGGTATGTGAAAACAATACTGCGCATGAGCAGCACAACAGTGTCCCTACCAATCAAGGGCTATTTTTTTCAGATGCAGCACTAAATGTAATAAAAATATTACAGAATCCAAAGAAACTCTATTTTTTTCTTTATTTTGTTAACACAAAAATACAGAATGCCATTGTATAATCGCAATAGTGATGCCAGGACTTACTCACGCCTGGTGTGGTTTACTCACTCGGCCTGCGGCCTCATAACCAAACAGCACACCAGGCATAGGTAAATCCTGGTATCACCCACACCCTCTCATAGTATATCGCTTAAGTCAGATATTTTCCTTTCCAATGCTTCCCTCCACTTGTCTCACACTAAAAATCAAAACATTCCCAGAACAGTGTTTTTGTCTTGTACTGTACATTTAAGCTTCAGAAAATCTGAGAAAAGCTGACAATTGAAGGATTCTATACTGGAAGAAAGTCCAAGCTTTTTTCTAGCAGTTTTAACCAAGGGCATATTTGGGAAATCCTCAGGCCTCCTGCGAGTTCTAACCTTTCAAATAAAAGCTGAGCATGACAGTTTATACAGGGAGCTAATTGACTTACTAAGAAAGAACAAGGTCCTTTCCCCCCAAAGCCACAAAGTTAATTTTGAATCTACCTATAATGACAATCAAGGATTTGCTGCAGGGAGTAAAGATATACCTCTGCTACCCAGATGGTCCAAAAACAGAAGGAAAAAATACCTGGAAAGAGAAGGTCCAGAGACTGCAGTGAAAAAAAGGCAGCAAGATGTTCATTTAACATTCTGAGAATTCGATTACAAAAGGAGAAAGTATGCAAAGGTGATGAAGAGGATGGCCAGTAACACAATGGATAGAGTTTTCAGTGCCCGGGTGGGGTTTAGAAGGATGCTCCCCAGAAAATATCGAAAAAAAACTGTGCATTCTCATGCATTTTAGCGTTCCAATAAAGTCACCAGCCTCTCCTTGTAAAAAAAGCTTTGTCAATTTCTTTACTTTCACTTAAAACCCCCTTTTTTAACTTTTACCTTATTTTAAAAAATGTAAGCCATCTATTCTGCTCACACCAGACAAATTACCACATATGGCAAGAGCATAAGTCTTCTCAGCTCTGCCACATTGCCAGCAAAAGAACCACTGCACTTTACTTGCTTCATGCTGCTAGACAAGGCACTATTAGGGTGATGATGTCCTTCAGAAATCTGATCCAGGACTGGTTCTGCATTTGCACCACTGCTGTCTACATCCCAGCCCAGTCTGCCTTGTATGATCACAAGAATATGACTTTTGTGAAAAATATTTTTTATTTTTATTTGTTTTGCCAGGAAAGTTGGACTGGGCATCATATTCCCATTTTCAGCAGCACCACCAGAGAAACTTATGGTTGCGAAAAATGTAAAACCATCCCAAAATTCACTCTGAAGGCATGGCACCAACGTCACTCCTGTCCATCACCCAGAAGTAACCTGCTCTGTCAACTTATAAATACAGTCACTGACGCTGCAGCAAGTATGGTAGCCCACAGCCCCATAAGAGTGAAAAGGAATACCGGGGCATCAGGCATTGAACAGCAGGGCTGTAGCCAGGTCGGCCACCCCTGTGCATGCCTATGCCAAGAGAACAATCAGCACCAGGTACTAACAATAGTACATTCTGTGGAACAAAGCACACACCTGGTTTAGTCATTACAATTAATTATTCAGAGCCAACTCTATGGTGTTGAGTGGTGGGGAACTGCTCTGGCATGCTGGTGACCCAGGTTCAGGCTGCAAACCTGGACATTAGATCCAACAAATAAACAGTGCAACACATCGAGCGGGTGCTCACAGCGTGAGGTGCAAACCTCAAAAAATCTACACGAAACTAAGGTAATGAGCACTCAAGGACATGGGAAAGTATACTGCAAGTGTTTTAATCCAAAAGGCAAATCCAGACCCCTGCGCTTCGGCTGTATGCCTTCAAACCTGGACATTAGGAGTGGAGGCTGCAGGAAGGACTCACCGTGTCTGTGCAGAAGCGTTCCTTCCTGGGCAGTGGAAGCATGCGGGATTGCCTAGCGGTGGCTCCAGGTGGTGGCATACTGGTAGTTTCTGTGGTGGTTTGGATGATCATGTGCCACTAGGCACCGAAAGACCATCAGAAGTGTGCTCAGTCACATGTTAAGGGCGGGGACGAAATGAAACAAAACAGCTGGCTTGTCTTGGAGTCACTGGATGATGGTCTCTGTGCACAATCTCCCCACCACCACCCAACCCTCCACGACAGCATACTTGCTACTCAGCCTTGAACTCAACAGGACAAGATGCCTCTCTCTCCTCCGTGCCACAGGGAGGAGGTAGCAAAGAAACAGTCCCAGACCCTGGAGGGTGTGGATACACCGGTATGGCAGCAAGCATAGCCTGCATGGAAGAGAGTCCAGTGGCCAGAGGGCAACTGCTTAAAGAAATGAAGGAGAGGAAATAAGCACCTGACAACTTGAAGGGGCTAAAAATGATTATTCGAAAAGAGCAATCTTAGAGACTGTTAATAATCACTAGAAGGGATGTAAGTTTGTTATGGCAATCATACGTCTTTGATTCCATGACATTTTATCTTTATTCAGGACTTCCATGACTTTCACTAGTGTCATCAGAATGTACAATGATGACAGTGCCACAACATTTACCACTGTTTACTAATGATGTCATGAACAAACAATGAGTCATTAAAACTCATCCATGACAAACTTACATCCCTAATCACCAGGCATGCCAACTTTTAGTAATCTTTGTGGGTGCTCATTGCCAGTAGGTAGTATTCTTCTTGTGACCAGGTTCCCTAGTAATCCTTTGTTGCAGGCTGCCCTTAAAAATTAAGGGTGCTTATGTCAACTTTGTGGTGCTTGAGCACCCACACCCATGGAGTCGGCTCTATGCTAATCACTAGGGTTTTAACATACTGTACTTACTGTATGTGCAATTCCATTACAACACTATGAATATCTTCAGTGAGGTTACTAGCATAAAGTGGCAAAGAAATATGATTCATTTGCATTTCTGAAGCTGGGGCTGTGAGAATCCTAGGGTTAGTCAGAGACAAAGTGGGACTGTAATGCTGTAAGAAACACTAGGATAATAGTGCACTCCTTGAAGCATTAAAAATGAAAGCTGTAGTGGCACCCATTGCTTTAAAATAGTACATAAGAATCCCAAGGGTCACTGGGTCCTAATCAAACCTAACTTTTGCATCTGCCTCTTAAGACAGTAAATGGGCTGATATCAAAGAGTTCCACAGATTTAATGATTGCACTCATGGAAGTCATCATAATTGAAAAGAAATCTAAAGGAGGAAATGCTAAGAAAACTGATCTTCTAAAGGAAAGTGTGAAGCCTAATGAGTTTATGAGCACATTAGAAAGGACTGAGAATGAATTAGGATAATTTAAGGATATAAAAAATTAAGGTCAGAAAATTCAGAAATGCAGGAGATACCATGGATAATCACAATAATAAAATGTCTAACTGGTCATGGAAAAGGTAAGGTAAGCTTACTTCTTATGTGCCCTTTTGGGGAGGCTCAGGACACCACACAGAGATATACAAATAAATCAGTAATCAATGAAGAAAATATAAAACAAACAAAAAAAAAAAAATAAAAAGACATCTGCAATAAATACTTCATTCTAACTAGCAGTACACTCTGATATAAAATAAGGTCATGCTGTACGCTTGTTGAAACAGGAGGAATTTTTGGGCCCATCTAAAGGCCTCAACTGAGCTGGCAGAATGAATGTGAAATGGCAAATAGTTCCAAAGAGCAGGTACAGCCACCACAAATGTGCTGTCCCTGGACAACTTCAGCCATGACTGGAAACTACCAAGAAGGCAGCATCACTGGAGAGGACAGGAGGACAGAAGTATGTAGGGTCAGGAAATATTTAGGTATGGTCCCATATAGTGTAGTGTCTTGTAAACTAACAAGCCTATCTTAAAATTGATGCACCACCAAAAGGCAGCCAGTGCAGACCGCACAGCACTGGGTTGATGTGATCCCTTCAAGCTATACCAGAGATTAACTTGGTAGCTGCATTCTCCACTCACAGGAACCTGGTTTGACAATCATCACTTCAGTCTTGCTTGGGTTGAGATTTAGCCAGGTGGAGGCCATCCAGCTGTGGATCTCTTCAAAACAATGACACAGCATGGAGCCTCCATTAACGACATTAAGTGAACAAGGCAATATAAGCCTTGACTCACTGTATCTTTCCTGGTCAACAGTTTTCAAATAAATATATATATAGTGCATGATTTAGTACAAAGTGGAGTGCAGTTATAGTGCAATATGTCACACCTAAATAAGTGCAGGACTGCTACATCAAGGTACGCAAGACAAGAATTGTAGTATCCTACAGATCTGACAGGCAGGGGAGTGTCTTCGCCTCATGCCACCTGTGCCACCAGGGAATGCCTCCTGTGGAAAACAGGTGCAGGTGGGGGAGGAGTTTGAACTGATGCCTGAGACAGCCTGGGGAGGTGGAATGGCAGAGGGAAGAGAGCAGCAGGTTCCAGTGTGTGGAAAGTCAATAGAAGAAGGGAGATTTCCCAGCAGAAGGGCAGGGATGTGAAGTAGAGAAAGTTCAATGATCCCTGGAGTGGAGGGAACAAGGAACAGGCATGACTGGAGAGAGGAGTGAGTAGAGGTACACGGGAAAGGAAACAAACCAGTATTTGGAAATTAAGTAGGTAGTGTGACTGATGTTGTAAAGGTAGAGGCAGGATTGATATATATCGAGGCATAGGGGGACAGTGCTGTCTGTGAGGGGTGGGAGTTTGCAGCAAAGCAACAAAAGGCATTGCAGAGCGAGTCCAGTCTTGCTAAGGAAGTGGATGTGGCAGTGCCATGAGACCACATCCACATAGTCGAAAAACAGGAGCACCATTTTGGTGACCCGGTTACCAGTATAGCTGGGTATAATCTGTGTGACAGTGAAACTCCAGACCATACTGTCTTACAATAGCGCCCAGTGGCAGCATGCACCACACCATAGCCAAGCAGAGCTGTTTCAGCGATTGAATTACATAGAACTACTTGTTGTGCCATTCTGGTGAGGTAGGACAGAAATCAACACAGAACAATGCCAGTGAGTCCCACACAGTGCTTCAGTCATTCTGAAAGCAGCCCATTGTCAATCATGTCAAATATCAACAAGAGGTCAAGAAGGACAAGAATAGATCACTGCACTCTGTCCCTCGCAGTGAAGACATCAATGAACAGCTTGATGAGTTCTGTTTCCATGCTGGGACAAGGATAAAATCTTGACTGGAGTGGCTCATAGATTCCAAACCTTTCCATGTGAGCATATACTGTAGCTGCACCACTGGCACCTTCTCCATCACCTTCCTCAAAAAAAGGAAGGTTGGAGGCAGGCCTTTAATCTAGAAGAATGTCAGGATCCAAAAGATGGTTTCTTTAGGAGGGGTTTCAGTACTGCCATTTTTAGGGCTGAGGGAAAATCACCTTCCATAAGTGATGACGTGATGATCTCCAAAATAATTAGGCACAGAGCCTTCCTACAGCCAATAAGCAGCCACATGGACCCTGGATCCAATAGACAGTAGTTGGGGTGCATCACTGAGATAACTCAGGACACCTTCTCATCCTAAACAGAATAGAATGTCCCCAGACAGCTGAATACCAGGGCCATCCTAAGAATGGTACTGCTAGCCATGATAGGCCCCTTGAGGAGAACCCAGGCCATTCAAGAGAAAACCTTGTTGAGAAACAACCAATTAAACTTACTGCATTTTACAGCAGAAAATACACTGTTGCACTGCAGGCAAGGAGAATTAAGCAACCTGTCTACTACGTGAAAGAGTTGGGCTGAATGATTCTTCACAGCAGCAACCATCCTTGACAGATACTCTTGTCTTTTTCTAGGGTGATTGCCCACTGATACTCACCATAGTGAGTTTTCAGTGCTAATCTGTCCTCCAATAAATGGGACCTTCACCAAAAACACTCCAGTCTCCAACCACCACCTCAGCTCCTCACAATATATAGGAACTTCTTGTCTCAGAACAGGAAGATCAAGAGCTAAAAGGGCATAGAGGCAGTAAGTAAGTAGGGAGAGAAAAAAAAAGGAATAAACAAACAGAGGAAAGAGTAAGTATTCCAAACAACAGTTAGGGGGCCAGAAATAAGACATGATGGGAGTGGTGCAGTGCAGTGGCTGTGGAGCAGCAGTCTTCCGGGAAACATTCTGGAGGATGCGGTATTGTCCCATCTGCAGGCACCTTTCTGGGCTGAGGAGGAGGTTGCTAAGTCTCCAGGCTGAGTTGGCCAGGATTTATGGGACCTTCTCTCCCACCCAGGGACCACCAGAGTCACTGCCGTTGCCTCAGAGCTTGCCAAGAAAGAGGAGTGGTTGGACCACAGTGGGCTCAGGGAGGGTGAGGGTGGTGGAACAGAGGTGCATCCCTCCAGTTGTACCGCTCCACAATTTCTATGCCGTTCTGGAAAAGTGTGGTTCCTCTATGGAGGCACCCACAGTGGAGACCAAGGATGATGCTGGGAAATTCCACAAGGGAGACCCACAGGAGGGTGGCATGGGACCCCACAGGGGAAGGAAACAACTCCTGGTGGGGGACTCAATTGTTAGGAAGGTAGAACTAGGGGAGGAAGGGGAGAGGGAGGTAAGGTGCCTTCCTGGAACCATGGCTTGGAGGGACAGGGAGCGAATCCTCAGGATCGCAGGAGCAACTGCACAGGGGAAGGAGCTGGATGTCATTGTCCACCTAGGGACAAATGATCTGGCTGAGAAAAGGATCACAGCAGTGCAAGAAGCATTTGTGGAGACAGGGAGGGGGCCTTAGACAAATAGCACGCACAGTAACCTTCTCGGAGGTGCTGCCTGTCTATGGCACAGGTGACGATAGGGTGCTCCACACCATGGAATTCAATCAGTGGTTGAAAAACTGGTGCAGAGTTCAGGGATTTGGCTTCATTGGGGACTGGGGGTCCACCTGCAGGGATGCAGGCCTATACTGGCGTGATGGTCTGCATCTGTCCAGGAGGGGAACCAGGATCCTAGGTGATGGGTTTAAATGCTTCATTGGCAAGCATTAAAACTAGCCAAGGGGAGGCACTGGAGAGGAGCAGGAAATCGTAGCCCCACAAACAAAATCAGGATGCTAAGTGAGGTGAGACACCAACATAGAGATGTCGATAGAGAAGGTGCAGGGGTAAATGGAGAAAGTGACAAAGCGCAATAAGGACAGGGATGGGGCAAAAGGGTAAAGGCCATCAAGAAATGGAGGGTAATGAGTACCAACACCCATAGTCTGGACAACAAGCTCCCTGAACTGGTTGCGCCTTGATGGAAGAGGGATGCCTGGATATCATGTAGATCACAGAAACATGGTACACAGAGAACCATGACTGGGATGTTAACATACCAGGGTACACAACCTACAGGAGAGACAGGGAGGGCAGAAGAGGGGAGTAGCTCTCTATGTAAGGGAAGGGATAAAAGCAACTGAACAAAAGAGTAAACAGGGAGGAGAGGAGGCACTGTGGGTCACCTTAGAGACTGGAAATGGCACCACAATCCACACAGGGGTTGTATACAGACCCCTATGTCAGGGGGAAGGAATGGACAAGGATATGATAGAAGGCATACTTAGCATGGCAGAGAAAGGGGAGATACTATTGATGGGGGACCTTAATATGCCAGATGTTAACTGGAGCACCTTTGCTGCAGCCACATCCAAAAGCAGGGCCATTCTCAATGCCCTTCAGGTGGCATGCCTCAGACAGCTAGTTTTGGAACCTACTCGTGAGGGAGCAACCTTAGACCTCATACTCTCAAATGGGGACAGTGAGAGGATCTCAGATCTAGAAGTGGGTAGTTATTTGGGAACGAGTGACCATCAAACAGTGTGGTTCATGATAAACTCATCTACAGAGTCAAGCCATACAAAAGTGAGGGTTCTGGACTTCAGGAGGGCTGACTTTGGCAAGATGGGAGAGTGCCTTAGAAAAGCACTGGCAAACAGGCTAGAAGAAGGGGTTAAGCAACAATGAGGAAATATCAAAACTGCCATCACAGAGGCAACAAGCCTTTGTGTGAAGCAAATAAACAAATCAAAATGAAAAAAAAGCCACTATGGTTCTGAAAAGAGTTGGCAGTGAAGGTTAGGGAGAAAAAGATAGCATTTAGGAAGTATAAGGAAACCCAGAAGGAGCAGGACAGAGAACTGTACCAGTTAAGGCAGAAGGAAGCAGGTAGGGTAGTAAGAATAACAAAGGCCCAAACTGAGGAAAGATAGCCAACTCAGTTAAGAAGGGGATAAAACCTTTTATAGGTATATCAGGAGCGTGAAAGACAAAGGAGGGATAATGAGACTGAATAGAATGGATAGTGGGTGGGCAGAGGGACAGTGAAAAGCAGGGATACTGAATGAATACTTCTGTTCAGTATTCACAAAACAGGAGGTGGGGGTGCCTAATCCAATTAACAGAAGCACTCTGGATGGGGGTCAATCCCAGTCCTTTCACAGAAGAAAAGGTTCTGGAAAGAACTCCTAAAACTGAAGGTGGACAAAGCAATGGGGCCAGATGGAATTCACCCCAGAATTCTAAAAGAATTAAGCAGAGAACTAGTGACACCACTGACTACCCTTTTTAACAAATCATGGGAGGATGGTGTGGTACCTGAAGACTGGAGGAAGACAGATGTGATTCCTCTTCACAAAAGTGGGACCAAGACAGAGGCAGGAAACTACAGACCTGTCAGTTTGACCTCTGTGGTAGGGAAAGTGATGGAATCACTTCTGAAGGAAAGAATTGTTGAGTACCTAGAGGCCAGTGATGCACAGGACCCAAGGCAGCATGGGTTCACAGCGGGAAGGTCATGTCAGGCAAATCTAATTGATTTCTTTGACTGGGTGACCAAAGTAGTAGACCAGGGAAGGGCTGTGGATATGCCCTACCTAGACTTTACCAAGGCATTTGACACAGTCCCTCACAAAAGGTTAATAGTCAAATTAACCAGCCTGGGAGTGGTTCCCAGAGGTGGTAGCCTGAAGTAAAATACTGGCTGGACAACAGGACACAGAAGGTAATTGTAAATGAGTCCACTCTGAAAAAGAGGGGTTACTAGTGGGGTACCATAGGGTTCAGCACTGGTCCAGTCCTTTTAATGTCTTTATAAGTGACATTGCAGAGGGACTGGAAGGAAAGTATGCCTCTTTGCAGATGACACAAAGATCTGCAACAGGGTTGATACACAAGGAGGCATGGAAAGGATGAGAAGGGACTTGGCAAGGTTGGAGGAATGGTCAGAAGTATGGCAGCTTGGATTCAATGCAAGAAGTGCAAAATAATGCACCTGGGAAACAAAACCCAGGGGAAGATTACACAATGGGGGGGTAGTAACAACAACAAAAATAGAAAGGGACCTAGGGGTGATGATATCAGATGACCTTAAGGTTGGCAAGCAATGTGAGAAGGCAGTAGAAAGGGCTGGGGGATACTAGGATGTATAGGGAGAGGCATCACCAGCAGAAAACAGGAAGTTGTTATCCCCCTGTGCAGACAGTTGGTGAGACCCCATCTGGAGTACTGTGTCCAGTTCTGGAAACCCCATCTCTGCAAGGACATAGACAGCATGGAGGCAGTTCAGAGGAGGGCAACTAAAATGCTGCAGGGTCTGCAAGAGAAGCCATACGAGGAGAGACTAAAGGAGCTTAATATGTATACCCTTGAGGAAAGGAGGGAGAGGGGGGACATGATAGAAATGTTTAAGTACGTGAGTGAAATCAACAAAGTCCAAGAGGCTAGCATCTTTCAGAAAAAGAGATGTGCAAGACAAGGGGACACAATTTGAAGATAGAGGGGGGATGGCTCAGTGGCAATGTGAGGAAGTATTTCTTCACAGAGAGGGTGATGGACACATGGAACAGCCTTCCTGAGGAGGTTGTGGGGTCTAAAACTGTGGGAGAATTCAAGAATGCATGGGACAGACAAGGCAATTTTTGTGGGGGGTAGGAAGAAATAGGCTGTTGGTTAAATAGGATCTGCAGCTTATCCTCTAGGTAGGAAAATGGGCAGACTAGGTGGGCCAAGCGGTCCTTATCTGCCGTCAAAGTCTATGTTTGTATGTTTCTATACCATGGCAAACTGTGACAAGATATCAAGGGATGAACCTAGTATGGTGCCTCTGGGCCAAATGCAGGTGTAAGAGTCAAACTGTAGCCCTTCATGGCCTCTGCAACTTCATCAGCATATGCTACCATCATGCTTGATAGCTCTAGTATTGCCAAGCGTTTGCAAGGCTCTAGATTATATATAGGTTGATGTCAGACCATCTCCGTGGGAGAGGGGATTTAAATGGTGATCCCTACATATAAACATCACAATATGATGGCACAACCAAATGACTTGATCAACCTGAACTTCACCTATGTCAAGGCCCGATGAGAAGCCCAGGTCCAAGGCGTGACCATGCTGGTCAGTGCCAGTGATAACTGCTAGGCCCAGCAAAGTCAGGTCTCTGTGATACATACAAGATCAGCCAAGAAGTCTGCAATGAAACCATCCATCACTGTTTAATTTGTCAGTGACCTCAGTTTACAAAGAATGACCCAAAGGGGAGGAGCAGAATCAGATGGTCCAATTACCTCCTGCCTGTTACTAATAGCTGAAGCCCTGAGCATCAGATTCAAGCAGAGCGAACCCCATCCTAGTTCCAGTTTCTCCCAAGGCATCACCTTGATATCACAGCACTGACCTTATACACTCCCCAATATCTCCCCCTGGACCCTTCCTATGGCTAATGCCACACCCCCTGAGAATCTCCCAGTCTACTTAGTGGCTGATGACCAGGCAGGCAGATCAAATGAGGAACCCCAGATCTAGTGTAACATCTGCAGGCAGCCCATGGAATAGATGTGCCTACCAGAGACCCCAAAAAGACATATACTGCCGAAATTCAAAAGTCCAGGGGTGGGCAGAGGTTGGAGGAATTGGGGGATGAGCACTTGGAGGACTGGCACCCAATAAGCAAACTAAATAAAAAAAATGGATAGACACTAGGTCTCGAGGTAGGCTAGGGTATTACAGGCAGACTGCATAGACCAATGGTCTTTTTCTGCTGTCATTTTCTCTGTTTGTATGTTTGGATTTAAAATGCATAATAAAACAATACAAACATAACAACATAGAAACATAGAATTTGATGGCAGATAAGGACAGCAGCCCCCAGTCTGCCAATTTCCCTACCGACTGGATAAGCTGCAGATCCTAGTTAACCAACAACCTACTACTTAATCCCCCACCCACTAGAATTGCCTTATGTCTGTCCAATGCATTCTTGAATTCCTCCACTGTTTTTGACCCCATGACCTCCTCAGGAAGGCCCTTCCATGTGTCCACCGCACTCTCCATGAAAAAATACTTCCTCATATTGTCCCTGAGCCGTCCTCCTTCTATCTTCAAATTGTACCCCCTCATTCTTGCACATCTCTTTTTCTGAAAGATGCTACCTCTTGGACTTGAGGTACTTGAAAGTTTCTATCATGTCCCCCCACTCCCTCCTTTCCTCAAGGGTATACGTATTAAGCTCCTTTAGTCTCTCTTCATATGGTATCTGGTGCGCACCCTGCACCATTTAGTTGCCCTCCCTGGACTGCCTCCATCCTGTCTATGTCCTTGTGGAGACTGGGTCTCCAGAACTGCATGCAGTACTCCAGATGGGGCCTCACCAACTGTCTGTACAGAAGGATAACAACTTCCTGTTTTCTACTGGTGATGCCTCTCCCTGTGCATCCCAGTATCCCCCAGCCCTCCTTACTGCCTTCTCATATTGCTTGCCTACCTTTAGGTCATCTGATATCCCTTTCCAATTTTGTTGTTGTTAGTAACCCCCACTGTGCATTCTTCCCCTAGGTTTTGTTTACCAGGTGCATTATCTGGCACTTCTTTGCATGGAATCTAAGCTGCCATACTTCTGACCATTCCTCCAACCATGCCAAGTCCCTTCCCATCCTTTCCACCCCACCCCCATGTATTAACCCTGTTGCAGATCTTTGTGTTGTCTGCAAAGAGGCATACTTTTCCTTTCAGTCCCTCTGCAATGTTACTTATAAAGACATTAAAAAGGGCCAGTCCCAGTACTGAACCCTGCGGTGCCCCACTAGTAACCCCCATTTCTTCGGAGTGGACTCCGTTTACTATTACCCTCTGTGTCCTGTTGTCCAGCCAATTGTTTACCCAGGCTACCACCCTGGGACCAACACCCAGGCTGGCTAACTTGTTTATTAATCTTTTGAGTGGAACTGTGTCAAATGCCTTAGATCTAGGCAGGCCATGTCCACAGCCCCTCCCTGGTCTACTACTTCAGTTACCCAGTCAAAGAACTCTATTAGATTCTTCTGACATGACCTTACCACTGTGAATCCATGATGTCTTGGGTCCTGTGCCATGCTGGCCTCTAAGTACTCCACAGTTCTTTCTTTCAGAAGTGATTCCATTATTATCCCTACCACCGAGGTCAAACTAACAGGTCTGTAGTTTCCTGCCTCTGCTCTGCTCCCACTTTTGTGAAGGGGAATAACATCCACCCTCCTCCAGTCTTCAGGTGCCACACCATCCTCCCATGATTTTTTAAAAAGGGTAGTCAGTGGTGTCACTAGTTCTCCCCTTAGTTCTTTTAGAATTCTGGAGTGAATCCCATCTGGTCCCACTGCTTTGTCCACCTTCAGTTTTAGTTCTTTCATGACCCTTTCTTCTGTGAATTGACCGGTATTGACTCCCCCCCCATCCAGAGTGCTTCTACTGATTGGTTTAGGTATCTCCCCCTCCTCTTCTTTTGTGAATACTGAGCAGAAGTATTCGTTCAGTATCCCTGCTTTTTCACTGTTACCCACTGTCTATTCCTATCCCTGCACTTTATTAGGCCTCACAATCCCTTCCTTGGTCTTTCTCTGCTCCCCAATGCACCTATTAAAGGATGTATCCACCTTCTTAACTGAGCTGGCTATCTTTTCCTCAGTTTGGGCCTTTGCTATTCTGACTGCCTTCCCCGCTTCCTTCTCCTGCAAGTGGCACAGTTCTCTATCCTGGGCAGACTACGTGGGCCAAGCGGTCCTTATCTGCCGTCAAATTCTGTGTTTCTATGTTTGCTCTTTCTGTGTTTCCTTATACTTCCTGAATGTTATCTTTTTCTCCCTTACCTTCCCTGCCACCTCTTTTGAGAACCATAGTGGTTTTTTCCTTTGTTTTGATTTATTTGTTTCACACAAAGGCTTGCTGCCTCTGTAATGGCAGTTTTGATTTTTCCCCATTGTTCCTCCATCACTCCTTCTTGCCCATTTGCTAGTGCTTTTCTGAGGCACTCTCCCATTTGCCAAAGTCAGCCCTTCTATAGTCCAGTACACTTGCTTTTGTATGGCTTAACTCTATGGATGTATTTCTCGTGAGCCACAGTTTGGTGGTTACTTGTTCCTAGATGGTTACCCACTTCTAAATCTGAGATTCTCTCTCCATCCCCATTTGAGAGTACCAAGTTTAAGAATGCTCTCTCCTGAGTGGATTCCAACACTAGTTGTCTGAGGCATGCCCCCTGTAGGGCATTAAGAATGACCCTGCTCTTGGATGTGGCTGCAGCAAAGGTGCTCCAGTTACCATCTGGCATATTCAGGTCCCCCATCAACAATATCTCCTCTTTTTCTGCCATCCTAAGGATGCCTTCTACCATTTTCTTGTCCATTTCCTCCCCCTGAGACAGGGGTCAGTATACAACCCCCATGCGGACTGTCGTTCCATTTCCTGTCTCCAGGGTGACCCACAATGCCTCCTTTCCTCCCCGTTTACCCTTTAGTTCCATTGCTTTGATCCCTCCCCTTACATAGAGAACTCTTCCTCCTATTTTACTCTCCCTGTCCCTCCTGTAGATTCGTGTAACCTGCTATGTTAACATCCCAGTCATGGTTCTCCGTGTTCCATGTTTCTGTGACTGCCACGCTATCCAGGCATTCTGACACCCCTCCCAAACACCGTCAGTCCAAAACTGCACATACAAACTCCAAGTCACTCATTAAATACAAACAATACTAACTACCACACTCACACTCCTGAATCATTCAAATATAAACAACAGTAAATAAAATAATAAACAAAAACAAAAAAGAAACAAGCATTTGTCAATGCCAAAGGTTCGCTGATGATACTGTTGTTCTATTGGGTCTTGCTTGTATACATTTTTACTACATGTTTACCCAGGATACTGCAGATGAGTTGCAATATCTCATTTTAAGTGGTGTCCTGCTTTGACACATTACTAGATGGTAATTACTCAGAATAGGGCAGCTGAGAGTCAATGACTACATTTAAGTGGACTACCACATTTTGACCCCAAATGTCCAATAATCTTTTTAAGACCTGACATTATGATAAAGACAGGTGGAACTTTTAAAATGCCATCCAAAAGATGATTGTGCTGTGCAACTGTGGTGACAAGTTTTAGAAGAGATTTGAAAAATGCCACACACACCATGTTCAGGAGGTGGGGTAACACAAGGTATATGTTGAACATATAGCAAGATTATTCTGTATGCGGATGATGCGGTCACCCTTAGTAGTAGTAGTGCAAAGCTTCAGCACCTACAGAATGATTTGCAGTACTCATTTCACAGCTTAGAGGACTGGTTCAGCTCTCAGAAATTGCTTCTCAATTATAAGACGACGAAGACAATGCTGATAACCAGTCACTAGCACAAGAGATCTCTTCGCTCCCTTACTATTACTACCAACAAGGCTGCTTCACTCGAGCAGGTCAACTCTTTTAAATATCTGGGCATGATCATTGATGACATCCTGTCTTACGTGCAGCACATCGAGCAAGTCTTCAAAACAGTGAACACCAAACTTGGAGCTCTCTACAGGCACAGGAAGTACCTAACTCCTGAGGCCCTCAGACTGGCAGTCTCCTCTTCCATCTTGTCTGTTATTGACTATGGACTCATGGTCTATGGGTCAGCATCAGACACTGCACTAAAACGAGTAAGCATGGACCTCAACAAGGCCTGCAGGCTGGCTCTAGGGGCTGATAATCTCCTACACACCTGCTCCCTCTATGAGCGCACTAACTGGTTCAGTCTTGCCAGCAGAATCAAATACCAAACATGCCTGCTTGGCATGAAATCTCTCCTAGGTAAAGCTCCATTGGCCTTCAAAGAACTGCTCCTGCAAGGTGGCTCTGGGTACTGCAATAGAGGGCAGACTCGCTGCCCACTTGCCATCCCCTTCAGAAAAACGGCACTTGGCCAATGATCCTTCGCCTACAGGGCTCCTTCTTGGCTACATGAGAACCCAGCATGCCTTTTACTCATTAACAGCCTCCCCATCTTCAGGGTGGAACTAAGACATCACCTGGCCAAGGCTGAGGTCTATGGCTGCAGGTAACCTGTAGCACTATCACCCGATAGCTTGGACTCAGCCTGCTCCTGGGCTGCATTCCCTGATTTGTTACCCTGCTGCCCAGTAACCCTGAATTTAAACTCCTACTTCCTTCTACTACTTGCAGCCCTCAAAACTGAGCCTTCCATAGCCACAGTCTGTTGATAAGCCTACTATCTACTGTCCTTAAATAAGCACTCTGTTTTAAGTCCCTCCCCTGCCACTGCCCCTGCACAAATATGATTGTCTCAAAGCACCTGCTTTCCCCCAGCTTATTCCATGTACGGTCCTCCCTCACATTGCTGTCTAGTATGTTCCTACTAAATCAGTCCTGCACACAAAATTACCACCCCCCCCCACCGCCTTTGCCTAGAATTAACAACAAAGCCTCCTGTTGGCTGCCTTAACATACAGGGGTGTGAAAGCCTGTGTTGAGTCCCCCAACTTTATACGAAATAATGACAGTGCCTCCCTGGCTGCTTTACCTCTTGCTAAATTTGTTTGTTAAACCCACAGCACTCACCATGTACCTTGGGCTGTACTAACTTCAATATACTGTACCTCTATATGAGCTAGCCAACAATTGTAAATAGTCATACCAATTGCTGGATTTTTTTTGTATTTTTTTTTCTCTGTATTTGTGCACCCATACTCTATAACTACCTTTCTGTGTTGTCCTCCTGTCAAGATGTGGAACCTTTGAAAAAGAGCATTTTGCTCAAAGGTTATGTCCGAATGATGAAATAAAATAAAAAAATTAAAAATTAGGAACCAAAATCTGCAAAAAAAAAGGTTATGAGTAAATGTTGGAACAATTCGTTTCCTCATAACTTAGTTGTTTTTTCACATTTTTACACCAAATTTTCTACATAATATTTTTATGACCATTCCTTCTGAGCATGACAGTTGTCATTTATAAAACAATGGCTGGAAGGTAATTTTGCGCCACAAGTGTTAAAACACATTTTGGGTAGGATCTGAGAAATGACAGCTGTCACATTCATGAGGAGGTATAAAAAAATGGCTGTGTTGAAAAGTTGGGGTCAAAATATTGAAAATTACCACAGTTACGAGCATGCACTGAAACATTGCAACATAGACTCATAATTTTGTTGTTTTCTCATATTTGTACCCCAAATTTTCAACACAGCCATCTTATGACTCTATATATATTCAGTATATATATATATATATATATATTTTTTTTAAGTTTATTTCTTGCACCCTGCCCCATTAGACTCTCTCCAACATGATCGTTCGGCGATACCAGCTTCTCCCATCCTCCTGAAGCCTCCAGTCTCTCCTGGTCTGTATCTCCTCTTCATTACATCTCCTGAACCCCCCCCGATCTAAGTCCCCCAGGAGCAAGGACCGTCACTCCACCCAGCATTCTTTCCATAGTGTCAGGTGGGGACAAGCTAGAGGAGGGCCAGGAGGGCTGTTAAGCCCAGAATTGGATGTGATGCCAGAGCCACTAGACCCGCCTTTGCCTACCAGTGGGAAGGGGTATTTCTTGTTACTTCCCTCCCATTGGCCTGGCAATGCAGTGCACTCCAGCGCAGCGCCTGAACGCTCCCACTCACGACCACAGAAGCACCACCACGGCCATTCCCCCACTTGCCAGGACCCGACTGCTGATTTGACCCCAGTCACTACTAGGGGTCACCAGACTGTGAGACCTATGTCCCCCAGAAAGGAGAGCTGTCCTCTGGATGCTCGTCCTTTCCTCCCCTACCAACCCTCAACGACCCGAGTTTGTTCCCAAACCCGAGTCACTGGTGTGGCACGAGGTGTGGCATCCAACACCTCAACCTTCAGCACCACTGGGCCAGCCTACTACTCCATATAGCCTTCTTATGAGCCCACTTCATGAACAAGGGCAGAGAATATTTTCAAATCCTATCCAAAAAGTGATTTTGCACCACAAGTGCAAAAACACATTTTGGCAAGGATTTTAAAAATGACACCTGTCACATTCATGAGGTGTTGTGAATAAATGGTTATGCTGAAAATTCTGGGGTCAAAATATTGAAAATTACAAGCCTGTATTTGCAAAAAAAATGTTGTAGGTGCCGTATTGGTCCTTTTAAAAACAGATCCAGAAACAAATGATTTGATACCTTTTATTGGACCAACATGGATGTTACAGAAAAAAACAAAGTGCTTTAGCTTTCGAACCAACCAGGTCCTTCTTCAGAAGCTTTGTGGCAGTTTTTCAAATATCCCATACTATTAACACCAGATTATATAGAAAAAGCAGAAATAATTCTCATTGGTTTAACATATACATTTAAAACATAATAGAAGATTACGTCAGAGAAGCTAATTAACACCAGTATGCCTTTAACTGAAGAGCCTCAGAAGGGCAAAGGTTATCAAGAATTCTCTACAGCCAGAGGTTCTTGTCACATAAATTTAAATGTCTCAGTATGCCAAGAAAGCATTCTAGTGATAAAAACAACCTTGGAGTAGCATTCTCTCTAATACATGTAAGATGAGCTCACAACTTACATTCCAATTGTCCTAGTATATTAAAGGACAGATAATGAAAGACAAAATCCTGAAATTAGGTATAACTGCAAGTTGAAAGCAAGCCTCAAATTAACCTACACATATAAACATGATGCATGAAAGTATCATTTGTAAGTGTAAGTGCAAAATAAATAAATAAATAAATAAATACTTGTCAAGGACCCCAAGAAAGCGAGACCATGAGCCTGATAAATGCAGATTTCAACACAGAGTCTGTGTATAACAAAATGCACAGAATCAGTCTAAGCAATCTAAATGAAAACCCAAGGAATTACACCTTTAATGAACCCCCAAGTAAATGAGATATGCATCTTAATATGGGCAGTTGAAAATGTGACAGTGAAATCCACCCACTGACAACTAATAGAAGGAAATAAATGCACACTGTATGTGAAAACTAAGTGTTCTAGCCACATAACAACTGCCCCATGCCACGCTCACCACATATGTGTGTACATACACCACCACTCACACACACACACACACACCTGCACACCCACACAACCACAACACACAACAAATATAGCAACACATTCCCACACCACACCAAGCACACAAACAAACACATACACCATACCACAACACACAAAAACACAACACACAATATGTATGTGTGTGTGTTTGTGTGTGTTGTGTTTTGTGTGTTGTGGGTATGGTGTGTATGTGTTTTGTTTGTTGTGCGTGGTGTGGTGTGTGTATGTGGAATGTGTTTGCTATATTGTTGTGTGTTGTGGTTGTGTGGGTGGTAGTGTGTGTGTGTGTGTGTGTGGGAGTGTGGTGTGGTGTATGTACACACATATGTGTGGTGGGCGTGGCATGGGGCAGTTGTTATGTGGCTAGAACACTTAGTTTTCACATATAGTGTGCATTTATTTCCTTCTATTAGTTGTCAGTGGGTGGATTTCACACTGTCACATTTTAACTGCTCATATTAAGATGCATATCTCATTTACTTGGGGTTCATTAAAGGTGTAATTCCTTTGGGTTTTCATTTAGATTGCTTAGACTGATTCTGTGCATTTTGTTATACACAGACTCTGTGTTGAAATCTGCATTTATCAGGCTCATGGTCTCATTTTCTTGGGGTCCTTGACAAGTATTTTTATTTATTTATTTATTTTGCACTTACACTTACAAATGATACTTTCATGCATCATGTTTATATGTGTAGGTTAATTTGAGGCTTGCTTTCAACTTGCAGTTATACCTAATTTCAGGATTTTGTCTTCATTATCTGTCCTTTAATATACCAGGACAATTGGAATGTAAGTTGTAGCTCATCTTACATGTATTAGAGAGAATGCCACTCAAGGTTTTTTATCACTAGAATGCTTTCTTGGCATACTGAGACATTTTAAAATTTATGTGACAAGAACTCTGGCTGTAGAGAATTCTTGATAACCTTTGCCCTTCTGAGGCTCCTCAGTTAAAGGCATACTGGTGTTAATTAGCTTCTCTGACGTAATCTTCTATTATGTTTTAAATGTATATGTTAAACCAATGAGAATTATTTCTGCTTTTTCTATATAATCTGGTGTTAATAGTATGGGATATTTGAAAAAACTGCCACAAAGCTTCTGAAGAAGGACCTGGTTGGTTCGAAAGCTAAAGCACTTTGTTTTTTTCTGTAACATCCATGTTGGTCCAATAAAAGGTATCAAATCATTTGTTTCTAAGCCTGTATTTATAAATTTTAAGCTGAAAGCTTTTTTACAGGCACGACCTAAGAGCATAGAGAAGTTAAGTGACTTGCTCAGGGTCACACAGTATGTAAGTGGAAGCTGCGGGATTCAAACCCAGGTCTGGTCTGCTGGATGTCAGCAAATTTGCAGCTCAGAGCCTTAACCCACTGTGCTAGGCTCATAACTTTGTTGTTTTTTAATAAATGTGCCCCACATTTTCAACATAGCCTTCTTATAATCCAACTTCATGAACAAGTGCAGAAAAAAGTTTCAACTCCTGCCCGAAGGTGATTTCACACAGGGACCATGAAATCACCTTTTTGGATGAAAATCACATTTTGGCCAGAATTTGAAAAATGCCAGATGTCACATTTATCAGGTACTGTGAAGAAATGGCTATGTTGAAAACTTTGGGTCAAAATATTGAAAACTACCAAAGTTACAAGCCTACCTTCACAAATTTTCAATGTAGGCTCATAATTTTATTGTTTTTTTTTAATATTGCTATGCCAAATTTTCAACATAGCTTTCTTATGACCCCTCCTCATGAACAAAGGCAGAGAAAATGTTCAACTCCTGCCTGAAAGGTGATTTCGCATAGCGACTGCAAAATGACCTTCCAGGACACATTTGCCTAATTTCACTGCCTTTGTTCATGAGGTGGGATCCCAAAAAAGGCATATTGAAAATTTTGGGCAAAAATATTAAAACAATGGCCAAGTTATGCCACTCAGTTCAAAACTCCATTGAAATACATTGAACCGCATATCTGATATCCTCAGTTCAGTAGTCTAGTTTTGAAGAGTGAAGATGTGTCTATGGTCCAGAGGGTTATAGCCTTGGACCCATAGTGGGTAGGTAATGGCTTGGGGGTGGGGGGTGTTGAGTGGGAGGGTCAGATGAGGGGCTAACAGTGCAACAGACATCGATGGACAGTTTTCTGGGGTTTAAAAAAATGATGAGGGACACTTTATTTCAGATGGTGAGAGTGACACTGGAGGAGTGGGCACCCCTAGTGTCACTGTTGTGTTTGGGAGGGTGGGTGCTTCAAGGAAGGGTCAGATGGTGGGACAGTTACAGGGGTGCCAGCAACAGACATCAATGGATGGTTTTAGTTTTTTATAGGCTATATATTAAAAAAACTATGAGGTGGTGATACATGAGGACTGGGCACCCCCAGTGTCAGTGTTATGTTTGGGGGGCTGCTGACAGAGAGGGTTGGGTGAGGGTGACAGTTACAGGTGCACCAGCAACAGACACTGATGGACGGTTTTCTTTGTTACAGGATATATATTAAATGCAAACAACTACATTAATGCACTAGTTAGGGTTGATATCATGCCTTTCAAAGTATGGAAATGTGGTGTGTTGGGTTCCCAACCTAACACCCCACCCTCCCTCCCACCCAACCATACCACCCCATCCCACCCCTCCACCCTCCACACCATTAGTAGTCGGGGTGTGCCTTGGTGTAGTTAGCTCAATGCTCACCCCGCTTCATAGGTACATGTAGAGTCAGCCCTTGTCAGATGGACCCTCACAAGACATGTCCTGAGTGAATATGCAAAACCTATGAGAGAAAGAAGTAGCCTATCAACAAGTAGTGAAGACAAAGTCAACAAACAAGTCTTTGCCTCTGCTCTGAAGAAGGATGAAAAGCATGTTGCAGCCCTTACCAACCATGTCATCAACAATGTGACAAACCCGTTTGACCCTGAATCACATCCAGAGGTGCTTATCAACATATCTACTGGACTGCATGTAACATAAGATGTACAAGAGTCTCTACTGAAAATAGCAGATGTTGTTGAAGAACAAATGGAGAGATTTGTGAGAGTTGCACTTGATTTTGATGGGACACGTAGCTTCTTCAGGTCCATCAAGACATCTGGCATTAAAACATTTGCTGACATGGCCAAGAAGACCAAATTTAAGTCTGGCAATGGAGGGATAATCACAGCAGCTATCAGTCCAGAATTTTTTTTCCACAGAGCCCTGTCCTTAACAAGATGTAGAGATGATGTTTCCATGGTAACTGTTCTTAGTCACCCAATAGAACATGTGCCTATGTCCCTCTTCCATGCTGATGGAACAATGAGAAAAACAGACAAAGTTGAATTAGGGCATCAGCTAGAAGCTCAGTCTGAAAGTATCCATGAGCTACGAGGATGCAACAAAGAAACCGCAGTGTACATCAGAGATGCCATGGCTGTCATTCAAATGATGGCTGGAGACAAATTCCACACATTCGATGAATTGGCTGCCGAGCACTTGAGGCAGGTCCTAGAAGGATTTGACAAAGCTAATTCTGTAATCTAAGTCTTTGACAGATATGACAACAGTAACTCTGTGAAAACTGCAGAAAGACAGTTCTGGACAGGATCTAAGGTTGGATGCAAGCAATACCAGGTGATTGGTGGACACCCTGTACCGCCATGGAAAAAGTTCCTGAACATAGCATCCAACAAACAGTCACTTGCAAAATTCCTCTGTGAATATATGGTTCAAAATACACCTGAGAGTGTAGGAGCACACCTAACACAAACACTTCTTCTTGCTGGAGGCTTTTCCAATGGAGAAGTAGCAAAGTCCATCACAAGAAGAGGTGCTGACAAAGCCCAAGACTTGTACAGTACTCAAGAGGAAGCGGACCCAAGGATGCTTCTGCATGCTGCATGTGCCAGTGTGGCTTTTGGGTCTCTTGGTGTCAAAATAACCATAGTCATTAGGTCACCTGATACAGATGTTTTGGTCTTGCTGTTCACTACTTTGCAAAAATGGAACAAATAGATAATGTGGATAGAAACAGGCATCTTTACCAGCACAACTGACATGCATCGCTTCATACCTCTGCATGCAGTTTGTGATGCACTTACTCCTGACTTCTGCAACATACTTCCTGCTGTACACACATTAACATGGACTCTGTGTCATCCCTATTTGGCATTGAGAAAAAAATATGTGTTTAATGTTGTCAAAACAAAGGGAGCTTACTGCGTCACAGATCTTGCCAAATTGGGAGAGAGTGACGAACAAGACGCAATTTCTCCAGCAAGGACATTAGTAGCAGCACCGTATGACCAGAGCGAGAAAGAAAAGGAGACCCACAGAGATCTGAATTGTTTGTGCCTCAATCTAGCCATCAAAAAGGACAAGTCACTGACTAAACTTCCACTATGTGAAGACAGTTTTTAAGAGCACGTCAAAACAGCATCTTGGCAAACAAAGATTTGGATGTCTTCGCACATACTGTAGGTAAACCAGACATTGGATCACTATTGCAACATGGATGGAAAAATGTGGATGATGAACTACTTCCTGTATGCTTCAAGGGCCCAATGCCATCTGAGCTTCTACAAGATCTTATTTGTGCCTGTACCAGTAGGGGTCACTGTACAATCAACTCTGTCTGTAGTCAGAACAATCTTGCCTGCACAGATCTGAGTACATGCCCAAGGCAATGAAGACTGTGGTAACCCACGTACTCTCGACAGAGAACATGATGATGAACAAGATGATGATAATGATGTTGACTAGAAATGTCACAGCGCTATTACACTTCAATGATACCTGTACACATTTATTATTAGATTTTGTTTTACCCTTTAGATTGTTGTTGTGATGCTTTGACATCACAAAGAAATCCCTATTTTATGTCTTGAAATATTACATGGTATCATTAAACTAACAGAAATGAATGCAGATATTTCAAAGTGGTCATTCTAACGTGTTCAGGGTGTCATTGTTTAGCCCCATTTCAATGGTAACAGTACCACTTGACAGCTCCACATCATACCTCATCTTAAAGTAGACATAATACGCTTTCAAATGATGTATGATGTGCATATGTGTAGAGAGGGTGCATTAAGTTGACCAAATCAGTGGTGTCTGCTGCTTGCCGATAGTAATTTGGGTCTGAAATCAGTAACACCAGCCACGTGGTACCTACTTTCTGCCATAAAATGGGGAACCAAGAGCAACTGATCCAACAAACATTTTTTTTCAAACCAAAGGGAGGTCAGCAGAGGACGCTAAGACAATTTAGCAGGCTCAGGCTCCAAGCACCAGCGAAGGCATGGTGAGTGAGGTTACCTTACTGACAGTCAACAATACACTCAGGATTATAAAAGTGCCACAGGTGTGAAAATCTGTAGAGGTCAGCCTGTCTGAGGCCAAATTCTCTTTGAGCTTTAGTAAAGGATTCAAAGGTTCCAGAAACTAGTTGGTAGAGATATTGCAGTGAGTGGTGTTCCCAGTTTCTGAAGGACAAATCTATTGGTGCTAGGTTGACGTGCTCCAGCAGCGCAATCAGGCATAAGAGAGGGAGACAGGTGATAAGATGCAGCTGCTTTTTGATATGAGACCAAGTCTGGGTCTGATATCTGAGCCACATGTTTAGAGTGTGTGAACTATCGGGGTACAGTTCCATGTGGTACATGACCCTTACAAACTCTGTAGCTTGGAATAATGCAGCTTGGGTTCTCCGCCAGGGGGTTCTCGGAGTGCTGAGATGTCAGAGGGCCATGAAACAAAGATGTCTGCCAATAATATACTATAAGTCTTAGATCTGGGAAGAAAGTTCCCCTTTCTCTTGGAGAGAGTGTTTTCAATTTGATTCATGGCTGTTGCCCTGCCCAAATAAATTGTGAAATTACTTTGTTCCACAGAAACAGCATACTTACAGGGATGTTCTGGAACAAAACAAGCATCCTAGGGAGGACCACCATATATATCAGTTCTACCTTCTTGAAGCAGCGAGGCGTGTTTATGAGATTGTGAGTTAACTGCATGGTGAAGGGAGATAATTGTGTTGGAAGGCGAGGTTGGGGTTCTACGTAACCCTGAATCTCACCCAGCTATTCTCAACTACCTGATTTTCTTCATTAGCATGACAGGCACCAAGCACATGATTTCCTGGCTATACCAGGCACACTCCGACTCAGTTGGAAGCTCTACACAGGCCATACTGCAGCAGTGGCAAGAAGAACTTGGAAAACCAATACGTATGGAAGACCGACATAGGTCGTGTCAGGCTTCATCTAGGGTTACTAGCTCTCACCAGTGGAGAGAGCATGCATGGAAGAATTAAATCAGATTCCCTTGTACTCCAGTCATAACTGCACATTACTCCCCCACTGGGGATGCTCCATCCTGGACACTCTGTAAGGAAATACAGGCCCACCTCACGCACATTATGTGGACCTGCCCTAACCTATGTCCTTTTTTCCAGAAGTTGCAAAGTGAACTAGTCCAATTATTTGATAGGCTCACCACCCCTCACAGCAGAGGTGTACTTATTATTATAACATCCTAGGGGTTTATATGATCCCAACACAAGAAGATACTTGCTAGGCATCCTACTTACAGGAGCCAAAAACCTATCACGAATGTCTGGCTAACCCCCAAACTGCCTACCATTGATGAATGGTGCACCATGGTTAATCAAATCTATAGGATGGAAGAAAATTACACTCCTTTTAATGACAGAGTAGAGCTATGCTCTTTCTCACTGGAATGGGTGGATACTGCATGTAATGGGTATTGACAAGAAATTTGTGCTTTAGTAACTGGTTCCCTACTAAGATAACCCACAGCCCCCACAAAGTGTGCCCAATGCTGAAACCATTATCCCTTCACCATAGTTGTCTTGGTCTGCTGCCCCCTCCCAACCCACTCCCCCCAACTCATGTCTTTGGACAGATGGGGGGGCATGCTGGGTGCACCTCCTTAGCTCCACATGAGAATGCATTTGAAATGTACAACAGCCCTTGCTGATCAGGATGTGGGATGACCTACTTCTATCAATGTTTTATCACCTCCTCCTCCCCACCACTGTACATTATGGGATGGAGGATCCCCTGATACATCATCACTTTCCCCAAGTAAGCATGCATACAAGGAAGACTCGAGACTGTACTGTAGATTCTGGATGATGTTTTATTAAGTACAAAGCTGGAAGTTGTAGGCATGTAAAATATTTAATAGAGATTATATTTGTAAAAAAAAAATACACTGAGTAAATTAATCAAAACTGTTCAAGACCTCGACAAAAAAAAATCTGATAGCCTCACCCTGTGAGTAGTGACTTTAAAAACCAGGATGGGCAACACAGAGCAAACTGTGGTTCAAGGTGAAGAGGTGTCACTAAAGTCTGTGAACACCACCACCAAACTTATAAAAGAAAATGGCTTACTTAGACAAAGGCTGGAAACCATCAAGAATCAAACCTGAGAAGGGAATCTCTGGGTGGTGGGAATCCCCAGACAGGCTGAGGGAGAGAATGCCATCATATCTGCCTAGGTTCTGTTGCAACAAACGCTGGGATTAGAACAGAGAGAACAGGCTTTTTCAGTCTAAATGGCCTTTTGGGTCATGCCACAGCATGTGACTTCAGCTTCAAATTCCCTGTGGACATTCCTACTGGTTTTCATGGGTGTTAGCAAAAGGGATCTGCTGCTTAACTTGACAAAACACCTCTTTTTTATTAAAATGTGGAGGCTTTGTTTTCCAGCTGTTCCTTGACCTTTCCTATTCTACCAGAATGCAGTGCAGGGCCTTGGATGGCATCCAGAGCTGCCTTCGAGCCATTGAGGTCCATTATCAACTCCTCATGCCAGTGAAGCTGTGCCTCTCATGGAAGAGGAGTTTGTATCTGTTTAACTAACCACAGGAGGCTAGTAAGCTGTTAACTACAACTGAAGCTGGACTTTTGCAGATGTAAGGAGCAGACTCTGAAATGTCAGAAGTTGATAAATGATTTTGCAGCATGTGCAGTAACTTTGGCAGCAGACGTAGTGAAGGATGCAGAGACCGTTTCTCTTTATTCACTTATTTACTAAATGCAGATCTGAGTGTGCTCCTAAGTGTTACTTATGTAATCCACTTTGTTTGAAGTTCTAGCAATAAGACACTGACAGCTAAGGCAAATGCTCTATTTTCCTCTGCATCAGCTGTGAATGGACAATATAGCTATAATGCATGGTAAGTGCCTATTAACCACCATAATCAGCAGTCACACAGCTCTGTTATGCACTGTTTAGAATTTTAAAAGTTGTTAACCACACTTCAGAACTTCCGAACAGTGGCATAAGAAAAAATAATGCACCAGAGTTCCATAATTCTCACACATAGAATGCAATCAGTGTTTTTTTGACCATACACTATAAAAGATGATGGCTGGGGATCGGGTGACAACTACTCTGAAATCACCTCTCGTGGTTACTAGGGCTACAGTAAACCTCTCGAGCTGCGCTCTTGAGGTTTACCATGTTGCCCTAGCAACCACTGAGAGTGATTACAGCATGGTTATCACCCGATCCCCAGCCATTATCTATGTGTGCCACTACAAACTATCCTGCTTAAACTGCTGTCCTACTCTGACTGTAAACGTGATTGAGTTTGCTGGACATTTAGCAGTGGTTTAATAACCAGGACATCCTATGCTGCACCACCCTCTTGGGTCTCTCTTGATGCCTGCAGTAGGTTAAAATCATAGCATAGCCGACCCCTCCCTGAGCGTTTAGGTGTCCCGATCTTTTGGGGAGGGTCCCACAACAAGAACCGCCAGCACTCCACAACATCTCCAGCAAATCAAAAATGGAAATAATTCTGGGCCTACCTGGAGAGGTCTTCTCACTTTGGCTGGCTCTCAGGCAACTGCCATTTCTGGAACGTAAACCGCACCCCAAGGCCCCGAAATCTAAAACAGGAACACTGGTGACTTCAAGATTTGCTCCCACTGCTCCAGTCCCCAGACGATGCATGAAACTTAGGATCTTTAAGGCCTCCCTGAAATTGAACTCAATGGAGGGTTAAAATTAAGGATTAACAGTTTCATTCGGTCCTTATTTACAAACGAGATTAGGACACTCTGTTCCCTGCAAAAATCAATCACTTTATTTCTCCTGGGCCCAAAACAATTCAAATGGGAAATAGGGGCTCACTTGTGACTTAACTTGAAACTGCGGCTCCATGGGGCTAAAACTTTTATACAGTTAAAATGGCAGCAAACTTTTGGCAGAGCAAGGTCTTTAACAGCTCTCAAACAGCAGACTTAATATTTCCCTCAGGCTTAGCAACCATCTACCTGGACCGTGAAGCTCCCTGATTCCACTGGCACTGGGTAAGTACTTAACAGAGCTTCCATCTGATTTCCCAGGTGTTCCTCATTTCTTCCTTTATCTAGGGAAGTGTATAGCTTCTCTCCACCGTTCACTGACTCTCACTTCTGGCCTTCCAGGGACATGGGTTGTGCAGTACCTGCCAAAACCCACCATATCATACCCCCACATGCTCCTGTCTGGTCGCTTTCCTGGTCTGCCCGGTCTTCCTGAACACCACAACCTCTCCAAACAGCACAATGGCACCCTCCTTACCAAGTTATCCCACCAGAGCAGAACCACGGCCTAACTGGGCCTAAAGACCTACTAACTCAATATAGGCCCCAAGGCCTGCCCCAGACATACACGCATAGCAGACCCACAAGCATACCCATGCCATGCTCCACTCCTCTGACTGCCAACCATTTGAGCTGCCTGCCATGCAGGGTAAAGGGCTCTGCCACAACCCCTGAATCCCCGACAGCTCAAACACACTCTCCATCCAGCATGCTGCACTTTTAAAGGGTCAACTCATGATGGACAACTGCACAACCTCCCCTCATCACTAACCTCCTACTGCCTAATAAATGCAAGCCAGCTCTGGGGATACCTCCAGGGCACTCAGCGGCCCACTCGGCTAAGACCAGCAGCCCCCAGACCTGTCTCTCCAAACAGGCCCCTAATGGTGAGAAGTCTCCTGACCCCCTCTCAGTGGGACCCTAGGTCGCCTTGCTACACTGGGATGCAGTGGCCCTGCCACAGCCTACTGCAACCCGATGACCCAGGCCCACTACCAGCTATCAGGGCCACCCAAACCCTGGGGCCTACCTATCCTGCATCTCGCTTTCCACCTACCACCCCCAGAGCCCAGAACCCCATTGATGACAATTGTAGCTACCTGTCCCCATGCTCTCTCTCTTGGATGCTCACCCAGGGGACCCGATGCATCACCACTGTAAAAGCCAGCCTGCCTAAAGTGGGGGGGTCCTTCCACCCTGCACTGCCCTGCAGTGCCCATCGATCTCCTTCTCTCCTTGCTGTCTCCTCCCTAAAGACCTAGAAAGTCATTTTCCTGCCTATTTATAATCTTACTACACTGCTCTCTGCTGCCACCAAATGGTGCCTTGCAGAAATTACGCCCCCAGACCACTGACTTTCCTAACTCTGGGGGCACCAATAAACAGGAAAGGGGCCCTAAAGGTGGAATAAGGTATAAGCCTCTCTCAAAATCAGAGAGGGCTTACAATAGTGCAACATTTTTCCAAAGGCAATATAAATATTGCTAATTGTTAGGTAGTTGATGTTACCTAAAATATAGATTAGTGGAATATTTTTATTTATTTAGTTTTTGTTGACCGGGTAAGTGCACTAGACAGAACACTGCCTATTTTCAGGCACGACCCGGGAGGTTACAGAACATTGATACAACAATAGAATGTAAATAATACAATTGTACAGAACATAACCTTTGAGCAATACATACATTTTCAAAGGAAAATAGGTATTCAACAAATACAGTTGTACAGAGCTTATCTAATGAGCAATACATACATTTTCAAGAGGAAATAGGTATTCAGTGAGAAATTGCTAGCATGGTCAGAAAAGAGAGCTTAGGTGAAAGTTGTTAGAAGACTAGGGCAAACGTAAATCCAGTAGAGATGCTAAGGTGGAACAGTGATATGCAAGAGGGTTGAATGTTAGGACTGAAGGCAGAGACAGTGGAGCGAGATGTGATAGTCAATTACAGGTGCAGATGTCAGAGTTGCTCAGGAGTTGTAAGTGCTACTTTAAAATGGTGATGGGACTGTGCAGCTCTGATATGGAGTGGCAGTGTAATCCAGATTCTGGGGGCAAGGGAGGAAAAGGCTTGTTCACCCATCTTGGTGAAGCTTCTGGGAACTGTGAGGAGGGATTTGTCAGAGGAACTTAGGTGGTACAAGTGTTCCTGGGGGTTATAAGGAGCAAGGGTCTCAGGTTTGATTAACTTAATTATAATGTCTATAAAACAGCTAAGCGATAATAGGGGAGGAGAGAGGAGAACAGACAGCCAAGGTCAGGAGTAAAGTGAGCAATGGTGTGTCATTCTAGGGGTGGAGAGTGCAAAGCGGCATATATTGTTGTGACACACCTATTCTTTCAGGTTTGATGTGTTAGTCAGTTAGTATGAGGTGAGGCCATAGTGATGCTGGCCGATTCACTCCTAAACCCCTCCAGGCATTCAAATTTACCACCCCTGCAACCCACAGCCCTAGTAGCCAGCCGATCACTCATGAGAACCCCTCCAGGCATCTAAATTTACTGCCCTGCAACCCACAGCCCCAGATGCTGGCTGATCCACTCAGAAACCCCTCTAGGCATTCAAATTTACCTCCACTGTAGCCCACAGCCCCAGATGCTAGTCGATCTGCTCGAAACTCCTCCAGCCACTCAAATTCACCGCCCTGCAGCCCACAGCCCCAGGCCCAGCCAATCCGCTCGAAACCCCTTTAGGCATTCAAATTTACTGCTCTTGCAGCCCACAGCCCCAGACACCAGCCGATGCTCTCAGAAACCCTCCAGCCATTCAAATTTACCGCCCTACAGCCCACAGACCCAGACGCCAGCCAATCCGCTCGAAACCCCTCCAGGTATAGCATCTATTCAGCGAAGGCAGCTCACGGCAGCAGTACAATGTTTGAACTTGGCAATTACTTTTCACCGGTGCCTGGCTGAAATTTATTGTACTGTGAGACCTAGCTACATTTACTTTTTCTGAGCCTTGGTGCCTTTCTACTCTGTGCCTAGACTGCAGCTTTTCTTTAGCCAGCCCTGTAAAGCCAAGTGTAAGAGCTATAAATGTTTTACTGTGAGAGCTTGTAACATTAATTTTCTAGACCTCCGTCTGCTCTCTCCACAACTTTATTTAGTCAGAGCCAGCATATATGGCAAGGGAACAATGGATTTTGTGGTAGTCTCTGTCTGCAAAGCTGATAGTAAACAACTTAATTCTCTTCTGAGCTCCACTCCTGCTCCCATTTGAATAATACCAACTTAATTCTTTTCAGGCTCTGCTCCCTACTCCCACTTGAATACTACTCAATTCAATTCTTTTCTGAGCTCATCCCTGCTCCCACTTGCATTTCCAAGCTCTCCCTCCCCCTCTCCTACTTTCTCAGTCCCTCCCCCCACACAGCAGTAATCCACTTACCTTTTGTTCTTTAGGCATTCAAATGTACCACCTCTGCAGCCCATAGCCCCCCGACACTGGCTGATCTTCTCAGAAACCCCACCAGGTACAGCATCCATTCAGCAAATGAAGCTCTTGACAGCAGTACAGTGTTCCCATCGCCCCACCAACCCACCACCATCCCCACCCTTATCTGCCCTGCAATTTATTGGCTATAATCATGTGATTACATGATGGCAGACGCTTTTTCTAGCAACCCACTCTTCCTTCTGCATCTTATCACTCTCTACCACTAGTGGGCTTTGGTAATCCTCCATTAGAATTATAGATGCTCCTCTCGCTCTGAGATCTCTCAGCCTAATAACTCCACCCCCCCCTCAATACTGACCCCTCTCTCCCCCCCTTGCAGCTATGCCTACCTCCTCCCTAATTACCTCTGCGCCTCCTCTCACATCTCTCCATCTCTTCCCACTTCTTAACTTCCACTCTCCTTCCATCTCCCTCCATGTTCTGCCTCCCGAACCACCACCCCTCCTCCTCCTCCTCCTCCCTCTTCTCTTAAGCCACTTCCAGTACCCTCTCCTTCTCCCCCTCCCAGCCCATCCAATATCCTCCTTTCTGCTTTACCCCATCTTAGCCCCACCCTTCCCCCTACTCTCACTGTACCTCCCAACTGTCCCCCTCCTCCTCCTCTTCCTCTTCCTTTGCCTACCCAGTCTAGTCTGTTATCCTCCCTTTCTAAATCTTGAGGCCCTCCTTGTTACATCTACCTCTGCTCTCCTTCCCTACACCAACACCCCCAGATGGTCTAAATCCCCCCCATTTTCCTCTACCTTCTCCTTCTGTTCCTCTGTGGGGATGTCAAACTTAACCCTGGCCCCCCATTAACTCAGACTCCAGCTGCGCAGACAAAGAGCCTACGCATTTTCCACATAAATGCTAGGAGCATACTTCCCAAAATAGACGCCCTAAAAGTCTGGGTCACCCAACACTCCCCTGATGTACTATGCATCACAGAGATGTGTGTCTCCTCCAGACTCCCTGACTCCTCCATCGCCATTCATGACTACAACCTTTTCCATCAGGACCTAAGAAATTTCTGAGGGACCTGTAGATCTTGATGTCCAAGGGGAGGAGGGAGGCCTTGAATTTTGCCAAGCTTTTGTCGTGTGATTTACAGAGGGTAAGGAGGGTTGGAGTAATCCAAGGGAGGTGAAGATGTTTTACTCTTCCCCTTTTTAAGGGCTCATGAATGTCTCAGACATGGGTAATGGTGTTGGTGAACAGTTGGAGAGCTGAGTCCACATTTAGGGCTGAGTACACAGCTGCCCAATCTGTATGGAATAAATCGTGTAACAGGGAGTTAGTGTCTAGATCGCTAGAGGGGCGGTACCAAATATATTTGGGTACTGACATAGGGGGTGAAGCTTTATGTACACAGAGGGTGATACAGTGGTCACTAAGGGCATCGGTGAGTACTCCAGTAGCAGAGATACAGTGGGGGTAGGAAGTAAGCACCCAGTCGAGTAGGGAGTACTTGGAGGATTTGGGGTTCAAATGATTAGGCTTGGAGATCATCTGGGAGAGGTTTAGAGATTCAATTTTTAGAATAGAGGGTTTGGTGGAGGGGGAGAGCCAGTCTTGATTAAAATCACCAAGCAAGGTGAATTCACCTTTGCTTCAGTGAGAGGAGATTGTGGAGATGCACTCAATCACAGTATTGTGGGCTGCTTTGGGGGTGCAATAAAGTACTATGATGTAGATTGGGAGGATGTAGGGAAGGGAGAGAAGGACAGTGAGGAGCTCATGGGAGGAAGGCTTAGTGTCATTTGGGAAGCTAGATCAAGAGAGGGAGTTTTTGGCGTCGATGGCCACTTCACCACCACTAAAAATGCCTAGGAAGGAGAGTTTGGATTCCAGCTTTAAGTGGGTGATGAGCTCAAACACCTTTGTTAGATCTATAAAAATTGAACCAGTTAGTTTTCCATTGTCCATGGCTAGTTTGATATAATTTGTGAGTTTAGTTAGGGCTATGTTGGTACTGTGAGTGGGTCTGAAGCCGTGTTGAGCAGGGGATAGAAGGTTATGCTTATAAAGATGATCTGGGACCTGGATGGCAACAATTTTCTCGAGCAGTTATCTGAGAACAGGCAGGATGGCAATGGGCTAATAGTTTGTTAGGCTCTTAGGGTCTACTTTTAAATTTGCATGCATCAAACTTCTTGGGGTGAGTGACTTTTGAGGGGTGTGACACTGTCTGCCCAATGCAGAGTGCAAGGGGCTCGACAGTATCACACCAGTCATCAGTCAGGCTGATCGTGATGCTGTTTTGCCTGAAGTGGTCTGCACTTGGAAAAAAAAGGTTGCACCAATCATGTGGTGGCTTTTTCCTTTCATCTGCAGGTCACCATGCAGCAAACAGCTGTTTCCATCCCAATCAGCCTGGCTAACATCTCTGCCCCCCCACCACCACCCCACCAGTCCCTTCCTGGAAGGTGGGAGGAGGCGCTTTCCTCTCCTGCCTACTCCACTTCCCCCTGACTACTATTGTTCCATTTCTCCCACCCGTGTGGAGTAGGCCACAGCCTAAGCTCCATATGGGCTGGGAGTATACAGTGCCCAAAGGCACTTTCACTTTAAGCATGATTGTGCTAGTGGATTCCCCCTGCCAACATCGGGGTACTCAATCCCCATGTCAGCATGTATCTCCCCGGTTAATGTGGCACACTGGCAGCTCACCCCAGTGTGTCAAAAAACTAACTCTGATGCTTCCGACACCGGATGCCCACTCCAGATGCACCACTCCCCACTCCCATAAATTCTCAGCTGACCTCGGGGTGCCCAATCCCCAGGTCAGCACTGATCCCCCCCAAGTACTCTGGAACACTGGGAGCTCACCCTAGTCTGCCAAAATACGTGTTATTAATATTTTACCTGCAAAAGAAAACAGTCCCAGGGTCTTTTTTTTTTTTTAAACCTAAAAAAAATCTGGGTCCCTCGTTGTTCCTGCCAGCCCCTCCCCCAACCTGCACCTTTCCTCTGTGCACCCCACCTCCCTGCACCCCCGTCAGCGATACTTACCTCCAGAGGTCAGAAGCAGCGATCTTCTGTGGACCAGGAACACGTCTGCACTCTTCAAAAGCTGACTGCAAACTGAAGAAAATCACAGTAAGCCCTATAATGGCAATCAATGGGGGTTTCAACTTAGGTTGATATCTCAGCCACTTTTTTGGAGTTTTGGTCCCAAATTTTCAACATTGGGTTCTCGGGACCCCACCTCGGTAACACTGTCACTGTCATTTTGTTTCTCAGTCCCAAAAGGTGATTTCACGGTCGCTGTGTGGAATCACCTTTTGGGACCAATTAACAAAATGACAGTGCCACTGTTCATGAGGTGGGGTCCCAAAATGCCCTTGTTGCAAATTTGGTGAAAAAACACCCAGAAATGACTGTGTTACGAACATCCGTTGTGCAGTTTCTACGCATGCACATAACTTCATCAATTCTTAATATTTTCACTTCAAATTTCCAACATTGGCATTTTTTCACACCCCCTTATGAACAGTACAGCTGTCATTTTTTGCATCCTTCCCGAAATGTGTTTTTGTACCAGTGGCACAGAATGCCACAGTCGCTGTGCAAAATGAACTTTTGGGACAGATTAATGAAATCCAAGTGCCACTGTTCATGAGGGGCGGTCCCAAAATGGCCATGTTGAAAATCTGGTGAAAATATTCCAAAAAATGACTGCGTTACAAATGTGTGTCACACAGTTTCTATGCACACTCGTAACTTCACTTTTTCATATTTTTGCTCCAGATTTTCAACATTGCCATTTTTTCACACCTCCTCGTGAACAGTACAACTGTAATTTTCACATCCTGCCCAAATGTGTTTTCACACCTGTATGCCAAATGGCACACTCTGCTGTGTAAAATCACCTTTGGGATTGAGTAATGAAATGATACTGCCACTGTTCACGAGGGTGTGGTCCCAAAAGCCCATGTTGAAATTTGTAGCAAAATACCAACAAACGCCTGGGGTATTAGGGTTTCCAACCATAACGCCCACCCTGTACCGACTGACAGGCATCGGGGGTGTGACTTGGGGTCATCAGCCATAATACTAACCCCATTCCACTGCCACCCTCACCCTGTAGACATTGACAGGCATCGAGGTGTGCCACGGGGTCTTTGGCTCTAACATTCACCCCATTCTCCTATATTGCACCCATCTCAGCTTATTTCCTTATGGAATCGGGTGAGCATAAGGGCCGAAGACCTCAAGGCACACTGCGACACCAATCAGTGTCTGCAGGGTGGGGTGAGGTGGAATGGCATGAGTGTTATGGCCGATGACCCAAAGGCACACCCCCAACACCTGTCAGTCTCTGCAGGGTGGGGGTGGGGGTTGTCGTGATTTCAATACTTCACTGCCATTCCTATTATGCATCTCTCTAACTCCTGCACTACCAATGCCAATACCAGCAAGCAAACATTCAGCATTGACAAATGCTTGTTTTTCTAATGAAGTGAACCAGTGCTGGAAGAACATAAGAACTTTGTGTTGAGAGTGGTGCCTTAAAATGCAAGGCAGAGGAATAGACACAGAAAAATATGTGAGGCATGTACAACAGCAATACCAACAGTGAACTTTTGGCATTGACAAATACTTGTTTTAAATATTGGGATAATATTGGCTGTTTTCCAGGTGTCCGGGACTGTTCCTGAGGTTAGCGATATGTTAAATAGCCTTGTTATAGGGGTTCCTACGTATGAGGCATCAGTCTTGAGTAATTTTGGTTTGATTCCATCAGGGACAATACTCCCACTGGAATATGTATTATATTGAATATGCAATTAACTAATATGATGTGTTCAGGTTATGGTTTGTTTTATTGTGCCCAGTGCCATGCATGTATAGTCCACGTAGATAGATATACCTGTATATGATGAATCTTTTTATTTATTCATATTATATGCTGAAAAGGTTGCTAAAAATGTGCAATGTGATTATATATTAAATTTATGTTTACTTTTTTGAGTGTTGAGCCTTATGGCTACACGCTATTTCAACAATAAACTTGAACTCTTAGAGGTTTATAGGGCTGTTATGCTGTTCTTCTGAATGTTGGACTTCTGCCAAATTATGGCAGTTGTTACAGCTTATTTTCTCAAAGTAGTGTACACTTAAATATAGATTAAGGTATCAAAGTTGTTCACGTTGAAGTAATGTTTTGCATGAAGTCTTTCTGGACTGAGGAAAGAAATATGTTTAAAAAAATATTAAATTAAGGGGGGGTTACTGAAGGTAAGATGGTCAAGTATGGTGATTAGCTATTGGAATGCCGGGCAGACTAGATGGACTTTTGGCCTTTTTCTGCCGTCACTGTCTGTGTTTCCATGTTTAAACTTCTCTCCTTTATCATATCCCCTCAGCACTCCTATGCAACAGATTAGCATGGTTATTGAATACTGTATAAAAGGGGCTGGCCCAGTGGCGTAGAGGGCTGAGGCACTGTGTGCCTTACCTCCTGCCACACCAGCGACCCAGATTCGGGAATGAGCTTCGGTTGCACGTGGTCAGCCAGGGAGGGAGATGATTGAGCATCCTCTGGACATCTCTCCTCTCCTGGGATGGTAGGGCACACCATCTCGGTCTTTGACTGCCACTTTGTGGAGGCTGGGTTGTAGCGCCAAAACATGAAGGCAACACAGTAAGGGAGGGGCCACAGTTCTGTAGCATGTGAGCACCTCCATGTGCACATGCTTACATGCCACCATGGCCGTGAAATGTGGGAGAAAACAGAAAAGGAGTTGGCAATAAATCTCTGCCTGCCTACCCCAGTCCCCACACTGCCACTGGGACCAATGACCCCAGTTCTGTATGTGAGACACCAGATGGAGTGGAGGATGGCCCTTCCCTTCCTGGCCCCACCATAGGGTAAATCCATGAGGATTCACAGTTGAGGTGAGTCTGGGGGAGGTGAGAACAGCACAGAACAGCCTGCCCGTGTCACCTATGACAGAAAATGCTTACTGCAAAAAAACTGCATGAAACAGCTCATTAATTCCCCCCCCCCCCACATAGTATCCTTTGTAAGATAATATACTGGTGTTTGATTACCCATCTGTAATCATTCTGTGGAAATCTTTTTAATGTTTTGTATTGCAAAAATAATAGATTACATTTTAAAAAAGGAACAAGATCCAGCAGGCATAAGAGGAGGAGGAAACAGAGCACAGAGAGACATTAAAACATCATCTGCATTTCAGAAAGGGAACTAACAGGAGAGAAATAGTTATTTTAAGCACAACTTGCTTTTGGTCTCACAAAATAAACACGAGTTAATCCCCAAGCAGGCATTCAAACATAATTTAGGAAGAGACAACTAAAGCAGTTTTTGAATGTGCACTGACAGAAAGGGAGAGAAGGAAAGTAACAGTAACCTTCAATTAGAAGAACAACTACGATTATTATCAAACTTTTTCCATTTAGCAGTTCCACAGTGTAGAGGCCTATATTAAAATAACAGAAAAGGAAACAGGAATCTCAATAGAACAAGAGAACAAGAAAAGGCAAAAAGAAAATTAGCCCAGGCTGAAATCTAATGAAGAAAGGAAAATGTATCAAATGCACTGGAAATGGATAAAAGCATTGTTACAAAACCTGCAGAAAAAAAGGGAAGGATGAGTCTGAATCACATGGCCTGCCAGTGACAATGCCTGGAACAATTACGGAACAAAATAAAGTATGTAAAACTAGAAAAAGATCCAGCAGGAGAAATCAATGGAAATACTCAACATAATGGAGATAGAAAAAAGTTTGAATTAGTTTACAGAGGAGGAAGGGAATGTTTTGTCCAAGCAATATCCCAACCCTCCTGATTTCTATGCAAGTTATAAAAATCCATATGGACTTTAATTCCCTCGCAAACAGGAAAATTCTTTCAGGCATGATTCTGTCCTAGAACCACATTCACGTTTCATCAATTATGACATCATAGATATAGTAACATACTAACATACTAACATACTAAAATGCCAGCAGAATAGGCCTAACGGTCTTTCGTGTCTGCTCGTTTGGTCAGCCCCCACCCTGGGTGCTGACCTTGCTGTCCCCCTCGCCTTCTCTGGCTTCTCCTTTCCCAGTTCCGATATTCTTGCTGCATTGGATTTTGCTTCCTGAACCCTTCCCCTGACCTGTCCCACCCCTCTTGACCCTCCACTGTCTGCCTCCACCAGCCCCTAGGTAGTGCATTCCATGGCTCCACCACCCTCTCAGTGAAGTAGCACCTCCTCCTTTCTCCCTGAATCTTCCCCTCCAGCTTCCACCCATGCCCTCTAGTGGCCCTTCCTCCTTCCTTGAAGCACCCTGACTGTTCCTCCCCATTTACCCTCTTCATGTACCTGAAGACCTCTATCATGTCCCCGGTCCCTTCTCTCTTCCAATGTGTACATATTTAGCTCTTGAGCCTCTCCTCATAGGTCCTGTCCCCAAGCCCCAAATAATTTTGGTTGCCCTCCTCTGGACCTTCTCCAGGAGGTTAATGTCCCTCTTTAAGTGTGGCCTCCAAAACTGCACGCAGTACTCCAGGTGGGCCTCACCAAGCAGTTATACAGAGGGAGTATCACTTCCCTCCTTCTGGAGGTGATCCCCTAGTGATGCATCCCAGCATCATGTTGGCCTTAGCTGCTGCCCTCCTACAAGTCTCAGAGTTGTTCATCTTGACATCCACCACCACCCCAGGTCCCTCTCAGCCATTGAGACTTGTAGTATCCCCAGGGTGTACACTTGGCCTGGGTTTCTGCCCCCAGGTGGAGTACCTTTGCATTTCCTCTGCATTGAACCTCAGCTTCCACTTTCTAGACCATCTTTCCAGAGCCTCCAGGTCCCCTGCAGGCCACCCTCCTCCTCCCCATCAACCACTGCCCCCAGTTTCGGTCATCTGCAAAGAGACTCATCTCACTCTGATTCCTGTCCTTATGTCAGATAACGTAGGCGTTGAACAGAAGGGGCCCAAGGACTGATCCTGTGGGACCCCACTAATGACCTCCTTGGGATGAGACTATCCCATCAACTACGACCCTCTGGGTCCGGTCCTGAGCCAATTGCCTATCCATCTGATCATCTGGTTTCCCACCCCCATTTCTCTAGCTTATCCAACAGGCCCACGTGAGGAACAGAGTCAAATGCCTTGCTGAAGTCTAGAAAGGGACATCCACTGGTCTACCCAGGTCCAAGGCACTTGTCACCCAGTCATAGAACTCCACCAGGTTTGTTCTGACACGATTTCCTGGGATGAATCCATGCTGTCTATCGTCCAGGCACCCTGACTTATCCAGGTCCCCCTAGCCTCTCCTTGACAATGCCCTCCATCCCTTGCCCACCACCGATGTCAGGCTGACAGGCCTGTAGTTCCCTGCCAGCTCCCTTGATCCCCCTTGTGGATAGGCACACATGTACCACCTTCCAGTCTTGGGGCACCCACCCTGTCCTCAGAGAGATGGTGAAAGCTCTGCCAGGGGTTTCGCCAGGACATCTGCAAGTTCCTTCAGCACTCTAGGATGTAACTTATCCTGCCCCGGTGCTTTCTCCATCTTAAGGGAGCTGAGGGCTTCCTCACTCTCTGCTGTGATTTCCACTCTGGTACCTCTTCTCCTGCTTAGCCCCCCCCACCTGCCAGTGATGCCCCTCCCAGACTTGCCGATCGGTAGGGTCCCCCTCCTCATTATCTCTGTCTCCTCCCATGTATGATGCAGCATCCCCAATTTCCCTGGTGAAAACTGAGGTGAAGTACTCATTTAGTACCTCAGCCTGCTCCCCTGTGTCTTGTGCCCATCTCTCCCCTGATTTAATCCTGCTAATCTGCCCCTTCACCCTTCGTCTTTCCCCAATGTATCTAAAGAACCCCTTTTTCCCTCTCCTAATTTCCCTGGCCAGGTTCTCCTCCTTCCTTGCCTTAGCCGCCCTCACCACTCTAGTGGCCCTTCTAGCCATCAGCTCGTACTCCCCTCGATCCCTTTCACTCCTTGAGCACTTGAATTTCTTATAGGCTGCTTTCTTTCCCCGCACCACCTCCTGGACCTCCCTGGTCCACCAACAGGGTTTTTGGGCCCTACCGCATTTTCGTCTTACTCTTGCACAGGTGCTGGTAGCATCCTGCACCCTCTTCTGATGATTTCCACCTACTATCAGCGTCCATGTCTGACCCAATCCCATCCAAATGCTCCTTAAGGATCCTTCCCATTTCCTTAAATCCACCCCTGAAGTCGGTTACTTCCGTCTTTGTGCAGCCTTCTACCCCTCCTAGTTCCAGGCAGAACCAGACCGTGGCATGGTCACTCCCGCCAATGGGTCCCTTACCTCAGGCCCCAATCTGGTCACTGTCTGCCAGGACCACATCCAGTTACCATTGCTCCCTGGTCGGTTCCCTCACCTGCTGAGTTAGGAACGTGTCTTGAAAGACATCCAACAACCTCTGTTCCCTGGTCACAGAGGATGTCATAGTCTCCCAGTCTGTTCCTGGCATGTTTAAGTCCCCTAACACCACCACCTTCCTTTGCCCAGTCTGCAGTGTCTCCTAACATCTGCCACCAGACTGTCCTCCAGCTCCTCCGCCAGGGCAGGGGGTCTATACACCACTCCTATTTTTACTCTCTTGCCCCCCCTTGTTATCAAGGTGACCCAAATCGCCTCCACGGTTCCCTCCGCCTCCTCTACTCCCCCTATGCCAATGCAGTTTTTGACTATCATAGCTACCCCTCCTCCCCTTCCCTCCCCCCTGTCCTTCCTGAACATAGTGTAACCCTCCAGGTTCAGGTCTCAGTCATGTCTTGCGGTGGCCCAAATCTCAGTGACCGCTGCCATCCACTGCTCCCTCAGTTAACATCACCTGGAGCTCAGGCATTTTATTGCCCAAGCTCCTGGCATTTAGCAGGACTACCTTCCACCCTTTCCCTATAGTTCCATTTCCCCTGCTCGTGTTCCCATGGGGATTCTGTTTCCTCCTGGTCTGCACTTTGCCAGTTGGCCTTTTCCTGCAATCCTCCTGGTCCCCAGGGGGGTGGAGACAGAGTCTGTCCTTTATCGGCACCCCCTTGACAGCCTTTTCTCCCATCCCACCCACCTTCACAAGTTTAAACCCCACTTTTCACCAATGAACCCCTCTATTTTCAACTTAAGGATTCCCCTTCCCTCCAAATTGAGATGTAGTCTATCTCTAGCATACAGCTCCTTATCCTCCCAGGTCTCCCCCCAATCCCCCATCAACCCATACCCTCTGGCCTCACACCTCCCTGAGCCACTGGTTTATCTCCCTAATTTTCCTTTTGTGTTCCCCACTAGCCCTTGGCACTGGCAGGATTTCTGAGAAGGAAACTGTGCATCCTATGTCATGACAGACCCTGGCAAGCTCCCTGAATCTTGCCTGTCCTCTAGCTCGCTATTTCCTCAATGTCATTTGTACCCAGGTGGACCAGTATGTCTGGGGAACCCCACAGTCCTTTGCCAGCTGATATACCTCGTGCTTAGCCCTGTGCACCGTTAGTCCAGGGAAGCATCTTGTTCTAACTGGCCAGGCTTCTCCTCCTATCCCATTTGATACCCCTGATTATAGAATCCCCAGCAGGAGCACTCTGACCACTCCCTTTCCTCCATTCCCCCCTTCCATGTCCCTCATCCTTCTACAGGCCCCTCCACCCAGCTGGCTCCGTGTTCCTCCCCCCCTGCTCCACCATGCCACCCCTCCCTCCAATCCCATGCCTCCTCCTCCTGAGTATCCTTCTGTTCCTTGCTAATTCCCCCTCACTGCTCGCAACTGGTCCTTCTCCCCATCTGCTAAACTAGCCTGGCTCATCCTCCCTTCCTTCCTGTCTCCATTTAGTTCCTCCTTGCTCGTTGCTCCCTGGCCTAAACCCTCAGCTCCCTTTACTGAATCCTCCTTGTAATTCTGGTCCTACTCCTTTACCTTTCCTCCCAACTGGTCCTTCTCCTTGCGCTTTCCTCCCTCTTCCCCCTGCCCCTCCTGCTCTGATTCACTGCTCCCCCCATTCTCTGCATTCCAGGTCCCCCGTTCTTCCTGCTATCTGGCCCCTGCCTCCTGCCTCCCACTCCCACACCCTTTCCGTCTCTAACCACCTCTGTCGTGGCTACAACAAAGCCAAAAATATTCATAAAGGCTGCTACACATGTAGGAAAGCTTTCAGAAGAACTGAACTGGAGCCCATAGGTGTGGAACAATGTATACTAGCCAGACAAAACATATACAGAATAACTTACCCTCACTCCACAAAGAACAAGCTGGTAACCTCTCACCTTGTGAGGTTGGTGACATTGTGGGCACAAGAGCAACACTCTACTACCCTCATCATGTCACCACCCTCTAATGAGATGTGAGGTTAATAGTGCGTTCTTCATGGATGTTTTTTTTTTTAATTATATATACAGTAATATCTAAGCAGCCTGTTTCTGGTGGCTGGCAGTATAGCCTAGAGGTTAGAGTAACAAGCTGTGAAAGAGCTTGGTATATCTAGCAGACCGGGATTTGATTCCCATAACTTCCACTTGCATACTGTGTGACTCTGAGCAAGTCACTTAATCTCCCCAGTGCTCTCAGGTCACCCCTGAAAACAGGCACGTGTGCCTGGAGGGCCCTACCCGTTACCAAAGACTTTAAAAAAAAATAAAACCACAAAGTAAAAGAATCCATTAGGACATGTTAGTTATGAATTTCAGCTTGGTATTGTATGTAGTGCAAGATTCAATGAGGTTTTTTACTAATGCTTGCCATTTACACAGAGCACTCGTGGAGTTTTTTTTTTGGTTCAGCTGTCCTAATCAGCTCACGCTCTAGGCCGTGTGTCTGGTTGGCTGGAGTATGATTCTAATTAGTGCAGCTGTGTAAAGAAATAATTCACATTCTAAGCTGTGAATTATTACTATGAACAGTCTAAGTGTTACTTTACATGTTTTCCAAAACACTTCAGAAACAGGCTGATCTTGTATTATAAAACAGTTATAAACATCTGCACCCTGTAACAAAGGGTTTGAGGCACTGAATGATGCCTTTAGAGGACTTCAGCTAGCATGCCACCATATGCACTACTTGGCTACTTGGCAGAGATAGTTCTTAAAATATTTATATGAGCAAATCATGGTTGTGATGGCAAAGAAGTTCATCACATAGTTCATCGCCTTTGTTATTTTGCAATTGAGGGTAGCTAGAGGTAAGTATCACGTAAATAAGAACAGGAGTGCCCCCTCCTCCTCTCCTAGCACATTTATACTTCCTTTATTGTTTTATTCTTGCTATGAGTACCTTTTTATGTTCACTTGTAAAGCATGCAGATATATTGGTATCAATCTGAATTGTGAGTGGGATTACGGGGCATGCCCCTCATTTACCTAGCACAGCTTCAGCATACTTAATCTCCTCCCTAAACCTGCCTACTCTCTGCCATTATCCTCCTTTTCCCTTTGAAGTCCTTGCCCAGTCACAAGGCTGTAAAAGGCAAGGTAGTAGGTTTTCTTGTGCAACTCTTTATTGCTGCTTGAAAGTTTATTCCTGCTTTTCGTTCCACAAATGTGTTAATGTTTACTTCTTTTATACAGTATGTGCTGCTGTTTAGTGCTTTGTTTCTCAGGGAATTGCAGAGATATTGCACAGTCTGTAGCATTTGAATACCCATAATGCGTTGCTTGCAACTCATGGAATTACTGTAGTCTCATACTATGCTAAAAAAAGGGAAAGGGGAAATTTGTTTGACCAGGAAAGGCAAACTAAGCTGGAGCTTGTTTCCATGTGTGACCTGGGAGTACAAGGAAGTTAAGTGATTTGCTCAGGGTCACACAGGATGCAAATGGGGGTTGATGGGATTCAAACCCAGGTCTCGGGACTTCCGGTGACGTCAGGGCCCGACATGGTGGCTTGATTCACTTGTTCTGCTGCTCACCGAACATAATCCAATTTAATTGCCCTAAAGAAGATGTCATCCCCAGCCAAACCTAAGAGAAACAAAGCAGGAAATTGCTCTTAACCCCGTGCAAAAGCTAAAAGTCCTTCTGCAAGAGGAGGAAGGAGAATCCTGTCGAAATGGAGACCTCTGAGGCTTGCTAGACTGGGCATACGTGTAGCCTCCAAGGAGTGATCTTGTTGAAACAATAAAACAAACAGCCCTGACGGTAACTAAAATAGACCGAACTCTCTCCAATCTCTGGTCCGATCTGGGTAGAACTGAACACAAAACTGACCAGATGGAACTTTGTCTTACAGCGTTTCAGAACAATCCTACAGGCAAGACCGCTTTTGCTATATCTATTGGCCCGGACGGAGTTAACACACAAACTGAACAATCTAGAGGCAGAAGCAGAAGACAGAACTTTAGGATCCATGGGGTGCCGAAGGCCTTGAAGCGAGGCAACTAATACTATAAACTTCATCCAAGGGCTACTCAGATTGGCTATTGACCTTTCTGAGGGCCTAGATTTGAGTCTTGATCGTGTGCACTGCTCCCTGGCTCTAAGACCAAGCAACCTGGAGGCTAGGCCTCGATCTTTTGTGGTCCAGTTCACCAGATATGCCAGCAAAGAAGAAGTACTATGAAAAGCTTGGCAACAGAGTCCCTTAGATTTTTGAGGGCCACAAGATTTCTGTTGACAACGATTGCACCGCTGAAGTTCAAGAGGCCCGGAGGGCAATCTGGCCGATCGTGAAGTCATTGAGAGCTAAAAATATCAAGGCCTAAATACTGCACCCAGCAAGGTTAAAAATCACATCAGAACAGGGCACTAAAATATTTAAAGACCTCCTGTCTGCCTCTACCTATCTGGCGGAGGTGGAGATCACGACTCCCCCAACAAAAGAAAGGCTTGAAAGAGATCTACTGGCCTCGGCGTGGTCTGTTGCACAGAAGGGAATTTCCAAGTCGGGTTCCTCAGGGCAACAAGCACAGACCTCACTGCCTGCTGATATTGGATCCGTGTTGCAGAGACTTGGCGATCCTACATTGATAAATAAAAATGCATCTCACCTGAAATTGGTGTTGGCGGCAAGTGAAACAGAGGATTCTGGCTCTCCACGCTCCCCGATTACCTGAAGCAACTACGAGGTGAAGGATACACTGTGGATGTCTCTTCCTCCGAATCATCCTATGACCTAAACCCGAAATTGATGGCCTACTTGAATTTGCCGCACCCTCAAGGTACTCCTGCCTGCAGTCCGCTCCTGATTCTCCGATCCCTCCTTTCAGATGCTGGACCTGCAGTGAGTAACTTGTCTGGACATGGTGGCCTGATTGCCTTGTTGACCGATGACTTTCTGCTCTGTGCAGGCATTCAAGGACTTGGTGGTTGATGCCTATTCCTCTTATCCTAACATTGATTTATTACTGCATAGATCTGTTTAGACTGGGATTGTCACCTTGAAGGGTCTCATAGACTCAAGCGAGTCAGCTCGGTTGGCCTGGGGGCTATCCGGGTTCATAATGTTTGTATATCTGTTTATTGCCTCATCTGCCTGTGGGGAGGGTGAAGTAGGATGGGGTCTCGGGGCGGGTGGAGTGGGGAGCACCAATGTAGGCCCCTTTGGGTGGCAATGCACTCTAGTTTTTCCCTGAAATGGTATCTCAGATTTGGCGGGGCCTCACTTCCCCTCCTTTTTTCAGTTTCGCCTGCCCTGCATGGATATACATCCCCACGATCGGCAGCATCTTGCGGGTGGGGAGCTTTTGGAACCCAGTTTGGACTGGTTACCCATAACATTTGAAGAGGCCCCGATATAATGCTCCATAATTTACTTTAATTCTACTCATTTGGGGTGGTTATTCTGGAATAACATGGTCAGGAGTTCAAGAGGAGGGAAAGATCCAGGAGACTTATCATGCAGTTGGGATGACGGTGCCTTTTTCCAGTGTTGGAACTCCCGGTGGGAAGTGAAGCACGGTCTGGGACCGGGCTACCCACAGGGGTGGCTGGCCCAGACCTCGATCTGTAAAGCAGCCGTGCACATGAGAGAGGCCTGCCATGGACTGCCCGGAGGCCCTGGAACATCTACCCTGGTTCCACGAACCGTTTCTATCCCCCTGAGCATGTATCCCCATGTATAAACATAGTTGCACTCTCTGTAGGAGTGTGAAGTCTAAGGGATGGAGACTTGCTGGGAGGGGGGAATGGATACTTGGGCTCCAACACCAACTGATGCTATTACAAATTAGGAGTCTGAATGATTGGGCTTCTCGGCCAGATTGGTATGCTGTCCTCTGGGTTTCTCACTTCCGTTTTGACTGACATATCAGTCAGTGGGTGAACTGAGGCTCAGACTTCAGCTGGGTTTGGGGTGATGTCTATGTGTGCAGGGTTTCTTTAGACCAGAAGCGAGTGCACTCCTTTTGATGGGTTGGCCTAAGCGTTCAGTAGGAGTCGGGACCTGGATGGCGAGGACCCCCCTCCGTGAGGGATCAGATCACCGCATGGTGTTGTTGATGGGGTGATCCCTCTCTTTCAGGGAATATACGACACGAGGATTTGGAGGGTGGAGGTGAACCTTTGAAATAAAGAGGGCTGGGAATAATAATAGAAACAGATTGCTTTAGAAATGGAACCTGGGGCTAATCATAACTAGTCCTTGAGGGGAGACACTTCTCTTCCCTTGAGGTCCTTCTTTTTGTAAGTTTGGGTGGGCAGGCATTGGGCATATGTTGGGGTTTTGTCTTCTCTGCAGTTATGCAGATCAATACTGACAGAAGGGGAAGGGTTTCCACTCCTGGTTATACCAGAACCCTGCGGAGAACACTCATTGTACTTCTGAGTGCTCTGCATTGGTCTGTTCTCTCAGACACCCCTTCGCTGACAAACATCAGTCAGCCCTCCCTTGGAAGTCATTTCAGTAAACACTGGGTAACCAGGCCGAGAGGAGTCTCGGCTGAGGTAACTCATCATCTAAGTCAGCTCACGGCTCGAAACCAAATGAAGCCAGAGCAACTGTTTGGTTGTTTCAAAATAGTAAAAAGTTACTCATCTAGTTGTGTTAAAGGTTACTACTTTATATGTAAAGCTCTGCAGACTTGCTACTTATGCAAATTGCTATTGCTGGGAAAATCCATGCTACAAAAAGGAATGCTAATTCCGGATTGAGGACTATGCCTAGCTGTACTACTAAGTTTATGTCTCTGAATGTAAATGGGCGTCCAGCCCAGTGAAGAGGAAGAGGATTCAACATTTTATTACATCTCAGGGTTGTGAGGGTATGTTCCTGTAGAGAACTCACCTCTCACCTCAGTAAGCCAAAACTTAAATCTAAGTCCTTTCCAGTGATATACGAGTCTTCCCTTCCAGAGGGCAGAAAGAGGGAGGTGGCGATATTATTGTCAGCAAAGCTACAGTTTCAACAACACAAGGTGATAGAGGACCCGGAAGCTAGGTTTATCATCGTGGTGGGGACCATCTAGGATACACCAATAACTTTAGCCAATATTTATATTCCACCGGGATCTCCATTCAGATTGTACTCGAATATTTTACAGCTGGTGGTAGAAAAGGCCAGAGGAGTACTAATAACGGGACGGGATTGGAACATAGTTTTAAACAGGGCCCTTGACTCAACCTCCCAGGTCCCAAAATTAGATGTAACTAAAGCCTGATCTGTCAAATTCAACTGCAGCAGCTGGGCCTAAGCGACATTTGAGAGAAAAATATCCCAAAGCAGGGAGTATACATGTTTCTGCCCAAGGTTCAGGTATTCTCCCGTTTGGACATATTTTTATATTCAAGGAGACTTGAATAGATTTTTTTATCTACATGGGTGGGCACGACTGTCCTCTCAGATCATAGCCCTGTCTTCTTAGAGGTGGAACTGGGACTGCCTAAATGAACCACGCACTGGAGACTGAATAGTTCCTTACTCCAGGACAAAGAAGCACTGAAGGAACTTAGAGACTTCCTGAAAGTTACCCTTGACGAAAACACGAAACAAGAGGTTTCACCACAGATACTATGGGATACTATCAAAGCCTCTCTCAGAGGTAAAATGATAGCAATAACATCCCGTAAAAAGCGTGAACTAAAACAAAACTAACAGAAATTAATCTCACAGATAAAAGAGCTTGAGGATGCCCAAAAGACTAAGTGGGAGGAACCTAGGGGTAAGGAACTACAAAAATGCAGGGAGTCACTACATAACATCCAAAAAACAGAGGTAGAAAAAGCTTTGTTCATTTAAAACAAAGACACTATGAGGGCGGGCCTCGAAGCACTAAACTTCTAGCGTGTCGGTTATACTTCATCTATGCAGCAAAAGCTGCAATAACTAAAATAGTCTCACCCTCAAGCACAGGTCAACTAGTTAGACAATCCACCCAGATAGCGGAATCATTTGTGGAGTATTACTACAACCTATATAGGTTGGTGGAGATTACCTCTAAGCAGGACAAACTTGATTATTTAAACTCCATCCCACTCCCCCCCTTCCACCAGATATAGCCCAAACATTGATTAGGCATATTACTCAGGAAGAAATCATCTCCTCAATTAAAAAACTTAAGCCAGCCAAATGACCAGGCCCAGATGGGTTCGGTCCTGAATTCTATAAAACCCTGGCCCCAGAGGTGGTACCCCTCCTTCACAAAGCCTTCTCGAACATCTGGTCCGAGGGCAGACCTCCCACCCTCTTGGCAATACGCAACCATCGCAATCCTACACAAAGATGGAAAAGACCCCTCGAAGTGTGAATCTTATTGCCCCATATCCTTGCTAAATCAGGATTACAAGATTTTCACCTCTATAATAGCCTCGAGAATTAACCCCATACTACCAGAGTTAATTCATTCACATCAATCTGGCTTTGTGATGGGCCAACAAGCACCTGGCGGAGTCGTTCTGCCCTGGACATGATAGATAAGATTCAACTAACCCAGGCTCTGGCCTGCCTGCTGAGTTTAGATGCCAAAAGGCCTTTGATAGGGTCTCATGGGCTTTTTGTTTCTGGTACTTGAACACGGGGTTCCCTGAATCTTTCATTGAAACCATGAGATCCCTATACACAGGACCTCAAGCATATGTCAGAGTTAATGCGGGGCTGTCTAAGAGATTCCAAATGGGCAGGGGTACCCGTCAGGGCTGTCCCCTCTCCCCTCTTCTGTTCTCCCTTTATATTGAACCGCTGGCTGAGGCTGTCAGAAGGGCACAGGAAGTGATGGGAATAGAGGTGGGGGGTGTTCAGAAGAAGATTCTGCTGTACGCAGATGACGTTCTACTGTCCCTATCCCAGCCACATAAATCTATAGAACAAGTATGGCCTATCTTGAAGAACTTTGGGAGGCACTCGGGCTATTCCCTTAACAAATCAAAAACGGAGGTCTGGAGTTTCTTTTTTGATCCACCTGAACGTAGTCGCCAACTCCTTCCCTTAAATTGGGAAGCTGAAGGGATGAAATATTTAGGAATCCACATCACTAAACATCCATCCAAGTTATTGAAAGCAAACTACACACCCCTGATTGACTCCCTTAAGAAAGATTTTGAGAAGTGGTCCCTGATTAATCTCCCTATGTATGCCAGAATTCAAGCTATAACCATGAATGTATTACCTAAATTTCTGTATCTGTTTCAATGCATACCCCGCTACATCCACAAATCTATATTCCAGGACTGGCATAAGATGATTTCCAGATTTATCTGGTCTAACAAGAGACCAAGAATCAGACTGAAAACATTACAGGCTCGGCGGGAGGCAGGGGGTAGATCCCTACCAGACCTGGAGGATTATTTTCTAGTGGTGCAACTGAAGCAGTCTCTCCAGTGGTCCGGTCCCAGCTCCACCTCGGGTTGGAGGGAAATGGAGGGGGGAGGGGGGTAGGTTGCCCCTCAAAGATCGGGTGGTGACTCCTTTACTGACCCGTCATCATCCTACGCCCAGGTTAAACTCAGTGGGTGAGACCCTCCGCTCGGTACATAGATTATGGAAAAAATATAAACTGTTACCTTCATTGTGGACCCTTAAAAGACTGGCCTGGGCCAAGGACTTCCCCCCGAACTGAATAGATCTTACATATAGACAGTGGACTAGGGCGGGTCTGATTTGCCTGGGGCAGTTTACCCAAGGGGCCTTGCTCTTGGATTTTGACTCCCTTAAAAACAGATTTGGCCTTAGGAACTCAGACCATTTCATATTTTTTCAAGTACGAACATATATCAATACCCTCCAGAGGAGACTGCTGGACCCGGAGAGGGTAGCTCCCCTACTGGCAGCCATTCAACAAATAAAGTCATCAACAGATCAGAAGGGACAGATTTCTGCCCTATATAAGGCTCTGAGGACCATAAGGCCAGACCCTCTAATTAAAATTAAAAACAAATGGCAGGAGGAGGCAGGGCCTGGTTCTCCACCCTTTAACTGGAAATCGATCTTTGGTATAGCCAAATTGGCAACCGGATCACCTCTCTGGCAAGAATTTGCCTGGAAGGTAAGGATCCGCTTTTTCTTCACCCCTGAGATGTTAAATAAAAGAAACCCAAACCTGCTGGCTGGCTGCTGGAGGGGATGCGGGGAAGACAAAGCAGGCTACCTACACATTTTTTGGGCATGCCCTAGGCTTACTGGGTTCTGGGCTGATATTATATCAGCAATAAAAGAAATTCTTGTTATTACCCAGCAACTGAATTGGGCTGAATTGATTTTGGGAGTGCTTCCTCTGGAGATCAGGGGACCAGATTCGCAGTATCTTTGGGCAATCTTAACAACAGCGGCTCTCAAAGCGATAACTAGAGCCTGGCTTAGTCCATCTGTGCCCCAAAAACAAGATTGGATTTCGATCATCAAAGGCCTGGCTGACCTGAAGGAACTCACCTTTAAAATAAATCAGAGGACTCCTCTTTTTGTTCAAAGATGGTCCAGGTGGATAATATGGCAACAGCCAGATGGAGCAACAATGGCAGGAAATTGAGAAAGAGCAGAATCATCCCTCCCTGGGCTAGGGCGATCCGTATTTTTATTTGTGTTTGTAAAATCCAGGTCCCAGCAATGTTATATACCTGAAGTAGGCCTCCTCTTGGCCGGAGGGAAAGGGGGAGGTAACTAGGGGATTTCCCCTGTGCACCCCCCACTACTTGCAGCCACGGAGACCTTCAGTCTTCTACACAACTGGAACAATAATGAAATAAGTTGTAACTGTGTACATTATATTAAGTCTGTATCAGTGATTCTCGAAGATGTAATCAAATTCACTGCAGAGCATGAATAAAGATTAAAGTATAGAAAAAAAAACAGGTCTCCAGGTTTGCAGCTCAGTGCCCTTAATCACTGTGCTATACTGCCTCCTATACTGCCTAAAAAGCAAGTAAAACAAATGTTCTAACATGTTTCTGCACTCATTGATCTGGGTATGTAAGTAGCTCTGTTGCTGTGCTTATCTGTGTTTTGAACACTAAAATTGAAGCATTGTGGTCATTATAATATAAATAAACAAGGCTTAGCACATATATCCCTGTAACCCCTTTGTTACCCAGGGTTACTAGAATCCCAGTAAGACCTAGTGGTAGGCAGGAAAGGCAGCTTGTGAAACTCCAGTTAAATGGGTTTCACACTGTCTCACTCTGTCCTCAGTCACAGCTGAGACTAGAGGGATGACATCATAATAGAACTGTCGCAGCTGCATGAGCCACATTTGGAATCTTCAGCTCAGAGTAAGTTTAGAATCTTGGGAATTCAAAGTCAGTCTTCAGTTTGTCCTTAAGCAAACAAGAAGGACACCACTAGTGTCTGTTTACCTCCCTCCCTCTGGGAGGGGTGAGGAAAAGTTCTTTGTGGGTTCCAGGGACAATCCCCTTCTCCCACCTTGGGAAGAAAGCTGCCTGTTTTAATTTAAGTTCAGTCTGTTCATGTATAACAGCAAAGGTTACATTTCTTCACCTGTGGGGCACCTGCAACGAATGGGTGAGTGTTTGGCCCCATTGGAAGGGGTAAACAACTTATTTTCTTCAGTTGGATTTCAAGTATTGGGGACTGCTATTTGGGAGGACTATGTCAACTAGGACAAACAAATAGAGCAGTCATCTGTTTAAAGTGTTAATGGATTTAAAGTTCTCTGTAGAGGGGGTGCTTCAGGTCATCCACCGTCAATCTATATTTTAAAGTCTAAAGTTCTGTGTGTCCAGAGAAATGGCCGGGTATGGGCTGTGGGAGCTGGGAGGTGAGAAAACCCCATCTTTAGTAACCAGGTCCACCTCACGGATTTCTTCTGTGTTTTGCTACTTGCCTCATCGCTTGGCCAGTGATGGGGTGGGTACCCAGGCGTGGGTCATAACTTGAAAATCTCTCTAGGTCTCAGACTCTAAGTGGTGTGAGGAGCCACAGGATGGGGAAAATTACTCCTTGTTGGATGGGAGTTCTGAATTGGAATGCAAAACAAAATCTCTCTAGGAGTCACAGACTTCAAGTGGTGTGGGAAGCCACAGCTTGGGAGCCTCCTTGTTTGATGGGATGTTTTTCCAAGTAAAGTTTGGGTTAATTTGCCAAGTGGACCGTCAGTCCAGGTGGCGGCAGGGGCTGGGCAAGTCGGGCTGTGTATCCAATGCTTACACAGTCCGGGCTGAGTGCCTGGTGGGTCCAAAGCCAGACAACTGTTGTATTGTGTTCATTGCCAAATGGACCGCTGTGTTTAACCTCTAATCTGAATTACAGTTACGTAGCCCTTTGGGGACCATACAGAGCTTTGTTTATGTTCAGTGAGTTAATAAATAAAGCCACATGAAAAATCAATTCTGGTTCTGGACATTACAGTTATTGCTTCCTGTAGTTGGATTTACTTGGGTGCCCCTGTGCAGAGTAGTCAAACCTAGGTCTCTTGTGTCAGGTAACTTCATCCTTCCCCGAACCTGTAGATAGACATATGTATATCCATGTTACAAAAAATGGACATATGCCTTACAAAAATGGAGGCACCGCTTTGGATTTGTTTGGGAAGAAAGGTGCTTGGGCAAGTAGGCTAGCGTTTTGGCTATCTGGCAGTCAGTAGCCCAAAAAAGTTGAAGCAATTTCCCTAGTGTGTGCTGTGTGCTGTGAATCTTGTGCTGCAGTTTAAAAAATGCCAACTGTTTACCAAGGAGCTGTAAAGCCAAAGTGTGTGTCCTTGTCCTGCATCAACATAGTTTACAGCATTTGTCAGTTTTAAATAAAGTTCTGTGAAGAAAGTGTGGAAAACTAGGGTAGCAACAGAGAAATTATGCCCTGGATGTTGGAAATGCTTTCTGTGCAATACTAGAACTGCAGAGTTAATGGCAATGTTACATGGTTGAAATGGCCTCCCTCCATGGAGTAAGTTGGAAAAAAAAAAAGTGCATCTTTTCAGTTTAAATTTGCCTGCCTCGGCGATACATGGTAAGGAGGAGCCTTAAATGAGGAAGAAGAGCTCATTTGCGTGGCGTCGTATGGTTGGTTAGTTTGCCATTAGTCCGCCCCTCAGCCAGCTCTTCAGAGTCTGCTTCAGCATTCGAGAGGGAGACAGAGAGTAGTGCGTGTACTGGCAGTGGAGGAGCCTTCACAAAGTGTTCAAAGCGCTGTAAACAGTGAAAAGTGACTTTTCTAGTTCAAAATCGGGCTCAACTCGCTTATCGGTCATGGGATCAGTGAATTGTGTGATTAATACTACGATCGCGGAGACTGCCCGCCCGTTTGAAATCCGAGGGCCTTCAAAAATCTGGCTGCAGGCGTTTCTTCCATCGCAGCAATCTGCTACCATAACAGTGAGTAAGCGATTTAAAACTGCTCAAATCAGTGATTTTCAGTAATGCCATATAAAATGTGAGTGCAGCTGTATAGTCGCTTTGCAAGTAGCGATTGTGTGATATCCTGCTGTGCAAGTGCAAGTCTGTAAAGTCATTAAATGTGTATATAGCAATGCAAGTAGCCTCAGTTTAAAGTTTGCAGCCAGAGAGAGACTGCGGGTTGTAAAATAAGTGAAACGCTAGTAGAAGCAGGCAATCCTGTGCTGAATCCTGAAGTTAAAGGGACTGTGATTAAATAAATGTTGCCAGCATGTGAAAAGTCCAAGGAAAATCCTGTAAATGTGAGAACAACGCCAGAACAGAGCAAGTTGTGCAGTTTAAATAAAAGTTATTAGTAGCTGATGTAAATCCGGTGCGCAGTGGCTTGACCCAGAGTCTGAATGTTGATGCACAGGAGTGCTGCCGCCGACATTAAGGGTGGGGTAGTAAAGTAAACACAGCAGCAGAGGAGCCATTTTAAAGCTACAAGTGTGTTCATTAAAGTGGGACTTTCAGTTACAGTGAACTTTTGTTTGTTTTCTGCAGTTATGGCCTCAGGACCAGCTCATTACCGGATCATGCCCAGGTTGCAGTAACAGCAGCAGTAAATAGATTGAGAGACATTGAAAATTGGTGCTAGAGGGCAACTCCCTCCTGATGTGGCAATTCCTAATTATCCAGTGCGTGTATGCCAGATGTGCTTTAGTGCTGGAAGGATGTCTTCATGATTCCTCACTGTGCTGGTTGTCTACAAAATTATGGCTTTATAAAGTGCCTCAAATTCGTTTGGCTCCACATGGACACAACTTCAAGAATCTGCAGTTGGCACACAGCATCAGGCGGACCTGTGGAGGAAGGGTCCCGGGAGTGTGGCACAAAGTTAGAGAGTGCAGAATTAGAGACTGAATCTGAAGTTGAAGTTTGGATGCTGGATCTCAGAAAGCAAGTTCAGATAAAGCATCAATAGTCCCCTGTGTGGGGGCCTAGCCCAAGTCTCGAAGGTGAAGATGAGATCGGGAGGCCTTTGAATGGGAGTGTGAGCCTCCGCTCCCAGTGATGCAGAAGGTGGTGATGCCACTGCCTGGCTTCACCAGAAGAAGAAGAAGTCAGGGATCCGTTTTAATTTCATTGAGGATGTGAAGCTGGCAGAACCAGGACTGGCCACCCCCAAGCCAGGTCAGCGGTCTCAGATTGACCAAAGCAAGTTAAGAGGAGAGACTGGTTCGTAGAAAGGCCAATGAAATCTTTGGTATGACCTTTCCTACCTTTCCTCAGAAAGTCTGGGAGGAGATTGAGAACTGCAGGAAATCCTGGATCTGGGATGAAGCAATGAAACATGTGCATCCTGGGGCCAACCAGCATGTAAAGAATAGACTGTTCCATGAAAAGTATACACAGTGGAAGAGAGGCAGGACACTGTTTATGGACAGAGTGAGAATAGTGGACGGAGAGGGACGCGAAGTCTCCCACTGTGTGAATTATGTGCGGCCAGATGGAGTAATAATTCAAGCCCCTGACCCCCTCTACTATTGGCCTCAGTGCAAGGACCTCCCAGTAATTAAGCCCATGCCTACAAAATGGAGAGCCGAGCAGTGGTAGTCAATACTGCCACATCTACACTGTGAAGTAACCTTATTGAACTGCCAATATAAATAAACAAGAACTCAGGTGCCCCATATTCTTCAGTCCACAGTGTACTGCCCTAATCAATAACCATCTACTGGTACCACCAGATGACTTCAGATCCAGAGAAGACACCATCCCAGCTGTTTTCCTGTTCATCACCTGGTAATCGGATGACGCCGCACCAGCTGTTTCTCTTTTTGTTCCTGTTCTAAAGTTCCTTCTCCAGTTATGACATCAGCCCAGCTGTTTCCAGATGTGCACTCCTGTGGGTTCCCGGAAGATGTCAGCCCAGCTGTATCAGAAGAAATGCTGCCAGGAGAGTCTTCGGCAGGGACCAGGTTGGTGATGTACGAATACTTCAAGAGGCTGGTGAGTCATCAAAATTCTTTTTATTCTATCTTTATGACATTGCAATACACACCTTACTCTACAGACTTCAAACAGTGTGTGAACTGTCCGCAAAGACTCTCTCCTTCAGGATTATGGCCTTAAAAGACTATGTTCATGGGGCTCCGGCCCAGGAGAGACTCTTTAATGGACTGGCCTTAGAAACATAGAAACATAGAAGATGACGGCAGATAAGGACCGCAAGGCCCATCCAGTCTGCCCATTTCTTTTTCTACCTTATAAATGTGCCATCGGCCTTTGCTCTGTCAGTGGCCTATCTATTCATAGTCATTTGTATTGCTCCCTTATGCCTATCCCATGCCTGTTTGAAGCCCTGCACTGTATTCATAGCCACCACTTCTTGTGGTAAGCCATTCCATGCATCCACCACCCTTTCTGTGAAAAGAATTTCCTCACATTCCCCTTAATCGGCCTCCTCTAATCTCATGTTGTGTCCTCTTGTCCTGCTATTTTTCTTATATTTAAACATGTTAGACTCTTTCACCTTGTTTATGCCCTTAAGGTGTTTGAATGCCTCGATCATATCACCTCTCTCCCTCCTTTGCTCAAGGGTATACATATTGAGCTCTGTTAATCTGTCCTCATATGTCTTCTGATGCAGTCCCTGCACCATTTTGTTGCCCTTCTCTGGACTGCCTCAATTTGGTTAATGTCCTTGTGAAGGTGTGGCCTCAATACTGCACGCAGTACTCCAGATGGGGCCTAACCAGTGTCTTGTACAGAGGGATTATTACCTCCCTCTTACGACTTGTGATACCCCTACTAATACACCCTAACACCCCCCTAGCCTTACCTACTGCTTTAGAGGTCTGCTTGGATGATTTTAGGTCATCAGTGATGATGATGCCCAAGTCTCTTTCTTCCTTTGTGACTGCTAGCAACTCCCCTCCCAGCCTATAGGTGGCTTCAGGGTTTCAGGGTTTCTCTTCCCTATATGCATGATTTTGCACTTCTTTGCATTAAATCCCAGTTGCCACTCTTCTGACCATTCTGCTAGTTTATCCAGATCTCTTCTCATTCTGCCCACCCCATCTGGATCATCTACTCTGTTGCAGATCTTGGTGTCATCTGCAAACAGACAAGCCTTACCCTCTAGTCCATCTGCAAGGTCACTAATGAAGATGTTGAAGAGGACTGGCCCAGGACTGATCCCTGAGGTACCCACTTGTGACTTGCATCTCTTCTGACTGTATACCATTTACCACCACTCTGTTTTCTGCCAGTCAACCAGTTTGCCACCCAGTTGACCAACTTCTGACCCACCCGAGCCTACCCAGCTTATTTATCAATCTTCTATGTGGAACAGTGTCAAAGCTTTGCTGAAGTCAAGGTGGCTGACATCAACTGCTCCCCCTTGGTCCACCACTCTGGTTACCCAGTCAAAGAAATCTATGAGATTAGTTTGACAGGACCTTCCTTTTGTAAACCCATGCTGTCTTGGATCCTGTGCCCCTATGGATTCCAGGTGTTGCACTATCCTTTCCTTAAGGAGTGCCTCCATAATCTTGCCCACTACTGAGGTAAGACTGACCGGTCTGTAGTTCCCCACCTCCTCCCTGCTACCACTCTTGTGGAGCGGGATCACATGAGCCCTTCTCCAGTCTTCTGGGACCTCTCCTGTGCTCAGAGACTCACTAAACAATTCTGCTAATGGCTCTGCTAGTTCCTCCTTTAGCTCCTAAGTACCCTGGGATGTATGCCATCAGGTCCCATTGCCTTATCCACCTGAGCTTAGCAAGCTCTTGTAGGACCCTTTCTTTTGTGAAGGGAGTAGTGCTCACCTCCCTCCCCCCTGTGTCCGTGATGCTGAGCTGTGGGCCCTGCCCTACCTTCTCTTCAGTAAATACTGAGCAAAAGTATCTATTTAGGATAGATGCCTTTACAGGGTCCTCCTCCTCACATGCTCCCTTTTCTCCATTAAAGCTTAGCAATACCCCTCTGGACTTTCTCCTTTCACTAATGTATCTATAGAAAGTCTTGTCACCTTCTTTTACTGTTCGTGCTAGTGTTTCCTCAGTTTGGGACTTTGCCTGCCTTACTGCCTTCCCTGCTTCCCTTAGGGCAGTTTGGTATGCCTCCCTATCTTCATCCCGCTGTGTTCCCTTATATTTCCTGAAGGCCAGTCTTTTGGCTCTGACCTTTTCTGTACTGTATTTGAGAACCAAAGTGGTTTCCTTCTTCTTTTGCACTTCCTTTTCTGTCTAACACAATGGGATGTTGCTTCAAGTATTGCATCCTTAATGCTTCCCACTTTGCCTGTACCCCCTCACCTGTGTTTCTTTTGCCAGGGCTAGCTTAACTCTGTTGGCCATCTTATCAAAGTCAGCTCCTCTGAAGTCCCATTTTTGCCTTGGAATGGGATGATTTAGATGTAGTAGCCAAATTGAACCATACCATGTGATGGTCACTGGCCCCCAGGTGACCTTCTACCTGGAGATCTGTGATCCCTTCTTTGTTAGTCAGTACTAGATCTAGGATAGCCCTGTCTCTTGTGGGTTGCTGTACCAGTTGTTTGAGGCATTCCCCTGCAGGAATCCACTATGAGTCTAGTTCTGGCAGATGTTCCTGCTGGTATTGACCAATCTGTATCTGGCATGTTGAAGTCTCCATTATCAGAACCTCCCTTTAGCTGTCATGTTTTGTATATCTTCTAACAGTAATGTGTCTATGTCTCTCCTCTGGTCTGGGGGCCTGTAGACAACCCCAGTTCTTCTGGCTGTCCTTGTGGCCTTGTAGTCACTAGTGGGACATTTAGGGCATTCCATCCCCCCAAAGAAGTGTATTGTTATCAATGTCATTTCTGTACTTAATGTATATACTGTCTTTTCTACTTTTCTAAAAAAAAAATATATTTTTTTCTTTCTGGGATTGTTTAGTGTTCTGTTTTTCCTGTATGGTAAGGATTGTTGTTGTCACTGTTGTTGTTTAGGTAGATCGTAAATGCAGATTAGGGTGTGTTTTTTTGTTTTTGTTTTTGTCTTTTCTTACAGGTGTTCCTGGAGGACAGAAGAGAAGACAAGAAGAGGAGGAGGAGGGGCTCATTGGAGTTCCTCGTTCAGTGCTTGTGTAGAAATTAAAGTACTGTTTGTGTTCCTAATGTTGTAGTTGCAGGCTGCCCAAGGTCAGGGAGGCCCCTGGGTTTTGTTTTTGTTTGGGATGTTATGTAAGAGGCAGATAGGTTTTCCCTAGAGGCTTAGGGGGGATAGACAGGCTGTGGTCCTCAGTGGCCATAGGGACTGCAGTGCTGATCTATCAGGGCTATGCTCTGGACGGTTCTACCAGAGCCAGTAGGTGTCCATAGTACGTGGATAGAGTAGAGGCTGATATGTCAGCTATAGGCCTCTAGGCCCTTAGTGTTGCCTACCTGTGCTCGCACATGGTAGGAGGGGGCCTGATCACCCCCCCTCCGCAGGTAGCACATAGGGTGGGATGGCCTAAGGCCGGGTGCATAATGACTGGGGACAGTCATTTTCCTGGTCAAGGGCGAGTGTAACCCCTTTGTTACCCAGGGTTACTAGAATCCCAGTAAGACCTAGTGGTAGGCAGGGAAGGCAGCTTGTGAAACTCCAGTTAAATGGGTTTCACACTGTCTCACTCTGTCCTCAGTCACAGCTGAGACTAGAGGGATGACATCATAATAGAACTGTCGCAGCTGCATGAGCCACATTTGGAATCTTCAGCTCAGAGTAAGTTTAGAATCTTGGGAATTCAAAGTCAGTCTTCAGTTTGTCCTTAAGCAAACAAGAAGGACACCAGTAGTGTCTGTTTACCCCCCTCCCTCTGGGGGGGTGAGGAAAAGTTCTTTGTGGGTTCCAGGGGCAATCCCCTTCTCCCACCTTGGGAAGAAAGCTGCCTGTTTTAATTTAAGTTCAGTCTGTTCATGTATAACAGCAAAGGTTACATTTCTTCAACTGTGGGGCACCTGCAATGAATGGGTGAGTGTCTGGCCCCATTGGAAGGGGCAAACAACTTATTTTCTTCAGTTGGATTTCAAGTATTGGGGACTGCTATTTGGGAGGACTATGTCAACTAGGACAAACAAATAGAGCAGTCATCTGTTTAAAGTGTTAATGGATTTAAAGTTCTCTGTAGAGGGGGATGCTTCAGGTCATCCAACGTCAATCTACATTTTAAAGTCTAAAGTTCTGTGTGTACAGAGAAATGGCCGGGTATGGGCTGTGGGAGCTGGAGGTGGGAAAACCCCCATCTTTAGTAACCAGGTCCACCTCTAGGGATTTCTTCTGTGTTTTTGCTACTTGCCTCATGCGCTTGGCCAGTGATGGGGTGGGTACCCAGACGTGGGTCGCAACTTGAAAATCTCTCTAGGAGTCACAGACTCTAAGTGGTGTGGGGAGCCACAGGATGGGAAAATTACTCCTTGTTGGATGGGAGTCTCCTTGTTGGATGGGAGTTTCGAATTGGAAGTACGAAAACAAAATCTCTCTAGGAGTCGCAGACTTCAAGTGGTGTGGGGAGCCACAGCTTGGGAGCCTCCTTGTTTGATGGGATGTCTTTCCAAGTAAGTTTGGGTTCATTCAGCCAAGTGGACCGTCAGTCAGTGGCTGGCAGGGGCAGGGCCAGTCGGGCTGTGTATCCAATGGCATGCAAAGTCCGGGCTGAGTGCCTGGTGGGTCCAAAGCAGACAACTGTTGTATTGTGTTCATTACGAAATGGACCGCTGTGTTTAACCTCTAATCTGCATTACAGTTACGTAGCCCTTTGGGGGACCATACAGAGCTTTGTTTATGTCCAGTGAGTTAATAAATAAAGCCACACTGAAAAATCAATTCTGGTTCTGGACATTACAGTTTATTGCTTCCTGTAGTTGGATTTACTTGGGTGCCCCTGTGCAGAGTAGTCAAACCTAGGTCTCTTGTGCCAGGTAACCTCATCCTTCCCCGAACCCATAGATAGACATATTTATATCCATGTTACAAAAATGGGCATATGCCTTACATCCCTATCATTGAAATCAAGCTGATTATGTTTACTTGCAAAGCATGTGAAAAAAATGATCAGTTTGACCTGTGGGGGCTTTTGGGATGTGCCTCTTCTACACCTCTCACTGCATCAAAATACTAAATTTCCTTCCCAATTTTGCCCACTCTCTGCCTTTCTCCTCCTCTAACCTTTCCTTGTCCAGTTACAATGTTATGAGTGAACTGGTTCATTTTCCAATCATGACAATTTCACTATTATAACTAGTTATTAATTTGTTTATTTTAACTGCTGCACTACATGCCAAACAACTGCACGGTAGTTACAAGCAGGAGAATATATGGCAATGGACAATGCTGGTTTAAACTACCACAGACTTTCTCTTGACAGAGTATTTGAAATTCTGTATACTTGTACAACACATTAGTATGATGCTGCTAATGGTGTGGGTCCCAATGAAAATATGAATATCTGAATTTTTGATACGTAAATTATGGGTTGTTATTATTGATGTATTTCAAATAATAAGAGTGTTTAGCATTTGTAGTTTTGATATTACCAGTTTTTATGGAAATGTGCATTTTTCTGCTCATGCGTAAGGAACAAAAAGTGCACACCCTACACTCACAAAGGTGCAGCCACAAAAGTTGTCAACAACAATGAAAGAAAAGAAATGGCACATACACCATAGCTGGCTAGTACAAACTGAAGTTTGTTACGGTTTCAAGAACAGAGACATTACCTCCAGATGGCAACACCTCTACATTATCACACCTCCCCAGTGGCTTTGTAAGGGTGCCCCCTGATAAAGCCTCTGGTGGAGGTGATACGTGAGTGTGTGTCCACCTGGGGCTTATGTCTCCATTCTGTAAATCCTGTGTATAAACATCAGAGTATACCAGCCAGCTTTATGACGGGGTGCACTGATGGCATTCTACTTATCTAGGAGGGTACGGTAGATAGGGTACAGCAATTCATAAAACATCTGAACAACCTGATTACCTGTCTTTCACTATGGAATGCAGGCGTGTACTCCATCCCATTACATCTCCATACATAACAGTGATTACAATGTATTTAGAGACTACCGTATGTAAGACCCTAACACACAAACATAGTACACATAGAGAACTTCCACCCCAAAAGACTGAAGGACAAAATTCCTATTGTCAATTGCTGACAATAGAAATTGAGAAAACAGAGAACAGTGAGGGAGGGAAAGGCATAAGAGAGCAAAGTAGGGAGGGACACCACATCCTGGACAGCCATGTGTGCAAATGCCCCAAGTCTGAGTAACAAGATAGGTGACCTCAAGGCTACCATGGTGGAATTTGACCAGGACATTGTAGCCATCACAGAGACCTAGTGTAATGAAAACCAGAGCTGGGAAGTGGCCGTACCAGGCTATAATCTATTCAGAAGGGACAGGTGGGCGGAAGGGGGGATGAGTGGCTCTTTACGTGAAACAAAACATAAAGGTTACAGAAATTCAAGAGGAAATGGCAGGAGAGGAGATACTGTAGGTTACACTAGAAAGAAGAAGTAAGGGGACATCCATCCGCACAGGGGTAATATACAGACCACCAACTCAGGGGGAGGAGATAGATAAGGAGATGATGCAAGCAATCCAAAGGATGGCGCACAAGGGAGAGGTGTTGCTGGTTAGTGATTTCAATCTATTGGATGTGGATTGTAGCCTCCCTGTGGCAGCAACACCTAGGAGTAGGAACATCTTGGACTCCCTATAGGGAGCATTCCTTAAACAGCTGGTCATAGAGCCCACACAGGAGATGGCACTAATGGACCTGCTGCTTACAAATGGGGACAGTTTGACAGAGTTTACAGTAGGGAAGCACCTAGGAAACAGTGATCATCGAACAGTGTGGTTTAAAATAAATGAGGGGGCAGAACCAAGCCACACCAAGACAATAATCCTAGATTTTAAAAGGGAGGATTTCAGGAAGATGGGAAAATGCCAAGGAGATGCACTGGCTGGAGTAGGGGAAAAGAAGGGGGGCAGAGGAGTAGTGGGCAACGATCATAATAGGGATTGCAAAGGCAAAACAGCTCTGTGTCAAACAGGTCAGTAAGGGTAAGAGAAGGAAGAGACCACTATGGTTTTCAAAGGAGGTAGCTGAAAAGGTTAAAGCAAAAAAAAAAAATGCATTTAAGCAATACAAAAAGACACAGGAGAAGGAGGGGGATAGGGATAGGTACCAGGAAAGAAAAAAGGAGGCTGGGAAGGCATTTAGGGAAACCAAGGCACAAACAGAGGAATGCATAGCAAACTCAGTGGTAAAGGGAGACAAAACCTTTTACTGGTACATCAGTGAAAAAATGAAGGCAAGGTGAGTGATTGTGAAGCTGAAAGGGGAGGATGGGGGTAGCGTATAAGATGACCACCAGAAAGCAGATACACTGAACAAATACTTCTGTTCAATTTTTACAGAGGAAGGGGGCAGGAAATGGGACAGTATTAAGTGTTAAGGGCAGGAAAGGCACAGAAAGGGATACAGGTCCTTTTCCAAAGGAAAGGGTTCTCAGGGAACTGGTGGCAATAATATCTAATAAGGCTATAGGACTAGATGGGATGCACCCCAGGATACTGAAGGAGCTAAGGGAAGTGTTGGCAGATCCTCTGACTACCCTGTTCAACCTGTCATTGGAAACAAGAGAGGTACCCAAGGACTGGAGGAGGGCTAATGTAGTCCCTCTATACAAAAGTGGCAATGGAGGAAACAGGGAACTACAGACTGGTCAGCCTGACCTCAGTAGTGGGTAAGGTGATGGAAACATTAATGAAGGAAAGAAATGAAAATTACGTACCTACCGTAATTATGATCTTTCTGTGTATCTTCACCATTCATCACAGATGGGTTATCTGGCCGGAGGTCAGGACCCCGCGGGAGCTTTTTCTTTTTTTCCAAAAAGGGGCAGGTAGAGCCGACACACCATCGGCGCCCGCCTCGAGGCCGACGACTGAGTGACACCTTTAGGTTGACCGTTAGGCTGTGTCGACCCGCCTGCCTGCCAGTTCTGAGTCACCGGAGAGGTAAGAGGAAGGGATGGAGGGTGGGACAAGAGAGTCCAAGGGACAGAAAAGGAAAGGATGACTGAACTAAAAGGAGAAATAACGACTGAGAGGACAGCAAAGTAGAGGTTAGACTAAGGGATTGGGTAGGGTCCCACTCTCTGGAAGCGGAAGAAGGAAGGGTAGGGAGGAAAGAATTTAGAGAGAGGGAGAGGTATTAAGGTATCCGAGACCCTTGTCCGTCACCAGATTGTATAGGAACTGCAAGGAGTAGCAAAGCTCTCTGCCAGAATTCAAGGCACAGAATAACTGGCAAATACCCCAGAAGCAGAGTCGGCTATTCTGGAAGAAGGACAGGGTACAGGGATTCAGTACTCTCTCAAGAAAAGATGTTTGGTGAAAAAAGGGTTTTCTTTTTTTTTTTAGGAGAAATAGTTGGATGGAAACCAGGAGAAGAACAGAAGGAGGGCAACTACCAACTCCCACCCCACCGGGGTGGAGACTAAGTAGTAGAGAAGGAGTGCCGCACGAGCTGTCTACTCTCTTTGGAAAATACCCCCCGAGTGTCCCTACTTTACCCCTCTCCTAAGGAGGAGAGGGGGAGTCACAGAGAGGGATGGGGACCCAGAGACTGAGGCCCCAGGGTGATGGTGGGTGGGGTTGTGATGAATGGCAAGATACACAGAAAGATCATAATTATGGTAGGTATGTAATTTTCATATCTTATCTGTGTCAATCTTCACCATTCATCACAGATGGGTGAGTACAGCTCCCCGAAGGGGGTTGTTTCTTTACACCCTAAGGGACAAAGTCCCTTAGCCCTCAGTGGGTGACACACTAAGGGGGGGAACCTTCAGGGCCTGGAGAGGCCCGAGAGTGGAGAGAGAGAGAGACGGAGTTCCCCCGGAGGGGGAAGGAAGTTGGCCCGACAAGTGCCGTCTCACTCTATGGGAGAAAAGGTAGGTTCCCTGGTGAGCGGAGCTAATCACTCTATGCCGGGCCAAGGGTGACAACCGGGAAAGATGTAGCCATGCTGATCTCCTAGTGCAGATCGCTGTCCCTACGAACCTGGTAGCTACCTCGTTGGCATCATAAGATGCCCTCGCTTGGTGCCTTGCTAGCTCCAGGCCACGTGCAGAGAGTGCGATGGCTTGTCTGGTTTGTTCCGAGTCAGGCAATGAGGCTAGGAGCTGACCTAGCCTGGACCACAAGAACCTGTTGTAGGCTGCATAGTGGGCCTGATGAGCAGAAATAGAGAGGAGTAACCGTGCCGAGTAGAAGGTCCTCCTCCCCCAAAAATCAAAATCCGAGGAGTCTTGATCTGGGGGCCGGTCACGGTGAAGGGCGTGAAGCCCATCAGGAGTATCCAAGTGTGTCAAACCAGACTGTGGATGAGGCATGGAACCTGGAGACTCCAGGGTGCACAATACCTCTGGCTGAGATCCCTTGGGGCAGGAACTCCGGAGAAGGGCCTCTGCCAGAAACGCAACGATGCCTCCCGAAAGGGAGCTGGCCAGGGTGGCACCACAAGGGTGGCCTCGCCAAAATTGCCTAGAAAGGCATGCACTGCATGCTCAGGATTGCTGATAGTGGAGGGTGAAAGGTGCAAATCCTCCAACATCTTCATGAGGAAACACTGATGCTCCAAGAGATCAGCAGCCAGAGAGATGTGGACAGAAGGTTCCTCTCCCCCTGAAGAGGGGGATGAGGAGCTGGAGGTCACCATGTGCTCGGAGGGTGGCTGCACGGGGGGAGGTTGAAAAATCTGGCTGTCCATTGCCCTAACATAAGCAGGGAACTGGGCAGCCACTGCTCTGAACTACTCCCAGGTGAGAGGGCCGCTAGGACCGAGGATGCCTGGGAGCGCAGGAGAATGTGGCAGAGGGATGGGGGCAGAGCCGAGAAGAGAAGTCAGCTTACCTCTGCCAGGGCTAGGGAGCGGACCATGAGCACCCGACAAAGGTGCCCCAGAAGACCCCACAGCCGACAGCTGTACAACTACATTGGTACTGCCTTGGCTGCACCTGGAAGAATCCCCCCAGTGAGGCGACCGGGGCCGTAAAGGTCCAGAAGGACAGTCCCCTGCCTCAAAAGAATGGGACTCCCTCAAGGAACCCGAGGGGGAAGGGTGGAAATCTGCACTACGGCTCCGTCCAGGGCCCGGGTGGACCCCAGAAAAGGCCGACATGGCGTCCCCACACCACCTGACCCCTCAGGAGTCCAAAAGAGTCCTCCTCCTCAAGAGGCCAGCCTAGGTAGCTGGCTCTCTGGGCAGCCCCCCAAGGGGAGACCCAGGAGCAGTACCCTCCCCATCTGCAGGCATCTCGATGGGCCCCAAAGTCGGGCGATCAAGACACACCACTGGAGGTGGTACCACAACCGAGGGATCGATGAAACCCCCAAGACCAGGCTGCAGGGCTGTGGTGGCATGCACCACTGCCTGCTGGTCAGCACCACTGACCCTAGTCTCAGGGGCCACCGACCTCTCCTCAGGATGGGGCTGGTTCCGACCCGTCGACGAGACCACTGTGCTGCCCACGTCTGCAGCCAACCCCGAGGAGTGCGACTGCCCGTCCGACTTGGAGCTCGACTCCGACTCTGAAGAGGTAGAGTCCGAAGCTCTGAGCCAAACCGTAGGAGGGCGGGCAGAACCAACCTTGCCACCGGGCTCGGAAGCCACTGTTGTGCCCAAGTCGGTGCCAGTGCCCTCTGCAACCCTGCGGGCGGGATCCGCAGGAGGCATGGCACCAGCCTGAGCCAGAGGTCCAATGCCAGGACCAGTCGTGGAACCATCCGATCCACCGGCACCGGGAGCGGTACCAAGGACAGGGACATCGCTGACAACAGCCCCGGCGGTACCTTCGGCACCGACGTCGATGCCACCTGGCCCCACGGCACTGTGAGTGGCACCGAGGACTGTGGCAGCACCGACGACAGCCCCGAAGGCGGACCCAGAGCCGAACACGGCGCCGCCCGGCCCCTCTTCACCATGAACGGCGCCGAGAGCATGGGTGGTGCCACGGATGGCACCGACAGATGGAGTCGAAGGCCCCACAGCGCCGAGCCCCGAGGACATGGAGCCATGCTCAACCTAGGCGCTGAGGTGAGACATGGCGAAGGACAACGTTGGATCTGGTCTCATGGCACCGTGAACAGTGCTGGTGCCATGAACGGCGTCAACCGAGCCCACGGCACCGAGCAACAAGTCGGCACCAACGACGGCCCCGCCAGGGCCCACGGTGCCGCGAACAACACCGAAGGCTCCAATGGCGCCGACTGATGGCATCGAGGACGGCGCCGACCCAGGCCTTCCAAGCCGCGGGAATGACACCCGAAGGGGCTATTGCCATGGCAGCACCTCCAGCCCGCTCCCAGGAGGGTGCCAGGTGGGCCTCCTGCGCCGTGGGAGGAGCCTCGGCAATGGCCAGGCTACAAGTAGCCGAGGCTCCCTCCTCCTCGGTCCATATAGAACCGGTAGGGGACCCGGAGGAAGGGCCAAGAGAGCGCAGCTTGGCCCAACGAGTGCGAACCCTACCCCCGGAAGTCGGCGGAGCTCGCCCCACTTTCAACGCGTGCTGTTCGAGGACCCAGCGGTCCATGGAGAAGCAGGCATCGCACAAGTCCATGTCATGAAGCGGGACAAGACACGCAAGACACCAGTCGTGCTGGTCGGTGACGGAGAATTTTTGGCTGCATGGGCACCGTCGCATGGGGGCCGACCCGTCTTCGAAGACTTCTTGCCCTCCGACCGAGACATGACCTACAGGAAAAAAAAACACCAAAACAGACTCGACATCGCAAAATTCAAAAAATAAGGAAAGCTCTTACCGGGCGACGTCGAGTGGAGGCAGAAAACAGAACCGGCAGGTAACCGACAGACTTAACGCCGAAGGCGAAGGATTCAAACAGGCCTAAAATCTTCTTGAAGTTTCCCACAAGGTGACCTCGACGGCGGGAGACAAAGAACTGGCAGACAGGCGAGTAGCAACACAGCCTAACGGCCAACCCTCAAGCACCACTGCAGTACATCGGCCTCGGTAGGGCGCTGATGGTGTGTCGCCCACTACCCTTTTGAAAAAAAAAAAGCTCCAGGGGTCCTGACCTCCAGCCAGATAACCCATCTGTGATGAATGGTGAAGACTGACACAGATAAGATTAGTGGAACACCTTGTTGTCAGCAGTCTATAGGACCCAAGGCAGCATTGTTTTACAGGAGGGAAGTCATGCCAAACTAACCTTATTGAGTTCCTTGACTGGGTAACTAGTGAGGTGGATGGGGGTGTCAATGTGGCCTACCTGGATTTCAGCAAGGCTTCTGACACCATGCCGCAGAAGGCTGTTAGACAAGCTGGGGAACATGAGGTGGGAAGGAAGGTAGTGAAGTGGATTGAAAATTGCCTGGTTAAGAGGGTGGTGGTAAATGGCATTCACTCTGTAGAGGGTAAAGTGACAGGTGGAGTACCACAGGGATCAGCTGAGTCCAGTCCTATTCATTATCTTTATCAGTGACATTGCAAGGAGTCTAGAAGGAAAAATGTGCCTGTTCACTGAGGACACTAAGCTCTGCAACAGGGTGGACACACCAGGGGAGTGGATAGAATGAGGGAGATCTAAAGAAGATGGAGGATTGGTCAAGGGTTGGCATCTGACTTTTAATGTGAAAAAGTGCAAGATAATGCACATGCGGAACAAGAACCCAGGAGCAACATATCATCTGGTGGGGGAGTAATAGAATGCTCCAAGCAGGAAAAGAGACCTGGGGGTGATCATCACTGATGACCTCAAGGTAGGTGAGCAGTGCGACAAGCTGGCAGGGAAGGCTAATAGGATGCTGGGATGCATAGGCAGAGATCACCAGCAGAAATAGGGAAATAATTTCACTGTACAGGGCACTAGTGAGGCCACACCTCAGTACCGTGTCCAGTTCTGGAGGCCTCATCTGCATAAGGACATAGATAGGGTGGATGCAGTTCAGGAGGTAACAAAATGCTGCAGGGACTACATCACAAACCCTATGAGAATAGGCTAGGAATTAAATATGTACTCCCTGGAGAAGAGGAGGAAGGGGATATGACTGAGACATTTAAGTACCTCACAGGGAAGGTACAGGAGAGAATTATCTTTTAAAGAAAAAGATGCTCAAGGATGAGCGGGCACAAGATAAAACTGGAGGGAGGGAGGGAGGTTCAAGGGGAACGTGAGGAAGTACTTCTTCACAGAGAGGGTGGTAGACAAATGGAACAGCCTGCCAGCAGAGGTGGTGGGGGCAGAAATGATTACAGGTTTTAAAAATGCTTGGGATAGGCATAGATGATTACTGGTAGTCAGGAGGAGTTCAACTTAATTCCAGCAGTACATAAAAGAGCACAGTTGTTAGGGGTAAGGAACAGATTAGGAGGAACAAAGGCCCTTATCTGCTGACAGTTTCTATGTTTCTATGACCTGAACATTCCATCCAGTCTGTCCCAAGACTCTACTTGGAGACTTACTAGTCACCATCCCCATCACAGTCACCATCTTCCTCCCTCCCTCCTCTCTTTCCCATGTAATAATGAAAGGGCTTTAGCTTGGGGTTCAGTGAGGCAGACAGGACACTCACCATACTTTCCCACTGAGGCACTTAAACCACACATGCAAAAGCATCCTTCAGATGCTCATTTTCTTGAAGCCAGTTCACCCCCCACCACCACCACTCCGCCCTCCCATTTTCATAATGCCTACCCATGCTGCTTTTGTGGCTATGGCTGGGCATCCCTCAGCTTCTGCTGCTGTTACCGATGCCTTGTTATAGTTTTTGAAATTTAGTCAACTTTATTAGTTTTAAAATATAACAACATACATCACAAATTAAAGAGAACTGAAATATGACAAGACAGTACAAGTCTTCCCCACCCCCACCACTCCAGATACCCCTCCACCCCGAGTGTGCCATAGTACAAGCATATGTGCTAGACAATAACAACAGTTGAGAGAAATACTCAAAGGTGAACCAGAGGGACCCAAATAAATTACTTCAGGTATAAAGCAGAGTTTGCCCCATTTCTTATTGAATAATTGTAATCTGTTACAAGTGCTGGCAATCAGGCGCTCAGTCCGAAAACAAAAGGAGAGCTCATTTAACCATTCATTATCAGTAATGGTTAATTTATCTAGCCAGAGTTTGAGGGCAAGTTTCTTAACCGCCATAGAAATAAGGGCGATATGATATCTTCTCTCCTTAACTGCAGTCTGAGCGTAATCACCTATAGTGCAGATTTCTGGGGTAAAAAGGCCATCCAACCCCAGAAGGGAGCCTATCCGGGCTTCAATCAAGCTCTATAGGGGTGAGACTTTTTCACAGTACCACAAAACATGTAAGATGTTGCCCTCTTCCTTGTCACACCTGGTACAGATGGGGTAAGAAAGGCGACTCATCTTGGCCAGTTTAACCAGCATATAATACATGTTATTTAAGATGTGGTATTGAGTGAGTCTTAACCTATCCTGAGTAATGTAGCGGTACAGATCTTTCCAGATACACAACCAGCTGAGTGAAGAATCAGGCACCAAAGCTTCACAGACCTTGGAACACGCAGGGGGGAAGGGGTGAAGGGTGGCCAGGAGGAATAAATACAGGAAGGAAATTCCATGGGGTTTAAATACCAGATCCTGTATCTGACTCAGCAGAGGCTGCAGCTCCAACTTCCTTGGAGTAGGTCCAAAATGTTGCATAAGCAGATGCCTCAGTTGAAAGACTTTGAAAATATGTGACTGACTTAGGTGAAACTTCTGTAGGATCTTTGGGGATGAGCGAAGGGAATTCTGAGAGTAAAACTAAGATACCCTGACTTCCTTAAGCTGGGGCATCCCAACAGAAGGAAGGACACTGTCACTGATCTTTATATTGGGGTTAGCCAAAATAGGTTGATAAGTATCTTTGATAGAAGAGATTTTGAGGAAACACATATCTGGGCAACGCTCAGAGAGGCACAGGAAGAGACTTCCATGAAGAGAAGAAGATAGAGGAAATGGATAGGTTAAAGATACATAATAACTGAAATTCAATTTGCAACCAAGGAGGGGTATAGTCTCCCCCAGGAGTGGAAAGCCATTTGCCACATTTAGCGAGATGACTGGCCCAGTAGTAAAGGAGAAAATTTGGGAGACGGAGACCACCGAATTCTTGACATAGAAACAGACTTTGACGGCAGATAAGGACCACTTGGCCCACCCATTCTGCCCATTTCCCTACCTATTGGATAAGCTGCAGATTCTAGTTAACCAACAGCCTACTTCCTGCAACCCCCCACTATAATTGCCGTATGTCTGTCCCATGCATGTTTGAATTCCCCCACTGTTTTAGACCCACAACCTCTCCAGGAAGGCGGTTCCATCGTCCACCACTCTCTCCATGAAAAAGAATTTCCTCACATTACCCCTGAGCCACCTCCCTCTATCTTTAAATTGTGCCCCCTTGTTCTTACACATCTCTTTTTCTGAAAGATGCTACCCTCCTGGACTTTGTTGATTCCCTTGAGGTACTTAAAAGTTTCTATCATGTCCCCTCTGTCCCTCCTTTCATCAAGGGTATACATATTAAGCTCTCTCAGTCTCTCTTCATATGGTTTCTGATGTAGACCCTGCACCATTTTAGTTGCCCTCCTCTGGACTGCTTCCATCCTGTCTATGTCCTTGCATAGATGAGGTCTCCAAAATTGCCCATAGTATTCCAGATGGGGTCTCACCAACTGTCTGTACAGAGGGATAACTGCTGCCCTTTTTCTACTTGTGATGCCCCTCCCTATGCATTCCAGTATCCCCCTGGCCCTCCTTACTGACTTCTCACATTGCTTGCCCACCTTTAGGTCATCTGATATGACTACCCCAGGTCCCTTTCCATTATTGTTTTTGTTAGTACCTCCCCTGCTATTGTGTACTCTTCTCCTGGATTTTTATTTCCCAGGTGCATTACTTTGCACTTCTTTGCATTGAATCTAAGTTGCCATATGTCTGACCATTCCTCCAACCTTGCCAAGTCCCTTCTCATCCTTTCTACCCCCCTTGTGTATCAACTCTGTTAGAGATCTTTGTGTCATCTGCAAAGAGGCATACCTTTCCTTCCAGACCCTCTGCAATGTCACCTATAAAGACGTTGGCTGATTAAGATATGGATGTCTGGGAGATTTGTCCACCAGATGAAGTTTGATATGAGTGAGCGTATGTGTTGAAAAAGAAATCGGGAAGCCAGATATTTAACATGTTCAAAGTTTAAAAAGCCTAGGCAAAACATTCATTTTAATGATACTGATCCTACCCAAAGGGATATCAGAGTGCTTTCCATCTTGAGAGATCTTGCTGGATAGTAGACACAAGGTCATCAAGGTTTTAATTTTTAACAAGGGAAGGTTCAGTATCTAAAAAATACTGAGGTATTTAACGGAATGAGGAGGCCATTTCATACCAAACTGAGTAAAATCAGATCTATGGGTGAAATGATTAAGAAATATCTCAGTTTATTACATTTTAATTTATAGTTGGAATAGTGGCCAAACTGAGTTATCACATTCAGGGTTTCAGTGAGCAAGGTGGATGGGTGCGAAGAGTGCAACAGAATATCATCCACATATACTGAAATAGATGATGTAGACTCACGGCTGGTATACCAAAAATATTGGAGGAAATTTTAAGTTGCCTGAGTAAGGGTTCTAAGTACAAATTAAAGAGGAAGGGGACAAGGGCAGCCCTGTTGAGTACCAGTACAGAGGAAAACCTGGAAGAAAGACCCTTTATAATATATTCTAGCAAAGGGGAAGAATAAATCACTTGAAGCCATTGCAAAAGACAGAAGGAAAGCCCATTCTCTGCAGAGTTGACCATAAGAAGACCTAGTCAACTCTATCAAAGGCTTTCCACATCAAATGAAATTAGGGCCATGGGGTGGGAGAGAGTTGGGTGGTTTGAAAGATGTGGTTCAGCTTATGTAAATGATCTGATGATGATCTGCGGAACAAACCGACCTGTTCTGGGCTAAGCAAATGTGACCAGACTTTCCAAATACTTGAAGCTAGAATTTTGTGAGAATTTTAACATCACAATTTAAGAGGGAAATGGGACAGTAGCTAGCCAGTGGGAAGGAGGTTTATCAGGTTTAAGGAGAAGCACAATCGTTGCTTACAAAGAGAGGGTCAAGTGAATCGGCAGAGAACATGAACTGAAAAAGACAAAGTAGGAGGGGGGGGCAATTCCTTGAGGAATAGCTTATAAAAGTCACAGGGAAAGCCATCTGGGCCCAGCACCTTATCTAAGGCTAGACTGTTAATGGCAGCTTCAATTGCAGAAATAGAGATTGGGGCAGACAATAGGGACTGTTGGTGATCTGAGAGACAAGGAAGTGGAATAGAGTCTAGATAAGCTCTGATTTCTTCAGCACTCAGAGGCTATGCACACTGCCCATAGAGATCCTGGTAGAAATTCTCAAAAACAGAGCTATGTCCCTGGGAGAGTTTTGGTGGTACCGTCCAGAGCTGAGATAGAAGTAACCAGCCTAGAGCTTTCTAGTTTCTTCAAGTGAAGAGCCAATAATCGACGACTTTATCCCCTGTTCAATGTATTTGGCCTGGGTCTTCAAAATCCATATTCAAGCTTTTCTCTCAGGAGATCAGTATACTTATCCCTGAGTGTTAGTAGGGTATTTAGAGTCTGTTTGAAGAAGAAGAAGAAGAAAGAAAGTTCAAGGACCTTATTTATGCTAATAAGGATAGTGCTTCAGATTCACGGAGTCTCTTCCTTCTAGAGGTGAACTTAATAAATTGACCACGCAGGAAACACTAACAGCACACCACTCATGGTCACCTCTAGGGACCAAGTCTCGATTAGAGTCAGTAAAAGATTGAATAAGAGATTTTATCTTTGAAACTATAAAGTTATCCTTAAGAAGTTGAGTGTTTAATTTCCAAGGCGTATCTCGTTGTAGTTCTGAGGATGAGATAAGTGTCAGCAAAGCCACAGCGTGATCGGATAGGATTATGGGCTCAAGGCTTGCATTACACAAACCAGATAAAAAGGATAAGCTAGTGAGGACATAGTCTAACCAAGATGATGTGCGGTGGACCGGGAAGTGAAAAGAGTAAACATGGCTAGAGGGATTGAGAATCCGCCAGGGATCACACAGCCTCAGTAGATCCATAAAATCCCTTAAGACTCATTGGGGATGAGACAGGGGTCTAGTGAGAGTGGTCTAGATCTTGCGTGGGAGGGGCATTCCAATCCCCACTCAAAATTAGAGGGGTTGGTAAGAGTGGGGCCACTTTATCAGCAAGATCTATAAAAAAGGTGGCATCCCCCCTACTGGCCCATAAATGCTGCCCAGGATCACCTTTTGGCAGTCAAGGATACACTTAACCAGGATGAACCTGCCCTGCTGGTCTGAAATGGTTTGATCAACTTGGAAGAAGTATTCTTTATTATCAGGATAGCGATATGATGGCGACATCCCAACTCAAGGAGGAGTCGCCAACAGCGAACACTTGATCGACACCTTGACACGCAGCCACTTGGCCTCATGGGCCAAAAGATGTGTTTTTTGTAGAAAAATAATATGAGCTTGAAGTAGGGCACAATGTTTAAATATCTTACATCTCATGGTACAGTCCCTTGCCCCCCCTTACATTCCAGGTTAAAATTTTGACAGTGTTATTTGCCATATTTTGAATCAGACAACCATAAAAACCAGTGAGACATATAGTCCAAAAAACCCATTAAGTAGCACACTCTGTCCCCCCTCAACCCCCCGGATAACCCATCAGAGAATCCATAGCAAAAGCTGGAACAAAGAGATATCAGTTGATGACCAAAATGGGACGATCTGGAACCCAGCATAGTAAAACAGGTGTTTAGATCCTTGATTAAGAAGGAATGGGGGGTCTCCCCCACCCATCTAGATTTATCTCTGATAAGAATGAAACCCCCCTTCCCGTGCCCCAACAAACCATTAACAACATAACTATTTACATTGGTCCCTCCGCAAAACAGGTCCAACAGGTCCAACAGGTTGAGTTACAGGTGACCCCAAGAAGAGATCCCTTCCCCAAAAGCCTGGCTCTAATCCACCCTGGTGTAGAAATTAGAAATTGAGGTATACTGAGTAGGTGCCTGGTAGCTCTGATAGAGATAAAGCATGGAGTTAATCATACCTCAGATTTATCAGAGCTAGCTAGGATCGAACTTAGGACCTCGAGTATGTTGCAAGGTGAAACTCAGGACAGGGAGAAGCAGGCTTGACCCCCTTCCCAATAACTCAGAATGTGGTGCTGCTCAGCATGACACAACAAACCCACATGCCGAGACAATCCCCCCCTTCCCAGTAAACTCTTAACTGTGGACTGCAAAGACCCCAATGTATCAATGCAGGATTCACCAATCAAGCAGGTGGGGTAAGCGATGAAATAACCTCTTGCCGCACACCCTATTACCAATGTTGTATGTCACCTGTCCCTTGCTACCTGCCAGAAGAGCAGGCATGCTGAGTTGTACAATGGAAGGGAAGGGAAGGGACCATCTGTGAGCCGAATGCAAGGGTTTCAAAAGGGATACCAGGAGGTACTGGTTGAAGGAAGGATGAACCTTCTGGTTTGCTTGTGGACCCCTAAAATAAACCTAAAGCTGTATATAAAGGAGAGGGTCCTGTGTTAGGAAATACCAGCTGCTGTTGTGTTGGAGGCAACAGGAAATCCCCCCAGTACAAGTGTCATGACCAGAAGCGGTAGGTTCCAGACCATGGAACCAAAATAGAGCGGGACCTGTGCACATACAACAGTGTCTGGAAACCGGTCCCATGTGGCGAGGCCCTGAGCAATGAGGGGGCAGCAGACCAGACAAGCGCACAGTATTCCGGCACAGAGGGGAGCCCAGCCACTAAGTCAACACTTGGGCACCCAACCAGGAAATTCCAGGGACAGGCCCAAGCTCTATCCACCACACGGTTCCCACCCATCCCCCCTCACCACTCATCGTGACCGAAAAGCCAAAAACAAAAACAACTTCAACAAGCAATTTCAATAAATGATAACAAACCACAGATTTAGTAATTCTGATGCTCAAGTGTCCATAAAAAGGTCAGGAAGTTGCAGTTTAAGTTCCTTTTTAGCCACCTCAGGGGTATCAAAAGCGACCCAGGAGTCGCTCAGGTAGACTTGCAACTGGGCTGGGTAGGACACCCAGAATCTAATTCCTGCTGCGATTAGCTTTGATACCGTAGGATGAAAGGCAGTACATTTTTGTCTAGTTTCGGCAGGCAGGTCTTGAGTCAGGCTGAGTGGTTTCCCTTCTCATTGGATCGACTGAATCTCTCGGACCTTGGATAAGACGTGCTGCTTCTCAAGATAACTCAAAACATTAAGAATAATAGGTCTCGGGGGAGCGTTGTCGGGAGGCCTTGGACAAAGCGATCTGTGCGCTCTTTCAATCTGATAACTGGAGTTGAAAGGAGAAGGCCCAACAATCTTGGTCAGTATCTTCTGTACAAACACCACCACATTGGGGCCTTCCTCAGATTCAGGTAGCCCATAGATAAGAATATCATTTCTTCGATTATGACCGTCAAGGTCTTGGTCTTAACTTGTAATTTGGTGATCTGTTGCCAAAGTTTAATGATCTCTGGGTCAATCCTGTCCTTCCAGAATTCCAGTGAGAGTGCACAGGCTTCTATGTCTCCCACTCTGCAGCCCATCTCCCCCATATCAGCATGGATAGGCTTAAGCTCTGAAGAGATATCAGTCAAAGTTTCATGAAAGGGAAGCAGCTCTTGTAGGAAGCAATCTTCCATTAGAAGCCCAGAGGAGGTTGGTTGAGCAGGCGGTTGCGAAGCATGAGCCCCCTGTGCTTTAGACTTTTTGGGGGCCTTCACTGGGGAGGCCAGTGGAGTGTGGTGTGGTGGGGCCTGGCGCATATCAGCATCCATCGTGGCGATGTTATGCCTATAGTGATGTAAGAATAAGAAATCTAGTAGCTGCAGGCTGGCAAGTATTCAGAGGAGGCAGAATAGCACCAAATTCAGTGGTCTTTGTAGCAGATTAAAGTAGATAAAAGGGAGAGGCAGGAGCTCCACAGGAAAGCTGTTACCAAGCCGCAGACATCACGTGATCTCAGATGCCTTGTTATTGTTGTGGTCCCTGTTTCCTGCTGCTCTCTTGTGGTCCATCTCCTTTCTGACCCCAACTTACTATTCTTTCTCCTTTGTCCATGTAAGCCAGTCTGCTGTGAGTAGTCAATCTGCTCCGTGTTCTCCTTCTGCCTGTGTGCCTGTCATGTCTCTTTTCTTGTGCCTTGTGCTTGTCTTCCTGTGTTCTCCTGTTTCTGCTGTTCACTTCCTTGTCTTCCCCTTCCTCTGACTTTGATTTGGCCCTGCTCCCTCCACTAGCCTTTGCTTCATCCACACTTGCTTGTCCCCATTCTTTCTGCTGCCCTGCTCTGCCCTGCTCCTGACATCCTTGTCTCTTCCCTCATTGATTCCACTGCTGTCCCTCTGATGTCTGTCCATTCTGCCTGCCTCTACTGCATGGCTTGTTCTTTGCCCCACTCCTGCTGCCCTGTGCTGCTTCACACATGCTGACCTTCCATTCCCTTGTTTGGCTCCCTGGTTCCTGCCTACTTCCATGTCCTGTGCTGCCCTCCACCTCCTTCTGCCTCCCTTCCCAACCTTTCTAGTCTCACTAGGTGTAGTGCTTCAGCTGTTCCTTTCTTGCTGTTTAAAGTTTAACCCTCATGCTCCATAGTCCATACTGGGCTAACAACCCAGTACCTGGTGCCTATGTAAGTCTGTAGCTTGGGGGTGGGGTCCCTGTGCAACCTCACCAGAATGTAGACCCCTGGACCACATAAGTAGTGGCTGGGTCAGTTTGAAACAAAGGTATTTATTAGTGGGCACCTGCCCTGACAGTGCATCGGCGGCAGACCAAGTTTTTTTTTTTTTTTTTTTGTATTAATGAACGTAGATGGCAGACACTGGGTTCAGGCACTGAAGGGAGCTACAAACTGTGACTGCATAATTTAGAGAGACAACACTCATTTGCTTCATGTTTTGAATTGCCTGCTATTTTACCTGCTTCCACAAACAGATGCTCCACTGAAACTGCATATTACAGATTGCCTACAGGATTTAAAGTAACATGCTTTATTTAATTGTCCTACATGCTCTAAAACTGCTTAAATTGCTCTTTCATACTCCAAGAGTGTGTAATTACCCTCATTTATTCCAAAACTGTTTATGGTGTGTCCTGAAGTGTTGCCTGCTGCTCCACCAAACCACAGGCTAAAACCCTTTAATTCAATTGACCAGAAGGCTCTCTATGTAGGAATGCTTGGAGGGCTCCACCCTAGAGGTAGGAACACCCAAAAGAGCAAATGAATGAACAGATGAGCACCTACTTTTTGTAAGAAGAGACATAGCTTGTAGAAGGTAATTCCAGTATTGAGGAAGGGAAAGCCAGTATTGAGGATGTAGGAATACCATCCAGTTCCAACTGCTGGCAGAATAATTAATTAATAAATATAAATGTTATCATGACTTTAGACACAGAGGAGAGTAAGATCCCATTTGGAGGGAAACTCTGGAAAAAAACAAGGCCTAGGTTGCCAATACACTTAGCCTGGACTACAGTAATGATGACTGACCACTGCTGAAATGTAGAATCCAATTTAGGGGGGAGTTTGAGCGGAGAAGGCTCTCGTTCTATCCGTCTACTGGGATAAATCCATGAGAAAAGTACAGTTACGTAGAACTTACCATAACAGTAGATCTTGAGAAAGGCTCTTGCACTAGGTAATTACATATAGGACTGGCGTCGGCAGGTGGCAGGACCCCGGAAAAATTTCGCTAGCAGTCCCTGGCAGGACCGCCCCCATGTCAGGTGACCAGCGTCAGGCGGCGTCGGTATAAAGCGGTGGTCGGTGGCCCGCCTTCCAGTTCTTTCCAGCCACAGGCCCAGGAGGCCCAGACGAGAGAAAAGCAGATATTTCCCTCAATGGAAAAGGAGCTGAAAAAGCCTAGGGGGATGGAGGGCGGGATGGTATTACCTACTGCAAGAGCCTCTCTCGAAAATCTACTGTTAGGGTAAGTTCTTACATAACTGTACTATCTTACTTCGAGAGGGCTCTTGCAGTAGGTAATTACATATAGGACAGAATCCCAAGCAGTCTGGAACAAATGAAAAGGCACCGGGAGGAGGAACTACTGCAAAAAGTAGCAAAACAAGACCTCAAGATAGGAGGCCTTGCAAGACAGCTAACCCAAGCCTGCTCCACGGCGAGAGGCAATGTCAAACTGTAATGTTTGTAAAGGTATGGACGGAGGTCAGGTAGGCGGCAACACAGATGTCTGCCGCAGACACATTCTTGAAACAAACCACAGAGGCTGCTACCCCACGAGTGGAGTGACCTCTGACTTGACCCAGTAGGGTCTTGTTGTACTTGTCATAACAGAAAGTGATGCAATGAGCCAACCACTTTGATAGGCATTGCTTGGAGACAGCATTGCCTTCCCTTTTGTGAGCAAAAGAGACGAACAACTGATTAGTCTTTCTGAGATCCTTCATCCTATCGGTGTAGTATCACAGAATCCTGTGGACATTCATGGTATGGAGCAAGTATTCTCCCTGGTTGGAGTACTACGTGAAAAAGGCAGGTAACTCAATAGATTGATTTAAGGTAGACTCCGCTACCACTTTCGGAAGAAACTTAGGGTTCGTGCAAAGAGCTACTTGTTCTTTGTGAAAAATCAGATAGGGGACTTTACACATAAGGGCCTGGAGCTCAGAAATTCTGCGAGCAGAAGTAATGGCCACCAGGAAGAGTGTCTTCCACGATAAAAACTTCAAGTGTGCAGAAGCCGCAGGCTCAAAAGGAGGAAGGGTAAGTTTCTCGAGAACAAAGTTCAAATCCCAAGGGGGAGCAGGAGTCCAAACAGGGGGCCTGAGATGAAGGACCCATCTGAGAAAGGTCTTGGATACCTCTAATTGGGCAAAGGCTTTATCAGCAAAAGGAACATGATAGGTTGAAATAGCAGCCATGTGAACCTTCAAAGAGGAGTGACTGAGACCCAGGTTGAAAAGATGATGCAAGTAATCGAGCAGAATGGCCACAGGACAGGAGAAAGGCTCCACGTTCCTGGAGGAAGCCCAAATGGAAAATTGCTTCCATTTCATAGTGTAGGTGGACCTAGTGGAGGGTTTTCTAGCCTCCACCAGAATTTCGGCCACCTTAGGAGAGATGCCAAAATGATATTGGGCTAGGTCTGCAGGAGCCATGCATGAAGTTGGAGAGACTTGAGTCCCGGATGGACCAGGGTCCCCTGATCCTGGGTCAGCAATCCTCAAGACAAAGGAAGAGGAAGAGGAGGAGCCTCTGAGTATTGTTGAAGAAGAGAGAACCAGATTTGCCTGGGCCAGAAAGGAGCGATCAGAATCATTCTCGCTCCTTCCAATGTAAGTTTCTGCAGCACACGAGGGACCAGAGGAATTAGGGGAAAAGTATAGACGAATCTGTCCTTCCAGCTTAGAGACAGAGCATCGCTCTAGAAAGTGCCTCGCTCTGGATCGAGCGAGCAAAAGGTGGGAAGTTTTGCATTTTGGGAAGAGGCAAACAGGTCTACCTGTGGAGTCCCCCAAAGCTGGAAAATGCCATTTAGAACCTTTTGGTCCATTTCCCACTCATGTGGCAGAGCCGAGGAACGACTTAGCTTGTTTGCCAGAATATTGTTGACTCCTGGAACATGGATCGCCGTGAGGTGAAGGTTGTGAAGCGTTGCCCATTCCCAAACCCTCATTGCTTCCCTGCACAGCGGGTAGGATCGAGTCCCTCCCTGCTTGTTGATGTACCACACCACGCACATGTTGTCCGTTTGGACAGCTAGGTGACCGGGAAGGATGTATTAGTGAAGGGCCTGGAGAGCACACAGAACTGCTCGTAGCTCAAGCACATTGATGTGGAGAGCTAATTCCAATCTGGACCATAACCTCTGGGTTCAGTGAGGACCCAGATGGGCTCCCCAACCTTCACCTGATGTGTCCGTGGTCAGAGTCTGGGAGGGGGGAGGAAGAAAGAAGGGGACACCCCGAAACAGGTTCTCTCGAACCATCCACCATTGCAAGTCTCTTGACATCGGTGAGGAGATCAGCACCAGATGATCTAGGTCATCTACAAGTTGATCCCACTGAGAGTGGAGAGTCCACTGAGAGATCCTCATATGGAGTCGCATGCCCGGAACTGTCAGAATGACGGCTGCCATAAGCCCCAAAAGATGGAGCACCGACCTCACGAACCTTCCTGCATTCAAGTAAGGAAATCTGTGACTGGAGGAGGCCCCTGTCCGGAGCAGGAAGGCCTTGCATACTGTTGTATCAAGGATTGCCCCGACGATTGAAGTCTCTGGGAGGGGCCCAGATGAGACTTGGAATGGTTGATGGTGATACCCAGACAAGTGAAAACCTGTTGGGTGAGGGAGAAAATTGCAGGAGTTCTCCCTGGAGGCCACCAGGAGCCAGTCATCCAGGTAGGGAAACACTGAACTCCCAAAGTACGTAAGTGGGCCGCTACCACCACCAGGCATTTGGTAAAAACTCGGGGAGCCGAGGAAAGACCAAAAGGGAGTGCCCGGAAATGGTAATGGTCCCCCTGGAAAGCAAATCGGAGGTACTTTCAGTGCGAGTGATGAATGGGGATGTGCAGGTATGCATCCTGCATATCCAGTGCACAAAGCAGTTGGCCCGGCCGAAGGAGGGGCAGAAGGGTTTGAAGGGAGAGCATCCTGAACTTCTTGTATTCTACATAGAAGTTCAGGGAGCTGAGATCGAGAATGGGTCTGAGATCTCCTGTCTTCTTTGGTACAAGGAAAAAATGGGAATAGTAGCCCTTTCCCATGAAGGTGAGAAGGAACGGGTTCTATGGCCTGCTTTGTGAGAAGAGCAGATATTTTTTCCCTGACCAAAGGAAGATGGTCAGTTGAGTAAGAGGACTTCAGAGGGGGGTGGCGTGGAGATTTCTGTAGAAACTCTATGGAGTGCCTCTCTGAGATAATCTGAAGCACCCATGAATCCGATGTTATCCTCTCCCAACCTGGAAGGTGGAGGGAGAACCTCCCTCCTACCGGTTCCTCCGGGGAGTCTGGAGGTGGTGGGAGAGGGAAGGAGTCAAGTGGTGTGAGGCAGCGCCGCAGCTGGGGCACCCACTGCTTTTTTGGGCGGCGGGGGCCTAGCAGCTGTGGGGGCCCAGCATTTGGTGGCCCTCCTTCCTTGGGGTTTTGCTTGAGGCCAGCTGCATCTGAGAACAGGGACGGCGCTGCGGGGGATGGGGACAGTACATGGAATCCACAGATTTCAGGGCCGTCCCCTTCTCCTGCAAGTCGGTGATGATGTCCTTGATATCACCACCGAAAAGCACCGAACCCCTGAAAGGTGCTTCCTGAATCGCTGACTGCACCTCCAGGACCAAACCTGACACTCAGAGCCAGGCGTGACACCAAAGACTTACAGCAAATGTGGAGCTCCACCCTGCAGTGTCCACTGCATCGTAGGTCGTCCTCAGAATGTGACGACTGGCCGAACAAGCAGAACAGACAAGGTCAGCTAACTCCTGCTTGACTTGGGAGTCAGGCAAGGAGTCAATCTTAGATTCCGCCTGGGAAAGGACAGCCTTCTGGTAATCCCCCCATATGTGCTACATAATTTAGGGCCCTGATCCCCAGTGTGGAAGAAGCGTAGATCTTCCTTCCATACTGATCCATAAGGTGAGATTCCTTATCCGGAGGAGACGAGCTCAAGTGTTTAGGATGTGCTGACCGGCCGTGAGCGGCGCTAATCACAACTGAGTCTGCACGGGGGTGAGAATCTAAAAAGTCTACACCCTCCAGAGCCTGGTATAGCCTGTTGGACTTCCGAGGAAGTGGGGCTAAAGCCGACGGTTGTTTCCAAATGATGGAAACAAGGTGGGCATGAGGCTCGATCCAGGGTGGCACTAGAGTAGGGGCCGTAAGGGGCAAGTCCAGATGTTCATCGAGTTTAACCCGCTGAGTATCTGGCTCTAAGAACATCACTGATGTACTTCCTGGATCTTTCTGAGCAATTCCATGAAGGAAGGATCCTCCGGAGGAGACTTGGAGGAGTCCTGACGGGCTTGGATGGAGAGCAAGGCTCGTCGTCTTTCTCGGAGCATCCATCAGAGGAATCCGAGGAGTCTGAGAGAGAAGAAGAAGAAGAAGAAGAATTGGAGGCAGAGTAAGACTTCCTGACTCATCTAGGGGGAAGAATGGGTTCCTTAGGGGGAATCCCTGGACGCGTGTCCTGCCCCTCTCTGCATCCAGAGGGAAGAGCTCGGGAATCCGGAGGTGGAGAGGGAGTGTGCCGTCTGGGGTGTACGGGAGCCGGAGGTGGCCCTGTCGCTGTAAGGTGGTTCTCGACTTCCTTGGTAAGCTGAGCCTTGGCCTCAGCCCACCAGGAGGCCAGAGTCTCCTGAAGATCCACCGGCCGCCTAGGGGGCGGTGGAGGAGGAGGAGGGGGATAGTTATACGGATTATATCCGTAATGCAAGTATCCATAACCTGGCTGCGGGAATACCGGAGACGGGTATTGCGGCATCGGGTACTGTGGCATCGGTGGGACCGGCACCAGGTACTGCGGCACAGGATACTGCAGACCTGGGTAAGCCCACGTCGGATACGACGACGGATACCCAGGTACCGGAGGAGCTGCCAAAGCAGACGGTCCAGTAGGGAGCCCCACGGGTGGATCAATAGTGATAGGCCCATGGGGGGAGGGCCTGGTGGAAGAGGAGTATCCCCTGCCGGCATAGGAGGGGCCAGCGTCGGAACTGGCATCAGCGGGGCCTGCATCGGAGGAGCCGGCATCAGGGCTGGCGTCCGGGTGGATGGCGTCAGATCCATGGGAGGAGGGTCTCATGGCGGAAAAGCATCCCGTGCATCGTCCGGGGATGGTGGTGAAAAATCCCCAGGGTCAGGCAGGGCGCATGGGCTCCCCGACGGCAGCAAAGACTCTGCGGAACCTGGAGCGAAGGCGATAGAGGGTCTGTCGTGAGACTCTGGCGTCTGGCGCGTATCGGCTCCTCCCGACGTGCGACTTAGAGGCTGAATCCTGGTGGGCGCCAAGGAGCCGGCATCCAGCAAGGGTCCCTCGCCGGAGGCAGGCCGAGGGAGGGAAGTGGCCTAGTCTGAGGGGGACATTGCCATGAGCCAACCCGAAGGGTCGGGCGTCTTAGCGGCCTTCTCCTGGTGGGCGTCGGAGGAGCCGACGTCCGGCTTATGGGAGGCACCCGCGCCAGTCGGCCACAAGCCTGCGGCAGTACTGGGGGCAGAAGCCTCCTTTTGCCCAGAGGCACCTGAAGGGCCCAAACACAAGCCCGACGGACAGGCTGACACCTCCTCCAAAGCCTTGGAGGCTGGCATCGGACAATCCCCCGGAGGGGACGTTACCTGAGCCGTGGCTCCGGCCGGAGTCATGGAGGAGGAGGCCTTCTCCCAGTGCCTTTCTTTATCCCGCTTCTTGTGTTCTTCTGGGGAGGTCTATGCCTGCCTAAGCTTCTTCAACTCCTTCTCCATTGCAGACATCTTCTTTTTGGGAGATGGGCTTCCAAGGACTGCTGGCGCGTCTGCGGGTGGCTGCGTTAAAATGTAGAGCAATCGCGGGCACTTGTCGACCCACGTGGTCGGGGCCTAAGCAAAAAATGCAGAGGGAGTGACCGTCCTTGTGAGGCAGTTGGGCACCACATGAGTTGCACTTATTTTTTGAAGGGGACGACATAAACCGACGTTCACCTGACGAAAAAGTATCAAAATATCGATAACTTTCGGTAAAAAACTGACGGAGTAACAGGGCTGAGCTACGAACTTTACCGCGAGGCGCTGCATGAGCTGACGGAGGGAAAGAACTGGAAGGCGGGCGTCCAGGACCGCCCCTTTATACTGACGTCGTCTGACGCCGGTCACCTGACGTGGGGGCGGTCCCTCGCCAGGGACTGCTAGCTAGAAATTTTTCTGTGGGGTCCTGCCGCCTGCCGATGTCAGACCTATATGTAATTACCTACTGCAAGAACCCTCTCAAAGTAAGATCTGCTGAGTCAATCTGCATGGCCAGAGGGACCCATCAGCCTCAAAGAGGGTCCCACCCTCAAGGCAGGAGGTTTGAAGACAGAAGCATCTGCTGGATGGCATTCGCCTGCCCTCAGCTTCATGAGGAGTCCTAACCAATGACTGATAATTATGGGAAGCTAAAAGAAAGGGAATATAGAACAAGACTGAGCAAGCTACAAGCAGGCACTGGGTGGACTGCTTTGAGAGGTGCCATAGAGCTGATCTACAGAACTGAAAGGACCCCCACAGTGAGGATCCAGTGGTGATAGGTGTCACTGTAGCTAAGCCAGCCTATCTAGTTTACTGTATGACCTCTGGGAGGAATTTACCCAGAGGAACTTCCTGTAAATAAACTACTGTCAACCTGCATGCAGCATGGTTACTAGTAGCACACACAACATGGTGTCAGAAGTTAGTAGAATCAGCCCCATCTGTAATCCAGAGCCCTCCACTGGACAGTTTGTCACTGGGAGTCAGTAGGTACCTGCTGGAGCATGTTGCAGTGTATTTTTTAATATGTATCTTTTTCTTTCAGGGCTCCAGAGACAGGCAAGCTGTGGTCCTCCCTCAGAGGATCTCAATCCGCCCTGCACACATGGCTTCATTGAGCCTCCCCAGTGCCCCATTTTCCTGTTTTCTCCCCATTATCCTGGGACCCCAGAACACAGACATGCATGCGCATTGAGGCATACATATGCTCCGATGATGGCCCTTCCTCCCACCCAGCCTAATGCCTGGCTCCTTACAGCTTTGGGCTGCCAAGAGCCTCCACCAGGTGGCAGCCAACAGCTGGAAGCCCATCCCTCCCTGGGAGGAGAGCTGCCTTGCAGCCGCTCAATCCAACTCCCCATGACTCTGACACCCAGACTCATTCCCAAACCCAGGTCTCCGCATGGTAGGAGGTAAGAGTCCAGCTCCTCAGCTCTCCATGCGCTGGGCCACCATATTTTATTATTTTGTAAAGAAAAAGCCAGAGTCCATTGTGTGGTCCATAGAAACATAGAAAACATATATTTTGATGGCAGATAAGGACTGCTTGGCCCACCAGTCTGCCCATTTCCTACCTACTAGATAAGCTGCAGATCCTAGTTAACCAACAGCCTATTTCTTCCTACCCCACATAAATTGCCTTATGTCTGTCCCATGTATTCTTGAATGTACCCACAGTTTTATTTATTTATTTATGAATTTTGATGACTGGGCAGGCCCAAAGAGCCCCGAAGGTCCTTTTCAGAGACGACCTGGGAGACCGAACAACACGAGACAATTAATTTGTACAGGGTACAGAGATAGTAGCCATGATTTACAAGGTTACAGTACAGGCACAATTTCTGAATAGATTGAACATAAGTGCAACAATTGATAAAAGTTAAGGCATGATTTCAGAGTCCATTTGGGTGAGAAGAGGAGAGGAGAGGGATTGGTGTAGAGTGTGGGAGCAGGGGTGACTATCCTATGCCTGACAGTGGCACGAGCTTGCCCCAAGCAAGTGGGACTTGAGCCTCATACACAAGTTTGCTTGGCGATAGAAACAAAAGATCCCACAACCTCCTCAGGAAGGCTGTTCCATCGTCCACTAGCCTCTCTGTGAAAAATACTTCTCACATTGCCCTGAATCACCCCCCATTTCAGATTGTGTCCCTTGTTATTGCACATCTCTTTTGAAAGATGATACCCTCTTGATTTTGTTGATTCCACTGAGGTACTTAAAGTTTCTATCATGTCCCCTCTGCCTCCTTTTCTCAAGGGTATACATATTAAGCTCCTTTAATCTCTCCTTGTTTGGCTTCTCTTGCAGACCCTGCACCATTTTAGTTGCCCTCCTCTGGACTGTCTCTGTCCTGTCTATGTCCTTGCGGAGAAGGGGTCTCCAGAAATGGATGCAGTACTCCAGATGGGGTCTCACCAACTGTCTGTACAGAGGGATAACAACTTCCTTTTTTCTGTTGTTGATGCCTCTCCCTATACATCCCAGTATCCCTCCAGCCCTCCATACTGCCTTCTCACATTGTTTGCTAACCTTAAGGTCATCTGATATGATTACCCCCAGGTCCCTTTCCATTTTGTTGTTGTTACTACCTCCCCCATTGTGTAATCATCCCTGGGTTTTGTTTCCCAGGTGCATTATTTTGCACTTCTTTGCATTGAATCCAAGCTGCCATACTTCTGACCATTCCTCCAACCTTGTCAAGTCCTTCTCATCCTTTCCACCCCACCTTGTATATCAACCTGTCGCAGATCTTTGTGTCATCTACAAAGAGGCATACTTTTCCTTCCAGTCCCTCTGCCATGTCACTTATAAAGACACTAAAAAGGACTGGACCCAGTACTGAACCCTGTGGTACCCCACTAGTAACCCCTCTTTCTTCAGAGTGGACTCCATTTACAATTACCTTCTGTGTGCTGTTGTCCAGCCAATGTTGTACCCAGGCTACCACCCTGGGAACCACTCCCAGGCTGATTAATTTGACTATTAATCTTTTGTGTGGGACTGTGTCAAATACCTTGCTAAAGTCTAGGTAAACCATGTCCACAGCCCCTCCCTGGTCTATTACTTTGGTCACCCAGTCAAAGAAATCAATTAGACTCATCTGACATGACCTTCCGCTGTGAACCCTTGCTGCCTTGGGTCCTGTGACCCACTGGCCTTTAGGCACTTAACAATTCTTTTCTTCAGAAGTGATTCCATCACCTTCCCTACCACAGAGGTCAAACTGACAGGTCTGTAGTTTCCTGCCTCTGTCTTGGTCCCACTTTTGTGAAGGGGAATCACATCCACCTTCCTCCAGTTCTCAGGCACCACACCATCCTCCCATGATTTGTTAAAAAGGGTAGTCAGTGGTTTCACTAGTTCTCCCCTTAATTCTTTTAGAATTCTGGGGTGAATTTGTCAGGCCCCATTGCTTTGTCCACCTTCAGTTTTAGGAATTCTTTCAGAACCCTTTCTTCTGTGAAAGGACTGGGATCAACACCCCTATCCAGAGTGCTTCTGTTACTTGGATTAGGCACCTCCTCTTCCTCGTCTTTTGCGAATACTGTGCAGAAATATTAATTCAGTATCCCTGCTTTTTCATTGTCCCTCTCTGCCCACCCACCGTCCATTCTATTCAGCCTCACTATCCCTCCCTTTGTCTTTCTTATGCTCGCTGATGTACCTATAAAGGTTTATCCCCTTCTTAACCGAGTTGGCTATCTTTTCCTCAGTTTGGGCCTTTGCTATTCTGACTTCCCTTCCTGCTTCCTTCTGCCTTAACTGGTACAGCTCTCTGTCCTGCTCCTTCTGTGTTTCCTTATACTTCCTGAATGCTATCTTTTTCTCCCTGACCTTCCCCACCACATCTTTTGAGAACCATAGTGGCATTTTCTTTCATTTTGATTTGTTTATTTGCTTCACACAAAGGCTTGTTGCCTCTGTGATGGCAGTTTTGATGATTCCCCATTGTTGCTCCACCCCTCCTTATAGCCTGTTTGCTAGTGCTTTTCTAAGGCACTCTCCCATTTTGCCAAAGTCAGCCATCCTGAGGTCCAGTACCTCACTTTTGTATGGTTTGATTCTGTAGCTGAGTTTATCATGAACTACACTGTTTAATGGCCACTTGTTCCCAGATGGTTGCCCACTTCTAGATCTGAGATCCTCTCACTGTCCCCATTTGAGAGTATGAGGTGTAAGATTGCTCCCTCACTAGTGGGTTCCAAAACTAGCTGTCTGAGGCATGCCACCTGTAGGGCATCGAGAATGGCCCTGCTCTTGGATGTGGCTGCAGCAAATGTGCTGCAGTTAACATCTGGCATATTCAGGTCTCCCATCAACAGTATCTCCCCTTTCTCTGCCATCCAAATAATGCCTTCTATCATATCCTTGTCCATTCTCTCCCCCTGACATGAGGGTCTATACACAACCCCTGTGTGGATTGTGGTGCTATTTCCAGTCTCTAAGGTGACCCACAGTGCCTCCTCTACTCCCTGTTTACTCTTTTGTTCAGTTGCTTTTACCCTTCCCTTACATAGAGAGCTACTCCTCCCCCTCTTCTCCCCTGCCTGTCTCTCCTGTAGGTTACGTACCCTGGTATGTTAATATCACAGTCATGGTTTTCTGTGTACCATGTTTCTGTGACTGCCACAATATCCAGGCATCCCTCTTCCATCAAGGCCACACGTTCAGGGAGCTTGCTGCCCAGACTACGGACATTGGTACGCATTACCCTCCATTTCCTGATGGCCTTACTCCTTTTGCCCCATCACTGTCCTTATTGCCTTTGTCAGTTTCTCCACCCCTGCTCTTCTCCCTATCAACATCTCTATCTTTGTGTTTACCTCACTTACTACCCTGACGTTTTTAAGGGCTGGATTTCCTGCTCCTTTCAGTGCCTCTCCCATTGGCTAGTTTAAATGCTTGCCAATGAAGCATTTAAACCTATCACCTAGAATCCTGGTTCCCCTCCTGGACAGATGCAGACCATCATGCCAGTATAGGCCTGCATCACTCCAGGTGGACTCCCAGACCCCAATGAAGCCTAGAGTGAGAGCTGAGCCATCAACAGAGAGGCCAAGCGAGAGCTAGAGCACCAGCCTGCTTCTGGGACCAAGAGCAGCACAGCAGCAAGCAGTGCCTGAGAAAAAAAAATTAGGCAGGAGCAAAACTGAAACCCAGCAAGCCCATAAGATTGTTCATTACTGTTCTTCCTAACTACCAGGGGGAGAGTGCAGTAAGCCGAGAGCTGAAGGGGCAGAAAAGGTAAGTTATTTAAAAGAAAAAAAGTAAAGGAACGGAATTTCTCTCACAGAGAGCAAAGAAAAGTGAAACTGGGCTCCACTGAAGCAGGCTTGCAAAACGAAAGTGTTTGGAGACCTGGAATAATTTAAACAGACAGTCACCAATTTTGCTAAAGTGTACAATACTGCTTAAAGTGACTTTATTCAGTGCAGGTTTGTGACTAAGCAAGTGCAACAACAGCAACTTATCAGATCCAACCACCTGAACCTTTTGATTTTGCCAACACTGATGACTTTCCAAAATGGCTCAGATGCTTTGAAAAGTTTCGTATAGCCAGTAGCCTAGCAAAGTCAGCAGCAGAGAATCAGGTGTGCACCCTGATATACTGCATAAGGGACAAAGCAGATGACATCCTTAGGGAGATGTAACTAATAGACGCAGAAAAGAAAAACTAATGTAGTCCAGGAAAAATCAAGCACGTATTTCACAGGCCAGAGAAATGTTGTCTATAAAAGGCCAAAATTTAACACACACAGGTAGGAAGCAGGGGAACCTGTCAATGACATTATTACAGCATTGTATGCCCTAGCTGAAAGCACTGTAACTATGGAGACCTAAGACAGGAACTAATCTGGAACCAGATTGTCGTGGGGCTGCAAGACGGCAGATTGACTGAACACATGCGACTTGTCAACAACCTCATTTAGAGAAAGCCATCAGAATGACCCAACAGAGTGAGGCTGTATGAAAACAACAGTCAGACCTACAGCCAGATACAGGCCAAGGGGCAGAACAAAGCACACTATATGTGGATGCCATGCAGGGCAAGCATTTTTCCAGTGGGAGGAGTCTGAAGAAATATAGTGCCGCTCAAAAGTGATGCAGGATCAGCGGAGCAGAGGGACACCCGACAAGAGAAAGGACACGAAGAAGCCATGTGGGATGTGCAGGAACAAGCCGTCATGTCCAAGAGCTTAGTGTCTAGCAAATGATGCCACTTGCCATGCGTGCATGCCATAAGCGAGGCCATTACAAGAGTGTATGTCAGTCAAAAGCAACAATGCACGAAGTTCAAGAAGTACCAGAGTACAACACAGAGTATGCTTTTTGGGGATTGGTTCAGGCCAGAGGAACTAACTGGAAAATGACAGTTCTCATCAATAAGATTCCAACAGAGTTCAGGATAGACACAGGTGCAGATGGTGCAGCCATGCCAGAAAACCTGTACAAGGAACTGTGGGGCAAACACCGCATACTTTGAGGGCCACAAGTAAAGTTCTTATGGGGCCAGGAGGATACACCCTGGATGTGTGTGGGTGTCCACTAGCACTGTTACTAAAGGCACAAATGAAAGTCAAGACAGCATTTATGTTGTGAGGAACCTCTATAGCCCATTTTAGGCAGACAAGCATAGAAACATAGAATTTGATGGCAGATGAGGACTGTTTGGCCCACCTAGTCTTCCCATTTCCCTACCTACTGTATAACTCCAGATCCTATTTGATCAGCAGCCTACCTCTTCCTTCCTACCACCGGTGTTGCCTTCTGCCTGTCCCATGCATTCTTGAATTCACCTACTGTTTTTGCCCCATGAGAAACTTTCTCTTCTTGCCAGACTCGATAGTGTGGAACAAAGCAAGTAGAGAAGGAGTTCCCAACATCATTCAATGGCTTAGGAGAACTCAGAGAAGACTACCATATTCAGCTTACACCAGGAGCCATTCCATTATCACTGACAGCACCCAGAAGGATCCCAGTTCCATGATGTCCAGGTAAAAGGAACTTTCCGGAATGGAGAATCTGGGCGTGATCACCAAGACAGAGGGACTGTGGTGTTCCAGAAAGTTAGTGGTCTCAAAGCCAGATGGCACAGTAAGGATTTGTGTTGACCTAACCAAGCTGAATGAGTCAGTCAGAGGGGAGAAATTCATTCTTCCCTCAGTGGAGTAGACACTGGGGATGCTGGGAGAAGCAATTCTCTTCACCAAGCTTCATGCTGATGCAGGATTTTGGCAGATATGTCTGTCAAAAGCATCACAGAAAATAACCATCTCCATTACTCTCTTAGATGCTACTGCTTGCAAAGATGGCACTTTGGCATCTTGTCCACCCGAGCACTTCCAACGCAGAATATGTCGAGTCCTGGAAAGCTTGGAGGGGTTGTGTGTCACATGGATGATATCTTTGTTCTGGGTCGCACTCAGAGAGTTGCACGACCAGAGAGTCTATACAGCTCTAAGTAAGGTCCACAGAGTGCAGGCTCACGTTGAATGCCAAGAAATGTGAGTTTGGGAAAACCAAAGTTCAGTTCCTGGAACATATCATCTCAGACAAAGGTGTACAACCTGACCCAGAGAAGTTGGAAGCCATACAAAGGATGGCAAGTGCCACAAATGTGTCTGAAGTTGAAGTTTCCTGGGAATGGTTAACCAATTGGAAAATTCATACCTGCCTTAGCAGAGAAAACAAAAGCCCTGTGAGAACTTCTGTCACAGGCAAACCAGTGGGTTTGGGGTCCAGCTCAAGAGCAAGGGTTTACAGCTCTCAAAGCAGAACTCGTGGCATCACCTGCTTTAGACTTGTTCAGTCCCAACAAAGAAACAAATATCTATCTCGCTCAAATACAAAACACCCTTCCAGCACCAGATAGCAAACTAGCGCAAATCAGACAACTACAAAAAGCTCATGTATATCAACAAGTCATGAAATTTTGCCAACGTGGTTGGCCAGTAAGGGTTCAAGGTCCAGATACTATCAAACAGTTCTGGCACGAATAACACACCTTGACAGTTCAAGACGGCTTACTTCTGAAAGGAACCAGAATTGTGATTCCTCAGTTCTACAGGATGCTAATCTGAAACTACTCCACGAAGGACACCAGGGTATAGAAAAATGTCACAGGAGAGCACAGCAGACTGTGGTGGCCAGGCTTGGTATACAACTAACAACCTGATTAGCAAGTCTGAAGTTTGTTGTAAACTCCACAGCAATCTAGTACAGCCATTGATTTCATCTAAATTTCTGGACAGACCATGGCAAACGTTGCCACAGATCTTTTTGACCTGAAAAGTCAGATATTCCTCATAGTTGTGGACTATCATTCGAGGTATGTTGAAGTTGTTCATCTGAATGTTACCACTGCAAGTCATCATTGCACAAACAGTGTGTATCTCTATATACAGTACAATCTCACTGGACAATGTCAGTGCAGCATGCAACACAGGTTTTGGGTACCAAACAGCTAAATATCGAGTCTGGTAGTCACAGCTAGTAGCTGAGGTAGTTGCGTATAATTGGCAAATGCCGACAAGTATGTGAAGGGAGGGTGCAGGTCTATGGGGCACCGACATCTAACAACTAAATCCTCTATCTAAGGTGTGGGAGAACAGAACCTGTGGGTATCTCTCCAACTGGAGAGCGAGCATCATATCCAACAGGGCACCAGTGTAACCATCCTCACACCATCCCTGGCAGTGGCCAAGGATCCCAACAGGGTGTCCCATCCTTTCCAGGCCATACTTTAGGCCAGAGGTAAACAGCAAAACATATACTTTGTAGTTCTTGTTGAGGACAATGCAATGTAATTTCCTATTAGCAGCAAAGTGTATAAGCAGTTCTCCAATTCTTGCAGCAGCAAATTTATGCAGAATTTTAGCTTTATGCTAGTAGAAACATAGACTGTATTGCCAAATCGCTTCTTAGACTTTTGGCTAACATCAAGTGTAAAATGTGTTGCCAGAAAAGGACCACTTGGCCACCCAGTCTGCCCAGATGTTCTCTGTCTAGTCCTTCTCCACAGATCCTAATTGGTCTCCAACAACTCTTACTCCTCCCTGCCTGTTTACTAATATTCTCCTATTTCTATACTATACATGCTTAAAGTCCCCCACTGTTTTCATCTCCACCATTTCCACTGGCAGTCTGTTCCAGGTGTCCACCACCCTTTCAGTGAACATATGAACATACAAAGAAGCCAACAGAAGAAAGTCATCTGGTCTATCTAGTCTGCTCGTATTGCAGGGTCCACAGCTTGAGCTACTGTCCCTACCCTCCATCCCCACTCCTCCCATCCTCCCTACCCATGATCCTTACCTTTCCCCTATACCTATCCCAGCCTCTCTTAAAACTGCCCACTGTCTTCAATGGGTTCACCTTGTCTGGCAGCACATTCCAAGTGTCCACCACCCTCTCTGTGAAGAAGTGCTTCCTGACCTCCCTCCTAAACCTCCCACCCTCCAGCTTAAGACTGCCCCCTTGTGTTATGGTTTCCACTCAGCTTAAAGAGACTCTCCTTATCCACCTTATTTATACCTTTCGAGTACTTGAGAGTCCCAATCATGTCCCCCTCTTCTCTCTCTCTCTCTCTCTCTTCTGTCTTCCAGGGAGTACATGTTCAGTGCTGTCAACCTCTACTCATATGCCTTACCCTGCTGACCCACTGTCATCTTTGTAGCCCTCCTCTGGACTTTCTCCAGCACGTTAATGTCCTTTTTGAGATGTGGATACCAGTACTGAACTTCATACTCTAGGTGAGGCCTTACCAGGGACCTGTACAAGGGCAGTATAACCTCCTCTCTCCTATTACTAATCCCCCTAGACATGCATCCCAGCATCTTGTTTTATAACAAATAGTACTTCCTCACATCCCTCGTAACCCCCGCCCCCAATTTCTTTGCATACCCTCTAGTCCTGGCTCTGTTTCTCATTTGAGAGAGACCCCCCTCCTGCACCCTGTTCACCCTTCTGAGGCACTTGTAGGTCTCTATTATGTTCCCTCTTGCTCTGCTCCCTTCCAGGGTAATCTGGTATTAATAAAGGCACTATTCTCTATCTCTGTTGGCAATCAATGAATGCGTAAACAGAAAAATACAGTCTTACTTTATAGGCAGTCCACAGTGGTAGTGCTGACTACAAAAAGCAAATCACCCAGCTGCTTGCAGCCACAGCTCGTGGTTTGACCTCGAAGGGCAGACATTTGAAAGTTGGACAGGTAATAGCTTCTGCCACTTTACTAAAGTAATGAATGGATCACAGACATTATGGGAGGAAGCAGTGAAATGGGACCATTATTTTATTTTTTTATTTTAACATTTTGTAGTCCAAGATACAGTAGCTGCATTTATGTGTAACACATATTTTGCAAGTGGGTCTGGGGGAGCCTCCCTCACAGTTCTGGCACAGGCGGCTTTCCTCCGAACTCCCTCTTAACTTAAAATAACTCAAAGTCTGACATGCTCTCCTAAGCAGCAAATATACAACACCCCAGGACCCTTATCTGGAACATACACAAGGTACATGGTAGCAGAAGCTCTCAAACCTTAACCCTTGATGTGCAGGCAGACAACTTCAATGAATTTCAGAACCCACAGGATTCCCAGAGGTTACACCAAGGTGTTGCTCCTGCTGATGAACATGAGAAGAGTTACCTTCCCTTGTTCTTGGGTCAACACAGAACTACTACTGCTGCTGATGCAGCTTAAACAAGACTTTAGCCAATGACAAACCATTGCAGAACAACTGTCTTACCGTGGCTTGTATAAAAGGCCATCAAATCATTGTCTTCCATAGCAGCACCAGAGATGCCAGCAAACAAATGGTGGAAGACTGTCTGGATGAGAACATGGCAATGGCAGAAGGAGATGAGCCTGTGTTGTACTAGAACTGGAAAAAAGACCATATACCTCTTTGACAATGGTAGCAATTTAGAACCTGGTTGTCTACCTGCAAGTGCATACTCAGTGAGAATCGTCAGTACAGCAGGTAATACAGTCAGCAGCAAGATAAGTGCTTTTCCCCAAAAACATACTGTAAAGATGTCCACTCTTCTACACATAAACTTGCTGATTTTTAACAAGACCTACTCTACTTCAAGATTTATGGAACATGAATCTCCTCCACTACCAGATCCAAAACAGGAAGATGAAGAGTTGGATGGCGATGACTTCTGTGTCCATTGGTTATTTGTTTTTTTTTCAAATTGAATATGCTTTTTCCTTTTTCAAAACACAGGACAAACACATCAACAACAACTGAACACAAACAACATAACATGCACATACTCCCCCACCAATTCAGCCTCCCATTCAGTGGCCTGCACAGCCAGTATGATGTTATGCTTGTGCAACTGCGTTACTTGGTTTTGGCCATTCACATTCACTATTCCAGAGGAATTACCACCCTGTAGGGGTACCAAGGCAAGGAGCCTCAAAGGCGGTTCCACCCCAGAGGTGCCGTGGGGACGATTCCCTAGGCTAAAGGTACTGCTGGAGGAGGAGGTGGAGGGTAGCATGGTGGGGCAAAGAAAAGGTGCTTGAGAGAGAGGATCAGAGGAACTGCTTATATAGGACAGGAAGTGGGAGTGGCTGGCTGCTTGTCCACTGAACTACAGGCATAGCCTTCCAGTTCAGTGGCCTATGCAGCCAGTATGATGTTATGCTTGTGCAACTGTGTTACTTGGTTTTGGCCATTCACACTCTCTAGTCCAGAGGAATTACCACCCTGTAGGGGTACCAAAGGCAAAGAACCCTCAAACAGGCTTCCACCCCTAGAGGTGCCACAGGATGATTCCCTTTGCTAAAGGTACCTTAGGAAGGATACCCAAAAAGAAATGTAGTAGTAAAAAGCATGTTAGCAATCAGTAGCCATGAGGCACAGTAGTAGATAAGGCATCAGGCAGCTTGATAACATAATGAGATGCGAAGGTTAGCAATGGCCTGAGTACAAAGGGTTGTGCTGGAGAGTGAGGGTACCTCCTAAGGAGAGAGGGAACGGCAAGTAGGGACACCATCCACCTCCATCCAACAGTGGAAACTACCTAAAGGAACTAGGAACACTAACTACAGCTAACTAACGATTATGACCTGGGGTACAGAGGAGAGAAAAAAAAAAATTTGATGAGGAAATCTCTGGGGATCCAAGGCCTAGGTTGCCTTCCCTTCAGGCTTGGTATGTTTATTTTGTGGTGGCTCTGCTGCTGCAATTTAGAAACCCAATAAAATGGGGGTGGAAAATATTCCAATTTAGAGGAAAGCTATCAATAAATCCCTCTAACGGGAACGCTGTGGAAGGTTGTGAGAGTGCTTTGCAACATCGGGGGCAACCAAGGTGGGAGGAGGAGAGCAATGACTGCTGAGACACTTACCTGACCTACTCACCCTAAAAACAAACCGGGTGAACCAGAGGCAGTCATAGGGAGAATGCGGTGAAGGTGTCTTGCTAGTAGAATACTAGAGTCAAAAGAGATCGCTGTAACCACCCTTCATGGTTAGTCTTAAATTCTACACCAGCAGCTGCCGAGTCTTGAATGACTAAAGCCAGGCCAAGAGCAAGGACATTCCCAGCTATGGGCCAGGTGAGAAGGACCCCACCCTAATCAGGCACACTCAAGATGCGGACTTATAAATGCAGAATGAGACCATCGGCAGCAGGAAGGCCCTTGTGCCAGGAATGGTTTGGCTGGCATGCCCCAGAAAACTGAAGAGGAGCTGAATGAGCATTGATAGCTGGGACCTCACGGAAGCCAGATGGTAGTAGCAAGCATTGAGTAACGATTGCATAAGTAATGAGTGGACCTGCATGTAGGTCAGTAAGCAGAGTAGCAATGAGTGGACCTGCATGTAGGTCTGCAAAACAGAGTAGCAATGGTCGGACCTGCACATAGTTTGGAGGAGCAGCAAATATGGATAGTGGGGCAAACCAGCCAGGCATTCAAGGAATCCAAAGAAGGTAACAAATACTCTGAGGATTTTAGGCCATGGAGGCAGGATTATAACATAAAGTAAGTATGCCACAGATGGTCATGACTCCCCCAACACCTCCAAGTCCCCCACCATAGGAAAAACAAGAAAGGGATGGAAGGCACAGAGACTCACATGCAGATACTAAAACTAGTTTACAGCATCAGCGGTAGCTTAGCTGACCTCCAGAGTATAATAAAGCAATTTATCCCTCAAGGGTGTGGGTATACTGGAGGATTTATCACTGCTGGTGTGGTTCGGTCATGAGGCGCATCTGAATGACTGAACCACACCAGTCGTGTTAAGTCCTCCACTATACCCACACCCTGGAAGGATAAATTGCTATTATACAATATCTAATGTTGTTTATTAACTCACTGAGGTCATACAGTTCGAAAGAGGATGTCATTTTTTTAAATTTACATCGATGTCTTAGCGAAGCAGTGACAGGAAAAATGGTGGTGGTTTCATTTGAAGTGAAAGCATCATATTAATACATAGATTGGCATGAGATAAAGTTGGCACCTTTTCCAGTGGGTACAGTGGAGGATTTACAACGCGGAAAGGTACCAGCCAACCCGATCAGGTTGCAGGATTTGGCTTATTGAGTTTACCTCATTGACAATAGCAGTGTACAAACAGAGAGTAGCATCTGTATTGAGTAACTATAAGTTGTACAGTAGCAATTCGATGAACATAGACTTGAGGGAGGTAATGCACTGCAAGCAATTGCTAGGCAGTGCAGTAAAGACAACAACAATGAGGTATGTGGTATGAGTTGAGGAAGCAGGAGTGAACTGCATGGGCTAGGTTTCAGAGTGAGCCTGAACCAGGTGAAAATAATTAAGGTGTACAGCATGAAGTGCAGCTATGTGGTATGAGTTGAAGCACACAGATAATGATTGCAGTTGCAATGTGTGTAAATGGGAGCAAGTAAAATAAGCTCTGGATTAGCAATATACATGGAGTTTAGAAACAGAACAGCCCCAAAAATAAAGCATAACAAGACACACAAACACAGAAGAACAGGGGACAAGCAACACAAAGAAACACACAGCTGGAGGCAAAATACAAACCAAAGCAGGAGACAGACAACAGGGTCCAGAAGAAACAAACAGAAGCCCAAACAGCAAAGGGGGAAGGGGTAGGCCCCAGACAGCAGCAAAGGACAGACCGACAGAGCCTCCAGCTGCAAAGAAAAAGTGCTTGAGAGAGAGGCTTAGAGAAACTGCTTATATAGAACAGGAAGTGGGAGTGGCTGGCTGCTTGTCCACTGAGCTACAGGCATAGCCTTCCAATTATCAAGAGAATGTTGTATCAAAGTCCGTTGTAGTCCATTATTTCAATCTTCTACATCCAAATACAATCACGTAATGAGTAACGATGCATGGAGTGAATCCCATTATTTATGATATGAATGAAATCTGAACACGCAAGTTAGTAATGGAGTCAGCTCACCGCAGTAGAGCTTATATAAATTAGCTGGGAAGCCCTCTGAGCCTGAGGCCTTATCCAAAGTTAGACTCTTGATGGCTTGGGTTACTTCCACATCACTAAAAGGCCCTTTCAGGATAGTCTGCTGTTGCTCCATTAACTGGGGAAGCTGAACCTGCCTAAGGCAGTCCTCAATGTGTGGTTGTATCTGTGCATCCCTCTACTCATCTATATATAAGCCTTGATAAAACTCAAAAAAATACTCTGGCTGCATCCCTCAGCTGTGTAACCAGAATACAGGTGTCCCCTCTCTCAGCCATTTCACTACCTAGGGCCTCCTGCTGCCTAAGCCTCAAACGTTAATTTACCGCCTTCTTCACTTCATCCATGTACTCCACTTTTGCCCTGAAGATAGCTAACTCCCTTTCTTCCTATGTCACGATTTAACCCTAATGGTGTTTAGAGACAACCAAGACTTTTCCTCTGTTGCCTGCCTAAGCCTTGCTCTTGATACTTCAAATTTTTAATAAATCATTTGCTAATCACTTCTGCCCAATGGCCCACCTAATACATTCCCTCAAATTGTGTTTTAGTTGCCCCATAAACACATCTAGTCTGTCAACTGTGCCCAGTTTATCAGACATGAAATTCTGGATGCAGGTCCACAATTTGTCCACTTTCTCATTGCCCCAACAACTGGGTGTTAAAGCGCAAGTGTTATCAATGTCCACCCTCCCCTAATATTGAGTTTAAGACTACTAGGAATGGCCAGACATAACCATGGTTTGAATTTCAGTCTGAAGCAAGCCCAGCACGCTTCCTAATTGATAATAAATATGAATTTTGGAGAAGGTGTTTTGGGGTTTAGAACAGAAAGTATAACATCTATCCTGGGAATGCAGAACTCTCCAGGGGTCCCACTAAATCCAGCAATTCTCTTAGGCCTCTCTGCCCTGATATAAGCTGTCTTCTGTGGTGTCCTACCCTATCGATATCTGTCTGGTACACAATGTTCCAGTCCATCCACCCCAGCACCATAGGCATGTTGGTGACAGGACCAGCTCTGATGCCAACAGGTAAAAAAACTAAGGTGAGTCTGTGCTTGGTCCATATACTGAGCCTAGCAACACTTCCTGTTGCCCTAACTGTCCATGCAGCAAAATATATCTTCCCTCTGCATCCCCTATTTCTCTAATGAGTTGAAAGAACACTTATTAAGTGATCATAATGGCTAATCCCTGCTGCTTATTATTGTTTCACACCCTGTACACTTGGCCCATCCATTCCTGCTTAAAACAATTTATATTCTCTGTCTTTACTTGGGTCCTTGTCCTGTAAATAAGCAATGTTGGTGTTCAGTTTCTTGAAGTGTCGGAGAAGCATATGCTTCTTTTCTTTTCATTGCCCCCCCTTTAATATTCCATGAAATTAACTTGTATTTGCTATCCATTATGAAACACCCAATGTTACCATAAAACTCACATATAAGTCGTGTTAACGACAGTCAGAGGCTGATTTGGGGGTTGAAATTACTGCACCAGCCATTGACCCTCATATAAGTTGGTTGGGAAACAGTTGTATAATGTTTGCTTTTAAAAAGCATTTTGAAATCAGAGTGAATAGGTTTCAGAATAAACTGGCCACTATTTATGCCAAAAGTCTATCACTCAGTCAATTATTTAGTCAAATAGTAAACTGGTTAATTACTTAGTTTGTATTGACAGCATGTTGAAATCAGGGTGAACAACTGTCATAATCAACTACCTCTAGTTATCCAGAAAGTCTGTATCTCGGTCAATTAGTTGTTCAAGTAGCAAATTAGTCAATTACTTCATATTGACAGCACACACTTTAAATTCTTTTTAATTTAAAATCACAATCAAAGGATAACCTGGGATATGCAATCAAGCAAGCAGGGTTCCTACATTACATGCACCGTTTGCCATCCCTTTGCCATCAGGCATTTCAACGATTGGCTTTCAGCAGTTATGGTAACGTTCCCAGTGGGTAGAAATTTCTCCCCTTGTTGCTATATCTTGCATGTAACCCCTAGATGGCGCTATCCCAGGGGCTACTACCCCTGCCTGATTTGCCACTAACAGGTTGAGGGGCCTGGATCCAATGGCGGTGCCTCCACCCAGAGGTCACGGGTTGCAATAGTTAAACTAACTTGTCACAGCCCTCTGGGACACTGCAACCCCTTTCTTCCACTAGTGGCCCACAATATATCAGAATTACCTTCACAGTATACACTTACCCCCAGGTCTGGTTCCGCACTGGGACCTCCTGTGAAATGAGATACAGTGCAACAATCACAGTACAGTACTTTTAACATAGACAAATACCCTCAGGCAGTACAACTTTGCTGAAACAAGCAGCTCTGATTTATTTAGGGGATATAACAAGGACAGGGGAAATCAGGTTAATTAGCTTATCACTCTAATAATCTACCTATGGCTCTGTGCACAGGCCTATCCCTATCAGTTACTGTCCCTGGGTGCCCAAGCCCTAGTGGCTAGTCCAAACCGTGGCAGCTGGTAGGGGCCTTTCACACAGAGAAAAGGAGAATTAAACAGTCAGCAGTACAGTAATTCCATTTGGATTTAATGTGGCAATTCAACAGGAGCAACCCTGAATTAGTACTCACGACCTCCAAATAAGATAGGGTCCTTCAATGTCAGCAGGGCTCACTTGAGGTACACAAACCTCTGCACACATCCATATAAAAGAGCACTATACCAGGCAGGCTGCATCTGTATCCCGATCGCATTACTGCACCCGGAGAACACAGCAGATTCAGTTCCTGACAGACCGAGTGTAATTTTCAGCCATTCCTCCAGTCTTCACAGGGTGAGCCTGGTTTCTACTCTTCAGAGATCCTTTGATTCTTTTCACAGGACTGATTCAGTCCTAACAAGCTGTTACACAAGCTGCAGACCGGAACTCTGGGCCTTACACACGTTTTTGACTAAAACTGCACACTGAAAAGCACAGGGCTCCTTCCTTCTTCACTGCCAAAGCTCAACTCAAACTCCAACCAACAAAAACCGGCATTTCCTTTGAGTTCCTCCCAGTTCTTGACTGGATTGGCTGTCACTCACAATAGACTGCTGCTGTTGGTCCAAAAGGCACTGAAGTCTAAACTACATCTCCCAGAGTCACTGCCCATACAATCCTCTTGTGGCTGGCTCAGATTATGAGTCCAAGTTCTGATTCGGCCAAGGCACCATTTTAGAGCTAGCTTACCCCACACTGATTGGTCCAGTTCAGCAGTTCAAAACTAGAATGGGGAACTAGCAGACACTGTTCTGACTGCAAAGAAAGCAGGTTAGACAAACTGTAATTTCATTATTACTGTAAATGATTTCTGGCAAACAGTTACATCTTTCAGATAGGTTCCTTTGCACTCCTAGTGACTGCAAAATGGAGTGAATTGGCAGCAGCTTGGTGGTACTCAATCAAAGAAACACACAGTCCCCATACAATTAATTATGTCTGCAAGCAGACAGCTCTTAAAGAGACAGTACCAGAGGCTCTAAAACACTCACTGATAAATGGCTTAAATGCCAAAACCATTCAGGCTTGGAGCATTCAAGCAAGCTCCTGAAGTCTTTTGGGGAACCCCCATTTGCAGGGGGGCACTTTCCGGTTTGGGAAGCTTGACGTCCGGCTCAAGCAAGTACCCCATAAGTTTCAACTGCAACCTATACATTTGCATTAGGCTCTCACATGTAATCATCAGTCAATATATTATTTTACCAAGAACACATTTCTGAAACATTGCAGTACGTCACTCTTAACAGTATTACATTACACATTGTACCATAACTCAAGTTATTACCTCTTGTACATGAAACCTGAAGAGAGGGGCCCTTCCCTATCAGTTACCTTTGGGGCTGGACGGGCAAGGGCACCATACTTAGAGGGCAACACAAGTAACTTGGAGTTAGCACTGATGCTCAGTTTGGGCAATGAGCTCGGGGACACATACACTCCTTTATGGACAACATTGGAGGCAAATCCACAGGCCTCCCAAGGGAATCATAACTGAGGTGCACCACAGGCTTTACAGCTCGACCAGTCTTTCTAGGGGAACTGTTACAGTCTCTGCACTCTGAGCCTCATTTTCCTCATTGTCCTCACTTGTCGGGAGTCTCCATGGGGTAGAGAGGCTAGAACTTGGGGCACTTTCAGCTCCAGGAGTTACAGTTTCTGAGTCCACAACATTTGGCTCGCATGGAGAGCTTTTCGGACACTGGCAGTGGACTGTCAGGGCACTCAAAATACTCTTCTTCTTGTTCGGTGTATCACCAGTCTGCCCCAATCTATCATTTTCCTCCTGAAAGCTCAAACAGTTCAACCATGCACAATGATTCCATTTCATCTGATCTGATGCTTTGCACTTCACTTTCTGGGAGCATTGGCTCAGGGATGAAGCTGGGGCTTAGACAGTCCAGAAGGCCCAGCTTTGTCTCCAGTATTGACTAAGGGATTGCCCCAAACAATTGACTCAGTTCTAAGAAGGATAGTATTCAAAGTCACCTCACTTTCTTCCGATATGGACTGACAGTCATGCTCAACTGGGACTTGTGGAGGGAACACTTTAACTTTGCTTCTGTAGGTGCAGACTTTCTTGATCTTTTCTTAGCAGCAGCTCTAGTCACTGGTCCAGAGGGGCATCTTCTAGGGCTCAGACTCAATTAAGATTTGTCCAATGGGCAGTAAATGATTTCTATGCATTGTTTTACATCTTTTGAATTATTCTCAGGCCTTACTTTGTACACTGGCAGATCATCTAGTTTGCCCACTACAATGTGAGGGAGATGGTGCCATCTGTCAGCAATCTTGTGCTTGCCATGCAGTCCCAGATTTCTTAGCAATACCGATCTCCCTCCTGGAGTTCCTGTGCTTTCACCTTTTATCATACCTTTCTTTGTTGGCCAGATTTCTTTGGCAGCCATGGTTTGAGCCAGTTGGTACGCATGAGTTAGCTGGGCCTTTAACTTTGCACATACTGTAAATAGTTGTCAGCTTGAACCCCATCAGGAGAGACCCCAAAACACACATCTACTGGTAGTCGAGCTTCTTCCAAACATCAGTGCGGTAGGGGGAGAACCCAGTGGCATCACTTTTGGTGCAGTTATAAGCATGTACCAGGGTGGTAATTTGTTGGCTCCATCTAGGCTTGTCCTTTGGGTGTAGGGTGCCTAGCATATCTAGCAAAGTGCGGTTGAAACGTTCAGGCTGTGAGTCCCCCTGGGGGTGGTAAGGAGTGGTTCTGGACTTTCGCACTCCCCACAGAGAAAGTATCTCTTTGATCAGACGACTCTCAAAGTCTCTCCCTTGATCAGAATGGATTCTTTGTGGAGCCCCATAGTGAACAAAAAAGTTTTCTACAAGTACTTTGGCCACAGTGGATGCTTTCTGGTCTTTGGTGGGAAAGCTTGGGCATATCTCGTGAAATGGTCAGTGACCACCAGCACATTAGTACTGATATTTCTTTGATCTGACTCCAAACTCAGAGTCAATATAGACCAGCTCCATGGGTGCACTGGTGGTGATGTTAACAAGGGGCAGCCCTCTGGGCAAAGCTTTCTCTGTAAGCAGCGACTACAAGTTCGAATGTGTTCCACATCAGCCCCCATCTTAGGCTAATAGAATCTGGATTCTCACCAAGTCAAGTGTTCTGTCTCATACCAAGGTTCCCCATGGTTGTGCAAGGACCTCAGTACCGAGTCTCGAAAGGCAGTGGGCAGCACTAGTTGTTGTTTGTCTACTTGTCCCCTCTGTCTACTGTTTCTCTGTATAACAGTTTATTGATCAGTTCAACTTAGGACCTTCTTTGTATAACAGTGCAGTTCTCAAATCAGTGGAGCGAATTTGGACACATCTTTTCCTGCATAGAGGGCTTCTAAAGCTGTTTTGATCATGGATCGCGGGATTGAGTCTGCCAATACTGTCATTGTCCAGCTGAGGCAGTGCACCAATGTCTATTGCAGTAAAGTGGCAATAAGCAGCAGGTATGCAATTCTCAGAGGGTCCCAAGCAATCCACCATGCAGTCCACTGCGTCCGTGGACATTGTTCCTCCCTGTCAAACTTCGGCAGAGTGCCCCAATGCTCGGTTCTGCCAATCGACCCAATCATTCTGGGGAACAGGCTCTCCGGAGAGAGCATCAGCATCTATGTGGTTCAGACCGTTCGGTATTCGAGATATAGTCATATGTAGATAATGCAGAAAGTCACCTATGGCCAGTGGCATCCAAATTTGCTGAGGTCTGCACATAGGTCAAAGGATTATTGTCGCTTTACTAGTATTTTAGCCCCATAAGTACTCATGGAATTGGTCAACAATAGCCCACTTCAAAGCTAGAAACTCTAACTTATGTACAGGATAGTTCTTTTCTAGATGGGGTCAGACTTCTACTGGCAAAGGCCACTGGTCTCAGGCCATTCTCGTGTTTGGTACAACACAGCTCCAACCCTTGCAAGCTAGCATCAGTGTGCAGGACATAAGGTTTTCTTGGATCGGCATAGGCCAGCACTGGAGCATGGGTAAGTTGATAAATGATCTCATGAAAAGCAGTCTCATAATCAGAGTCCAGCGGGCCCCAAATACTTCACTGGATGAAAATACACTCTTTCAGTCTTGAGGACGCTGACTTTGGTATTTTTTGTGGTTGGGGATACCCTTGAGTAAGGTTAAGTAAAGGGCGGATCACTCTTGAATAGTCCTTGATGAAACGCCGATAATAACCACAGAATCCCAGGAATCTTTGCAGTTCTTTTAGATTTTGGGCAGTGCTGGGTGGTCAAGGCCTCAACTTTACTTGGTCGGTCTCTATTCTTCGGTGGATACTATGTGTCCCACATACTTTACTGATGTTTGAAAGAATTGACACTTATCAATGGACAGTTTAAGGCCAAAGTCCTCCAGTCGGTCCAATACCTTAAATAATCTGCTCTCATGTTCCTCCAGTGAGCTGCCAAACACAATAACATCATCTAGGTATACCAGGCACTCTAGTAAGTTCATGTCCCCACTGCACGCTCCATCAATCGTTGAAAAGTGGCTGGGGCACCTGAAATCCCTTGAGGCATCCTCATGAATTCATAGAAGCCAAGCGGACAGATAAAGGCTGTCTTTCACGGTCCTCTGGGGCCATCGGGATCTGATAGTACCCACTCGCGGAGATCCAGCACAGAGAACCACTTGCTCCCGTTTAGGCAGTCCAAAGCATCCTGAATGCGGGCATGTGTACTGATGTGGGATAGTCCGCGTTTAAGGTGCGATAATCCACACACATCCTTACTGTTCCATTCTTTTTCCTCACTACCACAATGGGGGAAGCATAAGGGCTTCTGGATTTTGTATTACACCAGCAGCTAACATCTCTTGCAGATGCCGCCTCACATCATCTATGTCAGCAGGTGCCAGGCGTCGAGACCTCTCACGAAATGGTCTTTCGTTATGCAGCCGATATTGTGCTCAGCTCCTTGCACGCATCCTACGTCCCATTCCTTTAAAGAAAACACCTGGTCTCTCTGGGCAAGCTTCTCACTGACCCTCACTTTCCATTCAGCTGGCAGCGGAGTCGCGAAATCAAACAAGTCAGGCGTTACTCTGTCATTCTTCCTTGAACTCTTGCTGCTGGGTAGCACTGCAGTGTCTGCACAATGCACATTAGCCAGGATGCAACCTCTATTTACCGAATGTCTCTTTCAGACACATATGAACTTGGACCATTACCCTTCTGGCATAAGCATGGGCTCTAGCGGCAAAATACTAGGCTTGACCAGCAGTCCCTCTGGCAATTTTCCATCGCCTGGTGCATCCAACATTAATATTTTATTCTTAACATCCTTTCTTATACGGACCTCTCCCTGTAAGGTACACTGGGCATTTAGCGCCAGGATCAGAGACTCAGGATCCTTCTTCCATACAATTCGACCGTTCCTCTGGTTCTATTTTTCAGCATCTCTGTGCCTCATAGGCCTTCTTAATTAAAGCCGGAACTCTTAAAGCTCTACTAGTCTTTGACCCCTGTTTTCATAACACAACTGTGCCAGCTCTTCTAACATATGAGCATTTGTTCCAATCAACAAAGGGACACCATCATACAGTCCAGTGGGGACACACTAAGGCTAGGGTCTCTACTTGTTCAGCCACTCCAGCCACGGAGGTGGGAAAAGACAGCCAAATTGGATATACCCGGAATAGGGGTAGGTCTTCTCACTTAACCTCCATACATGCAGTCCTTCTAATGGTTGTAAGGGCGTCTGACAAATGCTTCTGATACCAATCTTGGAACATAATTGTCACTTGGGAGCCACTGTCTCAATACAGGCTCTTGTAGACACTCCATTCACCTTTACAGTGGTCTCCATGGAGGGACCCACTATTCTGGACCAGTCTGGAGAGGCGATAGTGGGGCCTGGGCAACTGACCTTGCCACAAAAGGACGTGAGTTAGCATTTTTGGTGCCCTCACTGGGATCATTTTGTGCACCTCTTAACCACTGATTTGTTCTCCTAGCCTCCTTGTAGCCTATATGCAACTTTGTCAGTGTCTTTTGGGGACTGGCATTCCCCTTTCATGTGCCCATCTTTCCCACAATTATAGCAAACATACTTTCTGGAGTTTGAGCTGGCCGAGGCGCCACACTGGGAGCCAGGGCGGGGTATTACTAACTGGAAACCTGGGTGCCATCTCTGTCTACTTGGGCGTGATAAGCATTTGAGACATCTCGTCAGCTTCTCTACTTCCATGGTCAAGGAATTGAGTTTGGAGCTTTATATCAGCAGGAGATACATGGGTGGGTACCCCACCCCATAGCAGATGCAGTCGGATATAGGTCAGGGCCTGTACTTGCAGGCGTGGCCTTCATAAAGGGACTGTTTTTGAATTCTGGATCTCTCAACAGTTCGCCCATTGTGGCATATCTTTTCCTTGTCAGAGCACTCATTGACTGCCAACCTCTGCCCCTGAACTTCACTTGATGGGTCACCCTCAGTCACTCGGGTCGTAGCCGCAGCTATTGGTGCAGGTCCCTCCGAGGTCGCTTTTTCTCAACTCCTCGAATTTCTCTCATTAACTCGTCATAGGAGGGTGGGATTCCAGTCGATCTGCCAGGCGAACTGAAGCAACAGCAGTTCTGGAGGGGGGCAGACTTAAGGATCCTGTCCAGCCTGGTTGGTCCAGTTCAATCGCTGGCAAACTACCTTTCCTGAGGCATTCTTGCAACAATTTTTCCAGCCTAGATACATACACAGACAACAACTCCCCTTGGTACTGTTGTGCATCTCTTACTCTCCACCATAGGTCCTCATCAGAATCTGGGCTCCAACACATTCCTCCAGGGCCTCAAGATAGGCCTGTGCAGTCACTTCAGGGTTACTGGCCCGTTTAGCACGAATGGTAGCCAGGGCAGGACCTCGGAGGCTCTCACTAACCCTCTTTCGCTTTTCGGCTTCCGAGCATTGCCATTCTAGGACTTGGGGGGCAACATAGTCTATCCAGGTCTCCCAGTCATCCTCCCCTTGGGGGGTGGGGAGGGTGCCAGAGAAGATCCTCAACCTTCGGTAAGAGTCGTGACTAATGGCAGGTGCAGAAATTGGAGTTCTGCATTGGTTCAGCCACCATTACGGGCACTGGAGGCGGAGAAGGTGTTTTGGGAGGAACACCCCAGGTGGCAAGAATAGTTTCTTCAAGTCCTCCACAGTTTTTCCCTTCCCCAGCAACCATTTATGCATTTCTCCTCAAAGTTTCAGATAGTGGTGGGGGCTCATTTCCCCAGGTCTTTACTGTCCTTAGTTATCACTCTCCCAAGCAGTGAGGGCTCCCTCTGGGGTAATGGTCTGTGGCACTTTGGAGCTATCTATGGGATCCTTAAACTCTACTAGGGCCAGGAAAGTGTGGGTGAGCAGATTAGCATGCCGACCCACCACCACAGGGTTTTGTAAACCTTCCACCTTGGAAAGTACTCCCTGCACAGTGTCCGTGTTGATACCCAGGGGGATGTCCAGGATAAGCATAGCATTTTGGGGGTCGATCTCCTCCCCAGTACACCACTCCATCAGCCGGTGCACAGCCACTTCTGTCGGGGTACCCATTTTTTTCTTAACAGTGGTTCGTAAATATGGCCACTAGAGGACACACAATCCCAGCGGTGAGCCTCCAAGATGTAACCCCTAGATGGCGCTATCCCAGGGGCTACTACCCCTGCCTGATTTGCCACTAACAGGTTGAGGGCCTGGATCCAATGGCGGTGCCTCCACCCAGAGGTCAGGGTTGCAATAGTTAAACTAACTTGGTCACAGCCCTCTGGGACACTGCAGCCCCCTTTCTTCCCACTAGTGGCCCACACCAATATATCAGGGTACCTTCACAGTATACACTTACCCCCCAGGTCTGGTTCCGCACTGGGACCTCCTGTGAAATGAGATACAGTGCAACAATCACAGTACAGTACTTTAACATAGACAAATACCAGGCAGTACAACTTTGCTGAAACAAGCAGCTCTGATTTATTTAGGGGATATAACAAGGACAGGGGAAATCAGGTTAATTAGCTTATCACTCTAATAATCTACTCTATGGCTCTGTGCACAGGCCTATCCTTATCAGTTACTGTCCCTGGGTACCCAAGCCCTAGTGGCTAGTCCAAACCGTGGCAGCTGGTAGGGGCCTTTCACACAGAGAAAGGAGAATTAAACAGTCAGCAGTACAGTAATTCCATTTGGATTTAATGTGGCAATTCAACAGGAGCAACCCTGAATTAGTACTCACGACCTCCAAATAAGATAGGGTCCTTCAATGTCAGCAGGGCTCACTTGAGGTACACAAACCTCTGCACACATCCATATAAAAAAGAAAGCACTATACCAGGCAGGCTGCATCTGTATCCCGATCGCAATTACTGCACAATACCGGGAGAACACACAGCAGATTCAGTTCCTGACAGACCGAGTGCAATTTTTCAGCCATTCCTCCAGTCTTCTACAGGGTGAGCCTGGTTTCTACTCTTCAGAGATCCTTTGATTCTTTTCACAGGACTTGATTCAGTCCTAACAAGCTGTTACACAAGCTGCAGACCGAACTCTGGGCCTTACACACGTTTTTGACTAAAACTGCACACTGAAAAGCACAGGGCTCCTTCCTTCTTCACTGCCAAAGCTCAACTCAAACTCCAACCGACAAAACCGGGCATTTCCTTTGAGTTCCTCCCAGTTCTTGACTGGATTGGCTGTCACTCACAATAGACTGCTGCTGTTGGTCCAAAAGGCACTGAAGTCTAAACTACATCTCCCAGAGTCACTGCCCATACAATCCTCTTGTGGCTGGCTCAGATTATGAGTCCAAGTTCTGATTCGTCCAAGGCACCATTTTAGAGCTAGCTTACCCCACACTGATTGGTCCAGTTCAGCAGTTCAAAACTAGAATGGGAACTAGCAGACACTGTTCTGACTGCAAAGAAAGCAGGTTAGACAAACTGTAATTTCATTATTACTGTAAATGATTTCTGGCAAACAGTTACATCTTTCAGATAGGTTCCTTTGCACTCCTAGTGACTGCAAAAATGGAGTGAATTGGCAGCAGCTTGGGTGGTACTCAATCAAAGAAACACACAGTCCCCCATACAACTAATTATGTCTGCAAGCAGACAGCTCTTAAAGAGACAGTACCAGAGGCTCTAAAAACACTCACTGATAAATGGCTTAAATGCCAAACACCATTCAGGCTTGGAGCATTCAAGCAAGCTCCTGGAAGTCTTTTGGGGAACCCCCATTTGCAGGGGGGTTACATGCACATAAGTTGAACCTGTTTTTTGCACCCTTAGTTTAGCTACCATATTTACAACTTGTATGTGAGTTTTTATGGTAGAAGAAAACCTGGAGACATTCTCATCACACTTGTTACTCCATGCATCCAGCCACTGAAATCCGGACCACCTTCCACCTCTACTCCCTTCCCCTACACACAGCACAAAACATTAATTCCCCCACAAGCATGAAACGTAGAACAATAGAGAATGGCCAACATCCATCTCACCACTTTCTGCCCCTGTCCCACTAACCTCACACCCCAACTGCTGAACCAGGAAAGTCCTACACAGCTGTGTCTGGACCAGCTCTTACTCCTCCTCCTCCTCATGTGACTAAAAACCTCCAATCCTTGGAGGGACTCCGCATCCCCTCATGAGCACCCCCTATCTAAATTCCTTCTAGAAAAGGCATCCACCACATGTATCAGATACTCCAGCACCACACCATTCTGCCATGCGGCTTCCTAGCAAGGGCTCACTGTAGCCATTCACAGTGTTTCATAAAGGATTGAGGTGCCCCCGCTGTCACCTTGAATACCATCATACAGTAAACATTAACAAGCACATATTATGATCTGTTCCAGGAGAACCTGGTCTGTCCAAAGAAAGAAACATCAAGCAATTAGAGTCCCTGTTACTGATCTCACTGTAGCATCTCCAAGATTGGCTTGATTCAGGGGTACGCCTGTCCCTCTGTTGTTCCATGTCCCACACTGTCCATTACTAAACTTAAAGAGCTGCTAATGCCTCAAAGAAGACTTTGAAAAATATAATAATCAGGTACAGTTTAGCCTACATTCCATATATAATTTATAGCTTTCTCCTCCCCTTTATTTATTACTGAGGAAATGTGGTTCCATGTGATAACAGAGACCTTGAGCAAGTCTACATTGCTGAAAATGAATTTTGGCGATGTAGACTCATGGTGAACAGCAAGATGGTGCCGGAGACTTACATTTTATTGTTTTATGCAGGGGGCTGCACCCACCCCTTTGCCCCCGCCCCACACCACCCTGCTAAATGATTCTCAACTTCAGGGGGTGCATGTCAGGGGTGGGGATGCAAAATTAAAAAAAAAAGAGAAAACCCATGACCTGGCACAAAAAATGAGCACGTCCAGAACCGAACCCAGGACCTTTCCAACCCCAGCCTGCCACCAACCCACCATGCAATATGGCCAGTTTGGCAGACCCCTGCCGCACTACACTCCACAAACCCTCCATCCTCCCCTTCCACCAAGATGATACATAGCGACATCCTGTCGCTATAGTCGCAGAACCCCTATCCGTCACCTCCCTGCCTGGTAGCCCTGTGTAAAAGTGCTGTGATTGAGTCGCCCTTTTTGAAAGTGCTCAATCGCAGTCACCTAATACATGGGATACTGGAAATGTGCATGAATACATGCATGTTATCCCTTAGAGTTCATCTACCTCTATAGCATACTCCCTACTTCCAGTGATAATCCTCTATTGTGACAACACAATCTGTTGCCATGGTAGTAACTGTGATGTCACAAGCAGTGCATTATGACCTCAGTTAGGCAGAAAGCAACATAAATGGATGAACTCTTCAGGAGCAAAACTCCTGTTTTCATGCAAATGAACTCAATAACAAATAATGGGGAGGAGAAATACAGAACTGATGTAAAATACAAGCTGGACTGTGTCTAACTACTATGTTTTGTTAAAGTATTCCTGAAGGTGTCAGCTGCTTTTAAAAGTAGATGGAGGGCAACAGCGATCAGCAGCTTCAGATGGTGCAGTTCATACTCTCATGTCCCATTCTGCATACTGCTAAGATATTGCACAATAAACCATAAGCTCGATCAATACAAGCTGCCCCTCTCACCCATACATGGTCTTGCAAACCTGATTTTAACCATAAAGTCAAACAGAGCTCTCAGACCCAAGGCCAGTGCAACAGACATGATCCTCCCATGCTGTCTTCTCTCCTCACGAAAACTGTCGATCGGTCTGCTGACCCAGTTCTGTTTGTTACATTGGCATTGGATCAGACCAACTTAAGCAAAAGGGTCCACTCCTGACTTTTTATTTTTATTTATTTCTTCATTCTGACATAACCTTTGAGCAAAATGCTCTTTTCAAAGATTGCACGTCTTGACAGGAGGACAACGAGAAAGGTAGTTACAGAGTATGGGCGCACAAGTACAGAGAGAAGAAATACAAGAAATAACAGCAATTGGTCTGACTATTTACAATTGTAAGCTATCTTATATAGAGGTACATATTGCAGTTAGTACAGCCCAAGGTAAATGGTGAATGCTGTTGGTTTAAGGAACTAATTTAGCAGGGGGTAAAGCAGCCAGGGGAGGCATTGTCATTATTTCACATAAAGTCAGGAGGATCTTCATCTAAGACATGGCTATGAGGTTAAAACACCCCAACAGTCAACTCATATCTAGTCCAGTGAATTTGATAACAACATGGAAAATCCAACCATAATATGCATCAAATAACTGATCAGTGAGCCAAGCTAATGATTCTGGCTGCCAGAAAAAATATAATAGTAACTGTACATTTAACATTATTACTGGTATAAGATGGCATTCGCAGTCCCCTGCAATACTGCTGAATCTGGTGTGCTAGGAAGCACCACGGCACTACTGGCCACTCAAGCATTTTTGAACAAATTGGCGGAGAAAAGTTATGGGGCTCCTACCGTGCTTGATCCACCTATTGAAAGGTTTGTTGACCATGACTGGTGGTCACCACGAGCTTGGCAGGATATTGAATCTGAAACTGAATATGGGCAGCCATTAGCTTAGACTTCAGATGTTCGTATGCCTCCTGTTTTCTCAGGCATGTAAAGTAAGGTTTTGAAACCAGAAAAGTCTTTCCTTCCCAAAGTATTTCTTTTGCCTCCTGCAACATATTCAAAATGTGCATCTTATCCAGATAGTTAAGAAGATGAAAAATAAAAGGCTGTGGCATCCGATTTAGCACCTTATGTGCCTACTTGGTTATATACTCTGGGCCATTCAATGAGCGCACTGCCCCCAATTGCAATACAGTTCCTCCTGCTCCTGCCTTTATGATCCTCTAAATGCTCCTCTAACTGGGTAGCCTTCCGATGGAAGGTTATCAGCTCAGGCTCCTTGCAGGTGCAACAGTCTTCCACGCAACAAACCCCGCCTCTGCATCTCCAACTCTGCATGGTAAGTCCGATAACTCTAGCTGAATAGCCTTCATGTCCCCTAGTAAATCCAGCATAATCTCTTTTAAGGATTTAACTCTTTCAGAAATCACTTCAAAGTCAAGGTAGTCACTCCTGTGGAGTCATTTACAGAACCTCCCGCTCAGTTGGTGAAGTGCTGGTCTTGAGGCGTTTATGCCCATCCATTCTGTCAGGCACAGGGGCAGCAAGTGCAAATTCTGCTCAAACTCAGTTTCCATCACACATTGCTTGGCCATTCTTCCTCCTTTTAGTCTGCAGACAGGTCTGAGTCTGTATGTATGTTTATGTTTACAATTACGATTCGGATTGCAGGTATTTTAATAGATTAGTGACGAGGAGTTTCAAAACTGTTCAAGGTTGTTGCTACTAGCTCTGATGCATCAAGTGACTCCCACGTCCATTAGTTGTACTACAAGTATAAGTCCATCTTCATGCTTCTCCTGCTGTTTTTCTTTTTCCCTAGCAAGGCTGCTGCACCTCTGTCATCTATGTTAGTTGTTTTTAGTTGGCTGTCACGTCTGGCTGGGTGACTGCTCTCCTCCTCTTGTTGCTCTCTGCTCAGTAAAATTAGCCATCCTTTCCTCATTATCTCACCCACTGGTCTGTCTATACTGATCATATGAGACACACCTAAATTTTTGATGGTGTCTGCTGGCTTGCTCAGTGCAGGCTGTATAACCACAACTCTAATTCCTGAAGAGTGGGACAGCCTTTTTAACTGATGGTGCTAACCCATGTAGGCCAGCCCTTTAATCAATCATCAAGGCTAGATTCTTCCAGCTTTGTACTGTGGGAAATTTTAAAGTGAATGTGTGCTGCCTAGTGATCTATTACATATGGGTTGCTTGTTTTACCCTTGTCATTATCAGCCTTATGAACAATTCCAAACATCTGATTTTTGGCAAATTTGGCCAAGCACTCTGTGTCAAACTCTTATCCTTGACATAATGCAAGACCTTTTACATGTTTGTCAGTGCCTGAATGGACATAGTGTTTGGAACCAGTAGTCTTCAGACACAGTGGGCAGTTATACCATTTTCTTCAGATGTTTGGTCTTACGTAGGATGTCTTATAAAACATTTCATTTTGACAAAGAGAGTCAATGACTTTGTGTCCAGCAGTTATCACTGGAATAACGTAAAGCCTTACCCACATTTTATACTGTTGTATCTAAATATACATAATTGTTGGAACCAACAGCCTTCACACACTGGGGGATGCTGCACCATTGTCTTCAGGTTTTTTTCAGCCTACATAGAGTAAGTCTTATGCAACTCCCCACTGGCCCCTTGTTTAACTAGAAGGCACACCTCTCCAAGTCTAGGGGAAAAGAGAGGGGTGGGGGTATATTGTTTTGCCACCATAGACAAGGTGGACTTAGCCTGCTATACAAAACAGACAACCAAGTGTGGCAACTGCCTGGCACATACCTAGTAGGGATCAACTGCCATGGCCAACAATTCGGGTCCCTGGGAGAAAAAGTTTGCTCAGGGCTATGCTAGGTTTGCACTTCTGGACAGGGGCACCCAAGTAACTCCAGACACAAGGAAGCAATAATATCACTGTCCAAACCAGGTTGGGATTCTAGAGTGTGGCTTTATTCACATAACAAAGTAGGAATAATCACAAAGTGAAGATGGACCCCATGGGGCTACACACACTTGTAATGCAGATTCTGAGGTACAGACATTCCTGAATTCCCATTTAGCATAGGATGAAGAAAACACACACTGGTGAACACACTGGTTCCTACTGGAAATTGGCACATCTGGACAGGCACTGGTACATTTCCATGGATTAGGCATACACGTCAGTACTGGGACACTTTCCCATATTTCATAAGGAATGAAGTTGGTACACACGCACACAAAAGAGCACATACAGGCTCAGAATTTTCAAAACCCACTATAGTTGGGTAAACTGAATGAAAACAACCCACATCCAGGGGTAAGCACTCTTCTCAGCATTGGCCAATTGCACTGAAGAAGCAGTAAAAGGTGCCCTTCAGAACCCATAGAGGTAAACTGGTTACTCCAGATGGGAGGTTTCCCACATTTTGTTTCCAAGCTTATACTTGGCCATTCATCTGGTTAATAACACCACATAAACTGTTGAAACTAGATGATATCTTAAATGTATATCACACTTAACATACTACACACACACACACCTCAGAGCTGTCAGAATTAAATGTTCTTTACATGGACTGCCTCTTTCTGGACTCCACTGTAGGCGAGACACTTTGAAAGTCTCAGGTGACAGGGTCCCTTTTCAGAGAAATTCACCTGACAGGCATTGCAGGTACTCCTGGGTCTACACAGGAAAATCATGCAAGTACTCACAGAACAGTTGTACAAGGCAGTTTTCCAAAAGTTCAAATGGATCAGGGGGTCACCCCTGCATCCCAGAGTTCAACCCCATCCCTCCTGGGATGGAGCACAGGGAAACCCACTGGCACAGGTCTCCACCACTTCCAAAGACTGGAACAGTTGTCCTCTACTAGGGTGAGAACTTAACACACAAACTGACAGAGCTGAAGGAGGAGCTGCCTAGACTGCAGCCTCCTCCACTGAACTCCAACTACAGACTCTCTCAACATTCTAAAGCTAGCTCTAGCAGCTGATGGCGAGTGCTGCTTATGCAGCTGTGACAGTTCTAAATGACATCATCCATCCAGAGCTCAACAGAGACTGAGAACAGAGTGAGACAGAGTGAACCCCAATTAACTGGCATTTCACTAGCTATCTTCCCTGCCTGCCACTGATTCTAACCGGGATTCTAGTAACCCCTGGGAACAAGGGAGTTACACTTATACAAATGTTAATTTTTTTTGGCAAAGTTGGCCAGTACACAGGATCTAAGTGTTATTCTTGGCATAACCATAAGCTTTGTCCCTGTTTGGAAGTAACATAATTTTTTTATATTATAAAATGGGATTCAAAATGTCCTGCTTCCTGATTGGCTGAAGAAGTTCTGAGGCCCATAACTGAATCCCGGCGCGGTTTGAACAAGTTCAAGCAGTGGGATTTGGAATATGGGCAGCTTACATACAGAATTCATGAACCACTTTACATACTCCTGATTGCCATCAAAAACATGACTGTCACCTTTACTCATATAAAAACCTTCAACCAAGCCCTGAAAAACTCCATTAAATGAAGAAAAAAAACTGAATAATTGAATGTTTTTTTTCCTTCATGAGCCCGCTCCTTACACACATAAACAAATTTAAAACATCAAATATTGTTCAGAGTTTCAATTTCTTATTTTCTTTGATAGCCACAGAAAATATCCTCCTATCCTTACCAGTTTGCCAGAAAACTCCCTGCTCCTTCCCCTGCAACAGATGAAATTGAGGCTCCGGTTCCACCTGAGGCCTGAGTATGTTTATGTCAGTGGAATTTTGCAGAATTTTGAATTCATGTATTACATGTTACCATTCCGTGTGTGTGGGGGAGATTCTACTAGTGAAATACAACAGAATTTGATTTTTTGTATTTCACTGTAAATAAACACTCTTTACTGAATGTGCAGAAAGACAGATGACTGACAGGTGGAAACCATCTGTGGAGGGACTATTTTACATTGTTTAGCAATATTTTATATTTTTTGTGTCTTTAAAACTTTTACAGTGTTTGTTTTAAAAAGTTGACTATGGACCCATTTTATAAGTGCAGTAAGACACTTCTGGGCATTGATTGTGCTGTTTTTACCACACTTTCAGGAGATGAAGACTGTGCCTTACTAAGCACTTGGGCATGTGTAAACCAGTACAACCAATGTCACATTGTGTCTTATTGCCAAGCAGCCTTCACTCACCACTGCTACATCACTGTACTCTTAAAGGGACACTAAACATTGCAGGGTCACTCAAATTGTGAAAGCCCATGAAAAGATCTTTAAAATGAGGTATTGGATTTACCTGTAAGGGACAGGAGTCTTGAGACATGAATAGATAGGTAATGTGTAAATAAACTCATAGCAACAGCCATTTCATGCAGTCTTAAAAACAGCAAGTGATGTCACTGAGGGGCTAGCTCTATGTTGATAATTACAACTTGTCCCTCAGTGACATCACTTTCTGTTATAAGACTGCATGAAATGGCTTCTGCCTGGTTTTGATTTTCAGATGATTTAAATGTTCATATCTTGGGACATTTGGCACCTACAAGGAAGCCAAATACCTCGTTCAGCATAACTTTTCATGGGCTTTCATAGTTTGATCAATCCCTGCAATGTTTATTGTCCCTTTAAGGTTTGGGCCTTTTTGTGCTAGATACATCTCATGAAAAATGTGGATAGCTACTGTGAGTTGGATGACTTAAGCAATATACCACAACAGGGTGTGGGTTATCGTGGGGATTTACTCCACACCTGGCGTGGATTAGGCCATGGAGGCCATTGGCGAGTGGGTAAACCAGGTCAGGTGTGGTAAAGCCCCACATAACCCACATCCTGGAGTGGTATATTATGATTATACCATGGTCACACATGTTTATAGATAGTAATACACACTCTGAAATACTTTATATTGTTTAACAGATCCAGAAACAAATGATTTGATACCTTTTATTGGACCAATCATTTATTTCTGGATCTGTTCTAAAGACCAATACAGCACCTACAACATTTTTTTTATATTGTTTAAAAAACTTTTAAATAATTTACATATTCTTACACTGAATAAAATAGTCCCACACATTTTGTGGCCTGTCTAGTCTGTTTTAATGTTGTCTCCTCATTGTGCTCTATTTCTATCCTGAGCATGTCATGGTCTGATACGTTTGCATGACTTTTTTTTTTTTTATAGTACTGTTGTTTGTTGGCCCTGCTGTGCTGCTGTCCGACCCATGGGAGGAGCCGTTTCCCTGCGATGCTTCTATTGCAGCCGGGGATGAATCTACCGCTGACTCAGGGATTTCTGTGGCCCTTTCTGCTGCTGAGGTGGCAAGGGATGTACGGTATCATCTACAGCTACCTGAGGTATGTTCTGGGGAACTAAGTCACTAACAGGTACTTCAGTTTTGTTAGCGATCGGAAAATTGAGTCTAGTCGCCAGGTCAATCAATTCAAAACTTGTGTCCATTTTACAGGGTTTGGTTTTTTTATCTGATGGCTGTACGGTGAGAGAAAATGGCACCCAATTTAAACTGTAGTGTTCGAAAACAGGGATATAGCTCGGGATTATGGACATCTGGGGAAGACTGGCACTTCTTCCCGTTGGTAATGTAAGGATTTACAACGGGTTCTAGGTACCAGCGACCCAATCAAAATACTTTATTTTTGTGACCATGGTATAATGACTTACAGTCAACACTTTTTCTGTCATAGCTTATCAATTTTGTCAGTGATGAATGGACAGAATTTTTGGTGCCAGTAGCCTTCACTGTAGGCGCTGCAGCCTTCTGCTATTCTCGTGCTTCATGTGCCCTGGAAGAAGGAATCTTTACCAGTACATCTTAACCACAAAGCAGTGGTTTTCTACAATTGAACCAGGGCAAACTAGTTCAAAACTAAGTGGACCTTGACAAACTTTACCAGGTTCGATGGACCATGTTCACAAGATCAAACTGTACATAGGTGGCTTATGCAGTTCTAATGCAAACAGGTGTATTTTCTTCTGAAGTTGCATTGCTACTATAACTGCCCACTCTTCTTATCCAGTGTACCTTTACTTCATCCAACTAGCTACAGTCAGTGCAGAGTCCTCATATAATAAAAATCCCTTTATAGAAAAAAAATAAATATCCATTTTGGAGTAATGTTCTTTCATTTTCAACGCAAAGATATAGCACAAAAACAATCAGTGGTAAACAAATGCTGTTTATGGATAGATGACACTAATGATATATATTTTGTCAGACAGAGTCAAGAAACAGATCAGTCAGTGCTGGATGGCAAAACATGATTGATGTGTGGTAGCCTTTTGACAGTGGGCCAAGTGATCCTTATGCTTCCATAATCCTTTCTAGTGCTTAGGTTATTTGCAGTGGTTCTATATCATTAAGTACATAGATATTCTGCAACATTAATATAACAGATTGCTGTACTCCTATGAGTGTTCACATAAGTTTTATTGTTTCGATACACTATGAAGTGACTCTTCAAAAAGCCAATCTGCTGACAACTGCAGGAAATCTTCATACATTTTCCATTGTTTAAAAATAATGGACATATTATCACCACTCCTTAGAAGCAGGAAGAGAAAAACATTGTCCGTAATGTTGGCGATAACGTTATAATATCAAAGGAAAGCTGTAGAATTGCAGTGAAAACTTGGGGCCCTATATTTTAGGGGTTTTAGCAGTCTACACTGGCACCCTATAAGGTTACATAGAGAGTTTACACATCGTCAGGACACTGGAATGGAATGCACTGTCCATCCTGCATCTACAGTGCCCTGTTCTATTACATCAACCCACAACCCTGGGCAGGGATGGAGGATGTAAGCAGGGGTTCCTGGATACTAGGCATGGGTCAGCAGGTGACTGAACTTTATCTGAATTTCTGTATGCTCCATGGATCTGAAATGGCCTCTCTCTTCAGAGTTGATCTGCCCCCAGCAGGTCTTTCAAACAAGGGCAGAAAATGTTTTGCTCTCTAAAAGCTTACTTCATGCTGATTCTGTTTTAAAGGGGAAATGTATCTGTACTGTGTGATGTTCATCTGAGGAACTCTTTCTGTAAAATTCATCTGGCTCCATCAATGAAGTAGTCAAGACTAGAGCTATAAAAATAAAGTTTGGTTTGGTATATATTCCTGTAGTTAGATTTTAAAAGTACTTATACAGAAAACATAGTAAACACTGCATGCTATTTCAGTCATTGACAATGTTTTGAATAATAGTGAACGTTTATATTTCATTTATCAGCACTTAGGGCTTTAAATCTGGAGACTGGACTATCAGATGGGGAAACTGTATTCAACTGTGATCAACCACATGGGTCTCGAATGGGGAGGCTATCTTCTTGTTCCAAATAGTGATCTGGGACTCAGCCTATGGAGACAATATGTATTTTATTTTAGTTAGTAAGGTAGTTAGCTCAGGGCAGTGCCAATGACCACATGGGCAAAATATTTTGTGGGACCCTACCTCCCCACCAATAAGTGTAAAATAACCATTACCGCATGTAAAATATTTACAGTGTAGGTTCTTTTGTCATTTTGTTTCAGTCCTGCGGAGCATCTGTAGTTTGTTCATGCTGCTCCCTTTCCCTTGCAGGCACTATTATCAAGGAACTGAACAATCTAATTTTCCCTGCTCCTCCTGAGGACAATGGCACCGAGCTTAGATGTTTTGAGTAATGGGCCATATTGTTCCTCATTCTGTACTCCCCCTTCCCCAACTGGAGTTCAAATCTGCAACAGAGACCCCACTGCTGCCACTGCTGACAACCCCAATTTCAAATGGATAACCAATGTACAGAAAGAAAGTTGCAAGCTTGTCTGTGACAATAAAAGGTTTTCATAATGCTGACCTCAGAGGCAGTGGGCCTCATGACAGTGCGGGCCCTACTGCAACCACATCTCTTGCACCCCCTTCATCATGGCTGTGAGTTAGTGAGTTAGCAAGTTAGTGAGTTAACTAGTTAGTTGGTTGGTTAGTTAGCTAGTTAGTTAGTTTACCTAAAATTGTGTCTAGGAAAGAGCACGCTGAGCTGTGAAGCTTGAACAACTTGTTTCCAAATGTGTCCATGGGGAAAGGGTGAACTGGATTAACGGAACAAAATACAAAAGCAGAGTAATTTAACAGCTAAAACATTTTGCAGCACTGTAAAATAAGAGAGTTGTGCTCACACATAAAGAACAAATACAATTTACAAGTAAACAATAAGCAAAAAAAAGATTACTCAAATGAATTAAATGCCCAGTGTGACAGGGAGACTTAGTTGCTAACTACAGTGAGGATTAGGCACAAGATGGTCAGGTCAGTTCCCTGGCTTGCCTCTTAAAAGACAGCCATGATGCAAAGATCGGAATCTAAGAAGGAAGAGAGTTCCAGAGGAAGGAGTCTCCAGTAGAATGCAGTTTGTCCAGCAAACAGGCGATGCCTAGAGTAAGTGATGAGTGGGGAGGGCTGAGTGATGGAGGGTGTAGGTAAAGTGATGAGAAAGAGGAGAGGTACTCAGAGTGTTACTCAAGAACTGGAAGATCAATCAGGTACTATGCATAAGTCACCATTCCCCAGGAAAGAGCCATCCCAACTTGGAGCACATACTGCAGTGATGCATGTCAGGAGGACAGTTGATGGTGAAATGACAGAAGGTATGGTAAAGGGTGTTCAGTCTTATTTGGGACAATTTTGGTGCTGCTCTATAGTCCAGTCACCCTTGATGGAGGAGGTGGTGAAGCCCTTGCTAAAAAGGTGTCATTAGACCCTAACCATCTTGTCAATTATTGACCTATCTCTAACCTTCCCTTTCTAGCAAAGGTTGTTCAGAAAGTGGTGTCAGTTCAGCTGGTGGATCACCTAGAGAGAAGTGACATATTTGAGCCATTCCAGTCTGTTTTCCATAGCAAACACAGCACTGAAATTAAGTGGGTGCCTGTTAGATGGCATACTGACTACAAGTTTTTTTTAGTAAAGTATAAGGCCTTGAATGGTTTGAGCTCCAGTACCTTGGCGAGCTGACCCCCTACACACCCCACCAGGGCACTGATGTCCACAGGCAGGAGCTTCTATGGGTACAACCATCAAGACTGAAGTCCTCTGGTGACTGAGCTTTTTCAGTGGCTACCCCAACTCTGGAGAGCATACCCTCAGTGGAGATTTGGCCCACTAGGTCCACTGTCAAACATCTGCAGCAAATCTGTCTGATGACACAGGCCTTCAGTGAGTTGGACTGAGGATTCTGCCACTGGATTCATTTGGGAAGTTTTGTGTTGATGTGTTTGCTCAGCTTTTCTATTTGGTAATGCATATTTTATTGCTGTATGATGTTCTTTTGACATGAGGGTTCTTCAAAAATGAACGCTACTACTACAATGTCTCCATAGTCAAAAACGGGGAGATGATTTTGAACAATCTCAGATTTGGCAGCAATGATGAGGCACGATTTGCTATGGTAGAAGGCCTACAGAAGAGTTTAGTGGAGGAAGATGGAGTTGCTGTCATGGAAAAGCCAAAGGACTGGTCCAACCAGACTCTAATGTACATAAAAGACATGATGTGTGCCAAGTGAGTCCTCATTGGTTGTAAGGGTGCATGGGGGTGAGGTTAGCCAGCCTTGGTTTTGGAAGCCAAAGCCATGACAACTGCTGTCTTTGCATTTTGAACCAACACTGAACTGCATCAAAATCAGGCTATAATTTGCTTTTGAGTGTACTAATATCTCGACCACTGGCAAAGAGCACTGTTATCATCCACATGTGCATGTCTGTGGATATGGGAGAAAGATACATTTATTTAAGCTTGATCCACAAACAACACTGGGATATATGCCAATTCATGCATATCCTAGCTACAGCAGGGTCTCCTGTCACACAGTGCTCACTCCTGTGCAGAAGTGTGCCAACACTTCTCTGCCCACCTCGACCCAGTCATGTGTGTTTAAGCACTGTCATGATTGGATCAGGTGTGAAGAGCCAGCACAACCCACATTGTGGGTTCCATGGAGTGTTCCCCAGATGCACAGACAGCATTCCATAGCTTCCCTTGGCCCTCCACATACGTAGGGAGTGTCAGAGACCCGTTCTGAATAGAGCCCTTAGTCATTATGATAAGGGACCATGGACTTGTAAAGTGGAGGCTGTCTTTAACCTTGAACTCCATTTCCTCGTTAATGAAGAGCTAGTCTGAACATTTTAGTTTTCTTTTTCTGTTACTGTATATGGTAGACTCCATGCAAACTGAGTTAACTTGGGGGTGCCCTAGGTCATTTCAAGTTGCGTCTAGTACCATACTGCCTATGTAGACTACCAGACTTTGTAGATACTCTACTCCTGCCAGTCCTGACATTTGTTTATGATCAGAAGAGGAGGGGGAAGTGCTCTTGTGGGTCTTGCATGCCCCAAAGAGATGGGGCCCAATATTGGAATGGAAAGGAATTTGGGTTTCCATTTTATACAAACTGTATCCAAACTACTTAGCAATCAAAGAAAGTAGAGGAGAGAATGTTGCTACCATTAGTCTCACAGACAAGATTCAGATAGCACAAAGATTAATCAGAGAGAGATTACAAAGAGATTAAACACAGGGGGCTCGATTCAGAAAGCTCGGCGCAAGCTGCGGCAAATGGCAGCTTGCGCCGATCACTGGTACACCAGGCACCCTGTGCCTGATTCACTATCGAGTAGGGTCCCAGCATCAAAGTCCCACTGCTTGCAGAAAATGTGGCCATGTGTCAAAAATATGGTGCACATGAGATGTTTGGCACAAGCTGCAGGGCGATCGGGGGCATCTGTGCCCAGGACAAGAGACCCTTCGGGAGGCTGCCAGGGTCATGGGGGATGGGGCAATACATGGGAAGGGATGGTGGCACACAGATGGGGACAGAAGGGGTGGCACCAACACCTTGATGTGGCATCAGAGAGTCTGTTGCGGTGCCAGTGTGGGGGGGGTCACATGCTAAGCACCATGAGGGACTGCTGCGGGCACCAGTACCACAAAGGGCTCCCTATTGCTGTGTATCTGCAGTGTGTGGTTGCAGGGTTGGTGCACTAGATGACTACATTGCCAGGGACCACGGGTGGGTGGCAGCACATTTTCTCCTGCCCAGGGAGGGCTCTGGGGGTGGTGCACAGAGCATTAGACCAGCATCTGGCTGATCTAACTGTCTCGGACCATGCATCCTCTGGGAGGGTTTCCTGAATCCCTTTGTTGGAGATATGGCAGCTTGCATCTGCTGCAGACCCCCTAGTGCTCTGGTGGTAGTAGTAGTAGTAGTAGTAGTAGTAGTAGTAATGATTTTATTCATTTATAAATGAACAAGGTAAACAATCCCACTGAGTACACAAGCACACTCATTTTCAAGGGACACCTTAAAGCGCATAACCTGGTTTACAGTCTAGGAAAATTTGTCAAGACATTTGTGCAACCATACACCTGACACAGGCCTGGCGCAGGCAGTCTGGTACAAAGCGTCCCAGTTTGGTGCAGGGGTTGTTACTGAATTGGGAACCCTGCAGGTTGTGTCATCAGGTGCCACTTGCATCAGTTCTGTTTGTCCAGGCACCTTGCACCAACTGTGGAGCTTTCTGAATCAAGCCCAGGGAGTTTAAGGGGCTTCCTCAGTGTCACACAGTAAGAACTGTGTTTTAGGATTCAGACCTGGGCCTCCAGATTTACAGCTCTTTGCTCTAACCACAGGGCCCAACAGTTTCATAAAACACACAGGTCTGATCTGCAGGAACACATTTTTATTTTATTTATTTTAGATATTATTTACACATAGCCCACTTGAGATGCAGCATCTCATTTCCAGTGGGGCCCTGTTTCTATCTATTTTCACAGCTGGATCAGCTGAAGCACTGAGAGGTTACATGACCTGCTCATGGTCACACAGTTAGTATTTGGCTCTTGTGGAGTTTGAATTTGTAATCTTGCAGTTCCTAAGCTGGTGCTCTAACCACCAGACCACACTGCAAGAGGGAACCCATATTCAGTAAAGGTTGCTCACAGTCTAAGCATGAGATCCTGCATTCTGCCATGAGGAGTGGGGTTGGGTCCTAAATTGTGTTTGCCAGTAGGCCATGTTCAGTGTTGCGATACAGCCAGAAATGTGATGCAGCCTGGGGAGGGATATATTGGACAGATCAGTACTGCCACTCAAAACCACTGAATCACCAAGGTAAAATTTAAAAAGCAGGAAACCAGCAATTGGAAAAAAAAGTGTGTGGTGGGGGAAGGTTGGGAAACATATGAGCATGGTAGCAGCCCGCCATTAAGGTTGATAGGCAAGTTCATCAATTTGCTTTCTGGGCCATGGGAGTCCATAAAAGATTTCTACTAGCCTGAGTAGAGAACTGCATATTGATTGGTGTTAATAGAAGTTAAGCTTGGGCTCCATGGCCACAAAAACAAGAGTAATAAAAATAAAATGTTCCATTAACGCAATAGACTGGCATGGTCAGCAGGGGCTGACATGCTGTATACTCCCCAGTGTTTGTGCAAAACAGGGGTGTTTAAAGGAGCATATCTATATGGGTCTCATTGTCCTCTTTGCAAAGGAGATTGGCTCTTCCTTGTGAGGCTAAAATACCAGCCTGTTGGGACTGCAGTAGCCCTTCTGCTAACAATGCCAGTGACCCAGTTTCGGGAATGAGCCTGAGCTGTCAGGGCCAGCTGGGAGGGAGTGGGGGAGAGAGCATCCTACAGGCAGCTTTTTTCCTCCAGGGTGGGAGGGCACAGCTGCCGCTGCATGAGTGCAAGCTGGGTGACCACAGGCGGTGGTGCATTCAGCAGCAGGTGTGAGAGGGGGGACACTGGCTGGGATCTGTGTGAGGCACACTTGTGTGCCTCCAATTTGATCCCCCATACATACTGGCATCCGTATGTCGAAGGGACAGTGACACCTCTACAGCAAAACCAGCACAGCGAAATCCTGAGTGTGACGGACATTACGGCGATGGGGATTCTACGGTGATGGACTGTGCAGCAATGGGGGGTTGACACCTAACTTCACTGTCTGCGCAACGTGGAGTTAGTAATCTAAAGTGGGGAGTGCAGAGCATGCGGCCCCCCCGCATGGGGGGATGTGCAGGGACACAGCACCCCCCCCCCCACTTTGCTGTCACTGTATTGCTGGTCAATTTCGAGATGCATTGGTGTTGGGGATGTCGACATGCTTGCAGCACTGTGGGGATGTCGCTGTGGATAATGTCGCCGCAGCATAGTAAAACTACTGACATCCTAGGAGGTGGAACCTAAAAACAGAAAAAGGCACTGGACATGATGACACTGGCCTGCTCAGGCCCCTACCACCACTACTGGTGGCCTGTGGGAATGCCAGCCTCTGTTTGTAAAAGGGGTGGGAGATTGATCCCATCACTGCTGGCCCATCAGCAGGGGGTGAACTTGTGGGGGGTTGAAATCATCACGTTAATAGCCAGAGACATGATAGGATGGGGCTGGGCCTGGCTGAGTGAAGTGGGCTAAATGCTGGTGTAAGGGAAACAATAACTGTAATAACAAGAGGGAGACAAAAAAGTACTTCTCTATGGAGAGGGTGGTAGGCAAATGGAACAGACTACCGCAGGGGCTTGTTAACATTCAGCTAGTCAGTGCATCTATGTAATTTGAGGGACAGATTCATGGAATTTGGGAGGGTATCAACAAGAGAAGGGGATGGGGTAGCCAAGGGATTGCCCCTGAGGAAATGGGTATTATCTAAGAGCTTATGGTCTGGCCAGTGTTAGACTGGTATCTTGACCGAGGTATTGAACAGACAAACTGGATGGACCGATGGTCTTTATCTTCCATAAAATTCTGTTCTTTCCCCATCACTTGCAAATGCAGGGTTAAATAAGCATATATGGCATGTGGTACAGTTGCACTGCAGTCCACCCCTGAATATCTAGACAGGGTAGCCATTAAAGTGGAACATTTACAAGCAGTGGCAAATAAAGTTGGAAAGCCCAGGAAAAGTTCTTCTGAATAAGGTATTGATCTTTCCTGTAGCTGACAGCAGTCCAGAGCCGTTAAGTCTGTCCAGTATTGACACTACATTGCCATTTCAACCGCTATCCACCTGAGAGGAGAGTGACACAGATGTGCTGTTGGAAACGAGTGTTAGTTTGGTTTTATTGTCTGGCAATATGCCATTACAATATTAAAAACACAGCAAAACATGTACAATACAAAATATAAATACACATTTAACAGATTTAAAAATATCACAGTTAAACACACTTAGGATGCCTGTATCAGTTTTCTCAGGCCTGTTTATGAACTGTCTCTCTAATTGTGCCAGTCAAATTAACGTTGACACCACTGTTTAATAGTTTCTAACTGTTAAACACTGTTAGCTGTTAAACACATCATATACTACAATTATTACATCCCTTTATAGGCATATATTGGCATCATAGTTCATAAACCAAATGCTAATCACAGATAAGCTTAACTCCAAAATATAAGACAAATGTTAAAATTCTATTTAGACTTAAAAATCCATTAGCTCTAAAAGGCAGAGACTGTGTAGCTCCTTCCTAACTCTGAAGTCCAACTATTTCATTAATAGGAGATATGAGGCTCCAATTGTTCTAAGGAGTCCGTCCATTTATGAACAGGGTCAACCAATTGTTCTCAGGGCTGAGCCTATATAGAAATATTGCACTGGAAACCATCAATACACTTTATTTAAATAGCTATACAATTTCAGTGAAGAGGAAAAACAATGTCCCATGTCAGTGGTGTCTCCTTTACAAGAGTCCAACTGCCCTGGCAGAATACACACTGAAAAGCAACACTCAAAAATCCCTCCATAATGAGAGGCTGATATGATGTTAGTTCGATAAGATACTACAGTGCTCCTAAATAGGGAGTCCTGCTTTTTAGAAAACGTATGTGTCTATGTTCATATGAGGCTCGTATAAGGCATTATAATCAACTAAAGTTAGCCACTGAGGAAAAACGCGAAGCGTCCAAGGCACCTTTTTACTTACCATCCGGGAGGGAAAGTTAAAAAAAAAACCTTTTTACAAGTTTTACCTCCACCAGCACTTAAATAGCATTCTTTTGTGGATAATAGAGTTATAGGATGATTTGACTTAACTCCTGGTATATATCTTCAGTATAGTATGGCTATTTACACTCTCCCAAGCACGTTTATAGACATCAACAGGAACAGCACCCCCATTCTTCATCTTTTCAACCTTCCCTTTACATGGCAAAATTTGGCTTTCCAGACCTGGAAAAAAAGAAGCAGCTCCACTGATCAGAATAACTTAGACATTCATTTTAGAGCCTTCAACCCCTTAGACATTGTTAGCATACCTTTTAATAAAATAGGCTTCTCAGCACAAACTGTGCCCTCCAGTACTCCAACTTTCCCGAGGCAGCACACTTTCAAATAATTGGTCCGTTCGTCCATCTTCCAGTAGACCTCTGTGCCTGCTTTCTTTTCACTTCGTAAGTATTATGAGTGCCGAGACAGTGAAACACCAAACTTTTTACTCAAATGCTGTTTATAGCAACACGTTACGCCAGTCAGCTCGATAGCGACTTACCAGATGCAAAGTAAAATTAGCAAAACTTTTAAAAGCAGAAAATGGCCTAATTAGCTTTGAGGTGCTAAAATATAATTCTTTCAAGAGTCCTGTCTGGACTTCACATCTCCTCTTACTAAGCACTCATAACCATGGCACCAAATAGCTCCAAACATCGGCATTTCTTCAACTTATGCCTAAATGGAACAGCAATTTATTTACAAAAGATGAGATGGAGCTTCTCTTTCGTCCCTGTTTTTCTCACTTTTTTTTTTATTAGTCCTGCTGTGTGCTCAGTCAGTATTTTGCACAACTCAGGAAAATGCCCAGCATTCGTCTTCATCTCCAACAGAGTATTCAAACCAGCACTCTGCTGAATATCCAAACAGCAACAGCAATAGCGACACAAACCAGGCAGAAAGATAAGTTGAGTTTCACTCATCAGTTAAATGAAACTCCAGTAGGACTTCCCAAAAAGTTACAAATGCCGCTCACTAGGAGAGAGCCACTTAGGAGTGGAACAGCACAACAGCCATCTTGATGCACTGCCCCAGCCCTCCTCACCACAGCCTGGAAATGAGTGTCTGAGTCTTTAGGTCTTCATGTTGATGGTGCCTAGGTTTGTGATGTTGCTAAATTCGTATTTTATGGTGGTGACTCTTTTTAGTAATTCTAAATTATTTTGCCATATTCTTACATTTTATTGTCTTTATGGCAGTTACTGTACTTACTGCAAATGTGAGCATAGCAGGGCAACACTGTAATTTCACTAGACCCAACTGACTTGCCCTGTATAAAAATAAAAGTTTCTATGTAATGGATTTAGTGGTGGCACGATGCCAGCACCTGTATGGATCTTTTTAACAGAAGCTGCCAGGGTGCTACCCCACAGTTAACCAATTTGTGTCCACCCATGGTGACAAGGACGCTAACCAGCATTTAAACACAATTCCCCTATTAAATAATAACCATTATAAGTATGCAACATACAGTAGTAAACACAATGCAACCGAATAATGGAAAATGATAAGACAGTAAATATGTTACACACGATAACAATGCTTTATTAGGGAATACAGGCTACAGGGGAAGAAAGGGTAAAGTAAGGCAAGCAAATAATGAACATTACTGATTGTGTGAGCATCACGTGACACTCCTGAACTAGTGGAATGTTTTTAAATCTCATCCAAAGGTGATTTGGGGAGTGACTGTGAAAACATGTTTCGTAGGATTTGAAAATTGCACCAAACTTGTTCATGAGGTAGGGAAAAAGGCTGCAGTATGTAGAAAATTTGGGGCAAAATGTTAACAAAATGACAAAGTTATGAGTAAACTTCAAATCGCATTAAAAGCTATTAACTAGATTAACCTTGCTTTCTGTCAGTTCATGGTCTTGCTGGATAGGAGCAGGACATGCGCTAGACATAGACAGGAATGCATTGGTGGACTGTGGAGAGTTAAGTGAGGGATGAATGGGTGTAGGGTGGAGGGGTACTACGCGGGGGGTCAGAGGATGGCGGAAGAAGACATCGCTGGACAGTATTCTTTTCTTCAGGTTTCATTTAAAAAAAGGGAATGACGAGGGACAGTTTTCTGTTTTTCAGGTCCTGATACTGGGGATTGGGTGTTAGCCAGTACCAGAAGTTGGGACCCTCTGTCAAGGTATCTCTGGCAGGGTTGATAGCTGGATTGGGCATGAGGGGGTATACTGGCAGCTGGGTCCAATACCTGCCAGTGGTGCTATTTAAAAGGTAGGTTGACCTGGGAGATACTGTTGGTGAGTTGAGCACCTGCCACCAGTGCTGTTTAAAAGCTGTATTCATTAATGTTGCAACACTAAGACAGCATTGCTGTTTCATTTCTATCCACTCAGCAGCATCAATGTATAATGCTGGCTGATCATGCTCATGAAAGGATGCAGTCAGTCCTAGCACTGAACAGCTGCCCATTGTCTGACACTGTGAGGTGCAGCTATTTTCATATGTGAGACGCTGCCCCTGGGCTGCTAGAAGCATCATCGTCTTTTTGCTTGGTTTTACCATGACTTGTCATTCTATTGATGTGCACACTTCTGACCCTAAGACTGTGTCTCAAGATATTTGTTTTTTGCAATATGTAAACATAAAAGAATTCTTTGATTGGTCCTGTTTTTACACTCTTCCTTACTGAATTCAGCGTCCAACAGCCTCTCTTTTGCAGGGAACTTCTCTTTGTTTGGCTGTTGCTATGGGGAGGTGTGTCCTAAGGCCTTTGACTGGCTGTCTACAGCACGGGAAAACTGGTTACCTCTGGCCCTTTCCTATAGTCCTGTGGGTGCAGAGGTAAATAAAGCTTTTGGCCTCCATGCCCACCTACATAAACTGTATTACTGTCAAACACACTGCTCCTCAATGCAGCTTCTGGATGGATGTGTATTTCCTTGTGCTTAAATAAAAATGTTGGCCAGCATGCTGTGATGTCTGACCCTATTCTGGCATGGCCGGCATAGTGTGACAGTGTCCGCATGTTACTGTGTACACTCCACTCCCACTCAGTGACTCCCTCTCTGCACTACTCCCTGCCAACTCCTGGCAGGGAGCCAAACTTTATCATTATTATTATTGTTTTTTTGGTTTTCTCTTAGGCTGGTCCCATGTTCAGGCTTTGAGCTGGCTTCTATCCCCACTCAGTCTGAAGTGGTGAGTTGAGCCTGCAGGCACAAAGAAGTGTTGCTTCCAGCTGCTGCCCAATCCCTGTCCCAGCTGTTTATGCAGACCATTGGAAGCAAAGTGGCAGTTCCAGCAATGATGAGGAGAAAGACACTAGGGGCTATGGTGAGGATCAGGAGGAGAGGTTTGCCAGTGCTGTCAGACAGGGAGCCAGATATGGTAAGGCTTCTTTTTTTAAGGGGGAGTTACATGAGGGGGGTTACATCACCATTTGTAGAACCTTGTGATGTCCCCGAGGGTGCAGCCATGCCTAAAACATTGTAGTTAAGGTTAAGCACATCTTCAACCTCAGGGGCATCACAAGGATCTAAAATAGTAGCAATGTAATATTAACATACTATAGTGCAGACTTAGTGCTCAGTCCACAGAATCGGCTGGGATACACATGACCCACGCGTTTCCCAATCATAGAGCCTTGCACCCCAGTGCCTGTCTTGAATGGAGGCATCTTCAGCCCCTGCCCACTCCCCCCCCCACAAATGTGCAACTCCATGCAGGGGCAGGGGGTGGCAAGGGGAATTGGAGCTGTGAAGGACAGAGTCCAGTCAGATGCCATGGTTGGCACTACAGTGGACCCTCATGCTGCACAAAGTAGGAGACCAGGGGACAACGGCCCTATTAGAATGTCAAGTGATTTGCCAGTAGTACCTGCTGGCAACAGAATGACCCCCAGCTATCCCAACTTACAAAAAGGACTGTAGAAAAGGAGCCAACTTGGCTTCAAGGAGATTTCTGTGGTCAGGCAGGTGGGGTGCATGGGTACTGCAGCAGCCCCTCAAGCTGTGTAGCCTCTACCCTCTGCTGGCCCTCTGCAATGTGGGGTTTATCCCAGAATCAGGAGGCATGGACACCCCTACCCCTTCCCTGCCTCCAGACCTGCCCGGTTGTATGGCAGTGCACGTGGCTCAGGATCAGGTGCAGTCGGGTGCACAGCCACGGCTGGGGATGCACAGAGGTCTCCACGTGTGAGGTGTGACCTCAGAACACCTCTGGGCCCACATAGGCACCTCCAATGGCACATATCCATCTGTGGATCAAGCACTTAGTCCTCAATATCTCTGGACTGCTGCTAGATATGTTATTACCTGTTATTGTTTTCAAATTATTCTGTTAGTGATGTGGAACTTCTGAAATGAGCTTTTAGCTCAAAGGCTGTAATCTGAGAATTCAATAAATAAAATAAATAAATAAACAAAATAAGATACAGTTAAGCCCAATACCTAATTTAAAGAGCTCTTCAATGGTTTTGAACTATGGTAGCCACTATTCGTCAATGTTCCTCTTTAAGTATTAAAGTACTGAGTATATATGTGCTATGTGAAACTGTGTCAATGTTTTATGTATTTTATGAGCCTGTGTGAGCATGTACTGGACACTGCACTTCTGCATGTACAGTACATGACTTCATGTTTGTGCAGATAGGACAGTCTAACTGTGCATATGTGTTGTAGGGGTCTGTCTGAGTGTCTGCATATGTGGGGGTGTTGGAATATGTACAGTATACAAATAAAGGACAAAAAGCCAGATTTTCAAAGACCTCAGATCCAGGCACATCTACCAGATGACTTCACCTGGATTTTAATAAACTCTCATTTAACTCTTTTTTATTTTGTATTTTTGCTGTTACTATTGATATGTTTTTATGTAGAATGCTAGACCCACGCTATAGCAACATCTGCTAGTCTAATTACAGTACAATGTACAGTATCAGAATAAGAACCGCCCATTCCCTGTCTGACTTTAGGGGAAGTTGTTTTAATATGAAGAAGCCAGCAGAAGAAGGCCATTTGGTCTATCAAGTCTGCGTCTGTATGCAGGGTCCACAGCTGGCTAATGTCCCTGCCCTCCCTCCCCACTTCTCCCATCCTCCCTACCCATGATCCTTACCTTCCCATGCCTATCCCAGCCTCCTTTAAAGCTTTCCATTGTCTTCAACAAGATGACCTCTTCCAACAGCACATTCCAAGTGTCCACCACCCTCTCTGTGAAGAAGTGCTTCCTGACCTCCCTCCTAAACCTCCCACTCTCCAGCTTAAGACTGTGCCCCTCTCATGTTATGGTTGCCACTCAGCGGTCATGCTCCTTGCTAAGAAAATTACAGCATGGCCTAGCCTTCTAGTTCGGGAGCTAGTGTTGCCTTCAGATTTGATTTGCCAAGCAGCAGTCCTCCTATCTGTCCCTCCTCTTTTTTTTTTTTGTAAACTTTATTTAGGTAAAATCGGCTTTGTGGTAAACCGTGCAGACACTTCATTACAAAGCACAATTGTTAAGTATAGCTGTTATAAAAAAGAAAACATTTGTTATAAAAAAATCAGTTGTTTAAAATAAAAAAAATCAGTTATTTAAAATATGGAAGTTCTTATTAAAATAGTGAGCTAGAAATACAGGCTAGGTTCCAGGAACTGGTAAGGGTTTGTCACTCTATCGGAAGCACAGTTTCCTTCTCTGAGATTCTGCCGGTACCAAGGGCAACTGGGGAGAGCAAAGTAAAACTCGAGGGGTGAATCAGTGGCTTAGAGATTGGTGCAAGGCAGAGGGGTATGGGTTGGTGGGAGACTGGGGAGATACTTGGGAGAATAAAGGGCGTCATGCCAGGGATAGATTACATCTCAATCTGGAGGGGAGAGAGGTCTTGAAACTGAAACTTGCTGGTTTTATAGGAGAGAGGCGGGGTTTAAACTTGTAAGGGGGCAGGGTCAAATAAAAGATTGGCCTCAGAGAAGTTGTTTGTGGGTCCAGGTCTATGGCTATTAAAGAGTGAGGGGGGATTGTGATGCAGATCTAAGGAAAATTGTGCAGAATAAGGACTGCGCAGGGCTGGAGAGGTTGGGGTGGAGGACAGTACTGATTAATGCCAGGAAAATGAGTAATAACATGCCTGAGTTACAGGCTATGCTGGCTGAGGGATCAGCAGACGTGGCAGCAATTACAGAGACATGGGCCACTCAGAGAAATGAGTGGGACCTAAATTTGGAGGGCTATAAAATATTCAGGAAAGATAGGGGAGTGGGAAGAAGGGGAGGGGTTGCGCTGATAGTCAGAAATGATGATGTGGTTAGTGGAGTGGAGGAGGCTGAAGGAGCAGTGGCGGCGATTAGGGTAACCTTGCAAACGAGGGGAGGAAAAAAATTGAAATTAGGGGTGGTATACAGGCCCCCCACAATTGAGGAGGCTCTGGAGGATAAACTGGTTGAGAGTATCAAGGGTCATTGTGACCTTGGTAAGGGTAGGGTGGTGGTCATGGGAGACCTTAATATGCTGGGGGTGGACTGGGACACCATGACATCCTCTGTAGCCAGGGAACAGCGACTAACGGACGTTTTTCAGGATGCTTTCCTGGTTCAGCAAGTGGGGGAACCTACTTGCGAGGGGCGGATATTGGATGTTGTCCTAGTGGACAGTGATCAGATAAGAGGCCTGGAGGTGTGCAGTCCACTGGCGGTGGAGACCATGCCACGGTCTGGTTTCTGCTGTATATAGGAGGTGAGAAAACCATACTAACACAGAAGTTGTAGACTTTAGGGATTTCGTGGGCATGGGTAGGATTCTTAGAGGCTGGACAAGATTAGCCGGACATGGATGCTGGAAGACCGTGGGAGACCATTAAAAGGGGTACAGGAGGCTACTAAGTACTCTACAAAATTAAGGGAAGCATGCAAGAACCAGTAAGCCATGTTGGTGGACTAAGGGAGGTGCAGGAGGCAGTGAGGATAAAACGCTTATGCACATTTTAAACGCTCAAGGGGGGACAAGGAGGAGGAGAGTATGAAATAGCGGCCAGGAGGGTCACCAGAGTAGTGAGGGGAGCCAAAGCAGGATGGCAAAACCTGGCTAGGGATATCCGGGGAGGAATTTATTGATATATGAGAGAGAAAAAAAGATTATGCAGATTAATAGGATAAAAATTATGGGGGGATGGGAACAGGCAGAGGTGCTAAATGAGTACTTTGCCTCAGTCTTTTCCAATGGGGACTGGGGATCCCTACAGGCTGATGGTAGGGATGATATTCAGCTAAGGTGAGAAGTCTGTCTGAGGCCAGTGGACGAAATGAGGCTAGGGTACAGTTAGGACCAGACTCAGAAGTGGTGGGGAGGTTGAGTGAGGGGGATAAATGGGGGGAAGAAATCACAGTAGATAGGGTGAGGGAGGCCCTTCGGAAGTTAAAGACTGATAAGGCGCCGGGGCCAGATGGGCTACACCCTAGGGTTGTGAAGGAATTGGCGGAGGAGCTGGCAGCTCCACTGGCTGCACTCTTTAATATCTCTTTGCAGACAGGATGGGTGCCCCAAGACTGGAGGGTGGCTTATATAGTGCCTATTCATAAAGGGGGGGTCTAGAAAAGAGATGGGGAATTATAGACCTGTAAGTCTAACGTCTGTGGTGGGCAAAGTAATGGAGGGCTTTATCAAGGAGAGGATTGGGAGGCAGCCAGAATGGTTAGGACATCAGGATGATAAACAGTATGGCTTTGTTCCAGGGAGATCGTGTCAGTCCAGTCTTGTAGAATTTTATGACTGGGTGAGGGGCCTGAAAGGCATAGGCCAGTGGACGTCCTATATCTAGATTTCAGCAAGGCATTTGATTCAGTACCACACTATGAGCTAATAATAAAGCTGGGGAGATGGGGTGGGAGGGCAAGGGCTCAATTGGGTTGAAAATTGGCTCTCGTCGGCGTTCAGAGGGTAATGGTGGGTGGATATTCTGCTTCTCCTAGGAAGGTAATCAGTGGGGCCCTCAGGGCTCCAGTGTTAGGGCAGCTATTGTTCAAGCCCTTGTCTTGGATATAGGGAGGGGTTAGGAATAGGTTGGTCTCTTTGCAGATGACTCAAAACTGGGAGCTCTGGTGGAATGTGAAGAAGGAGGAGGTGGTCCAGGGGATCTGGATACCTTGGAGGAGTGGTCAAGGAGGTGGGGACTGAAATTTAATGCCGAGAAATGTAAGGTACTACATTTGGGGTAAAAAACTCGGCCGTGAATACATCCGGGGCGGGGTCGTCACACTGCAAGCCACATTGGGAGAAAGGGATTTAGGGGCGGTGATAGATGTCAAAATGAATAACTCTGAAAATTGTAGAAAAACTGCAGCCAAAGCAAACAGGATACTGGGCTGCATAGCCAGGGGAATTATGTCCAGAAGGAGGGAGGTGATCCTCCCTCTGTATAATGCCTTGGTCAGGCCGCAGCTCGAGTACTGTGTACAGTTCTGGAGACCTCATCTGAAGAAGGACATAGCGCTGCTGGAGAGGGTTCAGAGGAGAGCGACCAGGATGACTCTGGGCATGGAGGGGAAGCCTTGTGAGGAGAGACTAGAGGAACTTGGGCTTTACTCACTGGAGGAGAGGAGGGATAGGGGAGATATGATAGAGGTTTTCAAGTATGTAAAAGGAATAAGCAGGAGTGGAACCAAGGAGCTTTTTAGGCTTAAGAAGGGGGGAACAACCAGGGGCCATGGGTGGAAACTACAGGGGGGAGCATAGGAAACATTTGTTCACTGAGAGGGTGGTGGAACCGTGGAATGCGCTGCCTGGGAGGCTGGTGGAGGAGGGCACAGTGGAGGGATTCAGGAGGGGGTGGGATAGGTACAAGGGGAAACTGAAACTAAAAAGGACCCTCTTGGGGGCTAGGGGGGCGGTAAGGTGAGCAGCCATTAGGTTGCTGGCTTTCGAGCAGACAAGACAGACCATTTGGCCTATTCTGCTGGCTTTTTTAGTATGTTTATAAAATAGGCACATTCTTTTACATGGCAATGTGGTCAAAACATTTGAATATTCTTAGTTGAGGATAAGACATTGTAGTCTGAGTGGAATGTCAGTAGCCCGGAAACACATTGTTTTGTATAGCTATCTGTAATGGTCATCATATAGATAGATACCTATCTAATTGACTTCTAACTGCGTATTGTGTGTGTTCAAGGCCGATATATTGCAAAAGGGCTTGGGTCCACTGATCTATAGTAGGAGTTATGTCAAGTCTCCATTGCATAGCCAGGACCCTTTTGGCAACCACATAACTCAATGATAACAGATCTGTACCACCTGTCTTCCCTGGGTCACCTCGGGAGACCCAGCAATATTTCAGTTGGGTGTAGCGTTGCAGGAATTGATGGGTTTGTGATAAAATTTTGTCAACCTCCACCCAAAATGTTAGCAACCTAGGGGCAGCTCCAGACTATATGATGAAAGGTACCGTGTGGGCTTTGCATTTAGGCAAGTGTCTGGGGGTCGAAAGTGGTCAGTTCTGTGGGACCAGTTCTGGGGTGAAATATACTCTATGTAAGTAGTTAAATTGAATAGCTCTCAGTGTACTACTGACCGAGCATTCAAGACCCTGCTTCAAGACCCTCCCAATTCCCTCCCATTAAGCTTCGGTGCTAGATCTGTGCCCCCATTTTTGCTCTAATCTAGCCAGAGGGTCCTGTAGTGCACCTAGGATTGCCCTGTAACATCTGCTTAGTGTTTTGCCCTTTCTATATGTGGCAGCTGAGGAGAAAATCTCCTCAAGGGGAGTGGGGTTGGGTACACTTAGGGGTCCTCCCTCCATCAATTTGGTCCTTAATTTACAGTAGGTAAAAAAGCTAGATACAGGTAGGCCATATTTTCACTTTAATTGTGGAAAGGCCAGTAAGACCCTGTCCTCAAACAAATGGTGAGAGACATTCAGTTGCCGCCCTTGACCAAACCCCCACATCCTCTGTCAACACCAACCCCCATTGTTTCATCATAGCCCCTATAGAGGCCTTGGGTGATAAGTCCGTTAATCCCATTATTTTGTGTGCTTTGACCCAAGTCTTAATCAAACTCCTTTTAAAGGGGTTCTTAAGTACAGGAGGGGGGTTGAAGAGATAAGCTCGGGGTCAGGAGAGAGTGATACAGGCCCCCCGTCTACCTCCTCCATCCACGGACCTCGGTATTTGGCATTATATTGTCTGCAAAGGCTAGTTGGGCTACTAAATAGTATAGATGTAAATTGGGCAGTCCCAAACCCCCTCTCCTTGTTTGGTGCCACAGTGTTTCTTTTTTTTTATTCTGGGGCATTTGCCCTGCCAAATAAGGGAGATTATGGCACCTTCCAGGGCATGAATATATTTTAAAGGAATTTGAACATGGGTAGACTGAAAAGGTATAAACACTGTGGTAGTATCGCATTTTGACTAGGTTTATTCTCCCAATAAAGTGAGGGGGCCTGCCACCTCAAACAGTCTTCCTTTACCTTATGGACTAAGGGATTAATGTTGGTTTCCACCATTCTAGGAATCCTCTTGGTTAACCTAACACCCAGGTATTTGATCTCTGTTGATGGGTGTATTTGTGCCCCCCCACTTCCACCAGGTCCCCATCATTCCCCAAAGGGAGCCATTCACTTTTACTCCAGTTGGTCTTGTGGCCAGATATTGGCCCGTATAGTGAGAATAAATCTGTGAGGGCCAGAAGGGCCTTCTCTGGTTTGGCAACAAACAGCAAGATGTCATCAGCAAACAATGAAATGATCTGGTTTTCTCCCTGCCATTTAAAGCCCTCCGGGTCTTTATGTGTGCAAATTGCTACAGCTAATACCTTGATGGTTAGGAAATAGAGAAGGAGCGAAATGGGGCATCCCTGCCTCATGCCCCAGGTGAGTCTAAAGGGGGTGGACGTAGTATCATTTGTTAATATCTGCGCCATGGGAGTTGTGTAAAATGAGCCAATCCATGACCGTATGACAGGACCGAATTGAAATTTTTTAAAACCTCAAATATGAAATGCCCTTCAGCTCGGTCAAAGGCTTTCTAGGCGTCAGGTGGCAAAAGTCCTTGATTGTTCCCCGTATTCCTCTTTGACCAATGATAAATAATGTTCAAGGCTCTGCGAAGATTGTGCTTGGCTTGTCTTCTCCCACAAAGCCCCTCTGATCAGGGTGGATCAGATCTGGGAGAACCCCTTCCAGTCGATGTGCCAGCAATTATGCCAGGATTTTATAATCTGCGTTTAGTGGAGATATAGGCCTGTACGACCCACATTTTGGGGGGTCCTTACCCGGCTTTGGCAGAACAGGGATAGTGGCCAAAAGTTGGTATCTGGGGAAGGAACCTTCCTCAAAGGTCACACTCACCATCCTGTACATTAGTGCACCAAGGGTGCCCCAAAGTTATTTTATAGAATTCAGACGGAATCCCATCTGGCCCCCGTGGTCCAGACTGCGGCTCGCAGCTCCCCCTCTGAGATGGAACTGTGCAGCTGATTTATCCGATCTGGGGTCAGCTCAGGAAGATGTTTTGTCCAGGAAAATGTCCAGTGAGACATTTGGGGGAGCTTGGGATGTATAGAGGGCTTGATAAAAATCCCTAAACTCGGCATTTATCTCTTGTTGATTAGAAGTAACTGAACCGTCCACTTTTTCTATTTTTAGAATGGTCCTCTCTGCTCTTTTCTTTTTAATTTGCCACGCCAATAGTTTACTTGCTTTGGCTCCTTCAAAATAGGGATGTGAATGTGAGATTAGTAAGTCTCTCTCCAGTCTTTTAGATGTCAGTTGATTAAGCTTCCCCTCCAAGGGCCCTGGTGTCACCAACCCCCTTTGCCATGTTTTGTCTCTCCATTGCCAATATCTCTTTTTCCAGCTTCTCCTCCTCCTATAGTCTTTTCTGTCTAGTATACACTGCATATGGAATTGCCTCCCCTTTAATGAAGGCCTTCATAGCATCCCAAACTGTCTGGATTGATACCTCCCCCTTCTCATTTATAGATATAAATTCCTCAGGCATCTAGGACATGGACTCCACAAATGCCTCGTCATTTTACAGTGTGGGGTCCATTCTCCAAGGTCCAAGTTGGGAGGGTTCCTTCTGGCCCATCATAGCAACCACAAGTGGGGCATGGTCCAAGATCAGGATAGGGCTATATTTAGCATCTGTAACATTCTCCAAGTTTGCCTTTGGGCAAAAGATATAATTTAATCTAGTGTAGATTTTATGTGAGTGGGAGGTGAGAGTATTCTCTTTCCTGTGGGTGTTTATATCTCCAGGTTTCTATTAAGTTTCTCTCCCTCATCACCTCCACGCTCCTAGCTTGTGCTCTACTTTGAGTACCAGCATTGTCCAGGGTGCACTCCCAGTATGTATTGAAATCTCCTCCAGTTACTAAGGTCCCAGAAAAGGGGGCCAAGGTAATCGAGAGGTGGTAGAAAAATTCAGGGGAGTCAAAATTTGGTCCGTAGAGGGACACCAGGGTATATCTTACTTGGTTAACTGTTACATCTATGATTTATATATCTGCCCTGTTTGTCTGTTTAGAACACTGTGGGTGGGATATTCAAAAGGGTTGCACATGGCGCACCAGGGTTGCACCATGTGCAACCCACCAATGCGCTCTGGCGCGATATTCAAAGGGACATGTTGTGCAGCTAACTCCTGTTGCGCCAGGGCACATCAGTAATGTATGGTGGTGCAAGTGCAGGGGTTACCCATGCATATGCAGGAAATCCATATTCAGCCCAGGATGTGCGCGCATATGCTGGCAGAACCCCACCTTGCCCTGGTCACCCACAGGTGAGCTACAGTATTGCAGGGCGCAGCACCACAGCCGCCCACTGTGGCAGGCCACCTGTCCACCCAGGACACAGTCCACATGCCCCTGCCCAGGGAGCATTGTGCCCCTCCCGCCATTCGCGGGCATATGTGAGAGTAAGCCCAGGTGGTCCAGTGGACCGATCCCCATCGCGGGCATCCAGTTGAACTCCTGGTGGTCCCTCCTCACCAGCCCACTGGAGTCCCTGCCACCTGCACCCCCGTCAGCGGCGGGCGGCAGCACCCCGCCTGCAAGCGCTCGCTGATTGACAGCTGCAGTAGAGTAGCAATATAGTTCACTGCGGTACTGGATGTGCAGACTATATTGTATTATACAGGTCCCAAATGTGAGTGGTTCATTCACATTTCGCCTGTGTAGTACAGTATGGTCTGTATGCCCATTGGCCTCATGCAGGGACCAGTAGGCGACAGACCCTACTGTACGCCATCAGTCAAAAGGCGGCTTGCGGTGCTGCCGCCCGCCGCTGACTGGGGGTGCAGGTGGCGGAGACTCAGTGGGTGGGTGAGGTACCACTGACCACCAGGTGTCTCTTTGTACATTCTGCCCCGATCGGGCGCTATGGTCACTGGACCACCAGGGCATTTATCAGCCCATGCTCGCGATCGGGCGCTGGATAGCTGTCCACTGGACCACCAGGGAGTTTTAACTCAGGCCCGCGATAGGGACTGGTCCACTGGATTACCAGGGATTAATTTTACACATGCCCGCGATCGGGCGATGGGGATCGGTGCACTGGACCACCAGGGATTGATTTTACACATACCCGCGATCGGGCGAACAGGAGCAGAGCCCGCTGAGGGGCAGCAGGACTTCGGTCCCCGGCGGCTGCAGCCTGGCAGGGGGCCAGGCGCAAGTCGCCGAGGATCGGTGCACTGCATGCAGATGGGGCCATAATGACATGCAAATGGCCCCATTTGCGCCTTGCATGCATAATGGCCACATTTGCATGCCCACGGCTGAATATAGCTAGTTGCGTTCGAGCGCAACCGGCTCCTGCGCTTGGCACAGCCCACTGCTCCTCTTCTGCCACTTGCGCTGGCGCTGTGTGTGCGCCTCACAGTGCCATATTCAGTGGTGCTGAGCCATGGTGCAGCACTGTGAATATTGCCTGGTCCATGCCCTGGCTCAACCCAGTTGCGGTGCCAGGCTTACATAGAAACAGAAGTTGACAGATAAGGACCTCAAGGCCCATCCAGTCTGCCCATTTCTTTTCTACCTTATAAATGTGCCATCGCCCTTGCTGTCAGTGGCCTATCTATTCATACTCATCTGTATTGCTCCTTATGCCTATCCTATGCCTGTTTGAAGCCCGGCACTGTATTCCTAGCCACCACTTCCTGAGGTAGGCCGTTCCATGCATCCACCACTGTTTCTGTGAAAAAGAACTTTCTCACATTACCCCTTAATCGGCCTCCCTCTAATCTCATGCTGTGTCCTCTTGTCCTGCTATTTCAAACAACATGAAGTCTTGCTGTATTCTGACATATTGCAGTGATGTCCAACCTTTGAACTGCCCCGGAGATGAAAGAGTTAACTTTCTACGCCAGGCATGGAACGCTGAGCTCGAGCTCAGTTGAGACTCTGTCTGTTGCTGTTTGAACTCAAACCGTCAGATTCTTTACTCTGCCTCACTGAACAGTTGCTCCGGAGATTTCCCCTTTGCTCGGTTCAAGTTTGTCGGTTAAAGTACCGTTTTTCTCGGTTTTCGACCGAATTTAATCCATTAACCTGTCGGTTCAGTCTCTGACTGTGGTATCGTGAGTACTAGATAGGTTTATTTTCTTGTTCTTTTGTGTGGAACTTGAAAACGTGAGATCGGTTCGGTTTGAACCGATCAGGTTGTTCAAAAAAGTTTATTCTACTTTTAGAGTGTGGTAACTGGTCCTTATCGGTTCTAAAAAAAACCCCGGATTTTTATTACTTTTTTTCCACGACCCGTAACACGGTCAGGAACCGATAAGGGTGTCTTGCCTGGCGGATTGCCGAAAAAAGGGTAAGTTTTTGTTGGGACTGGCCATGTCTGAGAAACCCAAAAGAAAAACCGGGCCCACTGGGTTTCAACACTGTAGTGTGTGTGGGGAAGCCTTTGCTAAGGCTGATCCCCACACCACCTGTGTTTATTGTCTGGGGTTTGACCACCTCGATTCAGACTGCCAGATTTGCAAGAATTTTCCTGCAGCTACCCTGGAAAAGAGAGTTGGTAGGTTCAGGTAAAGGGAGGCCAAGAAGTCCGCTGACCCGGATGGCCAGCCCGGTTCGGTTCCAACCGAACCAGAAGGAGTGCCCTCTGACCAGGGCGAGACTTCTTCGGGCAAAAGGAGAACAGACTCCGAGGAGTTGGTTCCAGTTAAAAAAAAGAAGGGATAAATCAGCCGGTGCGGATCCACAAATTCTTTCTCCGACCGCTGATGAAATAGCCAAAGCGATAAGGATTGTTCAGTTGCTAACCCCGGTTCCGACCGAAACGGCACCATCAGGAAGGGGCTCGGTTCGGTCGGTTCTCCCTGTTCCAGATTATAATTTAGAAGATTTTTATGAACCGGAGGAGGAGGAAGGAGAGTATGAGGATAGTGATGGTGATTACGAAAGTCTGGATGTGCCTATTGACCGGACATCTCCCAGACTGACCTTCAGGGTTTCTCCTCTAGGCTGTCTGAGTCCCCTTCCCATTTTATGTTCTACAAAAAGTGGTGGAACTCGTCAGCTTCCTATGGAAGAAGCTGTGGAGACCAGGAGGAGCCTGACTATGTTGAAATGATGGATATCCCAGAGTCCAGGAGGCTGTCTATTCCCTTCATAAGTCCTTTGGGAAACAGACAATAAAATTTTAAAGACTCTAATTCTATACCTCCTGTGGACAAGAGAATGGACAAAAGGTATATCTCTCAGGCTCAGATACGGAGTTCCTTACCCAGCAATGCAGCCATGTTGGGGTAGTGCAGCTGCTGCCTGTGATAAGGCAAATATACCCTTGGCTTCACACCCCCCAGATAAGGACTCCAGGAGGATTGATGCCATGGCAAAGAAACAGTACATGGCAGCATCCTTGGGACTCAGGCAGGCTAATTATATGGCCTATACAGCTAGATATCAGAAATCTAGATGGGACACTGTAATGGCCTTAGCTAAACAGGTCCCTGGCCAGCTTGCCAAGGAGCTGGAGCAGGTGGCTGTGGATGGTATTGAGGCATCCAAGGTGCAATTCCATGCTGCAGTGGACTCCAATGATGTTTCATCTAGAGTCATGGCTACATCTGTGGCCCTTCATAGGATGGCTTGGCTCAGATGCACTAGCCTGTCTCAGGATACCCAGACTAAGGCCATGGATTTTCTTTCCTGTTGTGGGTAATTCTCTGTTTGGGAGCAAGCGGAGAACTCATGAAAATGGATGAATACAGGACCACCTATAGGAGTGCTCAGGCCAAGGAAAGGCAAGCCACTCCCCAGAGGCAGCATTCCAGGGGCAGGGGCAGGCCTTTTCATAGGCCTTTCTACCAAGCCCAGGCCTCCTCTTGTGCTTATGCTCAAAGGGGTTCTTCAGAGGGAGAGGCAGACAGGGTACAAGCAGGCCTGCTTTCACCCCTCAGCCTAAAGCCCCTGCCAAACAGGCACCCTGATAGGTTTGCCAGGGCCGATTCTCCACCACCTGTAGGGGGCAGGCTGGCTTACTTTGTCCAGGACTGGATGTCTTTAACATCAGACAAATGGGTCCTGGAAGTAGTAGGGTTGGGATTGGTTCTCAGCTTCAAAAAATTTCCAAAGATGAGAACCAGATCCTTTCCACCTGCACATCCTTCAGAGGCACTTGCCTTAGAGGCTGAGGTCTCTTCCCTCTTGGCTCTGCGAGCCATAGAGAGGGTTCCACCCCTACACAAAGGAAAAGAATTGTACTCCAGGTACTTCCTAACCCCCAAAAAGACAGGAGAATGGCGGCCCATCCTGGATCTCAGATATTTAAACAAACACCTTTTAAAGCCAAAGTTCAAAATGGTGACTCTGGGAATAATTCTACCTTCTCTAAGGCCAGGGGACTGGCTAGTTTCCCTGGACCTCAAGGATGCCTGTTTCCATATTCTCATCAGAAGCTCCCACCGAAAGTACCTCAGGTTCGGGCTGCCCTTAGGCCATTACCAATTCAGAGCAATGCCCTTCGGCTTAACTTCTGCTCCAAGGGTGTTCACAGAATGCCTGGCAGTAGTAGTTGCCTTCCTAAGGAGAAAAAGGATCTCCATCTTTCCATACCTGGACGACTGGCTCATAGTAGGCCAGTCTCCAGACCAAGTCAAGTTACACCTTCAGATAACTCAGCAACTGCTCACTTCTCTAGGTTTCCTTCTGAACCTTTCAAAGTCAGTTCTAGAGCCTGTGCAGCTCCTCACCTTCATAGGGGCAGCGCTGGATACAGTAAAGGCAAGAGCCTTCCTTCCCCTGGACAGGGCAAGGACCCTTATCTCACTTGTCTCTTCATTCATCCTCCAGGTGTCTCGACCAGCAAGGCATTTTCTGCAGCTCCTGGGACACATAGCTGCCTCTACAGCAGTGGTTCAGGAGCAAGATTCCAAATGAGGGACATTCAGTTCCACTTGAGAGCCTTCTGGTCTCAGAAAAAGGATCCTCTGACCAAACTAATCCCAGTGACTCGAACCCTGATCCAGGCGTTACAGTGGTGGCAGGATCAGGACACCTAAGACAGGGAGTTCTTTTGTCACTCAGTCTCATTCTCTAATCCTTACTACAGATGCCTCCTCTTGGGTGGGGAGCCCACTTGGGACCTGACCACCCAAGGGTTGTAGTCTCTCAGGAATCTCTGCTTCACATCAGTGTATTAGAACTCAGAGCAGTGTTTCTAGCACTTGAAGCTTTTTTCCAGGTCTGTTCAGGACAAAGTAGTTCAGACAATACCACCACAATGTGGTATATCAACAAGCAAGGGGCACACTGGTCCTCGACCTTGTGCACAGAGGCAATGAAGTTATGGTCTCTGACCTATTCCCTGAACACCTCTCTTACAGCAATACACCTACCAGGCAAGGACAATGTCCTGGCAGATGTCTCAGCAGGATATCTCAGGCCATCACGAATGATCCCTGGATCCCTGGTTTTGAAGGTGATCTTCTCCAGATGGGGCACCCCACAGATAGATCTTTTGCAGCCCCAGACAATCACCAACTTCCTCTCTTTGCTGCAGGCCCCAGTGTTGGGCTCAGTCCCCCTGGATGCCCTAGTTCTCAATTGGGAAAGGAAGTTCCTGTATGCTTTTCCCCCTTCCCTCTCCTGTTCAAGGTGCTAGTCAAAATCAGGTCTCAACCCTGCAAGGTGATTCTGATTGCTCCAGACTGGGCCAGACAGCCCTGGTACCCTCTCTTGTCCTTAGCAGTCCACCTTCCCCTGTCTCTTCCCAGGAATTACAACCTGTTAACATGTGCTCAGGAGAGGGTTTGGTATCCGAATCTCAAATCTCTCACTCTCAAGACCTGGCTCGTGAAGAGTTAGAGTTTGCTGATTTGCACCTCTCTCAAGGTGTTCTGGATATCTTAAAGGCTTCTCTGAAGCCTTCCACTAGAAACACTTACAGCTCCAAGTGGAAAAGATTTTCCATATGGTGCTCTGGGAAGCGTATTTCTCCAGAGTCTGCTGGCCTTCCCACAGTCCTTGACTGTATGGTTCATCTTAATAGCTTGGGACTCAGGCCAGCTACACTAAGAGTGCATCTGGCAGCTGTCTCTGCCTTCCTCTCAGCAGGCAAGCACTCTTCCCTTTCAGCTCATCCTGTGTGTGCTAAATTTTTCAAGGGATTGCTGCATACCAATCCTCCCTTCAGGGACCCTGTCCCTACTTGGGACCTTAATGTTTGCATTACTCAGCTTATGCAACCCCCCTTTTGAGCCTTTGTCCTCAGCAGAGCTTAAGTAATTGACTTGGAAAACTGTTTTCTTGGTGGCCATCACTTCTGCCAGATGCATAAGTGAGTTACAGGCCCTGTCAGTGGAGCCTGATTTTATCTCTTTCCATAGAGATAAGGTGGTCCTCAGGACTAATAGGAAGTTTTTGCCTAAGGTGGTTTCAGATTTCCACCTTAACCAGTCTATGGCTCTTCCTGTTTTCTTTACTGACCATTCCTACTCTGGGGAGAGGAGGCTGCACAGCCTGGATGTGAAAAGGGCCCTTAGTTACTACATAGAGCGTACCAAGGGTCATAGGTTTGACTCCCTCCAACTGTTCCTCACTTATGGTAAGGTGGTAGGAAAACCTGCCACTAAGAGATCTATTGTCAGGTGGATTGTCTCTTGCATTCAATTTTGCTACGAAAAACTAGGTAGGATCCCACCCTCAGGCCTGAGGGCTCACTCTACCAGAGGTACAGCTGCTTCTCTGGCTGCTGCCAGGGATATTCTTATCTTAGAGATTTGTCAAGCAGCCACCTGGAAACGGTACACTCTTTTACCAAGCATTACTCTCTGGATATCCAGGCTAGGAGTGATGCTCGGTTTGGCACAGCAGTGCTTCACAGCCTATTTCCTAAGTAGGTTCTGTCCCTCCTCCTTGGAGGTACTGCTTGGTAGTCTGCAATATGTCAGAATACAGCAAGAGTTCATGTTGTTTGAAGAAAAAAATTACTCACCTTAGTAATGTTGTTTCTTCTAATGGAGTCTTGCTGTATTCTGACCTCCCCCCCGCCTCCTCTCTCAGAACCTGGGTTTTGGGATGTGGGTGGGCAGTAGCAGTGTTGGCACTGGAGGTGCCCCACCCCTTTTTTTTTCTCACCCCTTCAGTTTGGGTGTGTGGGTGTTGAGTGTTGTTTTATTTTTTGGGTTTCCTGACTTAAGTCTTTGTTTTGGGACCAAAAAATAATTATATTTAGTAGCCAGTTGGCTAGTGTAAGTTTACAGTTTCCACACAGGACACCCAGTGAGTATAGCTCGTAAAGATCTGACGGTTTGAGTTCAAACAGCAACAGACAGAGTCTCAACCGAGTTCGAGCTCAGCTTCCCATGCCTGGCATGGAAAGTTAACTCTTCATCTCCGGGCAGTTCAAAGGTTGGACATCACTGCAATATGTCAGAATACAGCACACTCCATTAGAAGAAACAACATTACTAAGGTGAGAAATGTTTTCTTTCTTATATTGAAACATGTTAGACTCTTTCACCTTGTTAATGCCTGTAAGGTGTTTGAATGTTTCAATCATATCACCTCTCTCCCTCCTTTGCTCTAGGGTATACATATTGAGCTCCGTTAATCTGTTCTCGTATGTCTTCTGATGCAGTCCCTGCACCATTTTTGTTGCCCTTCTCTGGACTGCCTCAATTTGTTTAATGTCCTTGTGAAGGTGTGGCCTCCAGTACTGCACGCAGTACTCCAGATGGGGCCTAACCAGTGTCTTGTAAAGAGGGATTATTACCTCCCTCTTCTGACTTGGGATACCCCTACTAATACACCCCAACATCCCCCTAGCCTTATCTACTGCTTTAGAGGTCTGCTTGGATGATTTCAGATAATCGGTGATGATGATGCCCAAGTCTCTTTCTTCCCTTGTGACTGCCAGCAACTCCCCTCCCAACCTATAGGTGGTTTCAGGGTTTCTCTTCCCTATGTGCATGATCTTGCACTTCTTTGCATTAAATCCCAGCTGCCACTCTTCCGACCATTTTGCTAGTTTATCCAGATCTCTTCTCATTTTTCCCACCCATCTGGATCATCTACTCTGTTGCAGATCTTGGTGTCATCTGCAAACAGACAAGCTTACTCACTAGTCCATCTGCAATGTCACTGATGAAGATATTGAAGAGGACTGGCCCCAGGACTGATCCTGAGGTACCCCACTTGTGACTTGCATCTCTTCTGACTGCTTACCATTTACCACCACTCTCTGTTTTCTGCCCGCCAGCCAGTTTGCCACCCAGCTGACCAACTTCTGACCCACCCGAGCCTACCCAGCTTATTAATCAGTCTTCTATGTGGAACAGTGTTTAAAGCTTTTGTTGAAGTCAAGGTAGCAACATGAGCTGTCTCCTTGATCCACCACTCTGGTTACCCAAAGAAATCTGTAAGATTAGTTTGACAGGACCTTCTTTTGTAAACCCATGCTGTCTTAGATCCTGAGCCCCTATGGATTCCAGGTGTTGCACTATCCTTTCCTTAAGGAGTGCCTCCATAATCTTGCCCACTACTGAGGTAAGACTGACTGGTCTGTAGTTCCCTGCCTCCTTCCTGCTACCACTGTTGTGGAGCGGGATCACATGAGCCCTTCTCCAGTCTTTTGGGACTTCTGTGCTCAGAGACTCACTAAATCATTCTGCTAATGCCTCTGATCATTCCACCCTTAGCTCCTTTAGTACCCTGGGATGTATGCCATCAGGTCCCATTGCCTTGTCCACCCTGAGCTTAGCGAGCTCTTGTAGGACCCATTCTTTTGTGAATGGAGTAGTGCTCACCTCCCTCTCGCCCTATGTCCATGGTGCTGAGCTGTGGGCCCTGCCCTACCTTCTCTTCAGTAAATACTGAGCAAAAGTATCTATTTAGGATAGATGCTTTTACAGGGTCCTCCTCCTCACATGCCCCCTTTTCTCCTTTGAGCTTAGCAATACCCCCTTTGGACTTTCTCCTTTCACTAATGTGGCTAGCCTGGCACAGTCTGAATATCCCAACCTGTGTGTCTTAATACGAAGGGAAGGTCGAATCCAGATTGCTGCCCCTCTAGCCCTGAATGTAAAGGACGCTGACATCAGTCTCTCCCCAGGAGGCAGCCAGCTTGGCTGATTCTTGCTGCATCATATGCAATTCCTGTAAGAAAATATCCCCTCTCATTTTTTTAATATATGTCCAGACCCTCTTACGCTTCACCACTGTTTTGAGCCCAATGACATTTCATGTCATAAAGTTTAAACTACCCATGGTTTAGCCATGTGATATCAAAGTATTAAATTGTCACCACCAAAATATACATATTCTCACCCCAGGAATTCTTTAGAATCTATTGACAGTTGCAGTATGCCAGCTGGGTTCAGCTGCCCCAGAGAGGAGGAGTCAGTGCAAATGAGGAAGGCATTGGCCAGTCAGGATACAGGTAGAGTGCTGCCTGCAGTCAGCCTGAGGGACCTCAGAACTTTTTTCTCTGCTGAACTGGCAACACTGCCCTGGAGCTCTTCTCTTCAGAGATCTTCCTGTGCCATTTTCTTTCTTTTTGAGTGCTGCTTTAAGGTATTTTGTATATTTTCTTAATTTTATCTATTTTTACCGCATCTGCGCTGGGTTCCGTTCAGTTGCTGGATTTTTTTCGTTTTCACTTCTATGGTTTTCTGAGAGTAAAATTCACCCCGTCACGTGCTAAATTGGGTCAATTTTATTTAATTCTAGTTTTAGTATTGGTGTTTTTAACGCTTTTGTGGTAAAATCATTGATTTGTTTTCGCAGCATTGCGATTTTTTCCATTGCACACCTCATGAATTCTTGAACCCTTTTTTCTCTATTTAAATTCAAAATTATTATTATTATTTGAAGGGTAATCCCTCTTTGGGATGAGACTCTCTTGTTTGCTGTGCAGTGGGCTTTGTTAACAAGAGGTGTGGAGGTGGTTCTGTTTTTTCCCTTGTGAAAAGAAAAAATCTCTTAAAGTTGATTCTGATTTGCTTAAGCTTTGGCCTAACTATTATTATCTGGGCTTTAGTCTACTCCCTCCTCTAAAAGCGCTGAGGAGGGTACCTCAAGTTAACACAAAAGAAATGACAAGTCCCCTTGGGACTTTTATTATTACAAGTCTGGTTCTGTAGTAGTTGTTTATCTGTCCAAGCCTTTAATTTGAAAATAGGCAGGGTGTCCTCTTCCCGGCCAAAAGATGGAGATTAATCTCCTCTGACCCTCCCTCCTGAAGGACTTAGGGAGACATCAGGGATTGATAAAATTATGCCCTCTGCAACTGAATTTCTGAGAGCTTGGCAATTATTCCAGACTTTATATTTCTGGGTGTGTTCTCGGCTCCTTCGGGTCTGAGTATTCCTCTTCTTGTTAATCCTTACACCCTAGGATAGTATTCTAATAATTTTATTAGTAATTTAGGAGAGAATTTTTCCTTCATGAACTCCCCTCGGGCCCACTAATTCCAGTTGGTCACCCTGAGGTTGATTCAGGTTATAGCATAATGAGGCGTTATATATATATAATATATATATATATATCACACACACACACACACAAAAATCTATATGTAATATACATCCGGTGGATTCCTGGACTTTTCCTCCGGGATGGCCTTGATAAAGAGGTGGAGGACGGCGACTTCGTAGGTCTGGTGGTTGCTGTCCTCCAAAAGAAGTTGACAACTCTGAAGACACCTACAGGTAGGGTTCTGGAAACCCCTCCTTCTCTTTCGGGGTTGACAGAAGCATTCAGATGAATTACCAGCTCAGTAAGTGTTCTGCTGTTTTTATCTGTACTCTTTCAGATTAAGAGAGTTAGTGCAAGCAGCGGCCTGCTTCTCAGCCTCGTGCCACTGTCTGCTTTCCCTCCGGAGATAGACTCTAGATAATCATGTACCACGTGTAAGAAATTTTACCTTTGTAGCATACGCTATTATATATTAAGAGTGTTTGATGCATACTGTCCTTGCCATAGTGCGGCATCTCTGGAGCACTGTTCAAAAGGGGGTTTGCTGGAATACCCAAGTGGTATTTAGTAGCACTATGCTTTCATAGTAAGTCATAATGTTACAGCTTCTAGAGTCTTGGTGTGGTCGGTTTCCCTCAGGCTTGTCTGTCTGAAAAGTTCAGCCTTTTGGGTTATGCTTTGGTACAAATTTTGGTTTGTCTTTATGGCAAACTGAAGATGACAGATGCGTATGGACAAGTTTAACTCTCCTAGTACTCAGTTAAATATAATTGCCTTCTCCAGAAGTCTCATTGGGGGGCTTCCGGTAAAAATTATTCTCCCTTTAACCTTTTTTCCCTACGCCAACACATTAGGAAATTTCAAAATGTGAATTTTTCGGGGTAGGCAGGAATGCTCTTTTCTTTCCTGATAACCTTTTCTTCAGTTACTTTTCTTCTTGGTTCAAGTTTTACCCTTCTTTGGTTGGTATAAAAAATATAAAGGAAGATAGATATATGCAGATATTAACATTAAAAGTATATATATATATATATATACAGTATATCTATGTGCATGATAAGTAAATAAATATCTAAAGTTTACCTCCAAATGCTGCCTTCTCTGTTGTTCTTCAGTAGCATGTCAGCAGTGGTAACTAGAGCACCGGAACCTCGTGAAAGGGTTCCCTCCTGCCGGGGAGTTGGGCCTTTTTTCTCAGGCTTTTACCTTAACCTTAAAGGAAATTAGGGAACAGCAAATCATTATCAATTTTCACAACCTGGGGTCAGGATGCCTCCTTGACTCGGGTCTTTCTTTTGCAAACGTAGGGGAATTTTCTTGTCTCCCTTGATACATTCTATGTTCTCAGTTCCTTAGTATGTTTTTTTTTTTTTTATCAGGCAGTTTTATTCTATGCTGTTTAGACTGCCTCCAGAGTGTTTTCAGTTACGGAGTAAAAATCAGGCTGTTCTCCAGGTATCTGGGTAGATTGGTGGTTCTTCTCATAAGACAGGGAATCTATGGTTTCCCTTATCAGAGGCTGGGCCGACCTTAGCCGATCCTCCTTGACTCTGGTTTTCAAACCCTAAGTCTGACATGTTGTTCCTACTAATAAATAGATAAATAAATAAGTAAAAAGTTCCCTAACTATTTAAATCTCAGCAACTCTTAGGGGGCAATGCTCTTCTCTTGTCAGGGGAAGCTCTTTCCCTGCATGGGGTGCATAATTTTGTCACTAGAGTCCCAGGGGCTAGGCCTCTAGGTAGATTCCAAATAAGAGAATTTTTGTGAAGCCTGAACCCTGTTACAAGCTGGACTTGTGTAAGGGAACAGTGAACTTCACCCCTCTCCCCTTCAAACCTTCGGTACAGAGGCATCCTTCCGGTTGGCGCTTCCCTTCGGAGGGTTCCATCATTGGCTCTTGGTTTCTGAGAGAGTCCTTCTTTCATCAGTCCCTGGAATCTCAGAGCATCTCTATCAAGCCTGAATGTTTTCAGTCCAGAGGTCATTTAGTTCAATATCCCTGCCCTGTATCACGCTAATGAGCATTTGGGACACAGGGCGTCCAATCTCTCTGCAACAGCTACGAGTGGTGATCTCTAGCTGGTTTCTTTGGAGGTGTCTTAGTCACTCATCCATCTGTCGGGCAAGGACAAAACGTTGGCATAGTCAGGGCCACCACAGGTGGGCCCTTTGGCAGATCCTCTAAGCTGCAATAGTCAGGGCCACCGCAAGTGAGCCCTCAGCACACAAGTCCTAGCCACATCGTTCAGGGGGAAAGGTCAGGCCCAGATCTGAATTTTCACCTCCAGCCCGACCTCCAGTTTTTTCCCTTTTTTCCTGTTGCAGGCCCCAGCTCGGGGTTCCATCCAGTGGATTTTCTTATCTCAAGACTGGCCTGAGAAGTTTTCTTTCTCCTTATAGCCCTTGTTTCCTAAGTACCTTTCTAGTTAAGGCAATAGCCACCATGATCCCAGTGGCTCTGGACAACCTTGGTACTTTCTGAAAAATGTTTCAGTTAAACAGCCTTCTGGCTGCTTTCGTTTCCACTAGCTACTTCCTTCCTTGTTCAGGAATAGTGTTTTTCTCAGCTCCCAGTCTTTTCTTCTCAAGGCCTGGTTCCTGAGAGGCTAGATCTCCTAGAGTCCCTGTATCCAAACAAGGCCTGGAACGCCTCATTGGGGAGTTTTAGCATCAAAACCTCAGTTTTCCTAGGGAAGGGTTTTTTTCCCCCTTGATATAAGGATAAAAGCCTAGAGTTCTTTCAGTCCTCTTTCTTCTCATGACTGGATTATTTAGTTCATATACAGGCATTTCTGTCTGGTACTTTGAACTAGTTGGGTCTTGTGTCTTGTTTCCTTTAAAAATATAAAGGTTTTTGGTTTTCTTCTAACAGTGGGACAGTAGACCTCTTTTTTTGGGAGTATACCTAGTGGTTACTTGGATTCTTTTTCTATCAGGCAAGAGAAATCTGTCTTTTCTCAGACCATTTCAAAGAATTCCGAAAGGGTCCATTTCACTTCCAGACCCTTCTAGGGACCGGAGTTTTTCCCCACAGAACACAAACCTCTGTGGGTTCAAGTTCATGAAGTGTCCCTTTGAACCTGTGGAAATTCTGTCCTGAAGCGAGTAACATCGAAGACAATTTTTCAGCTTGTTTTCCTCTGTCAGATGTGTTTCAGAGTTTCAGGTTGTTCTGTTAGGCCTTATCTTCTCAGTGCCTTTAAGAACAATTTAGTCTTCTGGACAGATAGGAAATCCATTTCCACCTTCATCTACTCTTGTTTTTCTCTGCCTGTACTGCTCTCAGGCAAGACCTGTCTAGGCTATCTCAAGCTGCTTGGATGGGGGATGAATTAGTCCTGCCAGTCTGCTTCTGCAGTCCTAGCAGTTCAGGTACTGACATCATCATACCTACCGTTCCTGAGTTTTTGCAGAAAAGGAGAATCCTGCGACCAAGAGTATTTTTCCCTTGGGACTGTTTTCCTGTATTTAGGGTCTCCTTCAGTAAGGCTGACGACAGCCCTTCTTGTACTTAGGGCCTACCTCCTGGAGAACAGCTGCCTCATGGGCAGCGCTCAAGGTTATATCCTCACCAGAAGTGTGCAGATCACTTATTTGAAATGTGCTTTTACATTCAATAAGATCTTTCTGGGATGTGTAGTCTGATAGGATGCCAATTTTGGCAGGATGGTAATTCAGAGCCACTTCTTAAAATAGGTTTCTGTGCCATCCTCCCAACTACACTGCTCGGTGTCTGCAACTGTCAATAGATGCTAAAGAATTCCTGGGGTGAGAAGAAACAATTACTCACCGACGTAATATTACTTCTTCCCAGGTATTCTTTAGCATTATTGACACTCCCACCCTTCCACCCTGGAAACTTTGTCTTAAGGCTCTGCTAGGGGATTTGGCCAAATTTGACGACTGTCATTCCTTTGTGTGATTTTAAAAAAAAAAAAAAAAAATGTTTTTTTGCCCTTAGCGGGCACAGTTTTTGCTCTTTTTCAGCTCAGAAATGTGTTCTGAGGTCCCTCAGGCTGACTGCAGGCAGCACTGTACTCTAACTGTATCCTTATTGGCCAGTGCCTTCCTCATTTGCGTTGACTCCTCCTCTCCAGGGCAGCTGAACCCAGCTGGCATACTGCAACTGTCAATAATGCTAAAGAATACCCTGGAAGTAATATTACTTCGTGAGTAATTGTTCTATCTGCCACACAGTTTCCACATCCGCCAATTAATTTTCAATTTTTTGTAAGCCCTCCCTCCAAACCGTTAATCCAACAAACAAAACTCTTGGGTCCCTTGTTCAAACCCAGGAAAACTCTTTTTCCCAACAAATCTTATCAACTTAAACAGTTCCCTTCAACTTGTCTGGGGTATCCTAAACTTCGGATTACTTACTTGAACTTAACCTCTATTTAAGTTCCCTCCCATCCTCTTGAATAAGGTATTGACCATATCCCCTTCCTCCTTTCCCTGCTTTACCCCTTCCTTTTTACTACCCAGCAAAATCCAGAGAGACTAGATCTTAATATTCGGATAGGTCTCCTGGGTTATCACACCCTTCCCAGGAGATCCTCCGTGAGGCCTCCTATCCAACTGAAGCAAAATGTTAGTATTAATAAAAGAAAATAAAACACCCCTTCCTTCAGATGTAGTAACCCCGGTTACAACCATTTATTCCCACTTCTTTTCATGGATAGAGCTGGTCATCCATCCATCTACATCTTGTCTAATGAAAATATTTTTGTCTTTAACCATCTTCTTGTACTGTGGTCACTAACAGAGTATTTGATCTCCCACCTAGCCACTCTTCTCCAACTTGAGAGTGGTCGAGGGCATATATCACCTGGGGAGGATTTGGGGTCCCCATTAGTGGGAAATTCTTGTCTATTGTGTGGAAAGGTCACCTGCCGGTGTGCTTCGGGGGGGAGCATCCAGGCTACTTTGTGGAGCACTGGGGGCCATACACAGCAGGGTCGCCGTGATGGTATCCCCAGCACTCCCGCTTTATGCAGCAAGCGGTATAGTAGGTAAATTGCTCTTCCGAAAAGTTCCAGTGCCAAGTCTCCCACCCTCCCATTTTGCTAAAGTTAAAATGTGACCTTCAGTTATTCTCTGTTCGATGCCCTAAAATTTTGGGCAAGTAATATTAGTTACATCCCACCTCTTCGCCTGTTACTTGCTACAGCTCCCCATCGCCCCTTGTTCCACCTGCCTTCCAAACAAATCAGGCCTCTCCGGTGATTGGTTGAAAGTTTATATCCTTAAAGCAAGTGCCCATTATTAGGAAAGGAAAGAACAAGTAATTATTTCAACGTATTAACATTGTAACATATTAACAAAATATCTAATAAACTTTAACTTCCTCCTTGTTTTAGCCCATCATAAACTTATTAAGATCTGGGGAGCCATAAGCCCTGAAAGTCTGGTGTCCATTGGATCACATTCTGTCCACCCAATATATATGGGCCCATAGACTTTGGCCCAGAAGCAGTCCTGAAAGGCCGTGGCTGTGATCTATCATATCCCCATCGACCTTGTGGCCGGGAAGGAAGGTGCTGCGACCCTGCCATTATAGGCCATCTAAGTGTTGTGGGATGCGGATCAGTCAGTTCCACCTCCAAAAAAACTCAAGCCAGGGCTGCAAAGTTTTACACAGCACGTTTTATTTATTTTAAAGACGTGATCATTGCTCATGCTGAGCTGGGACTCTCGGTTGTCGGCTTTCTTATCCTCATCTGCGATATATTCCATCGCTGCTTCAGGATCCAAAATGCATGCTGGTGCTAGCCTGACCTTCAGATGATTAATTTCGCTGGATACACCAGTAAAGGCCAGTCCAGTTCATGGAGCTTCCTTTTACTGGTAAGAAGGTTTGCCTTTGTGTTTGTAATGATCTTGAGAAGTCGGGAAGATGCTCACTTGTCTGTTTTTACCATGATCTTTCCTTTTTTCTGGCTGCTTCAAGTATGGCTCTGTCTGTCTTGATACCGTAAACATTTTACAGTAATATTACGTGGCCTCTGGTCCGGATTGGGCTTAGTCCCGGGATCGGTGCGCATGTTGAATATTTGGGAAATAGCATCTGAAAGCACCAGAGATCACCTAAGCCACTTGCCGAGATATTGAGCACAATCCGCCCCCTCTGAACCGTCTGGTAGGCCCACAGTTCGGAGATTACATCTTCTTTCTGTGTTCTCATGGTTCTCTTTAATTTGTTTTAGCTGTGCAGTTTCTTTCAAGGCTTTCTGTAGATTGTAGTCATGTGGGTAATGTTATCCTCCTGGTTACTCGTACGGGTTTCTAGCTCCTGCAGCCATGTTTCTTTCTGGTCCACTGTGTCAGAGACTGAATTTACAGTCTGCTGTAGATGCTGAAATTGCGTGGACATATTTTCAGAGCCCGTTTGCATCTTCATTGTTAACTCATATTTAAGGTCAGTAAAGAGTTTTTCAAGGACCTGGTAGGACGGCTCTATAGGCAACTTTTTCTGCTTGTCTGCCTGCTCTGGGTCCTCCAATGTAGGCCGCGTGTTGCTTCGGGTGGCAGGAGCTTCCAGGCCGAGATTGTTAGAATGTTCTCCCATCTGTTTAAAAGTTATTTTGGCCTGGGTTTTGGACGATTTTGCCGTGGAAGACATAACTACGTCTTTTACAACCAATATTTCACTGATTGGTAATGATTTAAAGCAGAATGGTTAAGATTCTGTGTGGATGGATGAGGAGCTGTAGATCAGATGTCCATCCCCTGCCCAGCTAGGCCACGCCCCATCTGTCCCTCCTCTTCACAGGTGGCTGAGTTCACGCTGCTTAGCTGTTGTGTTCTTGCTAGCAGCCAAAAAGTAATAACCAGACAATGGTTGAAGACTAGCTGCTGACTGTAGAACATTGGCAGGAAAGACTTACTGTTTATTTACAGCAGATCAGATTGTTTTCTAGCTGAATGGCAGGATAGGATCATGTATATAATGATGAGGGATATAATCATAGAATTTGCCAGCAAATGACAACTGCTTGCCCACATACTCTGCCCATTTTCCTTGCCTATAGGATTACTGCCAATTCTATTTGATCTCTGGCCCATTCACCACTCCTTCTCTTTCTCTAAGATTCCCTTATGCCTGTCTCATGCATTCTTGAACCCCACCGTTTTCAGCAACATTTAACACTTTCCTACCCTGAGGTTAAATGCTGTTGAAATCTGTGATGTGAAAGGGGTAGGTTAATCTGGAGAACACTCTTTAGTTTTGTCTCTCTATATTAGATGCTGGAATTGCAATAGTGTGATAGAGGGTCTGAAATCACTTTTTTATTTTATGAAGGGGGTTCTCTTCTAAGTCTGTTTTGCTACTGTATCTAAGTGTGTTTGCATTTGTTTGCTGCTTATCCTGTAATAATTGTAACCTGCCTTGCTCTTCTCAATAAAACATGTTTTAAAAAAAAAAATAAATAAAAACAGTTTTATGGGAGGGTGGACACAGGCGAAGGGATCAGGAACATGAAGGAGCATATGGAAAGGCTGGAGAGATGGTCTGAAATCTGGCAACTGGTAGTCTAATGCCAAGAAGTGTAAGGTCATGCAGGTGGGAAGAACCTAGAACTGGAATGCAGGTTGGGGTGGGGTGACAGTCACAGTGTCCGAGGAAGAGAAAGATATAGGCACTGCAATTTCCAGTTGCCTGGAGCCAGCTAAGCTATGCAGTAAAGGAGCAGCAAGGCAAACACTGACACTGGGTTGCTTAAGCAGGGGTTCACAAACAAGAAAGAAGGTCATACTGCTTCATACAGACACATAATGTGGCTACACCTGGAGTACCGTGTGGCACTCTGGAAACCCCATCGCATCAAGCATTCGTTAATGCGACTTCCAGTTCCGGTTATGCCTGGGTGAAGACGTGTTTCGCGAGGCTCCCGCCTGAAATTAATTAAAAGAGCACAAACTAAGTCCTAATCTAAAAAAATTGGGGACTCTATCCCACAACTATTAAACAGCTATGCTCCAATTACTAAAAGTATGGCCAAACAGCACTGTAACAGATTTCAGCCCATCGCGGAATATACAGAAGCGGAGGACCCTGTGTCAGATGAGGGGGAGGCCCAGTCTAGGCCTACTCTGAGCTTGGAAAGGAAAAGCGTCCTCTTCTAAACTTAAGGGACAAAAGAAACCACCGGAGCTGACCTCCGAAACTATCCTGCAAGCAATGACTGCCTTCCGTGGAGAGGTCCGTGAATCGCTAAAAAATATTCGAAATGAGTTAAACAGCCTACAGACTAGAGCCACTGAGGCAGACCGCCAGATTTCTCTGAATGCCTCCAGATTAGGCGACCTCGAGAAAACAGTTTGTTCTCTGGTTGCTGAGCAATTAGCCATTTCCATCAGACAGGAAGACGCAGAGAACAGGGTCAGAAGAAGAAATATACAAATTTTGGGGCTTCCAGAGGGCGAAGAGGGAAACGTCTCCAGGGCCTTTGCAGATTATTTTCTTCACTTATCGCTTGAACTGGACACAGATTTTCAACTCAATGTGGGGAGGGCCCACGACCGTGTGTTGGGTCCAAAGCCATCCTGCCCTGAAGTCAGACCCCGTTCTTTCATTTTGCGCCTCCTAAGTTACCAGACCAAAGAAATTCTCCTAAATAAAGCCTGGCAGGAGGGCAAAGTAATGTGGGGCCAACAAAGACTTCTGTTCGATAACGATTATGCTCGTTCACCCAGCGGCAACACAGGGAATACAGCCCTTTATTTCCCATTCTTCAATCACAAAAAATCCGATTTCGAACCCCTTACCCTGCCAAATTGGTGGTTACCTTGTCATCAGGTCAGCAAACATACAGTTCAGTTACAGAGGCCACATCTGATCTCCTGCTCAGAGGAATCATCACAAGTAGGCAGCTGAGGTGGTCAGATTCGCCAGAAACTGTTTAATTCACGGGCGTACCAACTTGCCCCAAGACAAAGATACACGATTGCAGAAATCCTGAAATGTTTACAGCAATACGCAACCTACAATGTCTCCTGAAGAGTCCTGAGGTATCTGTTACACAACTGTGTTGAGCTTGGTGTGGGTTCCTGTCTTTTGGGGCTGGGGAAGTCTGGGGGGGACGCCAAGGGGCTGATGGAGGGGTGCGTCTTCTACTGGTTCAGGCAGCTAAATATAGATTCGGTGTTGGGTTGCCATTTGGACCATTGTGAGCTCCCAGATGGTGGGGATTTTCCCAAACCAGGGAGCTTTACTATTAGAGGACTATGGCCTCCTGTCTCTTGTGCCCTCGTGGTTGATTTGTCCCTCTCTGGGGTTCCCACTCCCCTACCTGTACCCTGAGGAGGGCTCCCCAAGCTGCTCTTGTCACAGGGAGAGGTATTTCCAGACCTCGGACTCTCTTTCAAAAGGATAAATGTATGGATGCCGGATTCTGGACACCAATGGAACTTCTGTTTCTCCTGCTAGAGTGTTTTGCATACTGACTTGATAAATGCCCTCTATTTTGATCTGCGCTGAATCTTGGACAACATAATTTGCACCTATATTTTAACTGGGGACAAAAATGAAAGAATATCTTATAGAGGTGGATGGGGAGGCGACTCGGGGGAGGGGGTAAGTTGCCTAATTAGTTTAAGTTATAAGTTAACAGCTCTGTCACTATACTGGTCTCTGCAGGGTTCGTCTTGAGACTGTATTCTAGATTCATGTCTGCTCTAAAGGGTTGGAGAATTCCTCTTAATCAGAGCTGCCTGGGAAAAATGGGACCTCGGCCCTCTTTCACTATGAGGGTGAGGCTTTGCCTCTGATGCCCTTGATTCTTGCCAGTCACGGGCACTAGAGTGGTGCTACCTCTTCAGTTTTCGGGAAGTGGGGGCCCTGAGGGTGAGTTTCTCCTCGTGGGGAGAGAGATTGGGACTTCTGGTCCTCTACTGAATTTGGTTGACCCTAATGGTATTCAGCTGGTCCCTGATTAGTTATTACCACAGGTTATTTCAGTGGGCTCAGTAGTGGCCAGGAGGAGTTCTGCCACAATCTGTACACTCTTGGATTAGTATTAAGAGTCGGGGATTTATTTGATCCTCCCCTAATATACTCAGACATCGATTTATTGGGCATAGACTCAAACTTCTGGACTGTGGGGGATGTTGGGATTACTCCAGTTTTATTCTGGGATCGGGTTATGGAGAGGTCTCACTAACTGATATACACTTCTTAGCTTTCTAAAAAGATGGCTCCGAAGTCGTATAAAGGGGCTATTTTCTTATATAGGTAGGGTGGGGCTTTCCTTCCGATACTAATCCTATGCTTTAATGCTAAATACCATTACTTGAGCTACACTCCCCACATTCTACTATGTTGGTCTAAAGGTTTCATAAAAAGGCGGTATGCCTTCGAGGTGACGTGGGTTTTACAATAGCCTTGGCACCACTGGTTCCACCCCGGAGTGGTTTTTTTGTTCACTCCTTCTGGGGCTCTGTTCCTGATCCTAGGAATATTTTTTCCTTCGTCTGGTTTAAAAGCCCCACATTCCTCTCCTATCCCTAGTGGATCCCAGGACAGGATGTTTCAGGGGGGCACTATATGAGTACCTCCCAAATGGAAGTCGGACTGTGTGTAGTTTTATTATGGTTTAAAACAGTTTGTAAAAGTTCTATCCTTAAGGGTTTTGTTTTATATTGTTTAATATTTGCTCTTTTACCACTACTACTGTAAGGCAAAACGCCCAATGACCTGGTTTTTGGTCAAAAAGTTATTTATAGACTATTCCACAAAATGGTTATTTGTGTAAGTTTATTAGATAGAGAACCTAAAAGTGTGTGTGTGGGGGTAAAAAACACACATACAGAGAAATGATATTTTTAAAATATGTTTTATTGAACAGTTTGCGAAATCCACATCAGTTGAAGTCTTCTTCTCACGGGTCTGGTTCGGCCGCATGGGGGAGCTTGGTCCAGATGGTATCCTATATGTCCACCCTGGGGGGGGGCCGGGAGATAGAAAGGAAGGATGTTAGTTCTCCAAGAACCAAAAAATGTCAGTAAACCCTGTTAAAATTATATCGCATAATATTAATGGTCTCCATGACCCTAATAAAAGAGCATGTCTAATGCAATTCCTAGTATAAAAAAAAAAAATAAAATAAAAAAACTTGGATCTTATTTTTCTCCAGGGGGCACACCTCTCAGAATCTGAACATCTTAAACTAAACTGGGGTAAGAAATTCCGGGTGGTGGCCTCGTCGCACCGTAGAGGAAAAAGGAGAGGGGTTGCAATTTTAATTCTTCAGAATACACCTATGGAGATGCAACAAACCCATATAGATACCCAGGGTCGCTTTGTAATTGTCAGGGGATTATTATACGGCAAACAGGTCACACTGGCCAGTGTATACTTCCTCTCTCCCCCGCAAACAAAGTTCCCCACGTTCAGGGGCTTTATAGCCACTCTACTTGATCTCCTCCAAGGTCAGTTGATTATGGGTGGTGATTTTAATTTAACATTATCTCCCCATGTGGACTGCTCTGACCCGAAAAAACATGGAAATACTTCCACAACCAAACAGTTCAGAAACACCATTGGACATTTGGGACTAGTTGACGTGTGGAGACGTATATTTCCCTCTACTCCTGGCTTTACTTATTACTCCCCAAGATTTAAATCTTACTCTAGGCTGGATTATTTTATGACCACATGCGAACATCTTTCCACGGTTCAGGACATTACCTTTGGCCCAAAGCTGTTATCTGACCACCATCCTCTGATCTTAAAACTAGATATGGGAAGAGAGAAGAGGAAATCCCTCTGGAGATTGAACCCATCCATTTTTGGGGACGGAATTCCAGGAGAATATTTCATCCAGACTCCCCCTTTTCTTCCTTGAGAATGCAGACCCGGATGTGGGATGCGATGAATGCCACCATCTGAGGGGAAATAATATCGTATTCTTCTAAAAAGTGCAGAGAAAGAGAGGCTGAATACCAAAGGTTGTCAGGTCTACTATTAGACTACTAGATGTTATACTGTGATGGAGACACTGATCTCCAGAAACAAATTAGAGATACCAAGGCGGCCCTGCAATGGATTATAGACAACAAGGTACATCAATCTTTATATTATCTCCATCAGTCAGTCCATGAGGTATTAAGAAACTGGCTTGCAAATTAAGGGCGCGGAAAAGTTCTTCCACTATTCTTAAACTTAAAAATCTCTCTACAGGGAAAATACACCACTCCGATAGTCATATCCAATAGGCCTTTTCTGACTTCTACTCTAAACTATATTCCCTGAGTCTGTCCCATACTCAAACTATATCGAAACAATTCCTGGAGCAGGCTAGCCTCCCTACTCTGTCTCCCCTTCAAATTAAAACATTGACATCTTCTGTCTCAACCTTGGAGATAGAAGAGACGATTAAAAATCTTAGTTCGGGCCGGTGTTCAGGCCAGATGGCTACACTTCAGAGTGGTACTTTCAGTTCTCCGCCTGCCTAAGTAAGACACCGCGGAGATCGCTCCTCAGCTTGACTGACTTTAGATTTATTTTCCGTGGGAAAGTAAACCGTTTTATTTCTAACTTTATTGCTGCCCTTATTTGATAGATTTTATTTAGTAGCGCTAGTTTTAGTTGTTTTTTCCTTCAGTTCACACTGGCTCAGTGGTTCTGCATAACCGTTGAGGAACCAGTAGATTCTTCTCTATTTCTTTTAATTTCTGGTGTGTTTAACTTAATTTCAGAACCTGTTCTGTTTTGTAAGGTTGGTTTTAACATTTTTCTGTCGGACTGCAGTTTCTTCCCTGTTGGGAACTGACTGTTTCTGCTGTAGTGGATCTGACTGGAACCAATTTTTGTTTATTTTATTTTTAAAATTTCGATTCGGGAACTGACTTTTAAATTTACCGCTCTGAGTAAGACGTGTGGATGGTTATGTCGGGTCGAAAAAGAGTACAGAGCCTACTGATTTCAAAAAATGTTTGCATTGTGGGGAAGTGTTTGCCAAAGTTGACAAGCATGACCTGTGTTTATTTTGCCTGGGTGCTTCACACTTCCAGGCGAATTATGAAATCTGCAAAACCTTTCCTTCAAAAACTGTTGAAAAAAGACTCGAACGGTTTCAAAAGAGATGTCTGCTCCTTCAGTTCCTGTTGATCAGTCTACTGATGAACCGAGCCCATCCTCCTCTAAAAGGTATAAACCTAAGGAATTGGAACCACCTTCTATAGATAAAGGTGAGTCCTCTAAACCTAAACATACTGAGGAACCGACCGCGGAGTCAGTTCCAATTAAGAAGAAGCATAAACAAAATCATGTTACCACACCTTCTACTGAAAAAAGCAAAGGAGCTCCCAGTAGACAAACTGGCTATGCCATCAGCTGAAGCAATTGCACAGGCCCTTCAGGTACTTCAAGCCTTGCAGTGTGCTGCCTCAAAGGGCTCCGTACTGGTACCAGTTCAATAGATACCAGTGAAACCGTTGGATCTGGTATCTGTTCCGGTAGCGGTTTCCTCAGCGGTTCCACAATTGGTTGCATACTCTCAGAAGCTGTCCTGTGAGGAATTTGAGGAGGAGGACATAGGAGAACCGATAAAACTGGACATTTCTCCGGATCATGAGTTGGATCCCCACCCCCCACCCCGTTACGGAGGATTATTCCTTCCACTATACTTTTGTAAAACAGATGGTGGAAGCCCTTGATCTCTCTATCTACGGAACCATGGAAGATGGATGAGGAAGAGGTCAAATGTTTGGACATGATGGGGTTAACATCCACCAAATGACTACTGCTTCCAATAAATGAGTCTTTAGGGAAACAGGTTTTAAAGGTATTGGAAACCCCTTATTTTGTCTTGCCAATAGACAAGAAGGCTGATAAAAGGTATCAGCTAACCCGGTCAGGGGAAGAGTTTCTTTTCTCCCATCTTGACCATGAAGTGGTGGTCCAGGCAGCAGCTTGTAACAGGGCCAAAGTTCTGCTGTTCTCTCATCCACCAGAGAATGGCTTCAGGAAAATGGACGGCATAGCTAGAAAAGGGTATTTGACTGCCTCTTTGGCTGTTAGGCAGGCACATTCCATGGCCTATGCTGCCCAATACCTGAAATCACTGTAGAATTCAGTGCTGGCAGTAGCTGAGAAAACTCCTCAGGGGCTAGCAGCTGACTTAGCAGAGACAGCCAGATGTGGACTGGAGGCCACTAAGTACCAGTTTCATATGGCAGTGGATGCCAGTGACACTGCTGCCAGATGGATGGTAGCACTGACAGTGGCACTGAGATTTGCATGGCTTAGAGCCACAAATCTCTCTCAGGACACTTGGACCAAAGCCATGGACTTCCCATGTGAGAAAAATTCTCTGTTTGGGGACAGGACTGAGGCTTATAGTACGTGAAAAAAGATGGACGAGTATAAATCAACTTACAAGAATAATGCTGCAAAGGAGGAGCCCTCCACTTCATATAGACACAAGGAAGGAGAGGTAGGGGTAGGTCGGCTTACAGCAGACCATTTTTCCTGGCTCGGACTACCCCTGACTACCAGCAGCAGAGAGGGTACTTCAGGTGCAGGGGTAGAAGAAACTGTAGGCATGCAGACCATGCCACACAGGCTAAAGCCAAACCAAACAGAACCCTTGATGTGCCCTGTAGGGGGGCAGACTGTCTCACTACTTCCAGGCTTGGGAGAACATTACTACAGACAAGTGGGTCCTAGAAGTAATGAGTCACAGACTTGCCCTCAGCTTCAAGTCATTCCCCAAACTGAGGCAAGACTGTTCAGACCAGCTTTCTAGCAAAAGGGTGCTCCTGGAATCAGAAGTTTCAAACCCTTTGCAGGCAAAGGCAGTGGAACCTGTCCCCTTCCTCCAAAGGGGGAAGGGGTTGTACTCCAGGTACTTCCTAACCTTGAAGAAAAATGGGGAGTGGTGGCCCATTTTAGACCTAAGAGTTTTGAACAAGCACTTGGCAAAGCCAAGGTTCAAGATGGTAACCTTGACAGGAACATATGAGGAGTATGGCCGCCGTGCTGGGCAGGCTGTAAGCAGCAGGAGAAATAGCTGCAGGATTTCTTTTTTGTCCCTCGTTAACTTTGTTTTAAAACAGCGTGAATCGGGAAATGGAGAAACGGAGAATCGTTTCAAACGGGGAACGAGAGTCATTTAAATCGTCTAAATTTCACCGATAAACTAATAAGGAAACGAGAATTGTTTGAATTGGGAGACGAGAGCGAAGACTGAGATTGAGACGGAGAATCATCTTAATCCTAAATTTCACTGTCAGTGAAGTAAGACCGGAGACATAATCAATAAGAAATTTTTACCTTGCTGGTTGGGTTGTGAGGCTTGGAGTTGAATCAGTGCTTGGACTGTGCCGAGTTTCAGAGTGGGATGTCGATGGGGAGAATGGAGCTGATGGTGTGGAACTGAAGGAAGAGGGTTCTCGTGCTGCAGGGACTTTTAACCAAGTGGAGATTGAATTGTCGTACTCTGGTTCTGCTAAGGAGTCAGTTGGAATCGGACAGTTGTTTGGTAGGACGCCAAGTTGTCATTTCCTCCTGGGAGTCTTGTCTCGGCCTGATCCCGACTCAGTGGTGTGCTGCAGGCTTGCTGCTGTAGGGCGGTCGGCTCTGTGGTGCTTCTGCTCGTCAGGCAGTAGCTGGTGGGCTGCCATTTGGCTGAACGGGTCTGGGGAAGGGTTCTGGGGCTGGGTTGAGGCTGGGAGAGGTCGTGGAAATAAATCCGACACGACTCTGGCTGGAGTGAAGATTATGGATCTGTGAGGGAATGTGGAGCCTGCAGGTCTGACATGTGAATCCGAATATAGGAACAATAGCAAGTTAGTCTGTTTCATTTGAATCTATAATTAGTAAATAATAAGTTGCATTAGAGTTTCCCTTTTAGAACTTTGTTGGGATACATAACTGTTTTTGGTTCTCCGTGGAAGTGAGAGCCCATGGGAAGGACCAATTTACATTTATGACTCCCTGAGATGTGAACTTTTTCCGATATGACAAAGCTGCTGGATTGATCAAGATTATTAAGTGATTTTGTTGATTGAATATTTTAGTTTTATAATTTAGTTATTTTAGTTTAGTTTTATGTTAGTTTAAACAAGTATTAAGTTTGAAAATGTATTTTATTCTCCCCTCTGTGTGAGGGATAGTGGGTGGGATTGGTAAATAATTTGCCTCTCTTTTCCACTACTTTGTGAGAGGAAGTGGTGGAGTTTTCATCAAAAGAGTGGTTTTTTGTGTTTTTGTTTGTCTTTGTTTGTCTTATTATTTATTTTCTGTTTTTTGGTAAAGTTGATAAGGGGGCGCATTATTAAAGTGTTATTTTTAGTGGTATTAATAGGTTTTAATGTGTTGGGTTGGTGAAAGCACAGTCAGGGTACTCCCCCTCAAGACTAAAGGATCTCCGACCTTTTGAATGTCCCACACTCCCTTTAGAAGTGTATAGGAAATGCCGAATACTTGGCATTTCGAGACGTAGGAGTGGTGGGAATAGGAGATCCTGGAACTCTTGGGGGGGATGGGAAAGGAGTGGGCGGATAGGAACAGTTAGAACCAGGAGGCGCCCTGGGGCGAAATGGATGCAGGAGCGTGGTCCGTCGTATCTTGCGTCCATACCCAAGGGCACTGACTTGATCAGGCAGGAAGCGGAGTCATCCTTGGAGTCTCGTCCCTTTCGGGCGGTGTTAAGCAATGCTAGGTCTATTAGAAACAAGACTGCTTTTAGTGGCAGATCTTGTTGCTTCTGTGGACTTAGCCTGCATCACCGAGACCTGGCTTGACAAAATGCAGGCCCCATTTTGGGATCTGCGGTTCCGGACGGGTTCTCCGTGATTCACCGCCCGAGAGTGGACCGTAGGGGCGGGGGAGTTGCAGTCTGTTTTAGACAGGAACTGGACCTCAGGGAGGAGCCGGTTGGATATACCAACTCCCTTGATTGTATTGTGGGTGCAGGTGCAGGTGCAGGATTCAGGATACTCCTCATTTATCGTCCACCAGGTGATGGGAGAGAATTCCTGAGGGAGGTGGCGGATTTCATCGCCGAGAGGGTTTTGAAATTTCCCCGATGGATAATTCTGGGGGATTTCAATGCCTGGGTCAACGATGAACTTGTGCTTTTTGGACAAAACCTCCTCCAATTGACTGATTCATTGGGCCTGACACGGGTTATTACCACTGCAACCCACCAGGGGGGACATTCATTGGACCTGATATTCCATCTGGGGATGGAAATCTCCAATTTGGAGGTGGAGCCCATCGGTTGGTCTGACCATCATGCCCAGAGGTTCAGTTTCATGGCCCCCCGAAAGAGGCCTGCCCCTAAGGAGATAGTACAGTTTCGTCCTTTGAGAGGAGTTACCTCAGAAGGCCTAATGACTGAGCTGGACTTCTCGGGTTTTCCAATGGATAGCATGGATCCAGGGTCTTTAGTGCTGGCCTATAATAGGGCAGTTGTTGAGGACCCTGGATGTCATTACTCCTTTCAGTAGTTCGCTTCTGTACTCTTCACCCCGAGTCCCGTGGTTTACATCATGGAGATCCGGTGGGTTGAAGAGACAGGGCCAAGATTGGAGAGACGCTGGCGGAAGACTCACCTGGAAGTTGACCGGCTTAGACTGCTAGATCATTATAAAATCTACCAGTTAGCAATCTCCCATAAGAAGGCAGAGTTCCTGTCCAGGGAGATTGCTACAGCAAGGAATAGACCGGCCCAGCTCTTCCAGACTATGGACAGACTGTGCAATCCAGTCTGTCTTTATGCCGGTCGAGCATTATCACAGTTACAGTGTGAGGAGTTTGCGACGTTCTTTGCTGATAAGGTGTCTGCTGTCAGAGATGAGATCAGCCAGGGCCTCCCCATTGGGTCTTGCAGTGACCAATAGAGGGACACAAGTACCCATTTGACCTGGTCCACGTTCAGTCAACCGGTAGTTATGGATATAGTGAGAATCGTCCAGACTCTGCGCCCAACTTTCTGTGGGCTGGATCCGGGCCCTACACGCCTATTTGTGGGTGTGTAGAGGTTATCGCCCGATCCTTACTGGGATAGTAGTGGCATCATTGGAGAGAGGATCTTTCCTGATCCTTTGAAGGAGGCAATAGTACGCCCTTCTGAAAAGCCCCCTTGATCCTGACTGCCCAGGAAACTACAGACCAATCTCGAATCTTCCCTTTTTGGGGAAGATTATTGAGAAGGTGGTCGCTTTGCAGCTGGAAGATTATTTAAACATCCACAATATCTATGACCCTCTCCAGTCTGGCTTCAGGAAACAGCACAGCACTGAGACGGCTCTTGTTCGGGTATTGAATGATCTCCTGATGGCAAGAGATCGGAGAACTCGTTCTATCTTGGTTCTCCTTGATCTTTCAGCTGCATTTGACACTGTGGATCATGGTGTGCTGCTTGAACGCCTGTGGTCTCTCTGTGGACTAAGGGGGGTGGTCCACAGTTGGTTTAAATCTTTTCTGCAGGGTAGGACTCAGAGAGTAGTGTCAGGGATTTATTCCTCGACCTCTCGCTGTCTACACTGTGGAGTGCCACAGGGTTCAGTGTTGTCCCCCATGTTATTTGCGTTGTATATGCTTCCATTAGGGGACATCATAAGACATTTTGGTTTGAGTTTCCATTGCTATGCCGATGATTCTCAACTCTATATGTCTTTTGTGCCCGAGCAGGAGTCTGAGTCAAGTACATTGTTTAACAACTGCCCCAGAGATACAGAACTGGATGAGTGCTAATTGGCTGAGGTTGAACCCGGGGAAAACAAAGGTATTGGTGGTGGAACCGGGGGTAAGGATATCAAGTCCATGGGCAGGAAAACTCTCAGGTTTATTTCTGGGAGGAACCCCGCCCATGGCATCTGGTCAGGTGCGTAACCTTGGTGTTATATTTGACGAGGGCTTGACCCTGAGGGCACAAGTGTCAGCCGTAGTCAAATCATCCTTTTTTCATCTAAGGAATATAGCACGGGTGAAACACTTGATTCCATCAGAGGATCTTCCTACCCTGGTCCACGCCTTTGTGTCCAATCGTCTTGATTATTGCAACGCCCTTTATCTAGGGCTGCCGGGAGTGGATATCCGTCGCTTACAGCTGGTGCAAAACGCGGCAGCTAGGTTGTTGACTGGAAGCCCGAGGTCCAACCATATAACACCTGTGCTTCGTGAATTGCACTGGCTGCCTGTACAGTGGCGGATCACTTTCAAGGTCATATTGATGACCTATAAAGCCCTACACGGTTTGGGACCTCGCTACCTGAAAGAACTCCTGACTTCTTACTGTCCCTCCTGTTCCCTCCGATCCTCTGGTGAGGGATTGCTGGAGATTCCCAGGGTAACCTTAAAAACATCTAGTGGAAGAACATTTGCCTTTATGGCCCCTACCCTGTGGAATTCTCTACCTTGCCAGATATGCAATTGCCTGACTGTGGAGAGCTTTACAAAAGCTATAAAGACCTTCCTTTTTAACCAAGCATTTTTATAGTGATTTAAATTATATTGGATTGTTTTTTGAATTTGTTGTTGTTTATAGTTGTGGTTTCGATTTGTATGACTGATATTGTAAAGGCGCCCTGAGCTTTGGAAGGGCGCCTTAAAGAAATAAATATTTACTTACTTACTATGATTCTTCCCACTCCTCTGCAAGGAGACTGGCTGGGATCCCTGGATCTGAAGGACGTCTACTTCAGCATTCCCATCAGAGAATCCTACAGAAAGTACCTCAGGTTACCTTGGGGTCACTACCAATTTGCAGCCCTGCCACTCGGCCTAATGTCCACTCCCAAAGCATTCACAAAGTGCTTGGCAGTGGTGGTGGCATATTTGAGAAGGCAGGGAATAAGTGTTCCCTTACCTAGACAACTGACTTGTTGTAGGCCAGTCACCTCAACAGGTAAGGGATGCCCCTTTCTTTCACCCAGAGCACCCTAGAGTCCCTAGGTTTCCTGATCAATGTCCAAAAGTCAGTGCTTCAGCCTGTTCAAGTACTGAATTTCATAGGAGCAGAGCTAGACACCCTGAAGGGAAGGGCTTTCCTTCTCCAGGACAGGTTGGACAGCATTCTGCAGATTAAATGTTCTTTTTGCCACAGCAAACCAAGGCCAGCAAGGCACTTCCTACAGTCGCTGGGTTATATGGCTGCAGCCACAGGAACTGTGCTAGGGTTAGGGTTCTAAATAAGGGACATTCAGCTTCACCTCAGGGAACATTGGTGCCAAAGGAGAGATTCACTCTTAAAACTTGTGCCAGTGAAGTGGACTGTGCTGCAGGCCCTGCAGTTGTGGCAGGACAGGGACAATCTCAGAGAAGGGGTTCCATTTCAGATGGAGTCCCCCCAGTGCTGGTCCTCAACAAGTGCTTCTCTCTCTCTCAGGGTGGGGAGCACATCTGGAAGAGCATACAGTGCACGGTGCACAGCACATGGTCCCCTGCAGAGTCACTTTTGCACATAAATCTCCTAGAGCTTAGGGCAGTGTTTCTGGCCCTGCAGGCTTTCACATCCCTGATAAAAGGCAAGGTGGTACAAGTCAGGACAGACAACACCCCCACAATATACTACATCAACAAGCAAGGGGGGGATAAGTTCCAACCTGCTGTGCACAGAGGCAATGAAAGTTTGAAGTCTAGCATACTCACTACAGGTATTCTTATTGGCCATTCATCTACCAGGAAAGGACAATACCTTGGTAGATGCACTCAGCAGAATCAGCCAGAGCCGCCACAAATGGTATCTCAACAGACAGGTTCTGCATGTAGTGTTTCTGAATTGGGGCACTCCAGAGATAGACCTCTTTGCCTCCCAGGAAAATCACCAGTCAGCTCAATTCTGCTGCAGACCACCAGTGAAGGTCACAGTGCCCATGGATGCTCTGGTGCTGGATTGGTGAGGCAGGAGCCTGTATGCGTCTTCACAGAAGTGAGAGCAGGGCAGAGGCAGGAATCTACGGACCAGTTAGTTTGACCTCAGTGGTAGGGAAAATGATGGAACCACTTCTAAAGGAAAGAATTGTTGAGTACCTAGAGGCCAGTGGGGCACAGGACCCAAGGCAGCATGGATTCACAGCGGGAAGGTCATGTCAGATGAATCTAATTGATTTCTTTGACTGGGTGACCAAAGTAGTAGACCAGGGAGGGGCTGTGGATTTGGCCTACCTAGACTTCAGCAAGGCATTTGACTCAGTCCCACAAAAGATTAATAATCAAGTTAGCCAGCCTGGGAGTGGGTCCCAGGGTGGTAGCCTGGGTTGCAAACTGGCTGCACAACAGGACACAGAAGGTAATATTGAGTGGAACACATTCCAAAGAAAGGGGGGTCACTAGTGGACTACCTCAGGGCTCAGTACTGGGTCCAGTCCTCTTTAACATCTTTATAGGTGACATTGCAGAGGGTGTGGAGGGAAAGGTATGCCTCTTTGCAGATGATACAAAGATCTGTAACAGAGTTGATACACAAGGGGGGGGGTAGAAATGATGAGAAGGGACTTGGCAAGGTTGGAGGAATGGTCAGACATATGGCAACTTAGATTCAATGCAAAGAACTGCAAAGTAATGCACCTGGGAAACAAAAACCCAGGAGAAGAGTACACAATAGCAGAGGAGGTACTAACAACAACAAAAATGGAACGGGACTTGGGGGTAGTCATATCAGATGAGCAAAAGGTTGGCAAGCAATGTGAGAAGTCAGAAAGGAGAGCCAGGGGCATGCTGGGATGCATTGGAAGGGGCATCACAAGTAGAAAAAAAGGAAGTGGTTATCCCTCTGTACAGACAGTTGGTGAGACCCCATCTGGAGCACTGTGTGCAGTTTTGGAGACCTCATATACGCAAGGACATAGACAGGATGGAAGCAGCCCGAGGAGGAGAGCAGCAAATGGTGCAGGGTCTGCGTCAGAAATCATATGAAGAGAGACTGAGGCGCTTGATATGTATACCCTTGATGAAAGGAGGGACAGGGGGGACATGATAGAAACTTTCAAGTACCTCAAGGGAATCAACAAAGTCCAGGAGGGTAGCATCTTTCAGAAAAAGAGATGTGTAAGAATAAGGGGACACAATTTAAAGATGGGGGAGGGGATGGCTCAGGGGTAATGTGAGGAAATTTTTTTTCACAGAGAGAGTGGTGGATGCGTGGAACTGCCTTCCTGGGGAGGTTGTTGGGGCTAAAACAGTGGGGGAATTCAAACATGCATGGGACAGACACAAGGCAATTGTAGTGGGAGGTGGCAGGAAGTACGCTGTTGGTTAACTAGAATCTGCAGCTTATCCAGTAGGTAGGGAAATGGGCAGACTGGGTGGGCCAGGTGGTCCTTATCTGCCGTCAAAGTCTATGTTTCTGTGTTTCTATGTAATAACACACACCCTGTCGTGCCTTATTGCTTAATTGGCTGGGCTTATACTTAACTGTTGTCTGTAAGTAGTAGAACTGTTTTTGCAAACTAAAATGGCTAAACACTACTCTGTAGCCCTCATAACTTGTGGCATACCTTACTCATAGGGACAAGAAGAGAGGAGGGGTGGTGCTTGTTTCCCTCGCAGTAATGGCACAGCCTAAACATTCTTTTTTTTCCTTCCTAGAGAGTCTTTCCAATTTTTTTCTAAAAAGATTTCTTGTTATGCATATATTCAGTTCCAGTATGAGCCTTAGACTATTCTAATGTTGTTGTGTTTTTTTTTTTGCAACATAATTTTTATTAAGACACAGAGCAGGAAAAACAGCACAATTTAGATCCATAAATAAACAAATAACATGGCAGGAGTTAATTAGCAAAAGATAAGCTCCACATTAGCACATATTTGGAGTGATATAGCAGAAGCAGTACATTCACTAAAAAAGTGACATAACAAATAAAATAGGTAAATGGGTAAAAAGAAAAACGTAACAGCTATTTGACTGGCTAGGTTCAAAATCAATATGCTTCAATACTATTATTGCACAGTGCTTCAAGTAACGGGTGAAGGGGAGGAAAGGAAGGAGGAAAGGAAGAAGGGGAGCACAATAATTTGGAGAGGAGCACCACCATTAGTAAAAGAAATCTCACATTGAGTATACATGATTGTCTAGGTTTATCTAAGGTCTGTTCCAAGGTAAACTGTGAAGACAGCCTCTTTCTCTGTCAAATCAGAAAGGAACCAGACTCCATGGCCGAGACAAGAAGGTTCCACAAAGTCTGAAATACCTTCAACTTACCCTGTGCTGAGAACTGGGCTCTTTCAGCTAGCGCATACAAAACTTTAGGTTGTTAGCCCACTGCTGTATAGTTGGAGGGGTACTGGCCATCTGGGACTGGGCAGTTGTCTTCCTGGCTGTGACCAAGGCCAAGGCCCATAGAGCTCCAGGCCCACCCATCGGGTGATCTGGATCAGCCCCCAGTATAAGCTCCACAGGAGTGAAAGGCGAGGAAAAGCCTAACACATGACTCATAATATCGTGTACTGCGGACCAAAAGGGGGCCACCTTGGGGCATGTTAATGCAAGATGCAAAAAGTCCCCATCGACCACCAGGCATTTAGGACAAGAACTAAATTTAGATGGATCAAATTGGTACAGTTTAACTGGGGTATAATAGGTTTGATGCAGAAAATTAAATTGCACTTGTCTCAATTTATTGCTCCTTGAGCAGACTTGGAAGTGATTACAAGCTCTTTTCCACATATCAGATTTCACTGTCATACACAGGTCAATTCCCCATTTAGCAACCGTCTCAGGGTTCCCCACTGTCTGAAAATATAGGGTGGTGGCAGTGATGATCGAGTCTAAAGGTGCATTATTTTTCGGGACCTCGTATATGCACTGTACATGTGCATAAGTGGATTTTAAGTAAAATATAGTGAACTGGTATCAGAACAGGGGTAGTAGTGCAATAAAGGATGAGAATAAAAGACAATTTTGGAGGATTTCATGACAAGCAATCAGTAATGGATAAAAATATAGGGTGGTGGTAAAAAATATAGAGTGGTGGTAAAAAAAAATATAGGGTGGTGGCCCACCGCGCAAAAATAATGAATGGGGAACACTGCGTCTTATGCAGGACAACCTGACATCCTCCAATCAGGGAACCATAAAGTGTGGATAACATTCTTACACTATGCTTGGGATGGAAAAGCCCCATCTCAAATGGAGGGAGTGGAGCCCGCCCATCTTCTAGATTTAGAGTATGTCCCAAGATATTTCTGAGTTTGATAAATAAAGAAATCTCCCTATGAACCTTCCATACTTCACATCACGAAGTCAGATGTCACCGGATGATGATCTTCATACAATTGGTCCACCAGCATAGGCCCTTAGACTGCCAGTCCCTCAGCCTATGTGTCAGAGCTATTGAGGCCATGCCCCTAAATTTAATGGCTTCGAGCAGTAAGGTCTGCCTAGTGGGAGCAGGCCGTCTATCTAAGGCAGTATGTAGATGATACCATGCCCCAATAGTTATAGCTAACAATGGGTTAGGATGACCAGGCACAACCCCGGTCCATAATCTTTCAGCTAATAGACCCCCCTTAATGCTCCTCCCCTGACAGCCCTCCTCCATCTTCATCCACCCAGACACGTCATAATCCCGACCTGGAGGGAGGGCAGCTACCTGGGCCACCCAATAATGCCACAGAAAATTCGGAAGGCGGAGACCTTCCCCCCTCTGCAGAACCTGGAGCACACTCCTGCTAACCCTAGCTGATTCACCACACCAGAGAAATTTATGCAGAATAGCGTTGAGTTGTTTGAAGTGGCTTTTAGGCACTCTTACTGGCAGAGATTGATATAACAGTCAAGGCAAAATCATCATTTTAGCAACGCCCACACTACCTATCAGAGACAATGGCAAGGCTGTCCACCTACCACAATCATCAGCAGTTTTTCTCTTCAGGGGTTTAAAATTCAAGGCATAAAGAGCTCCAACTCTGTTTGAAATAACAATTCCTAAATATTTGAGTTTGGGTACCAATTGTAATCTATTTAGATTTTGTATATGGGACTGACGGTCCAAGACTCCCACCGTAAGACCTCACTTTTAGACCAGTTAATTTTATGACCAGACAATTGTCCATATTCTTTAATATTTTTGTACCGATAAGCCCCAATCTGGGTCCCTTAAAAACAAAAGGAGGTTATCGGCATACATCGCTAACTTGTGCTCACGGCCACCACAAATCAACCCTCCTATCCGACCCTCTCATGAAGGCCGCAGCCAAAGGTTCAAGGGACAAAATATATAATAGTGGGAGAGTGGGCAGCCCTGCCATGTGCCTAATAGAATCCTGGGGAGAGCACTGCATTGACTGACACCTGAGAAGAGGGATTAGTATATAAGGTTCTGACCCAGAAAACAAACTGGGCTCCGAATCCCACCCTTTCCATAGTGGCAAAAAGATACCCCCACTCCACCCGGTTGAAGGCCTTCTCTGCAGCCAGGGCGACAATGGCAGCTCCATGTTTATTTGTCGCCTTACCCCACTGATAGATGACATTCAGGATTCTCCGTATATTGTATTTAACCTGCCTACCCTTCACAAAACCAGTCTGATTGGGGTGAATAAGGGCCGGAAGCAAAGGATCCAGCCTGGTGACCAAAGCCTTGGCCAGTACCTTATAGTTGGCAGTCAATAATGAAATAGAGCTATAGGAGGCATATCAGGCCGGGTCCTTGCTCGGTTTAGGCGAGACCGTAATAACCGAAGACTGGATGGAGGGGGGCAACTCGCCATCTCTCAGACTCTCCAACAGCATATCCTTCAGGGGTTCTAGCAGTTCTTCCTGGAAACTTTTTTAGAAAGTCAATAGGTATACCATCTGGTCCCGGAGCCCTGCCACCCCTTAGTGCCCTAATGGCACTAGTGACCTCCTCACTTGTCAGCGGAGACTCAAGCATCTCTGCTTGCTCGTCCTTAATAGATCTCAACTTTCCCTCCTCAAAAAAAGCTTGTATTCTCTCTAGAGGGAGAGAAACCTTGGAAGTGTATAGCTTTTTATAGGAATCGCCGAAAGCAGCACTAATCTCCACTGGGTCTACCACTTGATTATTATCAGAGGTATGGATGCGATGTACCGCCCTTTCCCCCTCTCTTCTACGTAGCTGCCAAGCAAGAAACTTTCTGGCTCTGTCTCCATCAAAGTATTGGTTAGACTGCGTTAACAAAATCGCCCTTTCTAGGCGGCCACTGCTGATGGAATTATAATGCCATTTTAATTTCTGCACTATATGATACAAGGCCGATGTAGGATTAGCCCTGTGCGCCTGCTCATATGCTTTGGTCTTGGATCTTAGTACTTCAATTTCTTTGTGTGAGGCCCATACTTTATGTGCCACATAGGAGATAGATTAACCTCAGATATATGCTTTTAATGCCTCCCACCTTATTTTATGTGAGGTGTCCCCTTTACGATTATACAATAAAAATTCCCGAATGCTAGTCCGCATGTGTTGTGTATATAGTCTTGGTCCCTCAGTAAGAGGGGGTCCAGCCTCCACAGTCTGTTCCCTGTGCAACCCCCCCAGAGCAAAAGCAACAGTAAGGGAGGCATGATCCGATATTAAAATCGGGGAATATTGCGCACTTTGTATAGTTGGCAGTAGAGCTGGACTAACCAAAATTCTATCAATACGAACATAAGATTTGTATGCATGGGAGTAGAAGCTGTAGTCTGTCTCAGATGGATAAAGATGGCACCAGGCATCCACCAACCCCACCTCCTCCTCCAGAACTCCCAATGCCCGGCGTTTGTAGACATCCTGGTGGGTCTAGTACTGGATCTATCTAGTATGCCATCACGCACACAATTAAATCCCGATTATCCACCTACCTGGCCAATTAACCAACTCCAGGGAGAGCCGCTAAACAAATTGTGTGTCCTCAACATTTGAGCGTGAACTACCCTAAATTACCTGCCCTAACCCAGGGTTTTCGACATCACAAAACAAATCTGCTAGCCGGATCAACATGTCTGTCCAGCACTACAGCCGATGAGCCCCTGGGGAACCATATTGCAGCTCCTCTAGCTTTGGCATAGAAGGTAGCCGAGATCCACTTGCCACCCAGATTAGCCTTAGTTCTTAAGGTCTCCTCCTTTGACATATGTGTTTCCTGTATCAGAACCACTTGCTATCTGGCCCTCCTCAACTCAGCTGCAAAACGTTGACACTTCATTATTAACTTCAAACCATTAATATTCCATGTTGCTGTTTTAAAAGAATTAGCCATAATTTTAACATAACAGTCCCGCTTTAGTAGAGCATAACCATAAGCTTTTCATGTAAACTGCAAAAACTAATAATCCTGTGAACTATGCCTGAGTCACTCTGTGCCTAATTTTAACTTTTAATAACTGAATTATAAACCCCACTAAATTGAACTCCGAGTTGGGAAACCTGGACCCACCTTTCAGGAGACGAAACCCACACAGCAAAAAGGGCACCCCCCCCACCCACTACCTGGTGGTGTCCTGGTGGGTGTCCAGGTGGAAGTCAAAGAACCCAGGGCACTGTTCGCAAAGAATGGGGAACATTCCCGGTGTCCTGGCCAACATTTCCCTTCCCATAAAACCGGTTCATGCAATTATCCAGGCTGTGTGTGGGTGATGATGTGCAATATGGCTGCCACCACACATTCAGTCACTTCACTACCAGTCTAGCATTGCTTGTAAAGCGCTTTGGATGTATGAAAAGCGCTATATAAATGCTGATTCTTCTTCTTCACTAACTGGATAACCCCAGTGTCTCCCCATCCCAACCCATCCAACATCACTTAGTAATACCTTAGAACTAAATTTGTCCCCCACTAAACATTAAAAGCAAAAGAAACAGCCCCCCCAAAGGGCCAACGTGACCCATCCCCAATTCCCCTACAAACTGGTGGCAAACTTTTATGGTTATATTTATACAGCACTCCTTATACTAACACAACAGAACCTAGGAGTATATTTTAAACCAAAAATTAAATTTATATGTAGGCATACCTAAATCTAAAAATAAGCACTTCCCACGGGCAGTGACAAAAAGATACTGACTGCATTCCCTCCTAATTAACAAAAACAACATTAAGGCACAATTTGATTAACAAATTGTAAGATTGGGTAGTCCAAATGAGCAAAATGCATAGTTAGTTGGAGGATGCATCCGAGGTTACCCTGATCCCCAGATCAGGTAGGAGCATGGATTTGTCAAACTGCGAAGTCCATGAAGAAAATAATAGCCCTCATAAATAAAAACAAGGCAACCCACAGCCACAGCTAGGGGGTTGAAACCATAAGCCATTTCTCAACATCGTGTCATGCCAAGTACTCTGGTGAAGGCAGTAAACAGTACAGAGGGCATGTGTATCCCAGACAGGGCCCAAAAATCAATTCTGAACAAAAATACCGGCCTGGCCTTTAGGACTCCAGTCGAACCTATTTAGAAAAGAAATCTAGGTAGCCAAGTCACTTCAGTGAACTGAGAATGCATACGTCGTTACCGTGATCCCCAGATCAGGTCAGAGCTCAAATATTTCAGGCTACCAGACTCATAGGGGAAATGTACTGCTCTCACAGGTAAAATCAACTCAGACCAAAGCTTCAAGGAAGGAATAAAATCAAGTGCCAAATCATTAAGGTAGCCCATCAATTAAGTATTAAAGGCAATGAGCAAAGCCAAAGGCATGAACGTCGAGGTAGGGCCATGAGGCTGCGTCCATACAAGAGTATAAGTCTGACCATGAGTTCTCCCATTGAACTGAACGAGCAAGGAAAGGAAAGAGCCATCAGCTAGGAGGATTACTACCTCTCTAAAATATCTTGTAACCTCATTCTCCTCATGACGTTATGCAAACAAAATTAGTTGAGATCCAAAATTGTATCTATACCTGGTCTTCAGCATTCTTCAAGTTCTCATGAACTGGAGAGTGCACCTTTCAGCTTGGTCTGCATACTCATGTTTGGAGTTCTCTCGACCCATTTTAGAGCTTCACGATTTAGAAAACGAGGAGGGCCCCTGGGTTTATCAACTTTCAGTTTTGCAGGGTATAGAAAGGCAAAAGACCAGCCCATATGGTGCAATCTGGCCTTGACATCATTAAATTTCTGACGCGCTGCTGCAGATCCTTACTATAATCCTGAAATACATAGACTCAGTTATTCCCAAGCTAATGGGGCTCCATTTCTTTGCTCGCTTTAAACCGCTTCCTATTTTGATAGGATACTTAATCAGACAATGCCTGGATCGAGCTTCAGATGGGGGTTTGGGCCCACTCTATGAGCATGTTCTATATCACATCCCCTGAGTTCGGACGGCAGATTTAGATTCTCCACGAGCCAAGAGTGGATACCTTTCTCAGGGTTAGCTCCCTCAGTGCCCTCCAGAAGCCTAATAACTCGTAGGTTCGATCTGCGTGATCTGTTTTCCTGATCATCCATTTTATTCATTAGGGCTTCAACCTGTTGTTTCAAGTTGGCGTTATCTCTTGTAGTTTCAGATAATGAGTCCTCCAAAAGCCCCATACGTTGTTCGAGTTCTGCTATCTTGTTAGAATGAGGGGCCGATGACTCTGACAATCCTCTCGCCACCGATTGCAGATGCGAAATCTGCAATGTGATATTATCGAGACCAGCTTTCATATCATGCTAGATTAAAGCAATAGTAGATGGAACTGCAGATAACGAGCGCTCAAATTCAGAGGAGCCCTCCTGCGCCATCATTGGGTCGTCTGGTCTGCTAACACTGTCCAGGCCTCGTTACTGAGCTTTCGGCGGATCAGAGGGAGTAAAATGCAGTTTTGACTGCTTATTCTTATTCCTGCCCGATGCCATCTATTTCAATCCACAAAACATCACAGCAGGCAATTTAGAGCATGCAGACTCCTGTAAATATAATGAAAAGGCTGAGTGCTGTACAGAGCTCGGCTAAGCTGCGTCCGCCGTTTTCAGCTGCTAGCCACGCCCCAACCCCGACTGTTCTGTTAATAGCAGTTATTATCTTAAACATGATGGACTGCTTGGGTTCTCAAGTTTTCATTACAAACAATGTTTCTCTGAGTTGGCTGTCTGGGCTGCTTAAAATCTTAAATTGCTTTTGTTTAACAGTCCTTATCATAATGAGGCTGTGGCTACTTTGCTCAAGAGAGATGTGCAGTGCAGTTTGTGATGATAGGCGGGTGTCTTATACAGCCTAGTTCAACCATTTCAATAAAATATGCGACCGTGATCATTTTTGAACTATAGCTTAAATTCTGGTATTAATATAGTGTACTTCCATGGTTGTGTTCTGTAATGGCTCATAGTCTATCTGCACTAACAATTTAGTTTACCTGAAACATTCAGTTGTACCCTCAAAATATAGTACCAAATGCATGTCTTGAACAAACTCAGGCATAATGCATTTTGATGCTTGTGGTTCTAACGCCTTGTATCAACTATGTACATGTATCTCTGTTATTGTGTTTATCTATGGTAAAATCTAATAATTTAAAGTAAAAAAAAATCCGTGCAGGGCAGATTTCACAGTATTTTTTTTAACTGGGGACAACTTATAATATTCATTTTAGCAATCTTGTTACAAACTGCTCAGCTGTATTGTCAGTTATATCTTCAGCTCACCCTCTCAGTCCATCATAGAACCCATATGATTTCAGCTGTTTAAACAGGAAGATGCTGCTTTCTATTTCTTTGCTACCTTTCAGGCACCATGGCCCTCTGCTGAGGGTTTACCTGAGCTGCATAGCAAATATATTTTCAGGTAGCCAGTGAGTAAATTCACACCAGGCTGTGCCCATGTCTAAGATGTAGCAACACAAAACCACTGACTAAAGTTGTTGGCAGATGAAAAGAGCCAACCTGCCTGTTGTGGAGCCATGTAATGAACACGCGTTTTGCAGTAGGTGTTGCCTGAGCCGTTGGCTACATAATGGCCAAAAATGTGACTGGGAGCCTGAAAAAGGTAGCCACATTCAATTTACGCTTGCAGTTGGTGATGGTGGTGATCTTCAGCCATTTTTTTTTTTAAACCTAAGCAGTGTGTGGATCTCTCTGCAGGCTCTTTGCTTTAAAACTACAAGCCATTTTAAAAAATACTGTGATTCTGTTCTGTGTTTGTGTTTGTGCATACTATGAGTGTGTGACTGAGCCCTGCTGACATTTTGTCAGGAAGCAGGAAGAGGGACTGTAGTTCTTTTGACCAGACTCGAGAACTACAATTCAAAAAGGGACTTTTCATTTTTAATTTGGGGACTAGCATACACTTATACTCCACCAGCTCCATGCATGAGTGGTTTACGTGGAGTTTTAAAGGGCATTAAAACATTAAATCTCGAGGGCTCTGTGACCTTTTTGAGTACTTCAGGTCACTCCTCTCCATTATTGCACTTCTTATGCGAGCAGGGAGCAGGGCGTGCGCGACTCCATGCACAAGGCGTGCGCTAAGACACTGCGCGTTCAGCGGTGTTAAGCGTTATTAGGTGGAATAATTATGGCCGTGTTGTCACCTTCACTTATACTTGAGTAGTATTACATTACGTGGTTCTGTTGTTTCACCTCTACGCGTGGCAATGGCATCCTCCTTAAATCTACCAAGCAATATTAATGTGTTTGTAACCACTACTAAGGAAACAGGTATACAATGCACATCTTGCTATATGTTTAGCTTATCAGCCGATATTGCTGATAATCTCCCTTTCAATGTGCAAAATGTACTGACAACATTGTATTACAATGTGAGAATAGCTTATACTATAAGCGGATATTGGCATTGAATCAAGAAATGATTCGAACCTAAAACAGTTCAAGATGCTTTACATGTAACAAATATCCCTTTAAATGAGACTTCCTCTATCTCTACTTACAGCATCCCTTCTGACAAAATAATATCTAGTGAGAATAATCACGCTTCTATGAGTAGTTCAGTGATTTATCCATCTGATGTCTCTAAAAAAAGAGCTAGAGAAGATGAGAACAGTTTGGTAAACAGCATAGAAGATACAACTTGGTATAATGTGCAAGGGTCTAAAGCTACTAAAAAAAGGAGAAAGGCTGAGTATTTTAACATTCCACTACATAATAAGCTTTGACCCATTGTCACTACCCTATCGATTCTAATTGTATTCTATTGAGTCCCTAATGAAGGATTAAATTCTGAAAACACTTCCCAAGTCATGGTTGATATGCCAAATTCTTCAACTCCACCACCTAATTCCACGACTGTTATTCCTTTGATTGATTTTGCTACTATTCAAACTGGTGAAGAGGCACCCTCTATGTGTGTTCCTAATACTGATGATTCACATACCAGACAAATATTTGTTCTGGTGATTCCTAGTTAAACATCTGGATAGAGTTTTATGTGAGCCTGACAAGCATAATAGAACTTGTTCTAGTTTCAGTGGTGCTAAGATCTCAGATCTAACGTATATAGTTGATAATATTATTATCTCTCAAGACATAAATCCACTGTGTATTATCCATGTTGGAGCCAACAACATCTACAGGGACTCTGTTCAGAATATCAAATTAGCCTGTGTTTCTATGACTATTAAAATGATTGATCTTGGGTGTGATATTATTTTTGAGATTCTACCCATACCACGGTACTCCGGTTTCTTAATCATAAAATTAAAATTATTAACAACTGGCTTGGCAATGGTGTTTATGACAGACTATTCAGTGCATGACCCATTGGGAAGAGTTCTCTGATAGATCTGAGTTTTACTGTCCTGACGGCTTGCATCTTAACAAACTAGGAATGCATTGCTGAGTCAACAATTCCTATCTACAATTAACATAAATTTAAACTAAATAGTGGGGGGAGGGGGAATGCAAATGTACACACCTCTTTGTCTCACTCTTATAAAGTCTCCAGTAAACAATTACAGTTTCTTAGTTTTAATGCGAAAAGTTTGACACAGAAATTTGATGAGTTACAAACTGTGATTTCGAATAAGGATTTTGATATTATTACGGTTTGTGAAACATGGGGTGATTATAACTCCCACTGGATCAAGCAACTCTCTGGATATATCTCTTATTATCTGAATCGAAGTGAAAGAAAGGCTGGAGGTGTTGCCTCATTTATTAACAATAAAATCAACTCAGTCAATATTTCTAGTTCTATAAAAATTCATAATCTCCCGACTGAGAGTCTTTGGTTTAAAATTTTCCTATCCAAACAGGATTTTATTATCCTTGGGACATGTTATGTTCCCCCAAATTCATCTAGTTTAATTATGAGATGCCATTCTTTCCGAATTTGAAATAGCTACTCAAATGGGTTATGTTATTATTATGAGAGATTGCAATCTCCCAGATATAAATTGGCAGTCATTCACAACATCTAGCAGTATTAGTAATACATTTTTGTCCACTTGTTCGGAATTGGACTTACAGCAATGGCTAACTTCTGCAACCCGAGGTAATAATATATTAGATCTTGTTCTGAGTAGTACCGCCTTAGATATTAGGGATGTGCATATTTCATCACCAATTGGCAGCAGTGATCATAATTCTATTTTATTTAACTTGCAGAGACATATTGTCTTTAATACTAATTCTTTGATTATATACCTGTCGACAAAGGTGATCTTCACAGTATCAATCTATACCTTGAAAAATAAACTGGTTATCTTTTGTGATAACCAGTCCTTATATCAAAAGTTAGGTACTTTTCAAATCACTTATTTCGACTCTTCGTGATACTTATATTCCATCAAAAATAAGAATTCTAATGGGAAACGGACTCCTAGATGGATGAATAAAACATAAAGCGTTTAATAAATATAAAAAATAAAAACATCATAACTACCTAAAGAATGGACAACTTCTAATTGGAAATCCTATTTAAAATCAAGTAGGAAGTGTGAATTAGTCATCCGTAGGGCCAAATCTAGATGGGAAATGAAATTGGCAACAACAGCTAGTAAGTCTAATTCCAAACAATTGTACTCTTATATAAACTCCTCAGGAAAAGTCCAAATGTGGTGGGGCCTCTTACAACAGAAAACATACTTATCCATGAGCCGAAAGCCATGGCTGATGTATTTAATAATGAATTTTGTAAAGTTTTCTCTGCATCAGAAGTTCAGTCACCTGTGCCTATGATTTCACCATCAGATACTTTTATCACATTCTCAGTTGAGTCTATTCTTAAAAAACTACACTTACTAAAAGGTAAATTTTGTTCAGGCCCAGACAATATAGCAGGGCATTTGCTTTACCTATTATCTAAACATATTGCCTTTCCACTCAAACTTTTATTCAACCTTTTTTTACAATTTAATTTTGTCCCTTGTGAATGGAAAGAGGCGTTTGTGGTACCAATACATGAAAAGAATCAAAACATCTATGGGAAAATTATCGGCCGATTAGTTTGACTTCATCCATATGTAAGGTGTTAGAAAGTCTACTGAAGGATATTATTTCCCCTATTATTGATGCATCTGATTTGGAACAACGTGGCTTTAAGAAGGGTAGAAGCTGTCTGACAAATTTGCTCTGCTTTTATGAACATTTTAGTTCTTGTTTGGATAACCGGTTAGCCTGTGACATTGTCTTTATTGATTTCAGTAAAGCTTTTGACACCATGCCACACTGGGCTCTAATTCAAAAACTCACAGGTCTTGGTATTAATAGTCATATAATTACATGGATTCATAATTGGCTTTCAAACAGAACTCAAAAGGTGATTAATGGGCATTTTCTAACTCTGGTAAAGTTTTAAGTGGTGTTCCACAAGACTCAATTCTAGGCCCCTGTTTTTCAGGCTTTTATATCTGATTTAACTAATTCCTTGCATTTAAAATTAAATATGCAGATGATGTGAAGATCGGAGGACCATGTTCTAATTTAGACCAAATATCTTGTATTCAGCATGATCTTGATATTATTAGTACCTGGGTTAATAAATGGGGCATGAAGTTAAACTCTACAAAATGCAAAGTAATGCATTTGGGTTCTAATAATTTAAATTTCAGTATATTCTGAGCGATTTACCATTGTGTGCCACTAATGATGAGAAGGATTTGGGTATAAACATTTCAGATGACTTAACATATTCCAAGCATATGCATTAGGTTATTAGTACATCTAATAAAATGATTTGGTTTATTTTACGTAATATTAGATCTCGAGATCAGGAGGTGTTGTTACCCTATTCAGGTCCTGTGTCCGTCCCCATCTTGAATATGCTTCACAGCTGTGGTGTCCTTTTAAAAAATCAGATAGTTACTCTCTTGAAAGGGTTCAGCGAAAATACACTAAAAAAAATCTGGTCTCAAATCCTCATCTTATGAGTTTAGGTTGGATACATTGAAACTAATGCTTCTTACTATCAGACGCATTAGAGGTGACCTTCTCCTCCTATATGACATTATTCATGACCCCTATATCATGACTGAGTTAGGATTTTCTTTTAAGTCATCAGTACTTAATAATAGAGGTCATGTTCTCCAGTTAACTGGTAAATCTTTTAAACATAATAATTGTAAGTTTTTCTTTTCTGTAAGAACTATTGGGCCTTGGAATAGATTTCCATCTGATGTAGTAACAAGTAATACTAAAGGGATTTTTAAACATCGTCTCGACACGCTAATTATGTCTGGGTATGACTTAACATTCTACTCTATGGCCTAGCATAGGAGCATTATGGGCTTTGGCCTACTAGCTCTTTCTTCTAACCTTAGTATGGACCCAGATTGACTTACATTTGAGGACTGGTTTTATCTTAGTCCCTGTCCAGTGTTAAGGATTCCAGTACAGTTGAAAATGCTAGGGGCTGGATTTTTGGTATCTGTTTTTAAGATAGGTTCCCATTGGATTTGATCTCAGTTGCCACAAGTCCTTCATTTAATCATCAGGATTTTTGATGCTTGCGTAGAACAGATGTTCCCTAATGTTATGTTTTGTGGCTGTTTGCAGCAGTTTGCATCCAGCTTCAGATGCTAAGTACTTCTAACTGCCATAAAGTCAGCAGAGTTTTAAAAACCTGGCGCTGCTGCATCTGACGGCAAAGATACACCAGCAACTCCCAAATCCACGGGACACACTGGCATCCCAGCAACTCTTGACAACCAGACCCTAGAGGTCTCCATATAACAAAAGTACATTTTTATATGGAAGATGTAGGACAGTGTCTCATGCTAGTTTACCATTTCCTTTCTGTCTAAGCCCCCTTCCACTGCAACTTCTGATTCCCTCCAGAGCTCCCAAGGCCTACTGGACCCCCTGCACCCTTACTAACCACGATTCCCCACTGAGCTGTGGTTGTGCTCTCCAGACATATATGGAGTTGGGGGGGATGTACCCCGAGCTTCATGTATCGTCAGAATTCAGACATGTATGGGGTAGGGGGATGTATCCCCGCGCTTTATGTATTGTCAGAAGGTAATCTGGAAGGGATGTGGCACCAGATACACCAAGTCCTTCATCTTAGTGGCTGGGGCCATGATTTTCTATTTTCTACCTCACCATGTGAACATCATGTGCCACGTCATCATGGTGTATGCACAGAATGCGTAAAGTCGACGACAGTGACCTCCACCCCTTCCCTCAGCCTTCCAGCTGAACTACCACTTGTGGTCACCCAGATGGCAGTGTTGTAGCACAGTACAGTGTCCTCCCTCCCTGGAAGAGGAAAACGTCTTTTGGAACGCTCAAGCTTCCTCAGTCTGGCTGGCCCCGACGATCCAAGATTGCTTCCGAACCTGTTTGCAAAAATACATTTCTGTGGCGCTGCTCTGCTACTTGCATGAGAAAGCATTTCATCTCTTTCGCAGATAAATACATTGTGAAGCAGTGGAGAAGATATTTTCTGAGCAATGTTAGTATTAAAATAGCTATGGGATTTTTGTTCTAGTTTGTTTCAGGTAGCATATACCCTAGTTTCATTTGAATGGGTTGAACTAAACTTGCCTCTAAAGAATAATATTAGAATAGGGATCCAGATTGTCACCAGCCTACTAGCCAGATGCTGGTAGGTTTTGTATCAGACTAGTAAATGTTGGAGAAGAGCACACTGCAGTAAGTACACCAGTTAGGCAATTAGAAAAGTCTATACAGTCAATGGGTTTTCCCAGTAACCAGCCCTGCTGGCTGGTAACTGAAAACCAATTTTGACCCATGTAGAGGAAATGGGTATTAATCGTTTCAGCTAGTGGCTGCTTTTGAAAGGTTTTTTGTTCCCATCGCAGTAAGGGTTTACATTTCTATTTTGAGCTCCTGGTAGATAGGTTTAATTTCTGTAACCCCTAGGTGGCACTATCCCAAGGGCTACTACTCCTGCCTGACTGACTACTGACAGGTTGAGGGGCCTAGGTCCAATGGCGGGTGCCTCAACCCAGAGGTCAGGGTTGGTACTGTCTACTCTGACTTGGTCACTACCCTCTGGGACACTGTAACCCCCCCTTTCTTCCCACTAGTGGCCCACACAATACATCAAGAGTATCTTCACAATGTACACTTACCCCCTAGGACTGGCTCTGTCAACTGGACTCTGAGGACCCCCTGTAAAACAAGATAATACAGTGCGATAGCCACAGTACAATACTTTAACATAAACGATTACTGCAGTCAGTGTAACTTTGCTGAAACAAACAGATCTGATTTATTTAAGGGGCTGTAACAAGGACAGGGGGAAATCAGGTTAATTAGGTTAAACACATTAATAATCGCAGTACTGTGCATATATTTAGAGTCCCAACATGCCACTTTCACTGGGTACCCAGGATTTGGGGGGGGGGGGGGCTAGCTAGGATCGGTGCAGCTGTTAGAGTCCCTGAGATGGAAAAAATACTTGCACAATAGCCAGTTGTAATCTGGAGCCGGATGGCTCAGTTCGTGAAGAAATGAAACAGCAACAATTAGATGACACACTTGCAATTTGCTAAACAGATGGCAGGGAAGCTACCCTGCTTGTACTCACTAACTCAGTGCTGAAAACTAGATGGAAGGCAGATTGTCCTGGATTGCCAAGAGGAGCAGACCATGTGGACAAGCTCTTTGTGACTGGACCCCACTGCAGTTTAGAGCAAATAGATGTAGTCTGGATTAAGCTGGGGTTTACTTCCAGCTTCATGCACTCAATCCACTGTACAGGGGATTTGACATAATTCCCCACAAGCACTACACATTTATATGTAAAGGAAAGTACTATACCAGGCAGGCTGCTTCTCGATCCGACCACAATCACTGCACGATACCGGGAGAACACACAGCGCTTGAGTTCCTGACAGACTGACGCGATTCAGCAATTCTCCAGTCTTCTACAGGGTGAGCCTGGTTTCTACTCTTCAGATCTCCTTGATTCTCCTCACAGGTCGGATTCAGTCCGAGCAGGGCGCTTGAACAGGATGCAGACCGAAACTGGGCCTTACTCGCTTCCCCGCACAAGAACCTACACACCGCATAGTCAACAGAGCCTTGTCTCTTCACTGCCAAAACTGATCTAATCTTTCCAGTCCCAGAGCAGTGCATTTCCTTTAGCTCCACACTATTCTGTTGGCTGGTGTGGCTGTCACTCACAGTAAACTCCCCCTGTTGGTGGAAAAAGGCGCCAAGGTCAAAACTACATTTCCCAGAGTCACTGGTCATACAGTACACAGGTGGTTAGCTCCACAATGAGAGTCCAAGTTCTGATTTGCCAGCAGCGCGCTCCATTTCAAAGGTCCTCCCACACTGATTGGTCCAGTTCAGCAGTTCAAAACCAGAATGGAGGGCTAGGCAAAAATAGTTCAGACTACAAAGAAAAGCAGGGTATACAAACTGTATTTTCATTATTACTCTAAATGATTTCTGGCAAACAGTTACATCTTTGAAAAGTGCTCACTCTGCCATTTTAGTGACGGCAGAAACGGAGCGATTTGGCAGCAGCTCGAGAGGGACTCAAGCAGGAAACACACAGTCCCCCCATAGAAACTAATTATGTCTGCAAGCAGACAGCTCTTAAAGAACAGTACCAGAGGCTCTAAAAGCACTCACAGATAAGCGGCTTGAACATCAGACATCATTCAGGCTTGAAGCATTCAAAGCAAGCTCCTGGAAGACTTTTGGGAACCCCATTTGCACGAGGTTACATTAAAGAAGTCTGGGACTCATCTTGCAGATTTACAAGGGTTTGACACAGTATTTTTGAATTCTGTTCTCCGTGTTGTATGGCAGTTTTGAATAAGGAAATTAATTAAAAGGTGTGTGTATTGGTGGGGATAGAGTGCAACATTGGGCCCCATGCTCTCTGATCAAGGGTCTCATGCTACATTCAGGCTGCAGTTGTGGGAACATATCTCTGCCAGTCATCATCACTTCATTGGCAACAAAGCTAAAATAATTCTGTGAGCATAAAGTTCTGTTTGCTAAATTATTTTCTTGGTCTGAAGTTAAATGCAGATCTTTAGCCCATGACATGGTCAAATCTGGTAAGAACTGGAGCAAAGTATGAATTGAAAGGATCGAGGATAAAGCAAGGAAGTGGGGTTAATTTAAGCAGCCCTGACTTTCTGTGGGCAGGCAAAAGATCAAGAGTCTAATCAACAAAACCGTATTGTCAGCAAAGAAAGGAGGACTCCTCCTTCCTAATTTATAGATCTTACTTGAGATACAGCTCTTGCAGCAGGTTACACCATTAGGACTGAAGCCATCAGGTGTCGAGACCCCATGAAATTTTCTAGCTAACGCGGTCTTCAGCGGGTCCCTTCGGCGTCAGTCCCGCCCGGCGTCAGGCGTCATACATAAGAGGCAGTCCGCCATAATCCCAGTTCTTTTCCGCTCGACATTGCAGCATCGGCCTCGGTCATCTTCTAGTGCGTGGCGACTAGGAAACTTCAATATTCGTTTCTCACTGGATTTCGTCTGATGTCCTCTTCAACTTCTCTGGAGGCCATTCGTCGGGAGGTGTACTCGACAGCAGATCCTTCAAGGATCTCACTAGGCCTGTGTATGCTGCCTGGGCCCAGACCACGACACCCAGGCCTGCTCCTTCTGCCAGGGCTTCAACAGCCGTACAAGGATCTGCCGCTTGAAAGGCCCTTCAAGCTTTCCTCTTCGAGGAAAAACTTAAAGCTGTGGATCGAGACCCTTCATTCAAGGGGGAGTCATCAGGGAAGTCCCATAGGCACCGCGAAAAGCACCGGGAGAAGGAAAGACCCAGATCCCCCTCCAGGGCTTCAGACTCCCGCAGCTCCGGTTCCAGGTCTGACCGCTTTCCCTCGAGGGCTCACTGTCAGCCTCCCCCGGTTCTCATCAGATCGGCTAGTGGTTCCTCCTCTCTGCAGCCTGTCAAGACCTCCAGGCTTGTATCTTCGTCCACTCCGTCTAAGGCCTCGTCTAGGTCTGGGGAGCACCATAAGTCTTCCACCCGTCGTCCGGACTCCGACGTTAGGTCTGTCTCCCAACCGCCGCCACCCCAGCGCAAGACTAAGGAGCTGACCTCCCTGAAGCGGACGTCGGACCTGACATTGGCCAAGCTACATAGGCACTCCTGGGAACCGGCTACCGTATGTCACCCGTCGCTGGTCAGGCATTTGCCCTCGAGGACGTCGGCCGGGGGACCAGCGTCGGCTACTGCAGAAAGAAGGACCACACCACCGCCTACTGACGTCGGTCAGAAGGCGTTGGAGGAGGAGGACTACCCAGCCCGAAGACCAGGCAGGCGACCCCGGTCCCGTCGAGCTCTCACGGGAACCCTTCCGGAATGGGAGACCCCCGGGGACCCGACGGGCCACCGGCGCCCGGCCCATCGTCCGGCCTAAATTTGACAGAGGTGAAAGAGCTCTTCACCTTCTGGTGGGACACCATCAAGAAGGATGTGGTCACCACACAACCTCCTCCTGCGCCTGCTGCCCCTCCAATGCCTGTGCCCCCTCCACCGCCCGGGGGTCAGCAGGATGGGCATCGACCCCCAAGAGCCAGCGTCCCTCCTGGGGCAGATCTTAGCAGAGGAGAAGGCCTCCTTCAAGATCAACTTCAGGGTCATCCAGCCCCAAGAGACCCAGGCAGTCGGTATACTCCGTCCGTGGAGGACTCCAGATCTGACACCTCTGCGTGCTCCAGATCCCCTTCTCCAATCAGCATCCCTTCTCTGGACCCATGTAACCTTCCCAGGTCCCCTCCAGATGACCCCTCGTTCGCCAAGATAATGAAGCATATTCAGGAGAACATGGGATGGGATACTGAAGAGCTCAACCCCGAGAGACTGCGCCTTGCCCGCTACCTTCGGCAAAAAGACGCCAAGCCTGTGGTAGTGCCACCCTTGGTGGACACCTTTGTGGACATCACCAAGGCTGCGTGGAAGCGTCCACATTCGACTCCGGCAGTGCCGAAGAAGGCTGACTGCCTGTACAAGGCCCCAAGGGAGGACCAGTACCTGGCGAACCATCCTCTGGCTGACTGATTGGTCATTATGGCCTCACATGACGGTATCAGAAACGCAGCACTTCAACACGCAGCCACGGACCGGAGTCCAAACAGTTGGGCGTCCTGGGCAAACTGCGTCTGTGACGCAACTTGTGCCATTAGGTGCGTTAATTACCTCACCCACATGGTTCAGTTCCAGAACACATTGTGGGAACAGGGACAAGACCTAGCTGAAAAATTGCCAGGCGGTGGCCAAAGGAGGAGCTGTTGCAACTCCTCATACAGGTTACGGACGTGGGGACCCAGGTGTTTAGGCACGCATCGACTCTGCGGATAACCCATTGGCAGCTGCAGCCTCAGGCGTGTGGCTCCGTGTCTCGGGTTTACCCGGACGTCCAGAAAGAACATCATGGGCGCCTTCCACCATAAGATTCTGTTTGGTGAAGCCTGGAGAAGGTGATCACCAAACTGCAGGAAACCGGGAAGGTGGTTAGATCTGTGCCGCTATGTACAGGTCTCGACTTAGTTCCTTCGCAAGAACCAGAGTCATTTCGCAGCGGACACAAAAGGCAACAACCACGTTCCGCCCAGCAACAAAGGGGCTCTGTCACCGAAAAGCCCAGGCTAAGACATCCTCAGGCAGAGGCCAGCGAGTCACAAAGTCAGCCCAACCTGTAGGATCCAATGCTGCCACAGCATGACCCTTCGCGCCCCACCCTCCTCAGGATCAACAGGAAATGAAGGTCGGGGGTCGTATCACGGACCACCTGCCAGGGTGGTGGTCGATCACCACCGACAGGTGGGTGCTACAGTTGGTCGAAAAAGGTCATTATATAGAATTTGTAGACAGCCCGCCCACAAGGCCTCCTCTGCTTTCCCACTACTCGGGTCAGCATGCCCTGCTTATACAGCAGGAAGTGCTCACGCTTCTAGAGAAGGAATCTTTGGAGCATGTTCCAGGGAACCAGAGAGGAGCAGGATACTATTCGCACTTCTTCCTGGTTCCAAAGAAAACAGGGGACCTCCGTCCAATTTTGGACCTCAGCGACCTCAATCTGTCGGTTGTCTACAAGCGCTTCATAGTGACCCTTCCGGGTCTAATCCCGTGCTGAAGGGCGCTTTCTTGGCGTCTGGACATGCAGGGCAGCTTACCTGCACATCCCTATTGCTCAAAGCGCTGGGGAGGTTCCTGCGCTCCGAGTTTCTCGGCCGCCATTATCAGTTCCGGGCGCTTCCCTTTGGGCTGTCATCAGCACCTTGGGTATTTACCAAGTGCATGGCAGTCGTGGCAGCGTCTCTGAGGAGACAGGGCCACTACGTGTTCCCATACCTGGATGATTGGCTTCTCATGGCCCCTTCCAAGGAGGCATTACTGATAGCCATTCAGCGTACCCAGACCCTTTTTCAGTCTCTGGGCATCCTCATCAACTACAAGAAGTCTCTCCTGGTACTATTCCAGAAACTGCAGTTTATAGGGGCAGTTCTGGACACCGTCAAGGAAAAGCCTCTTCCCGAGGACAGGCGGAGCAGCCGGTCCCTCATAGGGATCTGTCAGCGAAGAAGCCGTCCGCCAGACTGGTCCTTCACCTGCTCAGGCACATGGCTGCGTCATTCAACAGCCCGATGGCAAGACTCCACATGCGGGTAACCCAGTAGATGTTAAGGGTGCAGTGGGACCAAAGGCAAGACCATCTGCAGCAACCAGTCTGAATCACGAAGGCCGTTGTTCAGGACTGGCAATGGTGGCTAGATCTGGGAAAACTCTTCGTGGGGTTCCCTTCACAGTGCCGTCCCCGACGGTAACTCTCTCCACAGACGCCTCAGGGCTGGGGTGGGGAGCGCACTTGAACGGGGTGAGGTCTTAGGGAACATGGACAACCCAGGAATCTCATCTCCACATCAACATATTGGAGATGAGGGGTCCTTATGCCCTGCAAGTCTTCCAGTCGGAGATTCCACAGTACTCTCCTGTTGCAAACAGACAATACTGTGGTGATGTATTACCTCAACAAACAAGGACTACACTCCTACCCCTTTGCAGGAGGCCATGAGAATGTGGGAATGGGTAATATGACACGCGTGAAACCTTATTGCAGTTCACGTCCCGGGTGGACAATACCGTAAGAGACAGCCTGAGTCGTTCCCAGGCCAGAGTCCACAGTGGGAACTTCTACAGGAGGTGGCAGAGGATCTGTTCCACAGATGGGGCACTCCAGAATTAGATCTATTCACGTCCCCATCCAATGCAAAACTGCCCAGTTTTTGCTAGCTAGATCCAGGGCCTCATGTTTTCTGGCGAGACGCGTTGTCCCTCTCCTGGGCAGGCAGATTCTTCTATGCCTTCCCTCCTTTCCCGTTGATCCAGAGAGTTCTTCTCAAACTTCGCAGGGAGCATGCAACGCTTATCTTGGTAGCGCCTTTCTGGCCCAGGCAAATCTGGTTCCCACTACTGCATCAGCTATCTCGGGAACCTCCGCTTCCTTTGCCAATCAGCTCCCATCTGTTGTCTCAGGAGGAGGGCTCATTAGTCCACCCGGACTTACATTCATTGAACCTACATGCCTGGCTCCTAGAGACATAGCCATGATGCGGCACGGGGTCTCACAAGAGGTGGCAGAAGTACTTTCTGCCGCTAGAAAACCGGCAACATACGCCACGAAGTGACGCAGGTTTTGCTTGTGGGCTCAAACGAGCGGTTTCTCGCCCTTAGACTGTCCTGAGAAGCTGGTTCTGGAGTACTTGCTTTCCCTTTTCCAGTCTGGGCTAGCTTACTCCTCGATCAAAGTACACCTTTGTGCAATCTCAGCTTATCATGCCCCCATAGGCCATCGTATGGTGGCTCAATTGGATACTACTCATGCCTTTTTAAAGGGGGTCCTCCACCTTAGGCCGCCTATCAAGGATCCGGTTGCTCCTTGGGACTTGCCCTTCGTCCTGGAGCATCTTACGCTGCCGCCCTTTGAACAAGCTGCGGATTGCGAGCTACGTTTTCTGTTGTGGAAAACGTTGTTTTTAGTTGCAGTTACTTCGACGAGAAGAATCTCCGAATTTATTTATTTATTTATTTGTTTATTTAGTTAAACATCAGTTTAGAAACCTTTGAGCCAGAGGCTCATTTACAAAAGTACCTCGTCACAAAGAGGACATCAGAACAGTAGTACAAGGGACACAGTACTACAAAAAAGATTACAGTTCAATTACAATTTTGTTACAATAGAATACAATCTCAACGAGCAAAAGATAACAAAAGGTGCAAAACTTGTAGTCGGAGAGCTGGTGGGGTAGAAGGAGGAGATAGGGAGGAGGAATTAGTAGGGAAAGGAAGGGGGAGCCGCTCAGTGAGCACTGTCAAACAGAGTATATATATATTTTTTGTTTTGTTTTTACACTAGGCTAGCGGCAGTTGCATTTTAGAACACTCGTGAAAAGAGCCATATTAATTTTCCACCAGGATAGGGTATCCCTGAGGACAAATCCTAAGTTCCTGCCTAAGGTGGTTTCAGCCCTTACCCTTAATCAGGATATCGATTTACCAGTGTACTTTCCAAGTACACCAGTCAAGAGAAGTACTGCTTCACACCCTGGATGTTCACAGGTGTCTCAGATATTATCTGACCAGAACCAAACAGTACCGGAGCGGATCAGCTGTTTGTCTCTTTTGCTGAGAGGATGAAAGAGCCCCTGTTTCTAAACAGTCCCTTTCACATTGGCTCTTTCAGTGTATCTCTTTCTGTTATGACAAGCGGAACAAATCGTTGCCAGGCATGGTCAAGGGTCATTCTACCAGAGGAGTGGCCACCTCTTTTGCAGCGCTGAAGAATGTTTCCACTTCAGCTATTTGCGCTACAGCTACCTGGAGCTCGGTGCATACCTTTATTAGGCATTACAGCCTGGATATCGCTTCGAGGCGAAGGGCAGGTTTCGGCTGAGTCGTCCTCCAGGGACTTCTGTCCTAGGCTCAGACAGGGTCATAATCTCCGTATTTCCTCCTCCCGATGGCGTAAGATTGTCGCCATTGCGTGAGAATCAGTCCTAATGGTGTAACCTGCTGCAAGAGCTGTATCTCGAAGTAAGATAGTACAGTTACGTAAGAACTTACCGTAACAGTAGATCTTCGAGAACAGCTCTTGCAGCAGGTACCTTCCCACCCACCATTCCCCCTTTTGGAGGAGATAAGTTATAGCCTAAATTCCATCATTCAGGATGGAACCATTTCTTTCTAGTCTTGGCCATCTGATGGTGGATCCTCGGTCTCCTCTTCTGATGTCAGCCAACGGCCGGGAGTCTCCGGCGGGAAAACTGGGGATTATGGCGGGACCGCCTCCTTATGTACTATGCCTGACGTCGGGGGCGGGACAGACGTCGGAGGTGGTCCTCGCTGAAGACTGCTAGCTAGAAAATTTCCGTGGGGTCCTGATGCCTGACGGCTTCAGTCCTAATGGTGTAACCTACTGCAAGAGCTGTTCTCAAAGATCTACTGTTACGGTAAGTTCTTACGTAACTGTACTTTCTTTCAGAGCCTCTCAGTTGCACATCCTCATGTTTATTTAAAGATTTCGCCAAGAAAAGAACACTTGCTGGGAAAATACAGTATGTCCTAGGGTAAGAGGTACAGGGGAGAGCAAAAAGCATTTTGGCACAATAAAAGAGAGTAAGCAAATATGTACATGTACAAAGTAGTAAGTGATGCAAGAGTAGTGTAAACACGTGCAAATTCAAAATGGGATAGTTACAAAATATTGCAGTAGTGGTGAAACTGAGCAAAACAATATGAATAGCATGTTGAGGTTAGCTGCAAGGAAACTGTATACCTTGTACACAGTAACATACAATTGTGCTACCTCCTTGCAAGTAGGGTACAGTAGGAAAAAGCAAGGAAGGACAAGGTGGGTGACTGGGAGCAGGGGTGTAGCCAGAAATATCTGTTTTGTACACAGTCTCCAACAGTTGCATCCCTCCAATTAAAAAATGTACGCATCCTCTCCAAATGGTACCCTCGTCCAAATAAGTCAGATTGTTGTCAGATGATTCTTCTAATCTTTAAAGAGGTTATACATATATTTGTCTCCTAAACAACAGAAGTTTGAACAGAGACACTCCTCAGTGACCTAAACTAACTTAAATACTACTGATTAGAATGAAAATGTTAACAGAAAGGCACATGGTTTGTGACAGACACTCACAAAACTGTGCTCAAATGTGTACAGTGAGTATGCCTGCCTACACCCTTACTGGGAGTTATTAGCTAGACCAGAAAGAAAGAGGGTAGTGGTAATTGAGGAGAAAAGAGCAACAACAAAAATGGAAAGGGACCTGGGGTAGTCATATCAGATGACCTAAAGGTGGGCAAGCAATGTGAGAGGCAGCAAGGAGGGGTTGGGGGATACTGGGATGCATAGGAGAGGCATCACCAGTAGAAAACAGGAAGTTGTTATCCTCTGTACAGACAGTTGGTGAGACCCCATCTGAGTACTGCGTGCAGTTCTGGAGACCCAATCTCCACTAAGGACATAGACAGGATGGAGGCTGTCCAGAGGAGGGCAACTAAAATGGTGCAGGGTCTGCAACGGAAGACATATGAAGAGAGACTTGAGCTGAATATGTATAGCCTCGAGGAAAGGAGGGAGGTGGGACATGATAGAAACTTTCAAGTATCTCAGGGAATCAACAAAGTCCAAGAGGGTAGCATCTTTCAAAAAGAGGTGTGCAAGAACAAGGGGCACAATTTGAAGATAAAGAGGGCGGCTCAGAGGTAATTTAAGGAAGTATTTTTCACAGAGAGGGTTGTGGATGCATGGAGCGCCTTCCAGAGGAGGTTGTGGAGTCAAAACAGTGGTGGAATTCAAGCATGCATGGGACAGTCATAAGGCAATTCTAGGGGGTTGGGGTAGGAAGAAGTAGGCTGCTGGTTAACTAGGATCTGCAGCTCATTCATTAGGTAGGGAAATGGGCAGACTGGGTGGGCCAAGCGGTCCTTATCTGCCGTCAAAATCTATGTTTCTATGTTATTGGAGTGAACTGAGAAGGGTTAAGTGCAAGAAGACTAGAGTGCTGTGGTCATGGTAGAAGGTTTTTCGGGCAGAGAAGGAGAAGAAACTGATCTGTGGGGGAGGCCTGCTAGACCAAAGCTGGGGAACCAATACAGGAAATGAGCCTGACTGGTATAGGTTCTGGCACAGGGGGAAACAGAAACATAGAACCATAGAATTTGGTGGCAGATAAGGATCATTTGGCCTACCTAGTCTGCCTATTTGTTCCTTCCTATACTGTCAATGCAGACCCTACTTGGGTGGTACAGTAGGCAGGAAAACTGGGCAGACTGGGATGTCCTTATCAGCCGACAACTTCTGTGTATCTGTGTTACTTAATCTTTGCCCCCTCCACAGACACTTCCCAACTAGAAACATAGAAGTTGATGGAAGAAAGGAGACCACTAGGTCCATCTAGTCTGCCTATTTGTTATGTTTGCTCACGCATGTGCAAGAAACATAGTGCCATCATCCGAGTTTTGGGGTGTGTCACCCCTCTTCCAGTTCAGTCAGTGTGTTGTGGCGTGGCCCCTGTCAGCAATCCAATGCTGAGCTGTCTATGACAAGCTCCAAAATGCAGTGGCATACAGTTGAAAGGGAGCTACGCTTCAGTGAGCAGCGATAAGATATCACCTGCTCATCGCGCTCATACACACCACACACACACACACCAGGCATACTGCATGCCCCCCCGCACACACACTCTATAGCCGACGGGGTGCCCAATCCCACGTCGTTGCTGTGCGCCCCCCAAGCCTCAATGGTATAGCCGACGGGGTGCCCAATCCCCCGTCAGCTTCACTGTCTCCCGGAAAAGAGGGTGCCACGCCAGAGCCCACCCCAGCTGCAGTAACAATGCCATGGCCGACGGGGTGCCCAATCCCCGCCGCCTCCGCCCCCAGCTGTCCTTCTGCCACTCTGGGAGCCCACCCCAGCATGGCAAACATCCCAGGTCGTCTTTTTTTTTTTTTTTAAATACCTATAAAGAAAAAACGGTCCCACGCAGTTTTCCTGTCCCCTCCCACAACCTGCACCCACCCACTGCACACCTGCCTCCCCACACCCCATACTTACCTCCGGAGTCTGGCACGATGATCTTTGGTGGTCCGGGAACACGTCTGCACTCTTCAAAGCCGACCGTGAACTGAGGAAATGCCGGTAAGCTGTATAATGGGATAGATAGGGCTTTTTCAAGTTTGTTGCATATCTCAGGCATTTTTTGGAATTTTTAGCCAAATTTTCAACATGGGGTTTTGGGACCTTCTCATGAATGATGTCACTGTCATGGCGTTATTCGGGCCCGAAGGTGATTTCACAGTCCTGCGAAATCACCTTTCAGGACCCGATGTAGCTTGACACTGCCAGTGTTCATAAGTCAGGCTCCAAGAGCCTGTTTTGAAAATTTGGTGGGAAATTCCAAAACGACTGTTTTATTTAGTGTTATGAACTTTTCTACACACGCCGAATTTGCAATTTTCAATATTTTCACTCAGATTTTTAACATTGCCATTTCACCACACCTTCTTATGAGTAGACAGCTGTTTTATTTTCACATCTCACCCAAAATGTGTTTCGCCTATATAATGCACACTGGCGCAGTCGGTGTGCGAAACCAATGTACGGGACAAATTAAGAAAATCACAGTGACACTGTTCATGAGCAGAGGTCTTAAAATGGCTATGTTGAAAATTTGGTGAAAAAATTCCTAAAAATGACTGTTTTACGAGCGTGTGTTGCGCAGTTCCTATGCATGCTCATAAGTTTGCGAATTTAATATTTTCACTCCAGATTTTCAGCATTGCCATTTTATTACACTTCCTTATGAACAGTACAGCTGCCATTTTTATATGTCACTCAAATGTATTTCAGACATGTAGCTAATAATGGTGCTGTTGAAAGCGAAAGCAATGTTTGGGACAGATTAAGAAAATCACAGTTACATTGTTTATGAGCAGAGGTCTTAAAATGGCTATGTTGAAAATTTGGTGACAAAAGTCCATAAATGACTGTGTTACGTAGTGAGCATTGCGCAGTTTCCACGTTCACTTAAGTTCATGACTTTGTAATATTTTAAGTCCAGATTTTCACCAGTGGCATTTTTCCACACTTCCTTGTTTACAGTACAGCTGTCATTTTTCACAACATGGTCAGTGTGTTTTCACACTTTCAGCGCAGAGATGCGTGGTCGCTGGGAAATCATTGTTCGGGACAGATAAAGAAAATCACAGTGACACTGTTCGTGATTGAGGCACCAAAATGCTTGAGTTGACAAACTGCTGTAAAAAATCCCAACCTAATTATATTACGGGTGTGCATTGCACAGTTTCTATGTATGCTCGTGACTTCACCATTTTTTAAATATTTTACTGCAGATTTGCAACATTGCCATTTTTACACTTCCCATGAACAGTACAGCTGTCATTTTTACATCCTGTTCGAATGTTTTGCACCTGTAGTGCTAAATGTCCGAGTCGCCAGCATAAGCAGCCAAGCACAAATTGATATCTCTGTTAATGAGGTGGGGTCACAAAAAACATGTTGAACATTTGGAGTGAAAATACCAACGAATGTCTGAGGTATTAGGGTTTCCAACCATAATGCCCAACCCTGTAGAGAATGACAGGCATCAGGGGTGGACTTGGGATTCTTGCCTGTAATGCTCATACCATTCCACACCCTGCAGCCAGTGAGAGGCATCAAGTATGCCTTGGACCTTTGACCCCAAAGTTCACCCCATTCTCCTATATCGCACCCATCTCACAGTATTTCTAATGGAATGGGTGTGCATAAGGCCAAAGATCCAAGAACACTGTGACACTTGTCAGTGTCTGCAGGGTGGTTGTGGTGAAATGGCGTGGCGTATGCCTGATGACCCAAAGGCACACCCCAATGCCTGTCACTCTCTGCAGGGGGGTGGTGGTGGGGTTGGCTTCAGTTCAATACTTCACTGCCATTCCTATTACGCAGCTCTGTAACTTCTACACTACCACTGCCAATGCCAGCAAGCAAACATTCGGCATTGACAAATGTTTGTTTTAGACTATTTTGACAATCTAGTTGCCCTTTGTAGTCAGGGCTCCCTTGCTTGTATCCCATGCATTCTTGAATCAGCCCACAGTGTTGACCCCTACAACCTCTTGGGGCAGGCTGTTCAGGCATCCACCACTCTTTATGTGAAGAAAAACTTCCTGGTGTTGGTAGAGAACCTTCTCTCCTTGCAGCCTGAGGTCATGTCCCTGGTTCTGGAACACTCTTAAAGTGAAAAGTTCCTATACCTGTATCTTGTTAATGTCTTTTTGTGTACTTGAATGTTTCAGTCATGCCCCGGCTCCAGGAGTACATATTCAGTTCCCTAAGTCTCTCCTCGTGGACATGTACTGCAGACCCTGAGTCACTTTTGTCACCTTTTCTGTATGTTTCCACCGGTTAATGTCCTTCCTGAGGTGAGACCTCCAGGACTAGACTCCGTATACAGGTGAGGCCTGACCAGCAATCTATATGGTGGTAGTATCACCTCCTTCCTGCTGCTCATGAGTCCCCTTCCAGTGCAGCCCAGCATTCTGTTGGCTTTCAGTGTTTCCTTCTCACACTGCTTACAAACCTTCAAGTCGTCTGAGGTTTATGATTCCCAGATATTGTTACCGGTTTGAGGCCACGAACCTTTCGACTACTAGATAATACTCCTTACTTGGATTTTTTCTTTCCTGTGTGCATGACCTTCTTTTGGCATTAAATCTCAGCTGCCACACTCCAGGCCATTCTTCTAGTTTCTTGAGGTCAGCTTCCATCTTGCTCACTTCTTCTGAGGGGTCCACCCTGTTACCTATCTTGGTGTTGTCTGTGAACAGACACGCCTTCCCTTCTAGTTCTTCAGCGATGTCTACTATAAAAACATTGAAGAGCAGTGGCCTCAGCACTGAGCCCTGGGGCACCCCGCTGGTCACTCTGCTTTTCTTTGATTGTGTTCAGTTTACCTATACCCTCTGGGTTCTGCCTTGTAACCAGTTTTGTACCCATCAGACTACTTCTGGACCAGCCCCTGTGTGATAAAGCTTCTTTACCAGCCTTCTGTGTGGAACTGAGTCGACGGCCTTACTAAAGTCTAGTTAGACCACATCTACTGCCCCACGCGGGCCTGGGCATGACCTACCTGCTGTGAAACCAGACTGTTTAGGGTCTTGTTGGCCACTAGTTTCGAGGAATGCTGTGATCCTCTCATTTGAGTAGTGTCTCCATTAGTTTGCCTATTATAGACATGAGGCTCACTGGTCTGTAATTACTAGCCATCTACGAACTGCCTGATTTGTGAAGTGGAACCACTATTGCCTTTTTCCAGTCTTTGGGTTCCACTCCATTCTTTCAAGGATTTCATGAATAGAAGTGCCAGAGGGACTGCTAATTCTACCCCCTAGTTTCTTAAGGATTCTGGGGTGCATCTCGTCTGGTCCCATGGCTTTGTCTGCTTTTAGTTTATTTGGCACCTCCCGTACTTCAGCTTCTGTAAAGGGACTAGAGTCCACCCCTGGTTTTGGGCTGTTGTGTTTTTTCAGGGCTGGGATATCCCCTGGGTCCTCTTTGGTAAACACCGAGCAGAAGTATTTGTTGAGGAGTTCGGCTTTCTCTGGGTCATGTTTGGTGCATTTGCCTTCTTCAGTAGCAATCTTTATAACCCCCCCTTTTGACTTCCTACCTTCCCTAATGTATCTAAAAAATGATTTGTCTTCTCTCTTTGTCCTTTCTGCTATCTTTTCCTCTGTCTGTGCTTTTGCCTTTCTAACTTGTTTATTATACTCTCATTTTTTCCTTGTACAACTCCCAGTCTTTCTCAGTTTTGGTTTCCCAGTATATGCTGTGTGCCTTCTTTTTGTTTTGACTGTGGTAGCCACTTTCTTGGAAAACCATAGAGGATTTATTTTTCTTTTTTCTTTACTGACCCATCTAGCACATTGATCTGTGGCAGTCTATATTGCTCTCTTGAGTCTCCCCACATGACCTCCACCTCCCCAGCCTCTATTTCCATTAACTGGCTACTTACGATGTTCCTCATTTTTTGGAAGTCAACCTCTCTGAAATCTAGCACCTTTATCTTTGAGTGGCTGGTGTCCTGTGTTGTGTTTACCTTAAAGCTTATCATGCAATGGTCGCAGTTGCCCATATGGCATCCCACTTCAATGTCCTTGATCCTTTCCGAGTTTGAGGATTAGATTGAGAATGGCATCACCCTTTGTTGGGGTTTTAACAAGTTGGCACATTCCCACGCATTGTAGTGACAATAAGAAGTCCCTACTTCTTGTTGTGCCTATTCCTTGCGTGCTTGAAGCCCACAGCACTGTTTTCACCCCCACTTCCTCTGTTGGATGATTTTTCCAGGTTTCCGTCACTCTTTCGGTTAAGAAGTACTTTCTCACATTTCCTAAAGTTCCCCTTCCAACTTCATTGCATGCCCCCTTGTTCTCCTGCATCTTTTCCTCTGAAAAATGCTCCCCTCATGTATCTTATTCAACCCTGTGAAGTACTTATAGGTCTCTATCATGCCCCCCCCCCACCTTCTCGGGTGTACATATTGAGGCGCTTCAGTCTCTCCTCATAGAGCATTTTAGTTACCCTCCTCTGTACAGCCTCCACCCTTTCTGTGTCCTTCCTGAGATGAGGGCTACAGAACTGGACACAGGAGGGGTCTCAACAGCAGTCTGTACTGTGGCAACACCACCTCCCTGCTGCTTTTGATAACCCTTCTTATAGCCCCAGCATCCCACAGGCCCTATCTACCACCTTGTCGGATTGCCTCTCCACCTTGAGGTCATCGGATATAATTCCTCAAGATCCCTTTCCTGTTTGGTGACCATCATACCTCTTCTACCTGTTTTATACTCCACCTCTGGGTTTCTGCGCCCTAGTTATATGATTTTGCACTTTGCCACATTGAAACCCAGCAGTCATACCCTTGACCATTCCTTGGGAGCAGTGGCTTAACTTTCTGAGGTGGAAAGGTGACAAGAGGCAGGAGTTGAGATAAGAGGGAGGACCCAAACCAGAATGTGGAGACAAGGGAGAACATTGAGAGATGCATCTATCCTTGAGAGCTTGTAGTAGAGGGAGAGTAAAGGGAACAGAACTGAGGGTGAGCAATCAAAGGCAAAGCTACAGTAGTGAAATGATGCCTTCACTAGAAGTGAGAATACTCATGGTAGCATATATAGATATGTGAACTCCCCAAATACCTCCAGCTGCACTGATTTTTCTGTAAAGAAGCAGTAAGACTACAGAAGATAATCGTTACCTTGTGAAATTTAAAATATATTATGAAATGGGTAGTAAGAATGCTGGCTCTGATTGGTCGAGAGCTGCCTTCCGAGACCGTTATCCCAGCACAGGCCCTGAAAGTAGCTCCTGGCATTCAGACCTCCTTACCATTAAGGTATGGATTATCACCCATGCTGCCAGTGACTTCTGCTCGCTGTCTGCTGACTTCCCAATCCAGTACTTAGGAGTCCCAGCCCTGCCATTGTAAATATTTATTCTAAATAATTGTATTTTTTATTTTATTGTTAATAAAACACTTGTTGCAAATTTTACAACTGCTCCTGGTTTTCTATCTTCTGACCTGTGCCTCGACGACACTCCGTCAACCTCATCTTCAACCACTTCATTGTGTACCTGCAGCAAACAAATTCCTGAAAAGATGGCCACTCTGTGTGTCTCATCAGCCCAGGCCCCAGCCACGACACCAGAGTTTGTCAAATTTGCCTGGAATTCAATCAGGCCACTCTGAGAAGTCATCTTAAAACTCTGGAGCACCATCTTTGAAGAAGCAGACGTTGGTCATGATTGAAAAGGTGCTGCAGGCCAGAGCTCCTCGGCCTCGCCTGACACAGTCCTCCTCAGGCCGCCTCCTCTTCTCAGAATTCTGGTGGGAAGTGCAAGCACCGAGACAAAACTGGGGCCAGTCTACGTCCCACTTGCAGTTGCCCCACAAACCCTCGACCGTGACAGGGTTGTCCTCCAGCGGGGTGGTGGGGTTGGCCACTTCAGCCCCGCCAGCCATCTCTTCTACCAGGCTCCCAGTGGCTCAGCCACCTGTCTTCATTGGTATTTCTGGCGGCAGCTCCTCGAGGCAGGGGACTTCCTCTCCTGCTTCCCAGCCAGTGTTGGGTCATCGGGTGTTGGTTCTTCCACTATGGCTCCCCCCCTTCCCGGCCATGATGCTACCTTCGTCGGTCCCCACCTCTGGGACAGATTATAGTCCTTCAGGGCAGCGTCAGCAGAGGGCTACCGCTGCTTCTTCTTCCTTGGCATCGCCTCTGGCTTTCCCAAGGGGGTCTTCTTCCCCCCAGGTGTCTGCTTCTCTGTCTAGGCCCACGCCGGCAGATCATTCCCTTGGACGCTCCTGTCCATTGCTCGCTGGGCTGCTGCCAGTACTGCCGCTGCCCCAGCCTGTGGGCCTGATGCTGACATCGCCTGTGTCACAGCCCATGTCATAGCCGATTCCTGCTGGCCCGACACTGGATCCTCAGCTGGTGCTGGGCATCCCTATTCCTGGGTACCCTGTGTCGATCCCACCACTGTCGTACCTTTACCTGGCGCTTTCCTTTCCCTACCCACCTGTGTTTAACCTCCTACGGTGGATTATAATGCCCTGTTCTCAGCATGGTGGTCCTTTGTTCAGAGGCAGACCCCTGCTCCTCAATCAAAGGCCACCTCCGGCATCCTCCCAGCATCCACCCCGGGACTCGCCACCTCAGGATCCAGGCCGGGCTAGACCTCAGAAGCCCTAACGCTGAGGTCTTCCAGGTCTCGACTTGATGTCGGCTGTGGCTCTCACCGGGTGAGCAGCTGCCACAGGCATCAGACCCAGACAGCGAGACCAATGAAGATGACTCAGATTGTTCTGGGTCTTCCTCACTGCCAGGGAGTCTTTGGATTGAGAGGACATCCTCCCTCCCTCAAGAACCCGACCTTTATGGGCGTCATCGCGACATTGAGTCCATAATGGGCTGGGAAATGGAGGAGCAGGACCCAGAGGCACTGCTTGGCCACTTATTTAAGGTAGCATGATGCCCCCCATGGTAGTGTCCCCATGATAGACTCTTATGAGGGTGTCACAAGGTCAGCATTGAATCTCCTCTCCGTTGCCCAAGAAGGTGGACCATCTTTACCATGCAGCTGCTGGTAAACCCTTCTTAGAGGGTCATGTTATACAATTCAGTGGTCATAAATGTAGCGCATGACCATACCATAAAGCCCAAGCACCTTAGTGCCCTTCCCCAGATAGAGTGTAGGCAGCTGGACCACCTGGGTAAACATGTGTTCATGTCTACTACCCTAGGTATCCAGGCTCTTAATTACCTGGCCCATATGGTCCAGTATCAAAAGTTCTCTGGGATCAAGCCAGGGACCTGATACAGGTGCTGCCGAAGACCCCACCAAGACGCAGCTCTCCCAGTTCTTGAAGTTAGGCTCAGATGTTGGCAGCCATGTTCTCCGGGCTGCTTATGATGCCATGGATGCCTCCAGGTGCAAGGCAGCTGCTTGGGTCCACCTCTGATGCAATTCTTGGCTTCAGGTGTCCGGATTTGCCTCGGATGTACAATCCAGCATTTTGGATGTCTTATTCCTGGGTTCCAGGACATCATCTCCACTCTGCAGGAGTCGAGGCGGTGAGCTCGTAAGTTGGTTCATTTGCTCTGTCACACCCAGCCTAGAGTGGGCCATCAGTCCTCCCACAGGCAGTCCTGAAACCAGTCTGCCAAAGGCCAATGCAAGCAAAAGGCCATGGCGGAACCCGCAGCTGCTGTTGCCAGAGCCCCTCAGACACCTGCAGCTGCCCTGCCAGCACCCACCCCTACCTCTTGACTCCTTAGCCAAACCCTCCGGCCGAGGATCTGGGGAAGGTGGTCAGGGGTCGGTTTTCCTTCCACCTAGATGGGTGGCAGTGAGTGACCACAGACACCTGGGTGCTTTAGATCATACAGCATGGTCACATGAGCACGGTCACATGCTGGAGTTTCTAGAGTGGCCTCCAGACAATACTCCGGTTAACTCTTCTTATCCCCCGGCCCACCTGTCCCTCGTCTGGGTGAAAATTCAGGCTTTCCTCCAAAAAAGAGCCATAGAGCCCATCCCTCTGGCTCACTGGGGAAGTGGGTTTTACTCCCACTTCTTCCTCATCCCCAAAAAGACCAGGGATCTGCAGCCCATCCTGGACCTGAGCCATCTGAATCTGTACATAAATACAGAAGTGCTTCTGGATGGTCACTCTCTGGGCTGTTACCCCTTGCACCGAGGGATGGCTCTGCTCTCTGGACATACAGGATGCTTACCTGCACGTCCAAATCTTTCCTGCTCATCCTGCTTCTCCTTCCACTTTAGGGAGCCTACTTTCAGTTCTGGGCCATCCCTTTGGCATTTCTTCATCCCCCTGGTGCTTTACCAAGTGCCTGGCAGTGTGGCGGCTGCTCTGAGATGGCAGGGCTTCTGCATGTTCCCTTACCTGGACGATTGGCTGCTAGCAGCCCCCTCCAAGGAACCTCCTGGTTCGGACCCTGAAATACATGTTCTGTCTTTTTCAGGCCTTAGGGATCACTGTCAGTCTGCCAAAGTCCTGCCCCTCTTATTGCCAGTGCCTTCAATACATAGGGGCGATCCTAGACACCAGTCAGGCCAAGACCTTTTTGCCCAAGGACAGGGCAGAGCGACTGATGGAGCAGGCCCACCTGGTTTCCTCCAGTCGTCGAGTCGCCAGGGTTTTCCTGCACCTTCTGAGCCACATGGCGGCAGCCTTTCCCATGGTTCCCTAATCCACCTGCATATGCGGGTTCCTCAGTGGACCTTGCGGGTTCAGTGGGACAACAACTCATGGATGACTTGGACCAGTTGGTCCTGGTCTCCGACCCAGTCAAGAGAGTTCTGTCATGGTGGCTGGAGACGGCCAACCTCCTTCAGGGAGTCTCTTTTCAGCTATCAACCCCCAACAGATTCTTATAACAGACACACCCAGCCTGGGATGGGGTGCTCATCTACCAACCACCAGACCCAGGGTACCGGGCAGAATTGGAACAGGGTCTCCATATCAGTGTCCTGGAGATGAGCGGTCCTTTAGGCTCTGTAGGCCTTTCAGACTCATCTCCTCCCTGGTCTGCTGCTGATGCAGACTGACAACATGTGTGTTGTGTATTACATCAACAAGCGGGAGGGACCCATTCTTACCCCTGTGTTGTGAGGCAATGAGAGTCTGGTATTGGGCCATACAGCGGTCTGGGCGCTTGGCCATACATGTTCCAGGGTTGAAAACATCTTGGCTGACAGTCTCAGCCCTTTCCAGGTTGCGGGCTCACAAGTGGGAGTTTCTAACCTTGGTGGTCGAAGATCTCTTTGACAGGTGGGGTTGTCCAGAGTTGGCCCTGTTTGCATCCCCACTCAGTGCAAAACTGCCACTTTTCTGCTCACTCAGTCCTGGGCTTGGAGTTTTCTGGCGATACGCATTGTTCCACTCCTGATAGGGGAGGTTTCTGTGCCCCTTTCCTCCCTTCCTGTTCCTACAGAGGGTTCTGCTCAAGCTCCAGTTGAAAGTGGCGGAGGTGATACTCATAGCTCTCTTCTGGCCACGTCAGATTTGGTTCCCCTTGCTACAGCAGCTGGCGGTGGAACCTCCAGTGTCCTTGTCCCTGTGCGTCAGCTTGCTTTCCCAGGACCAGGGCACCCTAATCCATCCGGACCTAAAGTCCCTGCATCTCCATGCATGGCTCCTGTGGACCTAGCTGTTGCCCACTTTGGGGTGTCATCTGGGGTCGCAGGATGTCCTGGTGGCAGCTAGGAAATCCTTCACCAGGGCAACTTGTGCTAAGAAATAAGTGTTTCTCCTTTGGGCTGCTGCATGCTAATTGTACCCTTTCACCTGCCCGGTGAATCAAGTGTTGTCTTTCTTTCCTTTCGGACTCTGGCAGGGGTGCACCTCACTCAGGTGTATCTTTCCACCATCTGTTTGTACCATGCATCTATCGAGGGCAAGGCTGTTGCCCAGCTTGAGTGTCCCAAACCTTCCTGGGGCATCTTGCATCTGAAATCTCCATTTGAGGCCCAGTCCCTCCATGGAACCTCAGTTTCGCACTGCATATTGGGCAACGCATGGGTTACTTAAAACCTGCTTTAATATAGAAAGATACATAGAAACATAGAAATGGTTGGGGGGGGGCACTGTGGAGCCCGAGCTAGATGGAAGCAGGAACAAACAGCTCTGCTATATTTTCACCAAAACTCAAAAAAAAAAAAAAAACAACCTTACATTTGGGTGCAGAATTGACATTTTTGGACAGCTGAATCAGTCTTTTGAACACTGAGTTACCCAAAATAAGAAATCCCAAATGGGATAGAGGAGCTGGGCTGTAGAGCGTGGGAAAAGTACTGGCACAGCCCTGACCTCAGATCTGGCCTGGAGGATCCTGCAACAACCTTGGCAATGCAGACGAATCCCTTGCAACACTAGGGTCAAAAAATAGAGACCCTTATTACCTTGGTGGCTGGCCTTTCCCAGAAAATGGACTCCTTCAATGGCGGGTGATTCTGTTGGAAGCTTGGTGGAGGGTCTTAAAACAGAACTTGGGGATGTAACAAAGCGGGCTGATTCAGCCACTGGGGCCACAGCGTTAATGTCAGAGGTTACAGCTCTTCTGTACCAGGCTAGAAATGATGGAGAACCAGCTCAGGAGTGCAATTTACATTTATTAGGTTTACCTGAAGGGTTCGAGGGCATCATCCGATGATGGCTTACTTGAATTTCTCAATGAAAAGTTGGTTCCATCAGGCCAAGATTCAATTAAAGGGCTACAGAAAGTGTATGGAGTTACACCCAGAGTGCGCCGTCAAACAGAGGAGCCTCGTACCCTTTTAGCTGGTAACATCAGGTATTGGGAGAGAAGATGCATTACTAGCTCAAAGACTGGCCCCTATACTGGTTGAGGACAGGCAGATTTATTTATTCCCTGACCTCAGTTTTGCAACAAGACAACGTCGCAGGAAGTTTGACGGTGTGCGGCATTCCCTCAGAGAAGCGGGCATTGTACACAACCTTGTGTTTCCAGCCCGCCTCCGCATAGTCTTCGAGGGAAATGTCTAAATTTTTGGCGAACCGGTGGAAGCTGGAAAATGGTCGGCCAGGTTTGTCCCACAATCAGATAGCATTCTGGATAAGCATGATGGGGAAACTTAAATGATTGACTTACACTTCTTTGTACTTTCTCCCACTGATATTAGCTACCTACGTAGCATAATAAATCATGAGGTGATGACTTCACCAAGTTTGTGTTCTTTGAATCCTTTTCTCTGCTGACCTAAATGTTGCTGTTTCAGTTCTGTGTTTCGGAGAAATATTGAGAGTGGTTGTAAAATCTCTCAAATGTAAAATTTTTTAGTAGAAGTTTCTTGCTCCAGATGGATATTTCAGAGTCTAACAGTTTGCATTAGATATGAAGCATGGCGCCATATGCTTAATATGAGCGAGGCTAATTTTGGGATTGGATGCTGGACATTTTCTAATTTTAGTGCAAGCCATGCTGCTCCTGGACTCTTTTCTGCAGCAAAATCTAGGTTGTTCTTACTTTGTAACCTGTTAAACTTTAGTAACTCCCTCAATGTCGTAATTCAATATAGTATATGCATATGTCTCCTTGTATTAAGGTACTTGATTACCAGTTGGGAAAATACTATGGTCTGTATGCTATATGTGTCTTCAATGAAATGTTATTGAAAAATAATAAATATAAAGTTCAAAAAAAAAAAAAAAGAAAAGAAATGGTTGGCAGATAAGGACCGCTAGGCCCATCCATTCAGCCCATAGGCCCTATACATTTATGCATCCACTCACCCTAAGTGGTCAATGGTTTTTCATCACTCCCTTCCTGCCCAAGGTTTCCCCGTGCTTGTTCCAGGCGTGTTAAACCCCTTCACTGTGCTTGCCCATACCACCTCTTGTGGCAGACTATTCCAAGCGTTCACCATACTTTCTGTGTAGAAAAGCTTCCTCACGTTATCTCTTAATCCCACTCCCCTTCAATTTCATATTGAGCCCCCTTGTTCTGATATCTTTTCTACATTGGAAAAGATCTCCCAATTGCACCTTGTTTATGCCCTTGAGGCACTTGAAAGTTTCTGTCATGTCACCCCTTTCTCTCCTCTCCTCCAGTGAGTACATATTGAGGTCTCTTAGTTTCTCCTCATATGTTTTGTGGTGCAAACCACACACCATCTTTGTCGCCCTTCTCTGGACAACCTCCACCATGTTTATGTCCTTACACACGTGTGGTCTGCAGTACTGCACACACTACTCCAGGTGAGCCTTACTAGTGTTTTATACAATGGCATCACCACTTCCTGCCTCCTACTAGTAATACCTCTGCCTATGCACCCCAGCATGCCACTGGCCCTCCTGTAGCCTTTGCACACTGCTTTGATACCTGGTTGCGAAAGTAAAGTATTTTTATGAAATAGGTTAGCAAAATACAGAAGAACAATGATTTTGATACTTTGATGTATGGTTATGTCGCTGGTTCTGTTAATTTGTATCATGTTTTTGTTATAGCTGCAGCAAAAATGACTGCAATCAAGCCCGCCTTGCAAAGAGATATCTTTACTCCAAATGATGAACGCTTGTTAAGCATCGTTAATGTCTGTAAGGCAGGCAAAAAGAAGAAAAATTGCTTCCTCTGTGCTACAGGTACGTTACCACATTGTATGTCCTTAATGTGAATTTGAATGAATTCTCCCATTCTGTCTCCTCTCAAATGAACTAGAACCAAAATATTGGAGGATGAGCGTCAAAAAAATAAAGGTGCCCATAATTGTTTTATTTAGGTTATTACAATGACTGATGACCCCCTTTATTAACTGTCTCACAAGCCTCTGGCAAATGCCGTAACAACCTGAAAACGGGTTATTACGGTGTTCTGAAAAACTTTCTTTAACCATCAGTGCCAGTCATTCGTAGCGCCGCACCTGATTAGTTTCTAGTGTGCGTGTGGGCAGTCTGCACATTTCAAAAAAACATGGTGGCTCCGTTTCCAAGGAACCGCAGAAATTGCCCACCCAGACTAATTGTTTCCTTCAATGTAAGTCATATTTTTTCTTTTTTTCACACTTTATCTGGCTGATTCTGCCATTAAACCAAAAGAATCTGTCTGGTTGATCCTGCTGTACTGCGCTGGTTGGGGCTTTGGTCTGACCCATACGCGATCTCAATGTGACTGCCTCCCAGTCAACAATATTCTTTTTTTTTTTTTTTTTTAAAAAAAAACCTTACTGAACAGGGGTGTGTGTGTGTGTGTGTGTGTGTGTGTGTGTGTGTGTACGGCTTTATCTAATGTTGGCATTCACTCTCTGCACCAGTAATTATAAAAAATAAAGGATAGGCAGATGTGTGTTTAAGGATTTTTTTACACACACTGTGTGTGACCATCTCATAAACCTCTCGAGCTTCGCTCTTGAGGTCTATGGGTCATCACACAGCTCGGGTTTGTAAAAAACAAATCAGTAACACACACTTGCCTATCCATTATTCTCTGTGTATATTTTAAAGCTTTTAAAACATAGAATTTGGCAGCAGGAGACCAAAGGTCCATCGAGTCTGCCCTTACTATATTATCTTTGTTTATATTACCATATTTCATTACAATCCTTTCCCGTCTGTTTTGATGTCTCAAACTATAAAACTTGGAAGCTCCAGCTTCTGTAGGAACTCACTGTAATTAAATACTTGGTGTGTGGATCAATATTTGTTAAAACCTTTTTCAAGTACAGTATGCATTTTATATAAGTTGAGTAACTGCTTTCTGATTTCTGACATGCATTTATTTCTACCCCCATTCTTTGGCTCTTCACCCTCCTTAGAATTCAGTTTAAAATTGCCCGTACTTGTATCTGTGGAATTGCCTCTGCCTACCTTTCTGACCTTGCTATTTTACCCCTCCCATTCACTGTGCCCTCTTTAGTTCCTGTCTTCTTTTTGTCCAAATCTACATGTTTGATAGCTAGATTTTTAAAAGTACCTTTCTTTAAAGCTCTAGGCACTGTACAATAAAACACAAGAACAGAGTACTTTAGGATAAATAATATATAGGACCCCAAAATAATAAAATAGAATTCAGTCAGAAGAGCGTTCCTGAACAGTCAGCTAGTCCTCGACAGGCAAAGCACTGCACAGCCTCTGGGCAGATGCGTATCAGCTGGTTTTAGTCGTGATGATGCAATAAGAAGTGAAACTTTCCCCCTTCTCTTGCTGATTTGAGTGTCCTGTGATGAGAGGAGTCAGAATTTTGTATGGTACTGAGGGCCCCAACCGTGGGCCCACTGTTTTTGGCAGAGTATTCTCCCTCCTCTCTTTCTCTGGCTCATCAACTCTTACAGCATCTTCAGAGACCCTTTTAATTAGAGATGGGTGAACTGGTCAGGATTCACATCTGAACCCCATTCTGATCGGGTCATCTTAAAATGGTTCAGCTCTGTCAAGTCATTGTAGTACAGATCTGGCCCAAAAGCTGAGCTTGGTTCCAGAAGGGTTGACTGTACCTTAGCATGTGAACTGGATTGGCCCGCCTACAATTCAAAGCCACCTCCACCCAAAATTGGGCCAGCTTGGACTGTTTAAAGCATTTGCTTAGAGATCTGGGCCATAATCCAGTACAAGTCACAGCCACTTTGCCCGTCTCCCTAGCTTATAAGCATATCTTTTTCTTTTTAAATTTACAATACTGTTTTTTCCCAAGCTCACTATCCTCTTCTTATCAGCTGCTGAACCCCAGCTTCTAGCCTGCCTTATCCACTCTGTCCGACACAGCCCAATGGAAGGAACTGCCATCCTCTGTTCCATGGAAAATGCCACTCCCCGACACCGTTCTATATTCAGAGGAGTCCAGTGGTGTGAGTAACAGTCATGGAGGGCTGTGGCTCAAGTTGGTTGCACACTTGGTTCTGGGGCTGAAAAATCTGAATGTTGTGGTTTCTAGTCCCACACTAGGAACTTGAGCTAATAACCAATGCTGACACTGTAGTGCAGCACTAGGGGGGTGTTGCACTGTTGATGTACTGTCCTTCAGATCAGATTTTAAACAAGGGTCCATTCTGCATATCTCTGGTAAATGTCCAGGTGAAAGTTAAAAGATCCCATGGTGTCTATCGTAAGAGTAGAGGATATTCCCTAGTATCCTAGCCAGCATTCCCGCTAAGTGAAAAAGGCCCATGTAGACCACTCTCCAGGATGGTCCAGGAAACGTGCAATGACAGCACATTGTGCCTTTCCTGGTCACAAGGCTTCTGGAGCATTATGTCCTAATCTGGAGGATTTTAACTTCCTTATGTCCCGCACACCTCCTGCATGCTTCATCAGTGGTGCATCTGCATTCACCGGCCTGAGAAGGGGAAGGCAGGACGTCACATAGTTGCCTACAACAGCTAGAGCCCAGCACTTCTGGAAGTTTTCATACCATGTCAAGTGAGCCAGGAGCACATCTAGGATTTCTTTGGGGAGGGGACTACACAAGCTGACGGGGATTGGGAAACAGAAAACTTTTATGACATTTATATTTAAAAGTATTGATTTTAACATCCTCTGCCCCAACTGTAACATTTTTAAAATTCTCCTTTCATCAGGCCAGGGTAAGCAGTACACAGGGATGATACTGTACTACCCCCTATTTCAATATAGGATGGTCTATGTGCCCCAGGAAAGCTTATTTTAACTTTTCAAATTGTGTGTTTTATTAAGGTATTTTGTACCATATATGCTCCAAAGCTTTGTGTTTAGGATGAAGGGACATGCTGAGGAGAATATGGGTGGAACTATATGGATGGTTTTGGCTGGCATGGCCCATTTTGAAGAGCCGGGACCCTACTTTACCAGTAATGCCAGCTATGGGTCCACGTATAGTCATTTTAGAGTATGGTCTGCAGGGTTGCCCAGGGAAGGTACAGAGTTGAGAGATATGGAAGGGAGCAGGTATATTAAGGCTGGGATAAAACCCACCACCTGCAGAGCAGATCCTGTATGCCTCTTAGCATTTTGTCAATGAAATATTTATTTATTAATTTCAATAGTAGATTAATACCTTTGAGCCAGACATAAGTCAATTGTAGTTTGGGGGGGGGGTTGCAGGAAGTAGGCTGTTGGTTAACTAGAATCTACAGCTTATCCAATAGGTAGGGAAATGGACAGACTGGGTGGGCCAAGTGGTCCTTATCTGCCGTCAAAGTCTATGTTTCTATGAGCCAGGATGACTCTTTTACAAAGGTTTCTTGTCAAAATAAATGCAAGACACAGTCAACACAAAACAGCTAACATCTCAGTCTACTTCGGTATGTGGTAGTAGAGTGGAGCGTCAAGACCCTTCCTGCTGAGATCCATAATAGCTGCCGCCACAGCGTTCTCCGAACCCACAAGCCCAGAGCACATGGACAGGTTTGAACAGTGAGCCTGGCTCATCCACTCGGTAGCATAGTGCACACCAGTGGGCTGAGTAAAACTTTATTTTTTCCCTTTGATTTCACTGCTTGCTTCCACTGATGTCTTTTAATCAAGACTTTGCTGTTTCTGTAGTCAGTAGCATAGCTGACTGTTTCAGTGAAGTTTGTAATTTTTATGGCTGAAGTGGGTGGAGCCCTGCAGACCTCTTGCCATGAGAAAAGGACTTTGCATTCCTTGTGAATGAACAACCTGTTGGGTAAGAAGTACAGTGGCCTCTATGTCCCTGGCATCCCTGGAGCTCTCCGCTCCTTGTCTCCAGAGCACTGCACAATTATTTTTTTTTGTAAACCTCGGTGACGTCCTGATCGTGACACTGGGCAATTGGGCATGCCCAGTGTCACTCTTATGTTTCTGGGTGGGTGCAGGGTAGTGGGTGCTGAGAGGGAATGTCGGGAGGGGGATATCTATAATTTAAAAGAAAAAGAAATTGGAGATCATGGCACACTCCATTGACCACTGCGCATGCACCAGTAGATCTTGTGTGCAGTGGTGTGGGCAGCCATCTTTGACACAAGCAGGAGTGTGCCGAGACTGCCGATTTTACTTAAATTATTGATATCCCCACTCTATGCTTCCTCTTGGCACCCACCACCCACACACCCCCTCCCCAGAAACACAAGAGTGACACTGGGGGTGCCTAATCCCCCATTGCCGCGATAAGGATTTTAATCGCCCCCACCTGACCCTCTCTCTCAGCACCCACCACCCCACTGCGCCCCCCCCCAGAAATGTAATAGTGGCACTAGGGGGTGCCCAGTTTGTTGTACCTGTAGTGCCGAATGCCTCAGTCTTTTTAGATTTTTTGTACCTGTAAAAAGAAAACTGTCCATTGATGTCTTTTGTGGCCAAGACTCCTACCCTGACCCTCCTACTCAGCACCCACCACCCCACTCTTCCTCCCCTAAACCCTTGCTTACCGATCGAAGGTCCAATGTTGTAATCCTCTCTGGACTGCAGACATGCCTTCATTCTTAAATGCTGGACCGTGAACTGAGAAATCATGTATGTGTTCATGTGTGTTTCAGTGGGATTTTAACTTAGTAGCATAACTTGGCCATTTTTCATTATTTTGCCCCAAATTTTCAACATACCTTTTTGGGACACCATCTCATGAACAATGCAAGTGACGTTAGGTAAATCTGTCCCGAAAGATGATTTCACTGTCGCTGTGTGAAATCACCTTTTGGAGCAGGGTTAATTTCTCCACCATTCTTTAAGTGGGGTCATAAGATGGCTATGTTGAAAATTTGGTGTAAACATATTAAAAAACAACAAAGTTATGAGCCTATTTTGAATTTTGTGAATGTAGGCTCGTAATTTTGGTAATTTTCAATATTTTTGCCCCAAATTCATAACATAGCCATATATTTATAGCACCTCATGAATGTGACGGCTCCCAGTCCGTGGGTGGTCGTGAGGGCAAATAAGCTGAAGGTGCCCTCCCCTGAGCTGTAGCATCCTCCTATTATGTATGTATAAGTTATACCCAAAAGGTTCTGTAAGAGGTGTATATTGTAGTTTCTGTATGTTTTTACATGCCTTGCACTACTAATTGCTAATGCACTGTATTTAAGTAATGTTCTGTACTTCTGTGCTTGATATTTTATGTATTGTGTATGCATACCGTATTCTCTTTTAACCACTTGTGTATTTTGTATTCAAACTTATTGCACTCTCCAGTACCCCTCCCCCAGGACGCGTCTGGAATCGAGCAGTAGCCTGCTCAGTATGCCTTCCTGTTAAAACTTTTAAATAAATAAATACATTTTTCAAATCCTGGCCAAAATGTTTTTTTTTTTTGTTTTTTTACATCCCGGAAGGTATTTCACGGTCCCTGCACGAAATCACATTTCAGGCAGGAGCTGAAGATTTTCTCTGCCACTGTTCATGAGGTGAGGTCATAAGAAGGCTGTGTTCTAAATTTGGTATAAAAATATTAAAAAAAACACGAAGTTATGAGCCTACATTGAATTTTGCGAATGCAGGCTCGTAACTTTGGTAATTTTCAGTATTTTACCACAGATTTACAACATAGATGTATCTTTTTTTTTTTAATCAAACTTTTTATTTGTACCATTAACAAACATCCAATGAGACATATACTGTCATTCCATAAGTATATCTGCGAATGTCTCGTAGGAAAGTAGATTAAACATCATATGTTTTACAGTTGTGAGGCATAAAGCCGATTATCCATTTAAAAACACAGTCATTAAAACATATACTACAAACACAGAGCAAAGGGAAAAGAAATGAGAAATCAAACATGCATTAAAGTAACTCAAATTATAAATTATAACACAGTGCATCCAGGATTGTGGGGAAGGGGCTGGGACAGTGTCTTCAGAGGTAAATTAATGTACAGTAGAAATTTAGCTGAACTCGACTACAGGGAGGTCAGAAGGGGCCCCTATTATCCTTGGGCTGCCAGTATTTCCAGAATGTCTTTGTTCTCTCTGCTTGCCTGGTAATGAAAGAAAGGTAGCCAGCAGTTTTAATTTTTCTTTAAGAAGTCTTAATTTAGCTGTAAGGTTCTCCATCTCTAGGATCCTAGTGCACAGGTTGTACCAGGAATCCTGAGAGGGTATCTCTGGGGTTAGCCACTTTAAGGTAATGGCTTTAATGGCCACTGCTATCAAGATATTAAAGCGATATCTCTTGGCTTCGGATCTAATACCTGGAGAGGGAAGCCCAAGAAGACAGTACTGCGGCTCGGCAAAATCTGGGATTTCTAAGATGCCAGCTACTGTTGTCATGAACTGATCCCAGTAGGTCCTCAATTTGGGACAGGCCCAAAATATGCGTACGTGAGTGCCTGTCTCTCCACAACCCCTCCAGCACAAGTCAGAGGAGTGTTTCCCATAGTGCTTGGTGACAGTTGGTTTGCGAAAATACCGCACCACCACTTTCCCCTAAATTCCCTCAAAATCTGGCCATTGTGGTGGGTGGATACTCCTCAAATCTGAAGCCATTCTGCGCTCTTCAGGTGGATTCCGATTTCCTTATCCCAAGTTTGTCCCAGATGAATTGGGGTCAGGGTCCAGACTCAATAAAAAAAAAAAAAAAATATTTAATTTTGGAAATTGGGCCTTTTTGGTCTGATTGAGAAAGCAAGGGAACAAGGAACTCCATGAGGGGATTCATTCTTTCTGCTAGACTTAGATCTTTTTCTTTCTCTGTTAAAAAATGTCTTATTTGGAGGAATCTGAAATGATGTTGAGTGGGCAGGCCAAATTCCTGTACCAGTTACTGGAATGATTTAAAGGTATTAACCATGTAAAACTGACCTACCCTCATCAGATCCTTTTCCACTCATCTCCTGTAACCTGTGTCCATCTTATAGGGGACAAATCCAAACATCCTCAATAGGTGTATCTAGTCCAGTTTTTAATTGTGTGATAATGTCTGCATATCTCCCCCATACTTTCTTGAGGGACCGGTCCAGAGGGGATCCCAGTATCAGACCCTGAAGACCGGTGCCATCCATGTGGACCAGATCTCAGATCCTATGAGAGACAGAGGAGGATTTCTCTAACTCTACCCACACGGGAGTCTCAGCAATGATATTGAAGGATAGCAGGGTCTGTAGTTGGGTGCCAAAAAGTATTTGCGCAGGTCAGGAAGGCTCAGACCCCCCTTGAGTTTAGTCCGTAACAGTGTATGCCATCGTACCCTGGGTGTCCTACCCACCCAGGTAAATCTGGTGATGGTCTTAAGGATTTTCCAAAAAGAGCTTGGGGGTCTCACTGGGATGGATGAGAGAGAAACGGAAAATGTGATAATACGTTCATTCTTAGACAGTCCGTTCTGCCTAGAAGAGTTAAAGGTAATTCATTCCAACGTGTACAGTCTTGTTTGGATTGTTTGCAGGAGCTTGCCATGGTTCGTGTGAGAGAGCATGCCCAGATCTCTAGGAATCCAGATACCTAAATATTTAATCCCCTCCCTGGCCCATTTAAAATAGCCCACCACAGGCAGGGAGCTCAGGGTTAGCATCTCTGTTTTGGATTAATTAATCTTAAAACCCGTGACCTGACCAAAATCTGACAAAGAGAGATAATGTGGGGACAGTTTGTTCTGGATCCTAACATAAAAGTAATGTATCATCTGCATACATGGAGACCCACCCCACCCCCATAAGTCCCTGATTGTCTGATAAGTGCCGCTGCAGGTTCCATGCTCGGGTGAAGAGGAGGAGGGGAGAGTGGGCATCCTGTCTGGTACCCCTTCGATTTTAAATCTGTCCGACAGGACCCATCTACCGTAATTTGTGCCCAGGGCTTTAGATATAAGTTCCCGATCCATTTTCTGAACTTATCCCCAAAAACTGAACTGGCCCAAAGTCTGGTCTAAAACTCCCAGTCCAAATGATCAAATGCCTTCTCTGTATCCAGAGAAATCACTCCATGTAAGATTTGAGTGGGGAAGAATCTGGAGGCGGAAAAGGCATTCAATAACAGGCGAATGTCATCCTGGATATAACGTCCAGGGATAAAACCAGTCTGGTCAGAGTGCACAGGGGAGGTGATAATTGACTGGAGGCACAAACTTAACATTTTATAGAAGATTTTTTGCATCCTGATTTAATAGGGAGATTGACCTGTAACTGGAATACTCCAGAGGATCTTTCCCTTGCTTGGGCAATACAGCGATCATGGCAGCTCCCTACGTATCCAGAGCTGCTCCTTCATTATGAGCTTCATTGCAAACTTTGGTCAACGGGGGCCAGTTTAGCACTAAAATATTTATAGAATTCTGCTGTGAGCCTGTCCGGGCTTTCCCTGTGCTAAGTGATTTAATTACCCACTTGACCTCCTCTTCAAAGAAAGCAGCCTCTAGGGCATCTTTCTGTGTTTGTGAAAGTGAGGGCAGGTTTATTCAGTCTAAAAAGCTAGCCACCTTTGAGTTATGGTCCTGGCCCTCTCTCTCTGCTGTAGAACTGAGTGTAAGCAAGCCATTAATACCCGACAGGGGCGGGTGGTATTGGGCAATACTGGACTGCCCAGGGGCATATGAGGCCTGGCACCACAGTGGGAGGGCCTTATAGCCCTGGAAGATCTGTATTGCCCAATACCGCCACCCTGGAGGGTTTTATTGCGCTTAGAAAATGGGCCACTGTATTAAATACATTTAAAAATATATATTTATTTTTAATTGTTAAAACTCTTAGCTGTTTGATTTAGTTTGTAATTAAATAGTCCCTCCACCTACATTGGCTGGCTGTCATAGTTACCCATGGTCCATCACACACACCACGGCTTAAGTTATAAAGCTTTTGTTTCATAGTCATTTTTCATTCATTTTAATTTATACATCAATTCCCTGATTCATGTATTCATTGGGGAGTCTGGCAGAGGAGCAGATGTGGTGGTCGGCAAGCTTTGAGGAAAAAAACACAAACATAGGCCTGCTATGTATAGGTACATCTTCTTGCTTTACCGTGCAGTTTATGTTCCCTTTTGAGCTACTGTAGGTTACTGAGGAAGGCTGAAGTTTAAAAACTGACTGCATCGGGAACTCTGGAGAGGAGGCGGAGTGTTGGGCAGGTGGCCGCACTGGAGCAAGGAGTACGGACAGAAGGTTCAAAGCCTGCAATTTAAAATGAAGTTTAAGTTTTATATCATGGAACAGCGTGAGGGTGGGTGTGATAGCAGCTTACACACCAGCTTGTAACATCCATTTTTAAGGGGAAAATTAAACACTGTGTGTGTGTGTGTGAATGGCAATTAAGTTGTTGGGGTAGATTCATTTAGGGTTGGGTCAGCTATGGCAGTTGCTCTGTGTGTGAGCAGAAGATGAGAGCAAGCGAGATACTGGTGATCAGCTGGCAAAAGCGTGTTTATTTTCTTTTCTTTCAGTGCTACGACTTTGTGGAGAAAAAATGTTTTCTTTTATAAGGAAGCCTTTATCCCCACCACCCACCTCCTCTTCCTCCTCCTCCTCTGGTGGCAATACAGTTTTTTTTTTACGGGCAGCAGATGTTACCATGGAGGTTGAAACCAGAAGAGTGAAAGAGTGTGAGAGCAGTCAGTAGACTGAGCGGGATAAATAAGAGCTGTTCCTTTTTTTTTTTGTTATCCAATTCTATGACAAGGAACTGATATAGTTCCCATCGGGGGCAACAGAGAGAAATTTTATACCATATGCAGTTTGAGCGGGATCAGGAGACTGAGCGAGGTTAGGGAGGCAGCTGTTCAATTCAGTCTGTAGGTGAGATCGAAACCGTGATTCTACAGTGCAAATTTATTTTTTTAAAGAACTGCCACTCAGTTCACTGTGGGATTTTAAGGCCCACATTTATTTTAGCTGCTTGTGTGTGAGCTTTTACAGTTTAGATTTAAATTCTGTGACTCGGAAGCTCTTTCAAGGGGGTCAGGGAGAGATCGGCAGACAGTTTAGAGCTCCATTAGTGAGGCAACCAACATGGCGGCAGTTGCCTTTTCAAAGTTCTACTGGCCCATTTGTGTTAGAAGTAAATGAGGCAACAGAGCATGGGACTAGTTATTTCTTGGTCTCTACTGTCTCATACCCGACTGGCTGATTGGTGAGTTTAGCCAATCAGAATTAAGAATGAACTCTGCCCATTTTCTAAAAAACTAATAATTCCCTTGCTATCTGGGACAGTTGTGATACCACTCCCTCTGGGACTGTCTTACTGCGGATTTTTGGTATGTATCTATCGGCCTCCTGTTTCCTCAAGTGGAGGGCCAGTACAGGGTTTTACATAATTGTTTAGCAGTTTTTTTCTTGGGACAATACTAACTGTATAGAAAGTATTTATATAGGTTTTTTAGAAGTGTTATGTTTGTTGAACACAGTGAAGCAAGTGCTATGCATTTTCTCAATGTTTTAGCACTTTTACAAAACAGCTAATCAGTTTTTAGAGTTAAATAAAACCCTGCAGTAGTCTGCCGCTCTCTCCCCTGTTCATAATATTTTTGCCTGGTAAACTTTAGAGCATTCTCTGTGCGATGTAGCATATAGAGGATAATGGCTGGGGATCGGGTAATAACCACGCTGCAATCACCTCGAGTGGTTGCTAGGGCAACATGGTAAACCTCGAGAGTGTAGCTTGAGAGGTTTGCTGTAGCCCTAGCAACCACGAGAGATGATTTCAGCGTGGTTGTCACCTGATCCCCAGCCATCATCTTTTATAGTGTATGGTCAAAAAAACACTGTTTGCATTCTGTGGGTGAGAATTCTGGAACTCTGGTGCATTCTTTTTGGTTATGTCACTGTTTGGAAGTTCCGAAGTGTGGTTAACAACTTTTAAAATTCTAAACTGTGCATAACAAAGCTGTGTGACTGCTGATTATGGTGGTTAATAGGCACTTACCATACATTATTAAATTATTATAAGCTGCCCTGGCCTTCTTTAACTTGGAGATCAACCCTACATCCCTGGTCCTTTTATGTTCCTGCTTAATCTCACTTATCTCATCTAAAGTTTTTTAACTTCCAAGTCGGTACTGTTTATTTTTAAAGGAGGTATGAGAGATAATACTGTATGTCCCGAAGAACTGCCTTTAGGCCGTCCAAATATATTTGAGGAAAAATCTAATTCTAGGTTCTCTTCAAGGTAGTGTTTAATCATCTGTTTGAGGGAATCCGTGAAAGCCTTGTCCTTTAGGAGGCCCGGATCAAATCTCCAGCTACCCTTCCCACCCTCAGAGTCCCAGGTTACCTCCGCCTGGATCATTGCGTGGTCAGAGAAGGTGACTGGATAAATAAGTACCTCTCGAAATGAGTGAACCCACTTTGTCAGCGTTTAAAATCTTATCAATTCTGGAGTAAGAGTTCAAAGCCAGTGGGAAAAAAAAAAGTGTGAAATCTCTGCCCCCAGGTCACATAGATGCTAGGGATCAACCAACCCTGATTCTGAAATAAGCGATCTGAGCAGTTTTGAACAAACGTATCCCTTCCACGTCGTGGAGGGATTTTGTCCAAGGCATTGTTTTCCACACAGTTCCAATCCCTGAGAGACTTATCTGGCTCTTTGGGAGGATTAGATAACCCAAAATAGATATGTAAAAATCCACTGTTGGGGGTGGGGTGGAATAATTAATTGAAGCTATATGTATGGGTCGTCCCCTATATTCCCCTGACAACAGAACCATACGATCTGAACCTTCTACTTGTACTCTGGAGACCAACAAAGGGAGTCCCTTTTTTTATCAGTATCGCCACCCCCAGCTTTGTTGTGGTCGGATGAGAATCCAAATAAATTGATCCCACCCAGGACCTTTGCAGCTTTTTGTGTTCCACTTCAGAGAGTCTAGTTTCTTGAATACAAGCTAGGTCACAATGGACCCTGGCAAGCTCCTGCAAAATCCTCGCGCTCTTAACCACATTATTTATGCCTTTCACATTTACAGAACAAATCTTGGGAGGCGCCATTTGCTAAATTATATGAAGTAATATTTTCATACCTTCCCCATCTCTGTTCCACCCCGATGCATACAACCGACATTAACAGAAAATAAAAAGTAGCTAAATAGAAAAGGTAACTCAGCATGGTTAACATCTAATGGACCTAAAACCACTAAATCCACGAACAGCAAGAATTGGGTAACCCTGCCTCTGCTGTGGAAGCCCAGGCTCTGAGTGGGCTTCTATTAATGTTACCTCACTAACTAGTAGTGAGACAGTGAGCAAAGGACAACACCAATTAGTGTTTCAAGGCTGAGAAGTCCTGGCCTACGCCACAACCACCAAACCTTGCCCTTTGGCTGGTGCCCTAACAGAGCGCCCCCCCCGGGTGCCATCACCAAACACCACGTTGTCCCACCCCAGTCCTCAGGCACTGCAGTTCTTGGCCCAGCAAAACATTGGGCGCCTGAGCATGTATCCACCACCTTCCAATAGTGAGTTTTTCTATTAAGTAAAAGGAAACTTCGGTGTGTGTGACAACATAAAATGTGAGGTGATGTTTCTGTAAAATAAGGAAGTAAAAAAAAAAATAAATAAAAATAACCATCCAGCATTTACAGTCACCATTGAGTCGGAGATGGGGGATTTTCCCTAATCTCCCCCTTGGCAATATAGTGTTGGTTACCTCATGAGAATGTTTTTACCCCAATGAAACGGGACACCAGAAATCTCCTTAACCTTATGAGGGGCAGCCTTCTAATTAAAGGAATTCTCATTTAAGCAGATACGGAATAGAACGCTTTCTTCTGAAGGCTCTAATTTGTCCCCCATCATAGATACCTAGATCTATAATAAGCAAAGCTCGGGACCAAACTTATCAGGGCTGTGCTGTTCAACATCTGATTAACAAAACTAGGTCCAACCTGAACTTTTAACTTTTAATTTTAATTAAATTGAATTTCCAAATAGCACAATAACTAGTGCAATTAAATGCTGCTAGAGATCTCGAAATATGCTTATGTACCCAGTTTGAGTTCAAACTCTAAACTTCTTAGTTAACTTGGGAAAAAGCGGATCGCTTCTTTTGACATGTAAGAGTAAAATCAACAAAAGTACTTGCACTGTTAATTAAGAGATTTGTCTGAGAAACCAAGCATAATCTGGTCTCTTTGAAGAATAACAGTTTCAGCTTCTAGGAGAATACTCGCACAATCAGTGGAGAGTATCAAAAGTTCTGACTCCCAGACTGTCCTCTCCACAGGAAGTACTCCAGAAACTCCCCCCAGATATAAGCGTTCCGCTTCCCTGCCATGAGAAACATTAGCAGAACCAACAGGGTACCATTATTCGGGCGAGCTTCAACCGACACTGGTAAGGTCCACTCTGTTTAACGTTCTGGCATAAAACCTGAAGAAGGGCCATCGCTCAAAAGTGCAGTGAAAGTTTGGTGGTCTCTCCCCAAATCACAAGTAAAGCAAGCTCTCAGTGGTGCGGTGTATCACTAGCCCGCTCAGGTCCCTGTTTTTGGCTGGATCCATCTGGCCATGTCCGCGTGCAGTGGCAGTAGGGAGTCTGAACGTGATCGCTGAGTGTGTTTGTTGCCTGGGTCTATAGACCGCCTGAGTTTTCAATTTCTTTCTCTGCCTGATCCTTCTATTGTCGGCATGTGGACCCCTAAGGATTCCAGATATGGTGTAGCTGCTAGGAGAGATTCAGAGGTTTTAACTCCTTCTTCTTTGTCTCGTACCCACAACCCGCTGGATATCTGAGGTATGCTCTGAAACCTTTCTCCGAAGTATCTTTACCACCCTAGAATTTTCTTACATTTAGCAAGCATGACTGGGGGTAATCTTGATCTGCTACACCTTTTGCCCATCAAGTTTAGTTATTTTTACCCCATGCCAGTTGCAAGATATTTTCTTTTGTTGGGAATCGCAGACATTTGATAAAGATGGACCGAGGGGAGCCCCATGTTTGGGTTTAGAGGCAACCGCCCTGTGGGCCGTCTCAGCTTTAAGCGTGAAGTCTTCCTCACAAGAGTGCCTTCCGTAGTCAGCAGTCTAGGTCATCCTCCATATTGTCTTGTGCTGCACCCTCCAGTATTCCATATGCTCTAATATTATTGTGCCTTGATCGAGTTTCTGCATCCTCAACTCACAGCGTGAAGTCCCTTTCTCATTTGTGTAAGGAAGCCGGCGATCAACCAAAGCCCGTGTTCATTTTGTAGCACTTCCATGTGGATTCTACTGCTGTGGTTCTGGCTTCCAATTTCTTAGTCATTTTGTAGGCCAGTGATTTTTGCATCAATTCTGTGGAGAATCTGCAGCATTCGTTGCCTGTCTGCCTTTGTGAAGTTGGCTGTGGTATCTGATCCAGAGTCGTCCTCTTCATCTGCTGACATTGTGACGGACGAAGATCTGGATGGAGAAGGGCTGGTTGGCCAGGTTTCCATCAGGGCACTTAGAAGTCTGCAAGTGCTGGTAAAACTCGATTTTTTTTTTCCCCCCCATCTCCTTGATATGAGTTTTGTTGTTTAAAATAGGAAAATATGAAGTTTTAGATATTCAGTGGTAACCGATAGCTCTGTCTTGGCACCCGGGAGCGCAAAGCTCTGTTTCAAGCAGCCATCTCGGTGCGTGACATCCCATAGCCATATCTTTACAGCACCTCATGAATGTGACCTCTGTCATTTTTTCAAATCTTGGCCAACATGTGTTTTTTTTTAACATCCCGAAAGGTGATTTTGCGGTCCCTGCATGAAATCGCCTTTCGAGCAAGAGTTGAAACTTTTCTCTGCCACTGTTCATGAGGTGGGGTCATAAGAAGGCTTTGTTCTGAATTTGGCATTAAAAGTATTACAAAACAACAAAGTTATGAGTCTACGTTGAATTTTGCGAACACAGGCTCATAACTTTGGTTATTTTAAATATTTTTACCCCAGATTGACAACATAGTCATTTCTTTACAGCACCTCATCAATGTGACAGCTGTCATTTTTCAACTCCTGACCAAAATGTGTTTTTGTGCCCTGAAAGTTGATTTCGCCATCCTGTGTGAAATCACAGGCTGAGTTGAACATTTGCTCTGACCTTCTTCATGAGGCAGGGTCATAACAAAGCTATGTTGAAAATTTGGTGTACAAATATTACAAAACACCACATGTATGAGCCTACATTACATTTTGCTAACACAGGCTCATAACTTTGGTAATTTTCACTATTGTTACCTCAAATTCCTCAGTTGCAGCCCAATCGGCTATGGCCAGAGTTTGTTGTAGTGGCAGTGTTTGTAAAATGCTGCTGCTACTGTTAATTATTGAAGTTTTGTTTTTTTACTTAAGTACTGTTGATCACTGTTCTGTACTGCATTATCCTGTGAAGTGTTTTAAGATCTATATAAAATGTTGATACTTTTCTGTAGACACATACCATGCATACAGTTGGAACATTTAACAAAAGATTCTCTCAAGGTTTAATTCTTCCCTGTAATAGTATACTCTCACATAACGATCCCCGACTGTGAAGACCACCACAGCGCCAGAAATCGGGCAAAATCCGCCCCATCGCTGTGGTGGTCTGTCTTAGCGATCATGACAGTCTTGTTGGTGTCCTCCCAGTCCGCTCCTGGAGTTAGAATCCTAGAGGCCGGGGTGGGGGTTCGGAGGCACAGTCCCCCCCCCCCCATGAAAACATGGAGGCATCCCCGACACTGAATTGCTGACACTGGCAAGTTTGTCCATGTACACATTATTTTGTCAAAAGCAGAACATGCATTTTACTCTTGTCAATAGCATGTGGGAATCATGCTGCTCTTAATCAGGAGGCTGAATTATCTTTGATGAGTTTTATATATGCTTTTGATACCAGCTTGGAGACCTCGGTGTCCTTATTTTGTCTTTGGTGGGGTGGAGGCTCATTCTGCATGAATGGGGTCAGTCACACAGCTGCAGATTGTCACAAAGTGAGTAATTCTGTGTGAATTGTTCTGCCATGCCAGTTACTTTGTACCATGTAATTCATTCAACAGTGACGACTGAGCGTCCAGTGCAGGTCAATGTGGTGAAGGTGAAGAAGTCTGATAAAGGGGATTTCTACAAGCGGCAAACAGCATGGGCACTGCGAGACCTAGCAGTAGTGGATGCCAAAGATGCCAACAAAGTATGTAAAGTTACCTGATGTTTGCATTGTTGGTAAGATTAGGTTGATACCGATTAAAGCAGATATGTGTAGTGCCCTCCCGGCATATCATGTAAGAAAGCCAGACTGCATGAAATGTAATTTTTTACACACACACTCCTCCTCTCTCTCTCATTTGTATAAATCTTTGTACATCAATGGGCATATCTGCCTATTTGCAGATGACACTAAGCTCCATGGCAGAGTTGACTCTAAGGAAGGTATCTGTGAGTTAAGGTAGGACATGGAGAGGCTGGAGAGGTGGTCAGAAATCTGGCAGCTGGAGTTCAGTTCCAAAAATTGTGAAGTCATGCATGGGAGCAAAATCCTGGGGCAGAGTACAGGTGGGGGTAACAGTTACTTGGACTCGGGAGGAAAGGGGTGGTAATCTCAGACAGCGCTCAAAACATCAGCACAGTGTGATAAGGCAGTCGGGAAGGTAAACAGAATGCTGGGATTTATTGGTAGGGGTTCAGCTACAGAAAAAAATGCAATATATTGCCCTATACATCCTCTGGTGAGACTGACTTGGAGTACTGTGTACAGTTTTGGAACCCTTACCTAAAAGAGGACATTAACAAGCTGAAGTCAGTGCAGAGTGACAAAAATGTTATGGAGCAACAGGAGAGGGCATATAAGTAAAGATTAGAGTGCATATTTGGGGATCTTGGCTGGTTTATTTGGGAAGCTAAGCTACTCCATATCAGCTACTCCCTATCTAGGGTCAGCCTACAGGGGAGTTAGTAGGCAGGAAATCTAGCAGGAAGGCATATAGTGCATTCCGAAAGCAGGCTTTCAAATGGTCCTAATCAGAAGCTACAAAAAGTTAAGGGCTTTTACCTAAGTACACGATTAGGAAGGCCTAGACACTTATGGGGAAGGGGCATGCACCGGGGACAGAGCTAGATGGGAAGAGTTGTGGGATGCAGGGAATGTGGAGTGGTGTTTCTGGGAGTATTCTAGGAGAGGGGGGTGATGCCTGGTTTGCAGGAAGTTTAGTCAGCTGAGGGCAGAGGTGTGTCAGTTGAGGCAGGAAATAGGTGTGCTGGTGGAGGGGAGTCATGGGGTGATGAAGGGAGGGTAGAGGGATGTAGGACATGGAGGCTGGTAAGAGGAGGGGAACAGGAATACAAGGGGGAGGGCCAAGGTGGGGGTAGGAAGGAGCAGATGCATAGGCAGGTCCAGGGTCTCTCCCTAGTGTAGAGAGGGTCCAGGGAAGGGGTGTATAACAGTAAAGGGAAATAGGGAAAGCAGTTTGGGGGGCAGGGGTACATCTCCGAGTTTCAGGTGTGAATAGATTTCTCCACTGGACGGTTGAGGAGGGAGCCTGATGGAATGGGGAGGAACAGTGGGATAAGGAGGGGTGCAGGTAGTAGGGAGGGGTTAGAATAGTAGGGGGAGGGGCAGGAGATGGTGAGTTCATGCGGGGGTAGGAGGAGTAGGGAATGGGGTGGTGGGCAGAGGGAATGAGGGGCAGGCCTGGGGGAGTGGAAGGAGAGGACAGAGGGCAAATCAGGTAGAGAGTAAAAGGTAAGCTAGGAGGCATGTCAGGGTGGAGAAAGACTTGGCAAGAGGGGATGGGGACGGGGATAGCTGGGGTAATGGGTCAGTGGGGAATGCAAGAGAGACAGGAGGGGATGGGGAGGGAGGGAGGTGGGAGTGGGCAGCAAGATAGACAGAGACGTTGGAGGGTTCACGATGGAGCATAATCTTGGGGGATTTAATTGTGAAGGGGTGAGATGGGGAGGGTAAGAGTCAAGGGCAAGCTGTAGGAGGGTATTTTTTAGTTATACATACTGGATTTACAGACCTTTGAGTCAGAGACTCGTTTACAAAGGCACCTCGTCATGTAGAAACCGAGACAACGAAAAAACATAATTACATGGGTCAAGATACATTCAAAGTTACATAGTTCCAAGCAGGTTTACGAATTGGTCAAGGCTGCTGTGATACATGAGCAGCATACAGTTAAGCAGAGTACATAGCATACATTTGTACAGTAGTGCCAGCACAGAGAAGCACGACTAAACAGGTAGAATGTATGCCAGGGAAAGTACGATCTATGATAGCACAATCAGTGGGTCAGAGGGAGGAAAACTCACATTATAGTTACCTGGAGGATGACTGATCTTGCAGGATGTGATGTGAAGTGGGGGGTGCAAGAGGTTCAGCGAGGTGGGGAGAATTTTGCAGTGAGGGACGATAGACTTCTTAGAGGGTGCTTCCTTTCCCAAGGCCTCATATGGCAAGAAACATAGAAACATAGACTTTGACGGCAGATAAGGACCGCTAGGCCCATCTAGTCTGCCCATTTCCTACCTACAGGATAGGCCACAGATCCTATTTAACCAACAGCCTATATCTTCCTGCCCCCACAGAATTGCCTTATGTCTGTCCCATGCATTCTTGAATTCTCCCACAGTTTTAGACTCCACAACTTCCTCAGGAAGGCTGTTCCATGCATCCACTACCCTCTCTGAAATAATACTTCCTCACATTGCCCCTAGAACGCCCTCCTTCTATCTTTAAATTGTGTCCCTTGTTCTTGCAAGTCTCTTTTTCTGAAAGATGCTACCTTCTTGGACTTTGTTGATTCCCTTGAGGTACTTGAAAGTTTCTATCATGTCCCCTCTCCCTTCTTTCCTCAAGGGTATACATATTAAGCTCCTTTAGTCTCTCCTCATACGGCTTCTCTTGCAGACCCTGCACCATTTTAGTTGCCCTCCTCTGGACTGCCTCTATCCTGTCTATGTCCTTGCGAAGATGGGGTCTCCAGAACTGGACACAGTATTCCAGATGGGGTCTCACCAACTGTCTGTACAGAGGGATAACAACTTCCTGTTTTCTGCTGGTGATGCCTCTCCTATACATCCCAGTATACCCCAGCCTCCCTACTGCCTTCTCACATTGCTTGCTAACCTTAAGGTCATCCAATGCAGTTACCCCCAGGTCCCTTTCCTGTTTTGTTGTTGTTACTACCCACCCATTGTGTATTCTTCCTCTGGGTTCTTGTTTCCCAGGTGCATTATTTTGCACTTTTTGCATTGAATCCTAGCTGCCATCGTCAGACCATTCCTCCAACCTTGCCAAGTCCCTTTTCATTCTTTCCACGCTTCCTTGTCTATCAACCCTGTTGCAGATCTTTGTGTCATCTGCAAAAGGCATACTTTCCTTCCAGTCCCTCTGCAATGCCACTGATGAAGACACTAAAAGGACTGGACCCAATACTGAACCTCACGGTACCCCACTAGTAACCGACCTTTCTTCAGAGTGGACTCCATTTACAATTACCTTCTGTGTCCTGTTGTCCAGCCAATGTTTTACCCAGGCTACCACCCTGGGACCCACTCCCAGGCTGGTTAATTTGACTAATAATCTTTGTGTGGGACTGTGTCAAATGCCTTGTTAAAGTCTAGGTAGGCCATGTCACAGCCCCTCCTGGTCTACTACTTTGGTCACCAGTCAAAGAAATCTATTAGATTAGTCTGACATGACCTTCCGCTGTGAACCCATGCTGCCTTGGATCCTGTGCTCCACTGACCTCTAGGTACTCAACTATTCTTTCCTTCAGAAGTGACTCCATCACTTTCCCTACCACAGAGGTCAGACTGACAGGTCTGTAGTTTCCTGCCTCTGTCTTGCTCCCACTTTTGTGAAGGGAATCACATCCGCCTTCCTCCAGTCCTCGGGTACCACACCATCCTCCCATGATTTATTAAAAGAGTAGCCAGTGGTTTCACTAGTTCCTTCCTTAATTCTTTTAGAATTCTGGGTGAATTCCATCAGGACCCATTGCTTTGTCCACCTTCAGTTTTAGGAGTTCTTGCAGAACCCTTTCTTCTGTGAAAGGACTGGGATCGACCCCTATCAAGAGTGCTTCTGTTAATTGGATTAGGCACTTCCCCTCCTCTTTGTGAATACTGAGCAGAAATATTCGTTCAGTATTCCTGCTTTTCACTGTCCCCTCTGCCCACCACCGTTTATTCTATTCAGCCTCACTATCCCTCCTTTGTCTTTCTCACTCGCTGATGTACCTATAAAAGGTTTTATCCCCTTCTTAACTGAGTTGGCTATCTTTTCCTCAGTTTGGGCCTTTGCTATTCTGACTTCCCTCCTGCCTCTTTCTGCCTTAACTGGTACAGCTCTCTGTCCTGCTCCTTCTGTGTTTCCTTATACTTCTGGAATGCTATCTTTTCTTCCCTTCCTGACTTTCACAGCCACCTCTCTTGAGAACCATAGTGGCTTTTTCTTTCATTTGATTTGTTTATTTGCTTCACACAAAGGCTTGTTGCCTCTGTGATGGCAGTTTTGATAATTCCCATTGTTGCTCCACACCTCCTTCTAGCCTGTTTGCTAGTGCTTTTCTGAGGCACTCTCCCATCTTGCCAAAGTCAGCCCTCCTAAAGTCCAGTACCCTCACTTTTGTATGGCTTGACTCTGTAGCTGAGTTTAACGTGAACCACACTGTTTGATGGTCACTTGTCCCCAGATGGCAACCCACTTCTAGATCTGAGATCCTCTCACTGCCCCCGTTTGAGAGTACGAGGTCTAAGATTGCTCCCTCACGAGTGGGTTCCGAAACTAGCTGTCTAATGCCTGCCACCTGTAGGGCGTCAAGAATGGCCCTGCTCTTGGATGTCGCTGCAGCAAATGTGCTCCAGTTAACATCTGGCATATTCAGGTCTCCCATCAACAGTATCTCCCCTTTCTCTGCCATTCTAAGAATGCCTTCCATCATATCCTTGTCCATTCCTTCCTCCTGACATGGGGTCTGTACACAACCCTGTGCGGATTGTGGTGCCCTTTCCAGTCTCAAGGTGACCCACAGTGCCTCCTCTCCTCCTGTTTACTCTTTTGTTCAGTTGCTTTTATCCCTTCCTTTACATAGAGAGCTACTCCTCCCCTCTTCTCCCTGCCTGTCTCTCCTGTAGGTTATGTACCCTGGTATGTTAACATCCCAGTCATGGTTCTCTGTGTACCATGTTTCTGTGACTTCTCGATATCCAGGCATCCCTCTTCCATTAAGGCCACCAGCTCAGGGAGCTTGTTGCCCAGACTCACGAGCATTGGTACTCATTACCCTCCATTTCCTGATGGCCTTACCCTTTTGCCCCATCCCTGTTCTTCTTGCCTTTGTCACTTTCTCCATTTACCCCTGCCCTTCTCCCTATCGACACCTCCATGTTGGTGTTTGCCACACTTACTACCGTGATTGTTTGGGGGCTAGGATTTTCCTGCTCCTTTCCAGTGCCTCCCCCCTTGGCTAGTTTAAAAGCTTGCCAATGAAGCATTTAAACCTATCACCTAGGATCCTGGTTCCCCCCCGGACAGATGCAGCCCATCATGCCAGTATAGGCTTGCATCACTCCAGGTGGACCCCCAGTCCCCAATGAAGCAATCCCTGGAGCTCCACACCAGTTTTCCAACCACTGGTTGAATCCATGAGTGCAGGACACCCTAGCCTCTCCTATGCCATAGATGGGAGTACCTCCAGAAGGTTACCGCAAGGCTACTTGACTAAGGCCCTCCCAATCTCCACAAACTCTTCCTGCATTCTCTAATCCCTTTCTTAGCCAGGTCATTTGTCCCTAAGTGGACAATGACATCCAGCTCCCTCCCCTGTGCAGCTGCTCCGGCAATCCTGAGGATTCACTCCCTGTCCCTCCAAGCCATGGCACCAGGCGGGCACCTTACCTCCCTCTCCCCTTCCTTGCCCAGTTCTACCTTCCTAACAATGGAGTCCCCCACCAGGAGTTGTTTCCTTCCCCTGCAGGGTCCCTGCCACCCTCCTGTGGGTCTCCTTTGTGGAGTTCCCAACATCCTCCTTGGTCTCCACTGTAGGTGCCTCCAGAGGAACCACACTTTGCCAGAATGGCATAGGAATTGTGGAGAGGTACAACTGGAGGATGTGCCTCTGTTCCACCACCCTCACCCTCCCTGAGCCCACTGTGGTCCAACCGCTCCTCTTTCTTGGCAACCTCTGAGGCAACGGCAGTGGCACTGGTGGTCCCTGGATGGAAGGAGGTCCCACAAATCCTGGCCAACTCAGCCTGGAGATGAGCAACCTCCTCCCTCAGCCCAGAGGTGCCTGCAGATGGGACAACATCGCATCTCAGAACATCTCCCGGAAGACTGCTGCTCCACAGCCACTGCACACTGCACCACTCCAATCATGTCTTATTTCTGGCCCCTTAACTGTTTGCAATCCTTACTCTTTCCTCTGTTTTTTTTTCTCTCTCCTTACTTTCTGCCTGTGTGCCTTTAAGCTCCTGATTGTCCTGTTCTGAGACAAGAATATCCTATATTTCTCAGTAGACGCTTACTTGTTCAGAGGCAGACCTCCAGCAGCGAGGGGCCGGAGAGCTACTCTTGCCCTTCTAGGATGGTGGGTCCTTGGTGGTTCTGTGATCACTCACTTCCTGCCCCTAAACAGGAAGTTCCTGTTGTCAGTCAAATCCTGTGCCTATAAAAATAGAACTAGCTTGGGGTGGAGGGGAGGGAAGGAGGGCAATATAGTCCCAGTAGAGAAGTTCAGTCACATAGCAGTCCTTTCTCCTGGAGTCTTCTGCCAAGCTATTAGCAGAATCTTTCTAAGGCAGTCTTTAAATGTAGCTTCCTTCTAGCTAAGCCACTCCCCCTACTTACCAGATCTTTCTATAAGTAATTTAAACCTCACAGCAGTTAAGTCCTTTCAGTCACCTGAGATTTACACCTAGATGACTTTTCAGTTACCCATTCAGTTCAGTTAACCCAAACACACACTTTTTTTGTTTTGTTTTGTATATTAGTTTTTACCCTAAATTAAAGGTCTAAATACAAAAGTTCTTCTACTTTAGTCCCAGCAGAGAAGTTCAGTCACACAGCAGTCCTTTCTCCTGGAGTCTTCTGCCAAGCTAAGAACAGAGGAATTTAATGGATGGCTTAGGGGATGGTGCGAACAGGAGTGGTACAGGTTCGTTGGTGGCTGGGGTGGGACCTGGAATAACAAAGACATGTATGCATCAGACTGATTGCATCTGAGTAGAAAGGGTACAAGGGTCCCGAAGGGCAAGCAGGATACACAGCAACCTTAGTCACCTGGTGGAGGAGGCTAACAGGCCTCCCCTCCCAAACAGGACAGCATAGGGAGCAGCTAGATGAAATGGGGTGGAGGTAGGGAGGGATGACTATGAGAGAAGGTTGTGGTGAGGGGCAGGTCAGGGTAATGGAGGTCCCATGCCTTAGTGGTGGTGGTGTCTCTGAATGTCAGAATCCTTGGAAACAAGATGGCAGAATTGCAGTCACTGATGGCTAAGGTAAAAGTGGACATAGTGACCATCACCGAAACGTGAGCCACACAAAACCAAGACTGTGACCTTGCAATTCCCAGGCATAAACTATAGAAAGGATAGTGGGACAGGAAGGGGGAGGAGTGGCCCTGTATGTGAAAGAGAGGATATGTTGTACTGGAGAGGAAGATGTTGAGGGTAAGTCTGAAGCGTTGTGGGTACAGGTACAGTCTGCTGGGGGATGAAACGAAGGATGGGGTGGTTTAAAGGCCCCTTTCCCAGGAAGAGGAGTTGGACAGGTTATTAGGGTCTCAAGTCTCAGAAATGGCTAGTAAGGGGGAGGTAGTTGTAATAATGGGGAATTTCAGCCTGCCCGGGGTGGCTGGAAAATCCAAATACCTCCTGCACAAGGGGCACTGCTGGATGCATTTCTTAAAGTGGTTTCCTGGCCCAGGGTGCCATGGAACCCACTAGAAAGTGGGCTGTACTGGACCTGGCCTGTCCAACTGTGAGCATGTTTAGAATGAAAGTGAAGGGGGTCGCTTATTGAGCAGTCGTGACTGGCAAGACGACCTTTACCAGCTCTGTCCATCACGACTGTAAAATCGAATAAAACTTAATTTTTGGGGAAGTGATTGCAAAACTGGAACACCAACTGTGTTCCTTAGCGTGGCCTGCATTGACTGATATCAAAAATTCAACATAGGTCATAACCAAAAGACCTCTGGAAGCAGATCTAAAAAATGCACCGACATGAAGTGCAGGCTGCTACTGCTACTGCTACCATGTCGACTATTGCTCAACATGGCCTCCTTGGAGAGCCCTGCAGGCTTCAATGCAACCATCGACTTAAAAATCGAATCAATAATACAGCGATTTGCCGAGCAAGATACGAAGGTGAAAGTTGCATCCCAAATGGCCTTATCGGCTGAAAAGACCACAGCTCAAGCGTTAACCACCACTTCCAAGCTGGTTCAGGAAAACATGAACTTACGGTATCGGTTGGAGACTCTGGAGAACTCTTAACAGGGCAGCACATGTGTGCATCGTGGGCTTGTTAGGAAGTGAGGAAGGTGACTTACTCGTATTTCTGTATGCCTGGCTCCCTGAAGCTCTCCAACTTCCGAAGGACACACTTGAGGAACAATTATGTAAAGCCTTCCGAATTACTCAGTGGGTGGCAGGACAGCGTGGAGAGTCACCTCGAACCATATTGCTGGTGACCTCTCATTCATCTGTATGGGACTGGATTATCCAAGCCGCCCAGTCGGTGACCTAGCTGAACTTCTCTTGGGACTACTGTGCACCTATTCCTGATCTTTCTTTTGCGACTAGGCCAGAAGGAAAAGTTTGCAGTTAGAGCAGACTCAGTCCGGGTGTCGCCACTCGCTTAATGCCAGCCCACCTGTCATATACTATGGGGTCGTACATATCAGTACAATGACTCTCTCGAGGCTGGGAAGAAGACAGAAGCTATAGCTAGGGAGTTCCAGCCCTCTGAAGCACACCAGTCGGCTGAATCAGACAAGGAGACCTGACCTATTTGCTGGCAAAACGCCGGACTTTATATAAAGTACTGTACTGACTTTATAGCGAATTAGTAATTGCTGTAGCTCTTAACTTTCTAACTGGTCATAAGTTGGTCAGTTCAGTGCTTTTCATTTCCCACTAAAATTTTGTGAGGGGAGCTGGTTTTGTGGGTGCTTAACATGCTTGTATTAGAATTTTAGGATTGTGGTGTCGTATCATCACTGGTTAATGAGCTAAATCATTGCTTATAGAAATTTATATTTTGGGATTTGACTACCAAAAGCCATAGTAGACTGTAGCCTGTTGAATTAGTTTTTGGATTATACTTAAATCTGGGATTTTCCCCCAAATCCTAATACCTGACTGTATAGGCTGGTTCTTGCCTTTGTTTACATTGGATGTATATGGAATGTATGACAATATGTAATGCCTTACAGAAGTTGTAATGTATGTATTTGTACATGCTAAAAACAATAAACATAAATTAAAAAAAAAAGAATGTGAAAGTGGAAGTGTCACTTGCAGGTAGTGACCACCACATGGTGTGGTTCCACCTGGACATGACCAGGGGGATGGCCAGAACCAGGGCAAGGGTTTTGGACTTTAAGAGGAAAAACTTCGGTAGGATGGGAAAATTATAGTAGGATACCTTGCTGGGATCAGAAGGGAGATGGATGTTGTTGTTTTTTTTTAATTTTAGTTTTTTGTTGACCGGGTAAGTGCACTAGACAAATCCTGCCTATTTTCAGGCACGACCCCGGGGAGGGGGATACAGATGAATGCCAACTGACCTTGAACCAGATTAAGCTGTTGGTGGTATTTTTAGTGAATGAGGGAAATTTGGCCAGGACAGATGTGGAACAGAAATGGGCACTAATAAAAAAGAGACTGATTGGGGCCATTACTGAGTGTGCCAGAACCAAAAGTAAGAAGACTATGGCCAAAAAGCCAAACTGGTTTGACAAGGAGGTGACAGAAGCTGTAGGTGACAGTCTTCACTAGAGAGAAGAATGGACCAGTACCTCAAGGGAACAGGTGTTGGAACAGGTGTTGGGAACTTGGGGGGGGGCACGGACAGCATCATTCAAGCTGATGGAGTACTTGAGGGCCTAAATGTCCTGAAGATGGATAAATCTTCAGGACCAGATAGTATATACTCCAAGGGTCCTAGGGAACTGGCATAGAGTTTTGGTGGATCCCCTAGCAGACCTGTTTAACACCTCTCTGGAGTCGGGGATCATACCACGGGGCTGGAGAACTGCACATGTGGTGCCTTTCCATAATAGTGGGCCAAAGGATGAACCAGGGAAATACAAGCCAGTCAGCCTCACCTCAGTGGTGGGCAAGCTGATGGAGATCATCCTGAAAGAGAGATTGATGAGATTTCTGGAGGAAAATGGGCTCCAGGACATGAGACAGCATGGGTTTATGTCAGGGAGGTCCTGACAAACTGACCTAATTGACTTCTCCGACTGAGTCACTAGGACAGTGGACAAGGGCCAAGTGGTTGATGTCCTGAATATGGGCTTCAGCGAGGCCTTTGACTCTTTACTGTACAGGAGATTGGTCAGAAAGCTAGAAGACCTGGGGGTGATTGGTCGGAAAACTAGAAGACCTGGGGGTGGGTACCAAGCTTGTTGGGTGGGTCAGAAGTTGTCTGCAGGACAGAAGCTAAAAGGTGGTAGTTGGAACAGAATTCTCAGAAGCTAGGCCTATAACCCCTTCGGTCTCACAGTGCTCTTTTCTTGGTCCGGTGTTGTTTAACATATTCATAAGTGGCATCGCAGATAGGATCAAGGGTCAAATACGCCTGTTCGCGGATGAGATAAAGCTCTGTGGGAGGGTGAACATGGAGAAGGGGAGAAAGAAACTCTGGGAAGATCTGATTAGGCTAGAGAAGTGGTCTGGCATTTGGCAACTGGAGTTCAATGCTAGAAAGTGTAAAGTTGTGCACTTGGGGTCAAAAAACCCAGGGACCAAATACTGGTTGGGTGGTGTGCAGCTTACCAGGTCAGAGGAAGAAAAGAAGCTGGTTGTAATTATCACAAATGACCTGAAACACTTGGCACACTGCAGGAAAGCTGTGGCCAAAGCAAATCAGATGCTGGGCTGCATAGCTGGGGAATTAGCAGCAGGAAGGCGAAGGTCATTCTGCCACCGTACAGGTCTCTAGTGAGACTGGACCTACAGTACAGTGTGCAATATTGGTGCCTTATCTTAAGAAGGATATCAGCTTGCTGAAACCAGTCCACAGAAGGGCAACCAAGATGATCCAGCCAGCAAGGCAGCATCTACAAGGAGAGTCTCGGGGCTCAACATATACTCTCTTGAGGACAGAAGAGAAAAGTGGGAAAAGACTGAGACATTCAAGTATCGTAAAAGTATAAACAGGGTGAACACCAAGGGCCTCTTCAGCCTTAGAGAAACAAGACCACTGAGGATAACAGCCTACAGCTGGTGGGAGGTTCAGGAGGGCGTGGGGATGCACTTTTCACTAAAAGACTGGTAACTAAGTGGAATGAGTTGCTAGAGGAGGTGGTATCCTAAAAAGGTGGAGAGCTTCAGAAGTTGGAACAGGAGAGAGGAAAGTTGCCAGTGGTGGTGGGAGAGGCTGAGTGGGTATTTGAGAGGGATCAGGGGATAGGGCAGTTTCTTGATGTAAACTGAGTGGAACTCATGCACTCGAGCAGACGAGATAGACCATAAGGCCTTTATCTGCTGGCACATTTGTATGTCCGTATGTCTCAACATATACTCAGTGGAGCCCAGAAGGGAGAGGAGGCATGATTAAAACATTAAAATGGTATAACCAAGTGAAATGCAGAGCATTGTTCACAACCAACAACACAAATACCAGAGGGAAATAGCAAGAAACTGATGGGGGAAGATTCAAGAGGGACATGAGGAAATACTGCTTTACCAAGGGAGTGGTTCTGGTGTGGAACAAGCAGCCCGAAACAATAGTCAGTGCAAAAACTGTGGAGAGCTTTAAGAGGGGGTGGAATACTCATCAAGTTTTGGTCAAGGGATCAGATGAGATTTGTTATGATCCGCTGGAGGTATGTACAGCCTCACTGGGAAGACTGGATAGACCCTAAGGCCTTCTTCTACCAGAAATTTTCTGTGTTTCTAAAGTTGAGATTTGAAATCTGCCGAGATATGATTGTTCTCAATGCCTCGGACAATGTTTCCACAAGGTGGGGTGCTCTAAAAGTAAATGCTGTCCTTATGCCTGGCATTCCCCCAGGGAAAATGTCAAAGAATGGGGATGGGTGTCAAGCAGGAAAGACCTGGAACATATGTATTATGTCCTTGTTTGTTCTCTGATATTCTGTTGTCTTTCTCTGAGCTTTCATACTTTCCCTATTTTTGCTACACTATTCTTGCCCCACTGTGTCTCATTTTCCTTGTACATTTCCTTCTCTTTGGCCCCCAAATGCTGTCAAATACAACATTCGGTACCAGGGCTCTGCTCCTAACTTGAAGGAAAGAATGGCAGCTTTGAGTAAGCATGAAGCTCAAAACAAAAGCATTAGGGCTTACCCTGTGAATAAATGCTTTAGGGGAAGTACAGGGTCAAGTTGGGGTTATAGGCAGGAAACCAGAATCAGCTGTGTCAGTGGCTCTGTAGGTTGCATATTCGCCTGTGTGGCTAGAAGAACGGAAGGTTGTCTGGTTTAGTCCCACACCAGGAACTTACTTGATTGATTTTATTAGGCAGATTAGAACCAAAGGTTAAAGTTCATTACAATAAAAAGTACTCAATAATAAAAATGTGAACTGTACAAAAAAAATCAAGACATCAGTAGCAAAAGGTTAAAAAAATGAAAATAAAATAAATATAAAACCATAAACAACACGTGGGGGAAAAAAAACATAAAACATCAAAGAAACCCAGAAACCTTCCAGCAAGTTAGCGAAAGGGGTGGTGGTAAAATTCTATTAGTTGTACATGAAGTTTTTTTTTAACCAATGTGACTTAACTACTATTATGTCATTTGTTGTACCCAAAGAGCTTTGGCTGACTGTGGAGGGGTTGAGGGATAACAGATGGACCAGACACGAACCTCATGTTCAACACACAATCTCTTTATGATGTTTATTCAAAAATACAATAGATAACCTTAAGCAATGGCATATCCCTTCTTCAGTACATCAGTTTGCAGCAACAGACTGTGTATGTCCTTTCTCTGCACTTAGCCAGCATCTACTGAATTTTATCTCTGATCTCACTTAGCAGTTGAGATTCAGCCTCCACCCTGTGCTGGCCTTGTTTGCTTGGGTGGTGGGGGCTCAAATAAAACAAACAAAAAAACAAGCTAAAGACAAAGAACCTCAATGCAGAAGAACTGAAACACGGGTTACCTCGAAGAGCATTGGCAATAAGCCAAGTTTCAAAGAAACACATCATCACATACAGTGCCTTCAGAAAGTATTCACCCCCCCTTGGATTTTGTCACATTTTGTTGTGTTACTACCAGAATTTTTAATGCATTGAAATTATTTTTCCCCCTTGATTCACATAGCATACTCAACAATTTAAAGGGGCAAAAATATTTTTATTGTGTGACAAAAATTTATGAAACATTAAAAAACTGAAATATCTTGTTTTCTAAAGTATTCACCCCCCTGAGTCAATACTTTGTAGAAGCGCCTTTGGCAGCAATTACAGCTTTGAGTCTTCTTGGGTATGTCTGTATCAGCTTTGCACATCGGGATTTGGGGATTTTCGCCCATTCTTCCTTGCAGATTTGCTCAAGCTCTGTCAAGTTGGATGGGGAGCGTCGGTGAACCACAATGTTTAAGTCTTTCCACAGATTCTCAATGGGATTCAAGTCTGGGCTTTGGCTGGGCCACTCACGGACATTCACTTTCTTGTTCTGAAGCCACTCCAGTGTTGCTTTGGCTGTATGCTTGGGGTCATTGTCCTGTTGGAACAAGGGTATGAAATTCATGAAAAAGAGTACATGCCACTTGGGCATGTAAGGAGAAAATATACATGCCCAACAAACTATTTACATGCCGCCCCTTAGTTTGCACAATTTTACATGTCATCTTCACTGGACCAAGCACTTTCATTTTCATCACCACCACTAGGGCTGGCAGAAGCAGCATGCACTGACAGTGTTCTGGAGCCATAAGCTTTGGTAGTGGGCCTTCTTTTGCCATTTTTCCACTACAGTGATATGGCACCTTCAGGGTTGTAATCACTAAGTTGGGGTCCATTCAGAGATATAGACATTGGGTCGTGTAGGGTGTCTGGGCGTAATCCAACCCTCCAGTCATTTTTTATTCTTCCCATCAGAGAGAAGCCTCGTTCTGCAGCAGCAGTGTGAACAGGAATCAGGAGAATGGTTCTGACAATGGCCAGCACATTTCGAAATTGTTGATCCAGCACGTCCACAAGAATCACTTTCTGCCACAATTTCAGAGACTTACAATTTTCAACAGACACCAAGTGGAGTACGTGCTTTTTTAAGTCTAGCCACTCCAGCAGTACCAAAGTAACATCAACCCCACAAGACTCTAGGACCACTTTATAGTGATCAGCAATTGTTTGAATTGCTTGATCTCCATATGTTTGAAGTGCCTCTGTGGATGTTGGCCAGGACTGAAAATTTAAAGCTCTTGCAACTAGTAGCACTTTATTGGTCGTGAAGGACTGAAAGGGAGATTCAATGTGCTGTGGACGTTTTCTGAAGAATTTTTTGATCTCTGAATTGTGGCTTCTACAATGTCTGAAGGAGAACCTGATCTGTGCCTGCTAGTTTCATTAGTTAAGTCAACACTGTTGTACTGAGTTAGGTTCTCATTTACAGATGTAAGTGTTATGCGGTGAAGAGTTTCTTGATTCGAGACCATTTAGTTTTGAATTGTGCTTTCTACTCTGCTGTGAACTTTTCAACAGTGGCATCCTCTTGCTGAAAGCACAGACTAAAAGCAGATAAGTAACCAAAAACACTTTCAGAAAGTTCATGTATATAACACATTTTAAAGTCTTAAGCACTTTAAGTATTCCTAGTGCTTTTGGCCATGATCCTGCTTGTTTGTCAGTGACACATGTTCGGGTGGGGCACTAATGCAGCCCAGTTCCTTTCAAGGGCGGAAATGACCCGCTCTCTGTGTGCAAGCCACCTAGTGCCACCAGTGTTAACTGGTTTGACCACATAATATTTAAAAGGGATCCCGTTTCCTGTAGGCCTTTCCAACTTTTGGTGACCTGTGGTAAAAGCGAGTAAATGTTCAGCAGAAGTTGTTCTAATGACGTATAAAAGGGACAGTCTCTGAACGAATCCTTTACAGCAAGCTCTAAACGATGTGCACAGCAGTGTATGTCAGTGAGGTGTGGGCATTGGAAATCTTGCTTTATTCTACCAAGGACACCTGAAGTGCTCCCCAACATTACAGCAGCACCATCAGATGCTGCACTTATCAGCTTATGTTTCCAACCACCATCCTCTAAACCACCTTCACCCTCTAAAGCATTAATTACAGTATTTAAAATGCTTCCTGAATTAGGAACACTGACTGGTTTCAGTGCAAGAAATCTTGTTACAGGTAGGCCATTTTCAAAAACACGTACATAAATGCCCTCCTCCTCAGTCACACTTTTATCTGTGCAGGAATCAACAAGAAAAGAAAAGAAGTCATTGTCTTGTAATAGACTAGCAGTAGTGCTTTGAATATCTTGGGCAATATAGTGAATGAAGACCACGCATTGCTTGTCACTACTGTAACTGTGACTCATAGCATCATTCCCATGATTTCTTTTTGTAAATCTATCAACCCAGGAAAATCCCTGAAAGGCCTTTCGGTCCTGGCAACGTAATATGCAGTACAGAATAATTTACAAATTTGATCCATTTCTTTTGTTCCATAAATTGTATGGATTTCTCTATTGGTCTTTCTCCAACTTTTGTTTTATTCAATGTATGCCATCTCAGCATTTTGTGTGATATGGACACTTCATGTGCTGAGATAATGTGTACTCTAAAAGTACTGCATCCAGTTCTGAAATTATTTTGCTTTGGCTTTATCATAACTCTGACACCATGTACAGAACGTGGCACATTTATCTGTGTCATATGTAAGCCACTTCCTGCCCTTTTTCCAGGATTCCTGAAACTTTCTAACTTTCAGGGCCTTAACTTGGCTTTCAGTACAAGCAGTAGCACTTGAGGAAACTTCAGTGGTCACAACAGTTTCACTGTCTGGGCAAGGAGATGGTGGGGTTATAGCTGTGCCTGTAGTGGTACTAGTACTTTGTGTTAGGGAATCCGAGTCAGCTCATGAAGTCTCATCAAGCAGCTTTCTCTTAAATCCAAATTTAAAAGACTCATGGCGCTCTGCCTGGCTGTTCGGAGTTGAATTTGTGAATACTGATTTTAAGAATTTTTTATTTGTGTTACTCAGTATTAATAAATGCAACAAGCAAAAAAGTGTCTTGTCTTTTTTTTATAATAAACTTCACAAGAAAACCTGACTGTGTGTTGTCTGATTATTTATTATAACAGGTATTCAGCTTTTAGATAATCCACAGACAGTGTACTGTAGCCTGTAAAAAGCTAGAGATTTTTATAATAGTATTCAGATTTTAGATAGTCCAACGAAAGTTTTTTTTAATAACAGTATTTAGATTTGATTGAGATAGTCAACTCCACCTAAAGTAGCTTTAGCTAGTAGAATAATAGTAGATCCCCCTAAGTTTTAGGTGTTCCAACAAGTTCACAAAAGCTTTTAGAACTTTAATTAACAATTACTTTTAATTAGCTTTTCTTAGTTTGCAGGGTAGTTTTTTTTTTTTTACAGATCCCTTTGTATTTAGAGTTTAGGTAATCCACCACAGATTATTTTAGGTGGTCCAAGTAGCTTTTAAAAAAGCTTTTAGAATCCAACAATTCCTTATACTGTATATTCCCTATTAGATTTTATGCAATACACAGCATACAAACTTATTAAAGCTTGTTAAGAGATTCTTTTAACACAGGAAGTTTGTAAAACTATAATGAGCTTTTTATATGGTTTAGTTAGGTAGAGGTTTTTTCTTTGCCTCAATTCAGTTCCCTTCCCAGTCAATAACTGCGTGAATATAGTCACACTAGTGATGAGCTGACTACTAACTTGCTGCTAGTCCCTACTCCCCACACAGTATTTTGTGCATCTAATCTAGCCCCTTTTTTTTTTTTTTTTTTTTTATCGGAACCGAGCAGTGAACTGTCTGTCAGTATCAGTACAGGCTGCTGACTGATCTTTATTTTTTAGTTAGCTTCAGTTAGATAGAGATAGTTTATTATAGGTTTTAAATTCAGTTCCCCCTGCAATTTAGCAAGTTTGGCTGCAGAGATCACAGAATAGGTCCTCCTCCTCCTCCTCCTCCTCTTTGCTGCAGTTGGTTTTTCCTACTGTCTGCCTCTCCTGCTTTAAATTTTTAACACACCCAAACAGAGAATTAGTATCAGGCACTAGGTTAAACTCAGTAGACTGCAATGCTCAAAACTGAGTACTGTCTTTAAAAAGTCCTGTTCTTGACTTACTGAGTCTGCTTCTATTCTATTAACAATGTCAAATTGTATGATCTCTTGTACAATTCCCGATTTCCTCCGAGTCCTTATAGAAACCTGCAAGGTCTGACGCTCACCCTCTGCCTCCTCTCTCACTCCCAAGTCCCCACTCCCTGCCTGTAAATGCTCCACACCTCTGACTGTACTAAAGAGAGCTCTTAAAGAGATTTTGGGTCTTTTTTTTTTTTTATAGAAATACCAATTGCAGCAGCAGCAGCACCTGCAATCTACAGCACTCAGCACGGACCTCTGTCTCTAGATCATTGACAGAATGGTGCCGCAGGCTGCGTTCAGTGTATGGCGAGTTAAAGAGGCGGCGAACTCCGAACACAGTCACCCAATTGGTTCCACGACTTCCCGCTTGGTGCAGTGAGCAACCGGCGCCGCGGCGGACCTGAGGCAGGCGGCTGGCTGATGAGTATGCCAGTCAAATCGGGCGTTCATTACTGTACTGTCAGCTGACAGTTACAGAGGCACACTCGTGATCGGCGCCTTCACTCCTTCAAAGGCTCCCCCCACCTTTCTGAAAATAAAAAAAAAAACACTACCACTAAAAAAACGGAGCTCTGCACCACAAATACCTTAGGTGCCCCAGTGGGCAGGCACAAAACAGCAGTAGGTGTCCAGAGGTAAAAGTGCCTGCCCTGGGGCACCTAAGGTATAGGAATTTCGCACCCTAGTTGGAACGTAAATCTTCGACCCAGTCCAAGGTCTATTGCAGACTGATGCAGGTTCTCCTCAAGGATGTGCCTATATTTGGCTCCATTCATTGTTCCCTCTATCCTGACAAGTGCCCCAGTCCCTGCCGCTGAAAAGCATCCCCATAACATGATGCTGCCACCAACATGCTTCATGGTAGAGATGGTGTTACACGGGTGGTGAGCTGTGTTTGGTTTGTCGCCAGGCATAGCGCTTTGCATTCAGGCCAAAGAGTTCAATTTTGTTTCATCAGACCAGAGAATCTTTTGCCACATGGTCTCAGAGTCTGCCACGTGCCTTCCTGCAAACTCCAGGTATGTTATTATGTGGCCTTTTCTCAGGAGTGGCTTCGTCTAGCCACTCTCCCATAGAGCTACATCTGTGAAGTGCTGCAGAGATTGTTGTCCTCTGGACAGGTTCTCCCATCTCAGCCATGGAACTCTGTAGTTCTGTCAGGGTGGTCATTGGGTTCTTGGTCACTTCCCTGACCAAAGTCCTTCTTGCCTGGTTGCTCAGTTTGGGAGGATGGCCTGCTCTAGGAAGAGTGGGTGGTTCCGTAATCTTTCCGTTTCCTAATGATGGACTTGACTGTGCTCCTGGGAACTTTTCAACACCCTAGAAATGTTTTTATACCCCTCCCCAGATCTGTGCCTCCTCACAATTCTATCATGGAGTTCTATGGACAGCTCCTTGGTCTTCATGGTAGAGCTTCTGCTCTGACATGCACTGTCAACAGTGGGACCTTATATAGACAGGTGCATTTCCTCTGAAATCATGTCAACCATTTGAACTGACCACAGGTGGACTCCATTCAAGTTTTAGAGTGATCTCACAAGGAAATCAGATGAACCTGAGCTCAATTTGGAGTGTCATAGCAAAGGGGGTGAATACTTATCAAATCAAAACATTTCAGGTTTTTATTTTAAATTACACACACAAAAAAATTCCAGAAGTTTCATTCCACTTTGACATTATAGAGTAATTTGTGTAGATACGTGACAAAAAAATCCCATATAAATGTAATTTAATTTGAGTTTGCAACATCACAGAATGTGACAAAATCCAAGAGATTGAATACTTTCTGAAGGCATTGTATACTTCCATAATGCAAAGCGTCATGGGATATATGTAAATCACCTTGACATTTCAGACTTGTTCAGTTTACAGCACTATACATGCATTTAAATAGCACAACTAACTGATTGTTATAATAGTCACCTAGTACTTTTTGCCATTATCAAAAACATCTAGTGTCATGGTATTTTCAACATTTACAGGTTTCATAAACATAAGGTATATACATCAAGGTATTTTATGACATAGTGCTATTACATAATAAATCCAACAACGATAAGCACAACCTGTTTTATATATGCTTAGAGGTCACCACAATAACCTCCCTGTATGAGGACCTAAGAGGGAAAAGGAAAATGTAAAGAGGACACTATGGCATAGTCAAGAAAGGGAAGGGAGTGTCCATAGGTGGCCAACCTTATGGACTAGAAATTGTAAAGGATAGATTAGGCTAAGAAACAGAAGAACTATTGCAACAGAGTTAAGAAAAGGTTGGTCCTCAAGAGTGGCAGGAGCTCCCTGACACATGTCACCCACCTTAAGAAGGAGGCAGTTATTGCAGACTGCTTACCACCTTCCTGTCCCAGGAAGGGATGGAGCTTCCACCCATCCATCTTCAGAAGCTCAGTCTCTGGGTCCCTATCAATGGTAAATATTCTGTTGTAAACATAGTGGAGATCATCATTCTTTACCCCTGAGGCATTAACACATTTCTCAAATGAGACCATCCCATCTCCTTTTAGGGACGGTCTGTCATATTTCTTAACCAAAAATCTGGACGGCTATGAAGTCCAGTACCATAGAAAGACTTTCTCTGGGGTGAGTAATTACCTGCTTCAACCCCACCAGACATGTCAGTTTTAAGTAAAGGGGCCCAGTCCTGGGTTCAACCCCTCTACATAAACCCACTATGTCTCTTGATTCTTTCATTTCACTTGCTACTGATACAGATACCTGAGGGTAGACACTCTAGGTGTGACCCCAACACAGGTTCCTATCCATTTTCCACCCACCTCCTCCTTTGTAAGTTGTTCATCAAAAAAATAAAACACATGTACCACCTCCTTGATCTTAACATATTGTAACATTTTGGCAATATTAGCATCTTTAGCCTGCAATATATCCCAGTCAATACTGTTAATAGATTTAGCTGCATCAATATGAGAAAAAGTCCCTTCATCCTCATAGGTTTCTTCTTGCTTGCCTGGGAGTCTTCAACCCCAGCACAGTATCACTAGGCACAGTCTTAGCTGGGTTTCAATTCAAGTGCTATACTTGCATCTCTGACCTCCAACAGGTAACTTCCTGGGAACACAGGAAACAAAGGAATTTAAAAAAAAAAAAAAAAGTTTTGCTGTATTCTGACATCATGCAGTTAGCCCCAGCACTTGAACTGCTCCGGAGAGGAAAGAGTTAACTCTGTGCCAGAGCATAGAATGTTGGGCTCGAGCTCAGTTCAAACCTCTGTCTGCTGCACTTTGAAGTGTAACTGTCAGAATCTTTACTCCACCTAACTGAACAGTCGCTCCGGAGATTTCTCCTTCGCTAACGGTTTGGTCTGGTTTAAAACATTGGTTATACAGATATTTTTTTTGCTATTTCGGTTCAGATCCCTGTCTGCGGTACAGTAAGTACATAGGTAGTGGACTAGTTCTGAAAATTGTGTGGAAATTGTTAAAAAACAGTTTTTCAACCAGGTCTGTGTTTGTCTATCTTTTTTTCCTTTAGTTGATTTTAGTGTGAGGTACCAGTCCTTATTTGGTTCTAAAAACAAACAAACAAAAAAAAAAACCTGTTTCATCGTTTTTTTCAAACACCTGGAACATGGTTAGGAACCGATAAGGGGGTCTTGCCTGGGTGTTGCCATAAAAAGAGTAAGTGATAGGATGGCTTTGTCTGAGAAACCCAAGAGAAAAACCGGGCCCACTGGGTTTCAGCACTGCAGTGAGTGTGGGGAGATCTTTGCTAAGGCTGATCCCATACCACCTGTGTTTATTGTCTGGGTTTTGACCACCTAGATTCAGACTGCCAAATATGTAAAAATTTCACTAAAGCCACCCTGGATAAAAGATTGGGCAGGCTTAGGGAAAAGGAGGCCGAGAAGTCCACTGACCTGGATGGCCAGCCCGGTTTGGTTCTGACTGAACCTGAGGTAGTGCCCACTGACCTGGGCCAGACTTCCTCGGGCAAATGGAGAGCTGATCCTGAGGGGTCGGTTCCAGCAAAAAGAATGAAAAATTGGCCGGTTTGGATCCAGAACCGCATCGTCCAACCGCCGAAGAAATTGCCAGGGCGATTAGCATAGTGGAATCGCTCTGTTCGGTTCCGGCTGATCCAACGCCTTCAGGCAGGCGTTCGGTTCAGTCGGTTCCTCTGGTTCAGGATTATTCCCCTGAAGACTATTATGAACGGATTGGAGTGGGATGAAGATGATGATGGTGTGGAAGGTCTGGATGATCCTTAGGAACGGACATCTCCCTAGACAGACCTTCTGGTGTTTCCCTCCTAGGCCTTCTGAGCCCCTTTCCCACTTTATGTTTTACAGGAAAGTGGCAGAAACCCTCCAGCTCCTTTGGATGAAGCTGTCGGCAAGCAGAGGAGCCTGACTATGTGGAGATGAAGGACATCCCAGGTCCAAGAGATTGTCTATTCCTTCACAGATCCTTTGGGAAACAGATACATAAGTTACTTAAGACAACAAATTCTTTACCTCCTGTGAACAGGCGAATGGACAAGAGGTATATGTTGTCAGGCCCAGGTATGGAGTACTTGCCAGCAATGCAACCATGTTGGGGTGGTGCAGGCTGCAGCCTGTGATAAGAGCTACATACCCTTGGCTTCACAACCCCGGATAAAGACTCCAGGAAGCTGGATGCCATGGCAAAGAAACAGTACATGGCATCTTCCTTGGGAACTCAAACAGGCTAATTATATGGCCTACAGCCAGGTATCAGAAGTCCAGATGGGACACTATTCTGGAACTGGCTAAACAGCCCCCAGCTTGCCAAGGAGCTGGAGGAGGAGGTGGCTGCTGAAAGGATTGAGGTATCAAAAATCCAGTTTCTAGGGACATGGATATGTTGTTCATCCACACTTATTGGCAGGTATCCTTGCCGCTTTAAATCTTGCCGGAAGGTCTTCAAGCTTGCTCCTCCCACCCACCCAGGTGGTATAACTCTCGGCTCCGCCCCATGACGCCAGATCTTCCTTACCGCTTGGAAGCTCAGGTTCCCTCCTAACGCTCTGCGTTTGAGACTGTTCCTATTTCTCCGTTTGCGGATTTAAAATAAATTTGCGAAAGACTTCAGTCTTCTATCCCTCATGGCTGCGATGGACCATCGACTCCGGATTTGGAGATGCCCATGCGGCAGAAGATGTCTCGGACGGATCCCACTCCGTGTGTCTACTGCTAGGCCTTGAGCACGACCCGCGGGCTAGCGACCTGTGCTCATCTTTCTCGGCCTCGTCCTCAAGACCCGTGCTGCCCAATTGCAACTGGGCCGTCCCGAGCGTTCCCTCGGTGAAGTCCAAGGAGGCCGGTTGGTGGTGTCCCTGACGGCGGGTCTCGAGCGGATCAGCTCGGCGGATGGTAAGCCCTCGAAGAGGCAGGCGGCGGGCACGTATCTTCCTCAGCAGCGACATTTATCCGCTCTCTCTGGGCTCTTCTTACACGGCTTCTTTTAAGGAGCTTTGTCTGTCCCTCTCCACTAAAGGAGAAGGGCCTACGTTCTGGGACCTTATTCTCGGTCCAAAAGAGGGACAGGGGTAGACTCCCTCCGTCGGCGCTCTTGGGAGCGGGAAAGGTCCCTCTCCCCGGGCCGTCGACCGTCGGCTTCGGTCGACCGCTCGGCTTCGGCCACTGGCCTCACGGTGTCCCCGTCAGGTCGGTTGACCGAGACTCCCACCGATGAAGTCGAGATTTTCTCGACCCATTGAATGAGCTGTAGCCTTTAGCAGCCGATTCCCTCTCCCGGTTCCCCAGGAGGAGTTGAGATCCGATGGGCTCGCCTGTGCCTCGGTTCCGGAGCCCTGGATGCACCATCCGAGCGAAGGAGTGCAGTTCCGGCCGACACCTCCGCACCGACCTCGAAATTCCGGGACTCTCGGTCTCGGTCTGCCGGACCTCTCTTGCGGTCCAGCCGATCCCACCGTCATAGGCGGTCTCGGTCTCGGCACCGCGATAGGCAGCGTCGCCGCTCGGCCCTCGTCCTCCTCCTCGGATGAGGAGGCTTGGCGTAAGTACGTCGGCAGATGCGAGAACCCTGTTGCAACAACTCCTCCTGGCAGGTAAGCCGACCCCGTCGCCTTCCCGGCCTGAAAATAACTGTCACCGGGCGGCTTGACACAACCCCTCGACTTATCTGAGCCTATACCCGGGCGGTTGTTCGGCCAAAACCAGCCATCCACCTGATTCGGTGGAACCTCCGCCTCCACAGCCACCAGCTGGGGCTCCGACCAAGACTGTCGGTCGGCTAAGGTCTACCCTCCGGTGTCAGTTACCCTCACTCCGACCGACCTCGGCAGGTGAAGGTGGCTCAGAGCCAGAGGCAGCTCTTGAGGACTCTTCCGAGTCGAAGATAATTCCTCCCTTTTCTCAGCGACTGGACTTGGGTCTTCAGGAGGTCAGTCAATGGGCGATAGCCCGTCGTCCTTCCTAGGACTACTTGGCTCATCTCGAGTCCACGGGATGGGCTCGAACCTGTTTAAAGCAGGCCGAGTGCCCTCCACGGAGATTCTGGACCGAGATTCTTCTTGGGAGGCCTTTCGGTGGCGAGGCCATAGTGGAATCGGCACTGGAGCTCCAGCGCCCTGCTTCCTGCCCTGCGCCCGGCCAGGATGGCCAGGAAGTATCTGAGGTCCACGGTTCCTTGTCCGGTTTTGGAACACCCTCTGCTGAGGGTTGGTTACCGACTCGCGTTTTCGTAGCGCCCGGCTGGCGCCAGGGATGTGGACAAACCTCCTGACAGAGTCCAGGAAGTGGACTATGTCGGGAAAAGTCTACGCTACGTCCTCTCTCGGCCTACGTCAGGCCAGTTCGACGTCCTCATGGCACATTTTCTCATGCCCTGTTGGGCTCCTTGGATGAGGTCATCCCTCATCTTCCGCCCGATCTGCAGACTACGGTTAAGCAGAGTGCGGGACCAGAGACAAGAGCAGTGGCCAAACAGCAGCTCCAGACTGCTTTGGATAGGGACTCATGTGCCAGATCAGTGGCGGCCGCAGTGGCTGTCGTCGGCGAGCTTGGCTGAGATATCCACCTTTACTTGGATACCCAGCACAAGTTGGTGGATGTTCCTTTTGGGGACTGACCTCGTCGACCCTGGGGTGGAAGGTCACCTGCAGAGGATCGAGGAGGTCCAATGCTACCTTGGACTCGGTCTCTTCCGCTCAGAAGGACAAGGCACAAACCACAGCCTAGCCCTTTCGTCCTTCTGTGCCCCAGGCGCCAACAGCAATCCAGGGCCAGCAGGCTCGGCCTTGGCATCCCAGAGCCCAAGCCTTGGCTTCCTCTAACAGGAGGCAGGAGGAAAAAAGGCCCAGGAGGTCCCTCGGCCAGTCCCTCCTCCAAGCCTGCCCAGTGAGCGGGCTGAGGGTGTCGCCCCCATTCACGTCCTTACCCCTAGGTCCCCAGTAGAGGCGGCTCAACACCTAAGTTCCCGCCTGGTCCAGCTGTTTCCACGGACAGGGTGGGTCTGGAGGCAGTGGGAAGAGGCCTGCCTCTGGAATTCGAGCAGGCACCCACCCTTCAGAGCCGTCCGCCTCGGGGCACCGGGATCCAGCCTCACTTGAGGCTCGTCGAGCCTGACAGCTCTCTCCTCCAGAAGGAGGTGATAAGAAGGTGGTGGACCCTCCTTCCAGACCCAGGGTTTGTCCAGGTACTTCCTGGTTCAAGCCCGGACAGAGGGGCTGGCGCCCCATTCTCATTACCTACGACCTAAACAAGTTCCTAAGGTCTCGAACCTTCAGGATGGTCCTCTGGCTCGGATAATACCATCCTTGGAGCAGCGTGTGGTTCTGCTCTCTGGACTTGCAGGGCCGCGTTTTCACGTCCTATCGTCCATCTCACCAGAGATTCGCCGCTTCCGGCGGAAGGATCCTCTAAAGATTCAAGCCATGCCCCCGGCTTGTCTCCAGCTCCCAGGGTCTTCACAAATGCATGGCAGTGGTGACAGCATTCCCTCTTGGCGCCCGGGGTCGGGGTACCCTTACCTGGGCGACTGGCTGATAGCTCCTCCCTCAGGAAAGAGGCAGAGTGGTCCAGAGATCTGGCCCTCCAGGTCTGCTCTCAACTGGGCCTCCTTATCCACGAGGCCAGTCGAACTCGAGCGAAGCAGGTGATTCTATTCATCAGGCGCAGCTCAGACTCTCTTGAGCAGAAGCGGCTCCAGGTGGACAGGGCCGAGGTTCTTTCCTCCTTTGCCCGATCATTTCTGGTTGGAGCAATCGCCTGCCGGGACTTCCTGCGCCTCCTGGGTCTCATGGCGGCCTGCACCAGCGTGGTCCGTTGGGCCCGCTGGAACATACATCCCCTTCAGTGGGGACTGGCCAGCCAGTGGTCACCGCGCTCACGATCCTTTGGACCAGCTTGGCCCAGCCGGTGACACAGGGGATGTGGGAGCGCTCTCCAGTGGTGGACAGTTCCAGATCATTTGCAGGAGGGCATCCATTCTAAATCCGCCCGAGCCGGCCGGTCTCTCCTATCGACAAATGCCTCTCTCCCTGATGGGTTGGGGTGCCCATCTGGGGAACCACCGGGCTCATGGCCTCTGGTCCCCGGGAGTCGATGCACATCAACCTGCTGGAGCTCCGGCGGTCCGCCTAGCTCTCACCGCCGTTGCTCCGTTCCTCGGGGTCAAGTGGTCGGGTCAGAGCGGACAATACCACGACCATGTACTATCCTAAACCGCCAGGGAAGAGCTCCATGCTTCTATGCAAAGAGCTCTCCGCATTTAGTCACTCAAATCAAAGCCTGGGCGGATCTCCTAGCCATTCACGTGGCAGGGCCTCCAACACCCTGGCCGATGCCTGGGCTGGATAGGGGCTGCATCCCAGGGTGGTCTCTCTACCTGCGGAGGTAGTACAGCATCTGTTCTCCCATTGGGGCACACCTCAGGTGGACCTGTTTGCCTCCAGGAGGCAGAGCTGAGAGTCTGTTCCATGCCCGCCCCCTCAGCAGGGCTCGCTGCAGGGGATGCCTTCTCGAGGCAGTGGACCCCGGCGGGCCTCTTTTCGCCTTTCCCCATTTCCCTTGATCCACAGGTGCTTCTCAAGCGAGGAGGGACAAAGCGCGGGTGATTCTGAGTAGCCCCAATTTGACTGCCGCCAGTTCTGGTACCAGATCTCTCTCAGTCTCAGCTCCAGGATTCCCGGCAGCTTCCAGCTTCTCGCCCGGACCTGCTCTCAGTCAATCAGGAAGATGTTCCATCCTGACAGCCAATCCCTGCACCCGGCGGCCTGGTTCCTGAGCAACACGAGAGTTCCAGGCCCTAGGGTCTTTCAGACGAGGTCCTCAATGTAGTTGAGTCCCGTAAAGTCGACCAGAAAATGCTATGCCTTCAAATGGAAAGGTTTCCATTTGGTGTCAGAAACAAAGGCGCTTGGACCCTTCCTCCTGTTCCTTGGCAAGCATCTTGGACTAATTATGGTCCCTTTCTAGTCAAGGGCTTGGGTCGAAGCTGACCCTAAGGGTGCACCTGGCAGCCATCTCTGCTTACGGTGGCAGAGGCCAGGAAGCGATCGGTGGCGCCCAGAGAAGGTGGTCTGGGCGCTTTTCAAGGCCTTGATCACATTTCCTCCAGTCACGGGAACCCCCCACCTCCGTGGGATCTGCTGGTACTGGCAAAGCTCATGGCAAGCCATTCGAACCTATGCAAAGTGTGCTCTCTCTCACCTGTCGTGGAGACCGCCTTCTTGGTGGCTATCACGTCAGCCAGAAGGATGGGAGGCTCCAGGCGCTCACCGAGTCTCCTCACCTGGTCTTCCACAGGGACAAGGTTGTCCTGCGCCCCACCGAAATTCCTTCCGAAGGTGGTGCCAGTTTCACCGTAACAAGTGTTGACTCTGCGGTGTTCTACCCCAATCACCTCGGAGGCCGAATATAGGCTCCATACTCTGGACCCTAGAGAGGCGCTCAGCTTATTATAAGGGCGCCGGCTGAAGTCGAGGAGAGGTTCGCCAGCTGTTTGTCACCCTACGCTAAAGCCGCATCTAGGCAGACCTGCAGCCAAGCGAGACGATAAGCAGGTGGTAACCTCCTACATAGATCTCTGCTATAAGTTGGCGGGCATGGAGCCTCCCAGAGGATAAGAGCTCATTCTACCAGCCAGTACTGCTGCAGCAGTGGCTGCTTCCAGGGGCGTCCCTATCCAGGAAATCTGCAGGGCTGCTACCTGGAAGTCGGCAAACACCTTCATTACCCATTACCACATCGACCTTGAGTCACGCCGGGATGCTGGTTTGGGGCCTCGGTTCTCAGTCTCTCTTTCCCAAGTAAGTATTGGGGGTGTCGTCTTGCCTCCCTCCTCCCGGAGAACTGCTAGGAGTCTGCCAATGAGTGTGGATGAACAACATATCCATGTCCCTAGAAATACAGGTTACTCACCTGTAACAGGAGTTCTAGGAATGGTATATGTTGTTCATCCTACATTCTCAAACCTCCCGGCTCGACGCACAGCCTGAGCTTCCAGCGGGCTAGATCTGGCGTCATGGGGGCGGGCCGGGAGTTATACCACCGGGTGGGTGGGAGGAGCAAGCTTGAAGACCTTCCGGCAAGATTTAAAGCGGCAAGGATACCTGCCAATAAGTGTGGATGAACAACATATACCATTCCTAGAACTCCTGTTACAGGTGAGTAACCTGTATTTCATGCTGCTGTGGACTCCAGTGATGTGTCATCAAGAGTCATGGCTACATCTTTGGCTCTTCGGAGGCTGGCTTGGCTCAAATGTACTAGCCTATCGCAGGACACCCAGGCCAAGGCCATGGATTTTCCTGTTGTTGAGAATTCTCTGTTTGGGGAGCAGACAGAGAATTATATGAAAAAGATGGATGAGTGCAGGACCACCTACAGGAGTGCACTGGCCAAGAAAAGGCAGGCAACTCCTCAGATGCAGCAGGCATGGGGCAGGGGCAGGCCTTTTCACAGGCCTTTCTACCAGGCACAGACCTCCTCACCTTTCTCCCAGAGGGGGTTCTTCAGAGGGAGAGGCAGAAGGGGGTGAGCAGGGCAGCATCCTCCTCTCAGCCTAAGGCTCCTGCCAAGCAAACACCCTGATGTGTCAGCCCAGGTCGACTCCCCAATTCCTGTAGGAGGCAGGCTGGCTTACTACTCCCAGGACTAAAAGTCTGTTTCCTCAGACAAGTGGGTCCTGGAAGTAGTAAGCCTGGGACTGGCCCTCGGCTTCAAAAAACTTCCAAAGCTTAAGGTCAGGTCATTTCAACCTGCAAACATCTCCAAAACCATTGCCCTAGAGGCAGAGGTTTCTTCTGTGAGCTATAGAGACAGTTCCTACACTTCACAGGGGCAAAGGTCTGTATTCCAGATACTTCCTTACCCTGAAAAAAACGGGGGAGTGGCGGCCCATCCTAGGCTTAAGATACCTAAACAAGCACCTACTAAAGCCAAAATTCAAAATGGTCACTCTTGGAATAATTCTTCCCTCTCTAAGGCCAGGGGATTGGCTAGCCTCCCTGGACCTAAGGGATGCCTACTTTCACATTCCCATCAGGTGCTTCCACAGAAAGTACCTCAGGTTCGAACTGCCTTCAGGCCATTACCAGTTCAAAGCAATGCCCTTTGGCCTAACATCAGCTCCAAGGGTGTTTACAAAGAGCCTAGCTGTAGCAGTGGCCTTCCTAAGGAGATAAAACATCTCCATATTCCCATACCTGAATGACTGGCTCATAGTGGGTCAGTCTCCAGGCCAAGTCAAGTCAGATTTACAGGTGACCCAACAACTGCTCACTTCTCTAAGATTCCTCCTCAGTCTTCCCAAATCAGTTCTCGAGCCAGTACAACTCAACCTTCATAGGGGTAGAATTGGACACTGACAAGGCAAGAGCATTTCTCCCTCTGGAAAGGGTAAGGGCCATCATAGAGCTGGCTTCCTCTTTCCACCTTCTGGTGTCTCGACCAGCAAGGCTTTTCCTTCAACTTCTGGGCCACATAGCAGCTTCCACTGCAGTGGTCCAAGGAGCCAAATTTCAGATGAGGGACATCCAGTTCCATTTGAGGGCCTTTTGGTCTCAGGAAAAACAGCTCCTCTAACCAAGCTTATTCCAGTGACTCAGACCCTGATCCAGGCTCTCCAATGGTGGCTGGATCAGGACAACCTCAGGCAAGGAGTCCCATTCATCACTCAATCTCATTCTGTGGTTCTGACCATGGATGCTTCCCTCCTGGGTGGGGAAATCACCTGGGAGCTCTCACAGCTCAGGGAGTGTGGTCCACTCAGGAGTCTTTTCTCCACATCAGTCTTCTGGAACTCAGGGCATTGTACCTGGCTCTGCAGGCCTTCTCAGAATCAGTACTGAACAAGGTGCTTCAGATTAGGAGAGACAACACCACCACCATGTGGTACATCAACAAGCAGGGAGGCACTCTGTCTGTGGCCTTGTGCACAGAAACCATGAAATTATGGTCCCTGGCTTATTCTCTACAGACCTCTCTGGTAGCAGTCCACCTCCCAGGGAAGGACAGTGTGCTAGCAGATGCATTGAGCAGGATTTCCCAGGGCCATCACGAATGGCCCCTAGATCCCTTAGTGTTAAAAGTGATTTTTTCAAGGTGGGGCACTCCAGAGATAGATCTCTTTGCAGCCCCAGACAATCACCAACTTCCTCTTTTCTGTTGCAGAACCCCAGTCTTGGGTTCAGTCCCTTTGGATGCTCTGATTCTGGATTGGGAAGGGAAATGTCTGTATGCCTTTCCTCTTTGTCCTCTACTGTTCAAGGTCCTGGTCAAGATGAGGTCACAGTCTTGCAAAGTGATCCTGATTGCTCCAGATTGGGCCAGGCAGCCTTGATATCCCCTGTTGCTGTCCCTAGCAGTCCATCTTCCTCCATCTCTTCCCAGGAATCACAACCTGTTAACCTCTCTGGGGAGAATCTGGTACCCCAACCTTCGGTCTGTCAATCTCAAGGCATGGCTCTTGAAGAGTTAGAATATGCAAATCTGCATCTGTCTCAAGGGGTTCTGGACATTCTCAAAGCTTCTCAAAAACAGGCCACCAGAAAAACTTACATCTCCAAATGGAAAAGATTCAGCATTTGGTGTTCCAAGAAGCATATATCCCCAGATACTGCTGACTTGTCTACAGTTCTGGATTACTGGTTCATCTTAATGGCCTAGGCCTCAGACCAGCCACCCTCAAAGTACACTTGTCAGTTGTTTCTGCTTTTCTGTCCATGGGAAAGCCCTCCTCACTGGCATCTTACCCTGTTTTCTGTAAATTTTTCAAAGGATTGGTTCATACCAATCCCCTTAAGGATCCTGCTCCTGCTTGGGATTTTAATGTTTGCATTGCTCAGCTTATGCAACCCCCTTTTGAGCCTTTGTCTTCAAGAGCTTAAGTACTTGACTTGGAAAACTGTGTTCCTGGTAGCTATTACCTCTGCCAGGCGTATCAGTGAATTACAAGCTCTGTCAGTGGACCCTGATTTTTCTCATTCCATAGAGATACGGTGGTCCTTAGAACCAACAGGAGGTTCTTACCCAAGGTGGTTTCAGATTTTCATCTGAACTAATCCATGTCTCTTCCTGTATTCTTCACTGATCATTCTTCTTCAGGAGAGAGAAGATTACACAGTTTGGATGTTAAAAGGGCTCTTAGCTACTACATTGAGTGTACTAAGGCTCTTAGGTTTGAAACCCTCCAGTTTGTTTCTCACGGTGAAGTGGGGGAAGGGCAAACCTGCTACTAAGAGCACTATTGCCAGGTGAATTGTCTCTTGTATACAATTCTGCTATGAAAAGCTAGGCAGAGTGCCCCCCTCAGGCCTGAGGGCTCATTCAACTGGAGGTACAGCTGCTTCTCTGGCTGCTGCTAGAGATATACCCTTATTAGAAAGATGTAAAGCAGCCACCTGGAAAAAAGTCCATACTTTCACCAAGCATTACTCTCTGGATATCCAGGCTAGGAGTGATGTTCAGTTTGGTACAGCGGTACTGCAGAGCCTATTCCTAAAATAGGTTTGATTCCCTCCTCAATGGAGGTACTGCTTGGTAGTCTGCATAATGTCAGAATACAGCAAGACTTCATGTTGTTTGAAGAAAAAAAATTACTCACCTTATATTTCAGTAGCTATACTATCATGTTTAGCACTGAAACAAAGTAAGTCATATTAGTACACTGAAATAGTGTACTAAAAAGAATTTATATAGCAAACCGTAAAAGTGTATATGTAAGCAATAAGATATGATGGGGTGTGCATTAGACAGTTCTCATGCACGGCTAGGGGGACGTAATGAGGCATGAGGCCACAGGCCAAGTGCGTCCAGTCACCTAGCCATGCATTAGAACTGTCTAATGCATATCCCCATAGTGGCTTATTGCGCTTATAAAATAGGCCTGTGTATTCTAAATGGGGGTTCTAGTTTTAGCTGTGCATTCCTTCTCTGTCCCAAATGGGCCCCCCCTCCCTGTCCTCCCCAGGTCTGCCCTTTACTCCAGAGAGGTCTGGGTGCACCCAAGGCCTCAATTCTGCCTGAAGCTGGTTAATCAGTCTGAGGCACTACCTCTCCTACGCAAAATTAACCCTACTTCCTCCCCGGGCCATGACCAGCTAGAACCTCGCCTGCTGAGGGCTGCTGCCCCGGCTATTGCCCTTCCTGTCACCTTCCTCATCAATAGGTTGCTTCTTGAAGGAATAGTCCCAAAAATGTGGAAGGTTGTGACCATCGTCCCCGTCCACAAAAGTGGGCCCCGAGACATAATGGGAAACTACAGACCAATCTCCCTGCTCAGCCCCCTTGGGAAAATACAGAAAGACTAGTTTCTAACCAGCTTTAGGACTACCTAGAGCTGCACTTCTCATGGCTGATGTGCAGCATGGCTTCAGGAAGGGCCATGGGACCGGGGTTCACTTCAACAGAAAAATCCTCGGTTCACAGTAATGGGTACAGTTAATAAAACAGCAAACATACAAATTCTAAACAATTTCCAATCAGTCTCTGACAAAATATTCTGCCTACTCTCAGTTCACACAGGCACGTACATTCCAGTCCAAATTAATTGTCTGGTCTTGGCGCCAAAAGCTGGGATTTCAAATAATACAGGTAAACTACTGCCACTGCACAGTGGGGACACAGTACCTCAAGCAGCAGCAGGGGGTCTCAAACACAGCTGGGAGGCTTCCTTCTTGCCCTCTTGACCCGATCCTGCAGCTGTGGAGAGAGAGGACAGTGGTTAGCATAAATAGGACTCGGGGGCTGGGAAAGGTGCTGGAGCCCAGGAGCAATGGGGAAAACAGCAAGCGAGATTTCTCACATAGGGGTCTCTTAGTCAGAAAATCCTCGGTTTCACATAATGATGAAGTTCAGTAAACAGCAAAACTATACAAATTCAAGCAATTCCCATTCAATGTCAACAATATTCTAAACCTCTCAGTTCACATAGGGTCATTACATTCAGCCCAAATTAATTTTGTCTGGTCTTGGCGCAAAAGCAGGATTTCAAATATACAGGTGAGCTACGCTTCATAGCGGAGACACAGTACCTCAAAGCAGCAGGGGTCGAACACAGCTGGGAGGACTTCATGCCTCTCTACCCATGTCCTGCAGCTATGAAAGGAGAGAACAGTGGTTAGCTTAAATAGAGGACTTGGCGGCTGGAGGTGCTGGAGGCCAGAGAGCAATAGGAACAGCAACAAGAATTCATCTTGGGGTTCTCTTAGTCAGAAAATCCTCAGTTCCACAGTAATTAGGTGAAATTCAGTAAAAGCAGCAAACTATAATTCTACGCAATTCCATTCAATGCTCTGACAAAATACACAAGCTACTGCTCCAGACACATGGTCATTACATTTCAGCCAAATTAACACAATCTTATTGGCTAAAGCTGGGATTTCAAATAATACAGGTGAGCTACTGCCACTGCAGCAGAACCACGGTACCTCAGCAGCAGCGGAAATCACCCAACACAGCTAAAGACAGGCTTCTCCTAACTCTCGACCCGCGGACCTGCAATGGCTGTGGAGTGAGGAGAGGACAGTGGTTAGCAAATAGAGACTCAGGGCTAGGGGGAGGTGCCAGGGCCAGGGCAATGGGAGAAAACAACAAGCGATTTTTCCACTTAGGGTTCTCTTTGTCAGAAAAATCACCGGTTTCGGTAATTGGTGACCAGTAAAAGCAAACTATACAAATTCTGGCAATTCCCATTCAATGATAAACAAAATATTTCAGCTCTCTCAGTACATAGGAGCATTACATTCAGTCCAATTAATTCTGTCTGGTCTTGTAGCTGGTATTTCAAATAATACAGATAGAGCTACTGCCCTGCATAGCAGAACCACAGTACCTCAAGCAGCAGCGGAGATACAGACACAGCTGGGAAACCATGCCCTCTCAGCAGCAGTCCTACAGCTGTGGGAGAGGAGGGACAGTGGTTAGCTTAAATAGAGACTCGGGGGCTGGGAAGTGCTGGGGCCAGGGAACAATGGGAAAACAGCAAGCGAGATTTCTCATAGGAGTTCTCATAGTAAAATCCCTCGGTTTCAGCAATTGAGTGCAGTTCAGTAAAAGCAAAACTATACAAATTCTACAAGCAATTTCATTCAATGCTCTACAATCTTCTGCTACTCTCAGATCACATAAGAGCATTACATTTCGCTCCAATTAATTCTGTCTGGTCTGGCCAAAGCTGGGATTTCAAATAATACAGGTGAGCTACCACTAAGGGAGACACAGTACCTCAAGCAGCGGGGTTGGGTCTAAACACAACTCGGAGGCTTCCTTGCCCTCTTGACCCAGCGGTCCTGCAGCTGTGGAGAGGAGGGACAGTGGTTAGCCAAATAGAGCACTGAGGCTAGGTGGAGTGCTGAGGCCAGGGGCAATGAAACTGCAACCAAGATTTCTCCACTTGAGGTTCTCTTAATCAAAAATCCTGGTTTCACAGTAATTGAGTGCAATTCAGTAAAACAGCAAACTAGACAAATTCTACAAGTAATTCCCATTCAGTGATTATGGCAAAATTTCTGTAGCTACTTTCGGTTGCCGGTAGCATTACATTTCAGTCCCAAATTAATTCTGCCTGGTCTTAGTGCCAAAAGCTGGGATTTCAAATAATACAGGTGAGCTACTGGCATGTGTAGCGGAACACGTACCTCGAGGCAACAGCCGGGGTCTCGAACACAGCTGGGATTACTATGCTGCCCTCTCGACCCAGGTCCTGCAGCTATGGAAAGAGGAAGGACAGTGGTTAGCAAATAGAGGACTTGGGGCTAGGGATGTGCTGGAGGCCAGGGCAATGGGAAACAACAAGCCAGATTTCTCCACTAGGGTTCTCTTACGTCAGAAAAATCCCCGGTTTCACATAATTGGTGATTCATAAAGCAAAACTAACAAATTCTACAAGCAATTCCCATTCAATGCTCTGACAAAATATTTCTAGCTACTTGGTTCACATAAAGTCATTATTCAGCAAATTAATTCTGTCTGGTCTTGGCGCAAAAGCTGGGATTTCAAATAATACAGGTAAACTACTGCCACATAGCGGGAGACCGGTACCTCGAACAGCGGGGGGATCGAACACAGCTAGGGAGGCTTCCTTCTTGCCCTCTCGACCCCAGTCCTGCAGCTGTGGAGAGAGAGAGGACTGTGGTTAGCTTAAATAGAAGTTGGGGGCTAGGGGAGTTGCTGGGGCCAGACAGCGGGAAAACAGCAAACCATGATTTCTCCATGGGGTTCTCTTGTCCAGAAATCCTCGGTTTCACAGTAATTGGGTGCAGTTCAGTAAAAACGAAAATTATACAATTCTACAACAATTCCATTCAGTGCTCTGACAATATTTCTGGTACTCTCAGTTCACATAGGTCATTACATTCAGCCAAATTAAATCTGTAGTCTTGGCGAAAAACTGGATTTCAAATAATACAGGTGAGCTACTGCCACAGCATAAGCGGAGACAGATACCTCAAGCAGCAGCGGAGGTCTCGAACACAGCTCAGGGCTTCCTTCTTGCCCTCTCGACCCAGCAGTACTACAGCGCAAGAGAGGAGAGGACAGTGGTTAGCTTAAATAGAGGACTGGGGCTAGGGAGTTGCTGGGGCCAGGGAGCAGCAGGAAAACAGCAAGCTGTGATTTCTCCACTTGGGGTTTCTCGTCAGAAAATCCTCAGTTTCACAGTAATTGGTGAAGCTCAGTAAAGCAGCAAACTAGACAAATTCTACAAGCAATTCCCATTCAATACACAAACAAATATTTCTGGCTACTCCAAATACACATAAGCGCATTACATTCAGTCCCAAATTAATTCTGTCTGGTCTTATGGCAAAAGCTGGTATTTCAAATAATACAGTAGAGCTACTGCCGCTGCATATGGGAACGCAGTACCTCGAGCAGCGGGTGGGTCGAACACACAGCTCGGGGAGGGCTTCCTTCTTGCCCTCGACCAGCAGTCCTGCAGCTGTGGAGAGAGGAAAGGGACGATGGTTAGCTTAAATAGAGGGCCTCGGGGCTAGGGGAGGTGCAGGGGCCAGGACAATGGGAAAACAGCAAGCAGTTTCTCACAGGGTTCTCTTCTGAAAAATCCTCAGTTTCACAGTAATGGAGTGCAGTTCAGTAAGCAGCAAAACTACAAATTCTACAAGCAATTTCATTCAATGCTCTGACAAATATTTCAGCTACTCTCAGTTCACATAGGCGTACATTTCAGTCCCAAATTAATTCTGTCTGGTCTTGGCGCAAAAGCACAGATTCAAATAATACAGGTAGAGCTACTGGCACTGTGTGGCGGGGACACACAGTACCTCGAGCAGCGGGGGTCTGAACACAGCTCGGGGAAGACTTCCTTCTTGCCCTCTCGACCATGATCCTGCAGCTACGGAAGAGGAGGACAGTGGTTAGCTTAAATAAAGGACTTGGGGGCGGGATGTGCTGGGCCAGGGGCAATGGAAAACAACAACCGAGATTTCTCCACTTGGGGTTCTCTTATCAGAAAATCCCTCGGTTCCACGTAATGAGTGATTCAATAAAACAGCAAAACTATTCAAATTCTACAAGCAATTCCATTCAATGTCTGACAAAATATTTCACAGCTACTCTTAGTTCACATAGAGTCTTACATTCAATAGGTAATTCTGTCTGGTCTTGGCGCCAAAAGCTGGGATTTCAAATAATACAGGTAGGCTACTGCCACTGCATGAGGGAGACCAGATACCTCGAGCAGCAGGAGGGGATCGAACCAGCTGGGAGGCTTCCTTGCCCTCTCGACCCATGTCTACAGCTGGAGAGAGAGGACAATGGTTAGCTTAAATAGGGGACTAGGGGGCGCAGAGTGCTGGGGCCAGAGACAACAGGAAAACAGCAAGCAAAGATTTCTCCACTTGGGGTTCTGACAAAAAAAAAACCCTAGTTTCACAGTAATGAGTGCAGTTCGAAAAGCAGCAAAATGACAATTCACAGTAATTCCATTCAGTGCTCTGACAAAATATTTCTGGCTACTCTCAGTTCACATGGCGCATACATTCAGCCCCAAATTAAATCTGTCTGGTCTTGGCAAAAGCTGGGATTCCAAATAATACAGGTAAACTACTACCTGCATAGCCCAGACACACAGTATCAAGCAGCAGCGGGGGTCAAACACAACTCGAGGAGGCTTCTTCTTGCTCTCTTGACCCACGGTCCTGCAGCTGTGGAGAGAGAAGGACAGTAGTTAGCATAAATAGAGGACTCGGGGCTGGGGAGTGCTGGGGCTGAGACAACGGAAAACAACAAGCCATGAATTCTCCACTTGGGGTTCTCTTTGTCAGAAAAACCTCAGTTTCACAGTAGTTGAGTGCAGTTCAGTAAAAACAACAAACTATACAAATTATACAAACAATTCCATTCAGTATGACAAATATTTCGCTACTCTCAATTACATAGACGCAGTACATTTCAGTCCAAATTAATTCTGTCTGGTCTTGGCACCAAGCTGGTATTTCAAATAATACAGGTAGAAACACTGCCACTGCAGCGAGACACAGTACCTCGAGGCAGCAGAGATCTCGAACACAGCTGGGAGGCTTCCTTCGCCCCTCGACCCTGGACCACAGCTATGGAGGAGGATGGTTAGCTGAAATAGAGGACTCGGGGCTGGGGGAGGTGCTGCTGGGGGCCCAGGGAACAGGAAAACTGCAAGCCAGGATTTCTCATGGGGTTCTCTTACGTCAGAAAAAATCCTTGGTTTCCGTAATTTAGTGCAGTTCAGTAAAGCAACAAAACTAAACAATTAAGTAATTCCCATTCAGTGCCTTGACAAATGTTCTTGCTACTCTCAGTTCACATATCGCATTACATTCAGTCCCAAATTAATTCTGTCAGTCATGGCACAAAGCTGGGTTCAAATAATACAGGTAGAGCTACCACCACTGCATAACCAGACCACAGTACATCAAGCAGCAGCGGTCTCAACACAACTCGGGGAGGGCTTCCCTGCCTCCCTCTTGACCCGGCCCTGCAACTGTGGAGAGAGGAGGACAGTGGTTAGCTTAAATAGGACTCGGGGCTAGGGGAGATGCTCGGGCCAGGGGCAATGGAAAACTGCTAGCCTAGATTTCTCCACTTAGGGACCTCTTCATCAGAAAATCCTTGATTTCACAGTAAGTGAGTGCAGTTCAGTAAAAGCAACAAAACTAGACAAATTCTACAAACAATTCCCATTCAATGCCTTTACAAAATATTTCTGGCTCTCCAATTCACATGGTAATACATTCAGTCTAAGTAAATCTGTCTAATATTGACAAAAGCTGGGATTTCAAATAATACAGGTAGAGCTACACCCTGCATAGCGGAAAACACAGTACCTCAAGGCACGGGGGTCTCAAACACAACACAAGGACAGCTTCATGCCTCTCGACATGATCGCAGCTGTGGAGAGAGGAGAGGACAGTGGTTAGCATAAATAGGACTCGGGGCTCAGAGGAGTGCAGGGCCGAGACAGCAGGCAAACAGCAAGCCATAGTTCTCCACTTACAGGGTTTCTCTTTGTCAGAAAAAATCCCTCAGTTTCACAGCAGTTGAGCAGTTCAGTAAAGCAGCAAAACTACAAATTCTACAAGCAATTCCCATTCGTGCTCCAACAAAATATTTCTGGCCTCTCAGTTCACATAGGCAGTACATTCAATCCCAAATTAATTCTATCTGGTCTTGGCGGCAAATGCAGGATTCAAATAATACAGGTAGAGCTACTGCCACTGCGTGGCAGAACCAGGTACAACCAGCAGCAGCGGGGTCTCAAACACAGCTCAGGCAGTGATTCTGCTGCCCTCTCGACCCTGTCCTGCAGCTGTGGAGAAGGAGAGGACAATGGTTAGCAAATAGAGGACTCAGGGGCTAGGGGAGATTGCTCAGACCCAGGAGCAATGGGAAAACTGCTAGCCTAGATTTCTCCACTTGGGGTTCTCTTCATCAGAAAATCCCTTGATTTCACAGTAATTGAGTGCAGTTCAGTAAAAGCAGCAAAACTAGACAAATTCTACAAAATTCCCATTCAGTGCCTTGACAAAATATTTCTGGCCTCTCAGTTCACAAAGGCGCATACATTCAGTCCCAAATTAAATCTGTCTGGTCATGGCCAAAGCTGAGTTTCAAAATAATACAGGTAGAGCTACTGCCACTGCATAGCCCGGGCAGTACCTCAAGCAGCAGTGGAGGGTCTCAAACACAACTCGGGAGGCACCATTCTTGCACTCTTGACCACAGTCCTGCAGCTGTGGGAGAGAGAGGACAGTGGTTAGCATAAATAGAGGACTCGGGGCTAGGGGAGGTGTGGGGCCAGGGAGCAACAGGAAAACAGCAAGCCAGATTTCTCCACTGGTTCTCTTTGTCAAAAAATCCTCAGTTTCACAGTAGTTGAGTGCAGTTCAGTAAGCAACAAACTATACAAATTCTACAAGCAATTCCCATTCAGTGCTCTGACAAAATATTTCACCTACTCTCAGTTCCATAGGCGCATACATTCAGTCCCAAATTAAATCTGTCTGGTCTTGGCATAAACTGGGATTCAAATATACAGGTAGAGCTACTACCACTGCTGTGGGAGACAGTACCTCAAGCAGCAGCGGGGGGTCTCAACACAATAAGGCTTCCTTCTTGCTCTCTTGACCCTTGGCCCTGCAGCTGAGGAGGAGGGACAGTGGTTAGCTGAAAGAACTCGGGGCTGAGGGGAAGTGCTGGGGCAAGGGAACAACAGGAAAAACACAAGCATGATTTCTCCATAGGGGTTCTCTGTCAGAAAATCCTCAGTTCACAGTAGTGGAGTGCAGTTCAGTAAAGCAGCAAAACTATACAAATTCTACAAGCAATTCCATTCATGCTCGACAAATATTTCTACTCTCCAGTACATAGGCAGTTCATTAGTCCCAAAGTAATTCTGTCTGGTCTTGGCAAAAGCGTATTTCAAATAAGACAGGTAGAGCTACTGCCACTGCATAGCCCGGAGACCGGTACCTCGAGCAGCAACGGGTGGGTCTCGAACACAGCTAGGGGCTTCCTTCTTGCTCTCTCGACCCATGGTCGCAGCCAATGGAAGAGGAGGACAGTGGATTAGCTTAAACCTGAGACTTAGAGGGGCTAGGGGGGTGCTGGAGCCAGGGAGCAGTGAAAACAACAAGCGAGATTTCTCCACTTGGGCTATATAGGTGAAAATCCTAGTTCTGATAATTGAGTGAAGTTCAGTAAGCAACAAAACTATACAAATTCCAAGCAATTCCCATTCAATGCTCTGACAAATATTTCTAGCTACTGTCAGTTCACATAGGCTCACTACATTCAGCCCAAATTAATTCTGGTCTTGGCAACACAGGATTTCAAATAATAGTGAGCTACCCTGCATAGCGGAACACAGTACCTCGAGCACGGGGTCTCAACCGCAAAAGGAGGGCTTCATGCCCGCCCTCTCGACCAGCATCCACAGCTGTGGAGAGGACAGTGGTTAGCTGAAATAGGACTCGGGGCTAGGGAGATGCTGGGGGCCAGGGACAGGAGGAAACTGCAAGCCAAGTTCTCACTTGAGGTTCTCTTCGTCAGAAAATCCCTTGGTTTCACAGTAATTTAGTACACTTCAGTAAAGCAACAAACTAGACAAATTCTACAAATAATTCCCATAATTACATAATATTTCTTGCCTCTCAGTTCCATAAACATTACATTCAGTCCCAAATAATTATCTGGTCTTGGCGCAAAAAGCTGGGATTTCAAATAATACAGGTAGAGCTACTGCCACTGCATAGCGGAGACCACAGTACCTCGAGCAGCAGCGAGGTCTCAAACACAACTCGGGGAGGCCCTTCTTGCTCTCTTGACCAGCGGTCCTGCAGCTGTGGAGAGAGAGAGGCATGGTTAGCATAAATAGAGGACTCGGGGGCTGAGGGGAGTGCTGGGGGCTGAGGAGCAACAGGAAAACAGCAAGCCATGATTTCTCACTTAGGGTTCTCTTGTCAGAAAAATCCTCAGTTCCACATGGTTAGTGCAGTTCAGTAAAAGCAAAACTATACAATTCTAAGCAATTCCCATTCAGTGCTCTGACAAAATATTTCTGGCTACTCTCAGTTCACATAAACATTACATTTCAGTCCATTATACTGTCTGGTCTTGGCGCCAAATATGGTTCAAAAATACAGGTGACTACTGCCGCCGTGAGGAACAGGTACCTCAAGCCAGCGGGGGTCTCAAACACAGCTCAGGCAGTGATTCCTTCTTGCCTTCTCTACCCACTGCAGCTGTGGAGAGGAGGACAGTGGTTAGCAAATAGGGACTAGGGGCTGGGGGGAAGGTGCTCGGGCCAGGGGATAGAAAACTGCTAGCCTAGTTTCTCACTTGGGTTCTCTTCATCAGAAAAATCACTTGATTTCACAGTAATTGAGTACAGTAAAAGCAGCAAAACCAACAAATTCTACAAACAGGCCCTTCAGTGCTCTGACAAAATATTTCTATACTCTCAGTTCACATAGAAACATACATTCAATAAATTAATTCTGTCTGGTCTTGGCGCCAAATGCTGGATTTCAAATAATACAGGAGAGCTACTGCCACTGTAGGGGAGACACGTACCTCGAAACAGGCGGGGGGTCTAAAACACAACAAGGGAGGCCTTCTTGCCTCTCGACCCATGGTCCTGCAGCTATGGAAGGAGGACAGTGGTTAACAGAAGTAGAGGACAGGGCTAGGGGAGGTGCTGGACCCAGGAGCAGTGGGAAAACAGCAAGCGAGATTTCTCCACAGGGTTCTCTTTACCAGAAAAAATCCCTCAGTTTCACAGTAATTGAGTGAAGTTCAGTAAAAGCAGCAAACATACAATTCTACAAGCAATTCACTCAATGCTCTGACAAAATATTTCTGGCCTCTCAGTTCACATAGGGTCATTACATTCAGCCCAAATTAATTCTGTCTGGTCTTGGCGCAAAGCACAGATTCCAAATAATACAGGTAGAGCTACTGCCACTCGTGGCAGAGCATAGTACCTCGAGCAGCAGCGGAGGGTCTCCACAGCCTCAGGAGGACCGTCTAACCCTCTGAGCCATGGTCCTGCAGCTATATGGAAAAAGAGGAGGGACAGTGGTTAGCAAATAGAGACTTAGAGGCTGGGAGGTGCTGGAGGCCAGGAGCAATGGGAAAACAGCAAGCGAGATTTCTCCTGGGGTTCTCTTAATCAGAAAAAACCCTCGGTTTCACATAATTGAGTGAAGTTCAGTAAGCAGCAAAAATACAAATTCAAGCATTCCCATTCAATGCTCCAACAAAATATTTCTGGCCTCTTAGTTCACATAAGTCTTACATTCCCCAAATTATTCTGTCTCGTCTTGATACCCAAAGCTGGGATTTCAAATATACAGGTAGAGCTACTGCCACTGCCAGCGGAACCACGGTACCTCGAGCAGCGGGGGCTCGAGAACACAGCTCAAAGGGCTTCCGCCTAAACCCTCGAGAACAGTCCTGCAGCTATGGAGAGGAGGACAATGGTTAACCAAATAGAGGACACAAAGGGCTAGGGGGTGCTGGGGCCAGGGAACAACAGGAAAACAGCAGCAGATTTCTCCATGAGTTCCCTTCATCAGAAAATCCTAGGTTTCGTAATTGAGTGCAGTTCAGTAAAAGCAGCACAACTATACAAATTCTACAACAATTCCCATTCAGTACTCTGACAAAATATTTCGATACTCTCAGTTCACATAGGCGCGTACTTTCAATCCAAATTAATTCTGTCTGGTCTTGATACAAAAGCTGGGATTTAAATAATACAGGTAGAGCTACTGCCACCTGCACTAGCAGGAGAAACAGCACCTCAAGCAGCAGCAGAGCTCGAACACAGCTCAGAGCTACCCATGCCCTCTGAGCCCTGGACAGCAGCTAGGGAGGAGAGGACAGTGGTTAGCTTAAATAGGACTGGGGCTGGGGGAGTGCTGGGGCCAGGAGCAATGGGGAAAACAGCAAGCGAGATTGCCCACTTGGGTTCTCTTTGAAAAATCCCTCAATTTCCAGTAATTGAGTGCAGTTCAGTACAGCAGCAAAACTACAAATTCTACAACAATTCCCATTCGTGCTCTGACAAAATATTTCTTCTCAGTTCACATAGGAGCATTACATTCAGTCCCAAATTAATTCTGTCTGGTCTTGGCGCCGTGCAGGATTTCAAATAATACAGTGAAGCTACTGCCACTGCGTGGCGGGAACCTGGTACCTTGAGCAGCAGGGGGTCTCGAACACAGCTCAGGCAGTGATTCCTTCGCCCTCTCGCCAGCATCCTGCAGAACTGGAGAGAGAGAGGACAGTGGATAGCAAAAAGAGACTAAAGGGGCTGAGGGAGTGCTGGGGCCAGGAGCAGGAAAACTGACAAATTTCTCCACTTGGGGTTCTCTTAGTCAGAAAAATCCTTGGTTTCACATAATTGAGTACAGTTCAGTAAGCAACAAAATAGACAAATTCTACAAGCAATTCCCATTCAATGCTTGACAAAATACTGCAACTAATCTCAGTTCACATAGAAACGTACATTCAGTCCCAAATGAATTCTGCCTGGTCTTGGCGAAACTGAGTTCAAATAATACAGGTAGAGCTACTGGCAATGTGGCAGGAGACACAGTACCTAGAGCAACCGGGGGGTCTCGAACACAGCTCGGGAGGACTTCCTTCTGCCCTCTGGGCCTGGACCACAGCTATGGAGGAGGATGGTTAGCTTAAATAGAGGACTCGGGGACTAGGAGGTGCTGGAGCCCAGGAGCAGTGGGGAAAACAACAAGCGAGATTTCTCCACTTGAGGGTTCTCTTAGTCAAAAAATCCTTGGTTCCACAATATTAGTACAGTTCAATAAAGCAGCAAAACTATACAAATTCTACAACATTCCATTCAGTGCTCTGACAAAATATTTCACGACTACTCTCAGTTCATAGGCGCATACGTCAGTCCCATTAATTCTGTCTGGTCTTGGCGCCAGCTGGATTTCAAATAACACAGGTGAACTACTACCACTGCATAGCGGAGGAACAGTACCCTCGAGCAGCAGCGGGTGGGGTCTGAGAACACAGCTCGGGAGGCTTCCTTCTTGCCCTCTCGCCCACCCTTCATCCTGCAGCTGTGTAGAGAGGAAGGACGTGGTTAGCTTAAATAGAGGACTGGGGCTAGGGGGTGCTGGGGCAGGGGCAACTGAAACAGCAAGCAATGATTTCTCCACCAGGGTTCTCTTAAGTCAGAAAAATCTCGGTTTCACAGTAATTGGTGAAGTTCAGTAAAGCACACAAAACTATACAAATTCTAAAGCAATTCCCATTCCATGCTCTGACAAAATATTTCAGCTACTGTCAGTTCACATAGGGTCATTACATTCAGCCCAAATTAATTCTGTCTGGTCTTGGCACCAAAAGCGGGATTTCAAATAATACAGGTAGAGCTACTGCCACTGCATAGCGGGAGACACGGTACCTCGAGCAGCAGTGGGGGGTCTCAAAAACACAGCTCGGGAGGGCTTCCTTCTTGCCCTCTTGACCAGTGATCCTGCAGCTGTGGAACGAAGGAGAGACAGTGGTTGGCTTAAATAGGACTCGGGGCAGAGGGGCAGGTGCTCGAGGCCCAGGAAATGCAGAGAAAACTACAAGCAAGATTTCTCCTCTTGGGGTTCTCTTCATCAGAAAATCCCTTGGTTTCACAGTAATTAGTGCAGTTCATTAAGCTTGTAAAACTAGACAAATTCTACAAGTAATTCCCATTCAGTGCCTTGACAAAATATTTCTGGCTACTCTCAGTTCAAATAAGTGCAACATTCAGTCCAAATTAATTCTGCCTGGTCTTGGCGCCAAAAGCTGGTATTTCAAATAATACAGAGTAGATCTACTGGCACTGTGTGGCAGGAACACAGTACCTCGAGCAACAGCCGGGGGTCTCGAACACAGCTCGGGAGGACTTCCTTCTTGCCCTCTCGACCCATGGTCCTGCAGCTATGGAAAGAGGAGAGGACAGTGGTTAGCTTAAATAGAGGACTTGGGGGCTGGGGGTGCTGGAGGCCAGGGGCAGTGGGAAAACAACAAACCGAGATTTCTCACTTGAGGTTCTCTTAAGTCAAATCCCTCGGTTTCACAGTAATTGAGTGTGAAGTTCATTAAAAAGCAGCAAACTATACAAATTCTACAACAATTCCCATTCAATGCTCTGACGAAATATTTCTGGCTACTCTTAGTTCATAGGGTCATACATTCAGCCAAATTAATTCTGTCTGGTCTTGGTGCCAAAAGCTGGGATTTCAAAATAATACAGGTAGAAACTACTGCCACTGCATAGCAGGAGACACGGTACCTCGAGCAGCGGGGGGCTCTCGAACACAGCTGGGAGGCTTCCTTCTTGCCCTCTTGACCCCATGATCCTGCAGCTGTGGAGGAGAGAGGACAATGGTTGGCCAAATAGGGACTCGGGTGCTGGGGGAGGTGCTGGGGCCGGGGCAACGGGAAAACAGCAGGCAGAGATTTCTCACCAGGGTTCTCTTAGTCAGAAAAATCCCTAGGTTTCACAGTAATTGAGTGCAGTTGCGGAAAGCAACTGTACAAATTCTACAAGCAATTCCCATTCAGTGCTCTGACCAAAATATTTCTGGCTACTCAGTTCACATAGGCGCATTACTTTCAGTCCCAAATTATTCTGTCTGGTCTTGGTGCCAGCTGGGTTCAAATAATGGGTGGCTACTGCCACTGCATGGCAGGAGACCACAGTGCCTCAAGCAGCGGGAGGTCTCGAACACAACTGGGAGGCTTCATTGCCCTCGACCATCAGACCTGCAGCTGTTGAGAGGGAGAGGACAGTGGTTAGCTTAAATAGAGGACTAGGGGCTAGGGGGAGGTGCTGGGCCAGGGCAATGGGAAAACAACAAGCAGAGATTTCTCCACTTGGGGTTCTCTTTGTCAGAAAAATCCTCAGTTTCAGTAATTGAGTGCAGTTCAAATACAAGCAAAACTATACAAATTCTACAACGAATTCCCATTCAGTGCTCTGACAAATATTTTACTTACTCTCAGTTCATGAAGCATTACATTCAGTCCCAAATTAATTTCTGTCTGGTCTTGGCGCCAAATGCTGGGATTTCAAATATACAGGGTGAGCTACTGCGTGGCGGGAGACACGGTACCTTGAGCAGCAGCGGGGGGTCTGAACACAGCTCAGGCAGTGATTCATGCCTCTGACCGCTGTCCTGCAGCTGTGGAGGAGAGGACAGTGGTTAGCTTAAATAAGGACTCGGGGCTAGGGATGAACGGGGCCAGAGAGCAGCAGGGAAACTGCAAGCCAAGATTTCTCACTTAGGGTTCTCTTCGTCAGAAAATCATGGTTTCACAGTAATTGAGTGCAGTTCGGTAAAAGCAGCAAAACTAGACAAATTCTACAAAATAATTCCATTCAGTGCCTTAAACAAAATATTTCTGGCTACTCTCAGTTCACATAGTAGCATACATTCAGTCCCAAAATTAATTCTGCCGATGCTTGGCGTAAAATGGGATTTCAAATAATACAGGTAGAGCTACTGGCACTGTGTGGCAGGAGACCACAGTACCTCGAGCAGCAGCAGGGGGGTCTCAAACACAGCTCGGGAGGACTTCCTTCTTGCCTCTCGACCCATGGTCCTGCAGCTATGGAAAGAGGAGGACCGTGGGTTAGCTTAAATAGAGAGGACTTGGGGCAGGAGAGAGTGCTGGAGGCCAGGGAGCAGTGGGAAAACAGCAAGCGAGATTTCTCCACTTGGGTTCTCTTAGTCAGAAAAATCCTTCAGTTTCACAGTAATTGAGTGCAGTTCAGTAAAAGCAGCAAAACTATACAAATTCTAGCAATTTCCATTCTAGTGCTCTGACAAAATATTTCTGGCTACTCTCAGTTCACATAAGCGCATTACATTCAATTCCCAAATTAATTCTGTCTGGTCTTGGCGAAAAGCTAAGATTTCAAATAATACAGGTAGAGCACTGCCACTGCATGGCGGAGACACGGTACCTCGAGCAGCAGCGTGGGGTCTCGAACACAGCTCGGGAGGCTACCTTCTTGCCTCACTCGACCAGCGGTGCTTGCAGCTGTGTAGAGAGGAGAGGACAGTGGTTGGCTTAAATAGAGGACTCGGGGCTAGGGGGTTGCCAGGGGCCAGGGCAACTGGAAAACAGCAAGCGTGATTTCTCACTTGGGGTTCTCTTGATCAGAAAAAATCCCTCGGTTTCACAGTAATTGAGTGAAGTTCAGTAAAGCAGCAAAACTATACAAATTCTACAAGCAATTCCCATTCCATGCTCTGACAAAATATTTCTGGCTACTGTCCAGTTCACATAGGTCATTACATTCAGCCCAAATTAATTCTGTCTGGTCTTGGCACAAAAGCTGGGATTTCAAATAATACAGGTGAGAGCTACTGCCACTGCATGGCGGAGACAACAGTACCTCAAGCAGCAGTGGGGGGGGTCTCAAACACAGCTCGGGGAGGGCTTCCTTCTTGCCCTCTTGACCCGCGGTCCTGCAGCTGTGGAGACAGGAGAGGACAGTGGTTAGCTTAAATAGAGGACTCGGGGGCTAGGGGCAGGTGCTCGAGGCCAGGGAGTAACGGGAAAACTGCAAGCCAAGATTTCTCCTCTTGGGGTTCTCTTCATCAGAAAAATCCCTTGGTTTCACAGTAATTGAGTGCAGTTCAGTAAAAAGCAACAAAGTACAAATTCTACAAGTAATTCCCATTCAGTGCCTTGACAAAACATTTCTGGCTACTCTCCAGTTCACATAGGCGCATAAACATTCAGTCCCAAATTAATTCTGCCTGGTCTTGGCGCTAAAAGCTGGTATTTCAAATAATACAGGTAGATCTACTGGCACTGTGTAGCAGGGAGACACAGTACCTCGAGCAGCAGAGGGGGTCTCAACACAGCTCGGAGGACTTCTTGCCCTCTCGACCCATGGTCCTGCAGCTATGGAAGGAGGAGGGACAGTGGTTAGCTTAAATAGAGGACTTGGGGGCTGGGGAGGTGCTGGAGGCCAGGAGCAGTGGGAAAACAATGGCCAGATTTCTCCCACTTGGGGTTCTCTTAATCAGAAAAAATCTCGGTTTCCTGATAATTAGGTGAAGTTCAGTAAAGCAGCAAAACTATACAAATTCTACAAGCAATTCCCATTCAATGCTCTGACAAAATATTTCAAGCTACTCTTAGTTCACATAGGGTCATTACATTCAGCCCAAATTAATTCTGTCTGGTCTTGGTGCAAAAGCTGGGATTTCAAATAATACAGGTAGGCTACTGCCACATGGCGGGAGACACGGTACCTCGAGCAGCGGGGGCTCGAACACAGCTCGGGGAGGGCTTCCTTCTTGCCCTCTTGACCCGCAGTCCTGCAGCTGTGGAGAGAGGAGAGGACAGTGGTTAGCTTAAATAGAGGACTCGGGGGCTAGGGGGAGGTGCTTGGGCGGGGGCAATGGGAGAAAACAGCAAGACTGAGATTTCTCCACTTGGGGTTCTCTTTGTCAGAAAAATCCTCAGTTTCTCAGTAATTGAGTGCAGTTCAGTAAAAGCAGCAAAACTATACAAATTCTACAAGCAATTCCCATTCAATGCTCTGACAAAATATTTATAGGCTACTCTCAGTTCACATAGGGTCATTACATTCAGCCCAAATTAATTCTGTCTGGTCTTGTGTGCAAAAGCTGGGATTTCAAATAATACAGGTAGAGCTACTGCCCTGCATGAGAACCACGGTGCCTCGAGCAGCAGCGGGGTCTCGAACACAGCTGGGAGGGCTTCCTTCTGCCCTCTCGACCAGCGGTCCTGCAGCTGTGGAGAGAGGAGAGACAGTGGTTAGCTTAAATAGAGAACTTGGGGCTAGGGGAGGTGCTGGAGGCCAGGGAGCAATGGGAAAACAGCAAGCCGAGATTTCTCCACTTGGGGTTCTCTTCGTCAGAAAAATCCCTCGGTTTCACAGTAATTGAGTGAAGTTCAATAAAAGCAGCAAAACTATACAAATTCTACAAGCAATTCCCATTCAATGCTCTGACAAAATATTTCTGGCTACTCTTAGTTCACATAGAGTCATTACATTCAGCCCAAATTAATTCTGTCTGGTCTTGGCGCCAAAAGCTGGGATTTCCAATAATACAGGTAGAGCTACTGCCACTGCATAGCGGGAGACACGATACCGAGCAGCATGGCGGGGGTCTAAACAGCTCGGGGAGGCTTCCTTCTGCCCTCTCGACCAGCGGGTCCTGCAGCTGTGGAGAGAGGAGAGGACAGTGGTTAGCTTAAATAGAGGACTGGGGCTGGGGGAGTTCCTGGGCCAGGGAGAAAGGGAAAACAGCAAGCCATGATTTCTCCACTTGGGGTTCTCTTCAGCAGAAAAATCCTCGGTTTCACAGTAATTGAGTGAAGTTCAATAAAGTAAGCAAACTATACAAATTCTACAAGCAATTCCCATTCAATGCTCTGACAAAATATTTCTGGCTACTCAGTACACATAGAGCATTACATTCAGTCCCAAATTAATTCTGTCTGGTCTTGCCAAAGCTAGTATTTCAAATAATACAGTGTAAGCTACTGCCACTGCATAGCGGAGACACGGTACCTTGAGCAGCTGCGGGGGTCTCAAACACAGCTCAGGAGGACTTCCTTCTTGCCCTCTCGACCCATGGTCCTGCAGCTATGGAAGAGAGAGGACAGTGGTTATCTTAAATAGAGGACTTGGGGCTAGGGGAGAGTGCTGGAGGCCAGGGCAGTGGGAAAACAGCAAGCCGAGATTTCTCCACTTGGGTTCTCTTGTCAGAAAAATCCCTCGTTTCACAGTAATTGAGTGAAGTTCAGTAAAAGCAACAACTATACAAATTCTACAAGCAATTCCCACTCAATGCTCTGACAAAATATTTCTGGCTAATCTCCAGTTCACATAGGGTCATTACATTCAGCCCAAATTAATTCTGTCTGGTCTTGAAAGCGTAAAGCTGGGATTTCAAATAATACAGGTAGAAAGCTACTGCCACTGTGTAGCGGGAGGCACGATACCTCGAGCAGCAGCACGGGGGTCTCGAACACAGCCGGGAGGACTTCCTTCTTGCCCTCTCGACCCATGGTCCTGCAGCTATGGAAAAGGAGAGGACAGTGGTTAGCTAAATAGAGTACTTGGGTGCTGGGGAGGTGCTGGAGGCCAGGAGCAATGGAAAACAGCAACCAGAGATTTCTCACCTGGGGTCTCTCTTATGTCAGAAAAATCCCTCGGTTTCACAGTAATTGAGTGAAGTTCAGTAAAAGCAGCAAAACTATACAAATTCTACAAGCAATTCCCATTCAATGCTCTGACAAAATATTTCTGGCTACTCTTAGTTCACATAGGGTCATTACATTCAGCCAAATTAATTCTGTCTGGTCTTGGTGCCAAAAGCTGGGATTTCAAATAATACAGGTAGAGCTACTGCCACTGCATAGCGGGAGACACGGTACCTCGAGCAGGGGGGGGTCTCGAACACAGCTCGGGGAGGGCTTCCTTCTTGCCCTCTTGACCCGCGTCCTGCAGCTGTGGAGAGGAGAGGAGGAGGGACAATGGTTAGCTTAAATGGGGACTCAGTGCTAGGGGGAGGTGCTGGGGCCAGGAGCAATGGGGAAAACAGCAAGCTTGAGATTTCTCACTTGGGGGTTCTCTTTGTCAGAAAAATCCTCAGTTCACAGTAATTGAGTGCAGTTCAGTACAAGCAGCAAAACTAACAAATTCTACAAGCAATTCCCATTCAGTGCTCTGACAAAATATTTCTGCCTACTCTCAGTTCACATAGGCGCACATTTCAGTCCCAAATTAATTCCATCTGGTCTTGGCAAATGCTGGTTTCAAATAATACAGGTAGAGCTACTGCCAGAACGTGAGCGGGAGACACGGTACCTCGAGCAGCAGCGGGGGTCTCGAACACAGCTCAGGCAGTGATTCTTCTGCCCTCTCGACCGCTGTCCTGCAGCTGTGGAGAGAGGAGAGGACAGTGGTTAGCTTAAATAGAGGACCTCGGGGCTAGGGGAGGTGCTCAGCCAGGAGCAACGGAAAACTGCAAGCCAAGATTTCTCCACTTGGGGGTTCTCTTCACAGAAAAATCCTTGGTTTCACAGTAATTGAGTGCAGTTCAGTAAAGCAGCAAAACTAGACAAATTCTACAAGCAATTCCCATTCAGTGCCTTTGACAAAATATTTCTGGCTACTCTCAGTTCACATAGGCATTACATTCAGTCCCAAATTAATTCTGTCTGGTCTTGGCCAAAAGCTGGGATTTCAAATAATACAGGTAGAGCTACTGCCTGCATAGCGGAGACACGGTACCTCAGAGCAGCAGCGGGGGTCTCGAACACAGCTCGGGAGGGCTTCCTTCTTGCCCCTCTCGACCCGCAGGTCCTGCAGCTATGGAGAGAGAGAGACAGTGGTTAGCTTAAATAGAGGACTCAGGGGCTAGGGGAGGTGCTGGAGGCCAGGGAGCAGTGGGAAAACAGCAAGCCGAGATTTCTCCTCTTGGGGTTCTCTTCGTCAGAAAAATCCCTCGGTTTCACAGTAATTGAGTGAAGTTCAGTAAAAGCAGCAAAACTATACAAATTCTACAAACAATTCCCATTCAATGCTCTGACAAAATATTTCTGGCTACTGTCAGTTCACATAGGGTCATTACATTCAGCCTAAATTAATTCTGTCTGGTCTTGGCACCAAAAGCTGGGGGATTTCAAATAATACAGGTAGAGCTACTGCCACTGCATAGCGGGAGACACAGTACCTCAAGCAGCAGCGGGGGGGGTCTCAAACACAGCTCGGGGAGGGCTTCCTTCTTGCCCTCTTGACCCGCGGTCCTGCAGCTGTGGAGAGAGGAGAGGACAGTGGTTAGCTTAAATAGAGGACTTGGGGGCTAGGGGAGGTGCTGGAGGCCAGGGAGCAATGGGAAAACAGCAAGCCGAGATTTCTCCACTTGGGGTTCTCTTTGTCAGAAAAATATCCCTCAGTTTCTCAGTAATTGAGTGCAGTTCAGTAAAAGCAGCAAAACTATACAAATTCTACAAGCAATTCCCATTCAATGCTCTGACAAAATATTTCTGGCTACTCTCAGTTCACATAGAGTCATTACATTCAGCCCAAATTAATTCTGTCTGGTCTTGGCGCCAAAAGCTGGGATTTCAAATAATACAGGTAGAGCTACTGCCACTGCATATCGGGAGACACGGTACCTCGAGCAGCAGCGGGGGGGTCTCGAACACAGCTCGGGGAGGGCTTCCTTCTTGCCCTCTCGACCCGCGGTCCTGCAGCTGTGGAGAGAGGAGAGGACAGTGGTTAGCTTAAATAGAGGACTTCGGGGCTAGGGGAGGTGCTGGAGGCCAGGGAGCAATGGGAAAACAGCAAGCCGAGATTTCTCCACTTGGGGTTCTCTTCGTCAGAAAAATCCCTCGGTTTCACAGTAATTGAGTGAAGTTCAATAAAAGCAGCAAAACTATACAAATTCTACAAGCAATTCCCATTCAATGCTCTGACAAAATATTTCTGGCTACTCTTAGTTCACATAGGGTCATTACATTCAGCCCAAATTAATTCTGTCTGGTCTTGGCGCCAAAAGCTGGGATTTCAAATAATACAGGTAGAGCTACTGCCACTGCATAGCGGGAGACACGGTACCTCGAGCAGCAGCGGGGGGTCTCGAACACAGCTCGGGGAGGGCTTCCTTCTTGCCCTCTCGACCCGCGGTCCTGCAGCTGTGGAGAGAGGAGAGGACAGTGGTTAGCTTAAATAGAGGACTCGGGGGCTAGGGGGAGTTGCTGGGGGCCAGGGAGCAACGGGAAAACAGCAAGCCGTGATTTCTCCACTTGGGGTTCTCTTCGTCAGAAAAATCCCTCGGTTTCACAGTAATTGAGTGAAGTTCAGTAAAAGCAGCAAAACTATACAAATTCTACAAGCAATTCCCATTCAATGCTCTGACAAAATATTTCTGGCTACTCTCAGTACACATAGGCGCATTACATTCAGTCCCAAATTAATTCTGTCTGGTCTTGGCGCCAAAAGCTGGGATTTCAAATAATACAGGTAGAGCTACTGCCACTGCATAGCGGGAGACATGCACTCGATCAGCAGCGGGGGTCTCAACACAGCTCGGGAGGCTTTCTTTGCTCCTCTCGACTCAGTGTACCTGCAGCTGTGGAGAGAGGAGAGGACAGTGGTTAGCTTAAATAGAGGACTCGGGGGCTAGGGGTAGGTGCTGGGGGCCAGGGAGCAACGGGAAAACTGCAAGCCAAGATTTCTCCACTTGGGGGTTTTCTTCGTCAGAAAAATCCCCTGGTTTCACAGTAATTGAGTGCAGTTCAGTAAAAGCAGCAAAACTAGACAAATTCTACAAGTAATTCCCATTCAGTGCTCTGACAAAATATTTCTGGCTACTCTCAGTTCACATAGGCGCATTACATTCAGTCCCAAATTAAATCTGTCTGGTCTTGGCGCCAAAAGCTGGGATTTCAAATAATACAGGTAGAGCTACTGCCACTGCATAGCGGGAGACACAGTACCTCAAGCAGCAGCGGGGGGGGTCTCAAACACAACTCGGGGAGGGCTTCCTTCTTGCTCTCTTGACCCACGGTCCTGCAGCTGTGGAGAGAGGAGAGGACAGTGGTTAGCATAAATAGAGGACTCGGGGGCTAGGGGGAGGTGCTGGGGGCTAGGGAGCAACGGGAAAACAGCAAGCCATGATTTCTCCACTTGGGGTTCTCTTTGTCAGAAAAATCCCTCAGTTTCAAAGTAGTTGAGTGCAGTTCAGTAAAAGCAGCAAAACTATACAAATTCTACAAGCAATTCCCATTCATTGCTCTGACAAAATATTTCTGGCTACTCTCAGTTCACATAGGCGCATTACATTCAATCCCAAATTAATTCTGTCTGGTCTTGGCGCCAAATGCTGGGATTTCAAATAATACAGGTAGAGCTACTGCCACTGCGTAGCGGGAGACACGGTACCTCGAGCAGCAGCGGGGGGGGTCTCGAACACAGCTCAGGCAGTGATTCCTTCTTGCCCTCTCGACCCGCTGTCCTGCAGCTGTGGAGAGAGGAGAGGACAGTGGTTAGCTTAAATAGAGGACTTGGGGCTAGGGGGAGGTGCTGGAGGCCAGGGAGCAATGGGAAAACAGCAAACCGAGATTTCTCCACCTGGGGTTCTCTTCGTCAGAAAAATCCCTCGGTTTGACAGTAATTGAGTGAAGTTCAGTAAAAGCAGCAAAACTATACAAATTCTACAAGCAATTCCCATTCAATGCTCTGACAAAATATTTCTGGCTACTCTTAGTTCACATAGGGTCATTACATTCAGCCCAAATTAATTCTGTCTGGTCTTGGTGCCAAAAGCTGGGATTTCAAATAATACAGGTAGAGCTACTGCCACTGCATAGCGGGAGACACGGTACCTCGAGCAGCGGGGGTCTCGAACACAGCTCGGGGAGGGCTTCCTTCTTGCCCTCTTGACCCGCGGTCCTGCAGCTGTGGAGAGGAGAGAGGAGAGGACAATGGTTTGCTTAAATAGAGGACTCGGGTGCTAGGGGGAGGTGCTGGGGCCAGGGAGCAACGGGAAAACTGCAAGCCGAGATTTCTCCACTTGGGGTTCTCTTCGTCAGAAAAATCCCTCGGTTTCACAGTAATTGAGTGCAGTTCAGTAAAAGCAGCAAAACTATACAAATTCTACAAGCAATTCCCATTCAGTGCTCTGACAAAATATTTCTGGCTGCTCTCAGTTCACATAGGCGCATTACTTTCAGTCCCAAATTAATTCTGTCTGGTCTTGGTGCCAAAAGCTGGATTTCAAATAATACAGGTAGAGCTACTGCCACTGCATAGCGGGAGACACGGTACCTCGAGCAGCAGCGGGGGGGTCTCGAACACAGCTCGGGGAGGGCTTCCTTCATGCCCTCTCGACCCGCGGACCTGCAGCTGTGGAGAGGGGAGAGGACAGTGGTTAGCTTAAATAGAGGACTCGGGGGCTAGGGGGAGGTGCTGGGGCCAGGGAGCAATGGGAAAACAGCAAGCCGAGATTTCTCCACTTGGGGTTCTCTTTGTCAGAAAAATCCCTCAGTTTCACAGTAATTGAGTGCAGTTCAGTACAAGCAGCAAAACTATACAAATTCTACAAGCAATTCCCATTCAGTGCTCTGACAAAATATTTCTGCCTACTCTCAGTTCACATAGGCGCATTACATTCAGTCCCAAATTAATTCTGTCTGGTCTTGGTGCCAAATGCTGGGATTTCAAATAATACAGGTAGAGCTACTGCCACTGCGTAGCGGGAGACACGGTACCTCGAGCAGCAGCGGGGGGGGTCTCGAACACAGCTCAGGCAGTGATTCCTTCTTGCCCTCTCGACCCGCTGTCCTGCAGCTGTGGAGAGAGGAGAGGACAGTGGTTAGCTTAAATAGAGGACTCTGGGGCTAGGGGGAGGTGCTCGGGCCAGGGAGCAACGGGAAAACTGCAAGCCAAGATTTCTCCACTTGGGGTTCTCTTCGTCAGAAAAATCCCTTGGTTTCACAGTAATTGAGTGCAGTTCAGTAAAAGCAGCAAAACTAGACAAATTCTACAAGTAATTCCCATTCAGTGCCTTGACAAAATATTTCTGGCTACTCTCAGTTCACATAGGCGCATTACATTCAGTCCCAAATTAATTCTGCCTGGTCTTGGCGCCAAAAGCTGGGATTTCAAATAATACAGGTAGAGCTACTGGCACTGTGTAGCGGGAGACACAGTACCTCGAGCAGCAGCGGGGGGGGTCTCGAACACAGCTCGGGGAGGACTTCCTTCTTGCCCTCTCGACCCATGGTCCTGCAGCTATGGAAAGAGGAGAGGACCGTGGTTAGCTTAAATAGAGGACTTGGGGGCTAGGAGAGGTGCTGGAGGCCAGGGAGCAGTGGGAAAACAGCAAGCCGAGATTTCTCCACTTGGGGTTCTCTTCGTCAGAAAAATCCTTCGGTTTCACAGTAATTGAGTGCAGTTCAGTAAAAGCAGCAAAACTATACAAATTCTACAAGCAATTCCCATTCAGTGCTCTGACAAAATATTTCTGGCTAATCTCAGTTCACATAGGCGCATTACATTCAGTCCGAAATTAATTCTGTCTGGTCTTGGCGCCAAAAGCTGGGATTTCAAATAATACAGGTAGAGCTACTGCCACTGCATAGCGGGGAGACACGGTACCTCGAGCAGCAGCGGGGGGGGTCTCGAACACAGCTCGGGGAGGGCTTCCTTCTTGCCCTCTCGACCCGCGGTCCTGCAGCTGTGGAGAGAGGAGAGGACAGTGGTTAGCTTAAATAGAGGACTCGGGGGCTAGGGGGAGGTGCTGGGGGCCAGGGAGCAACGGGAAAACAGCAAGCCGTGATTTCTCCACTTGGGGTTCTCTTCGTCAGAAAAATCCCTCGGTTTCACAGTAATTGAGTGCAGTTCAGTAAAAGCAGCAAAACTATACAAATTCTACAAGCAATTCCCATTCAGTGCTCTGACAAAATATTTCTGGCTACTCTCAGTTCACATAGGCGCATTACATTCAGTCCCAAATTAATTCTGTCTGGTCTTGGCACCAAAAGCTGGGATTTCAAATAATACAGGTAGAGCTACTGCCACTGCATAGCGGGAGACACGGTACCTCGAGCAGCAGCGGGGTGGGTCTCGAACACAGCTCGGGGAGGGCTTCCTTCTTGCCCTCTCGACCCGCGGTCCTGCAGCTGTGGAGAGAGGAGAGGACAGTGGTTAGCTTAAATAGAGGACTCGGGGGCTAGGGGGAGGTGCTGGGGCCAGGGAGCAACGGGAAAACAGCAAGCCGTGATTTCTCCACTTGGGGTTCTCTTCGTCAGAAAAATCCCTTGGTTTCACAGTAATTGAGTGCAGTTCAGTAAAAGCAGCAAAACTAGACAAATTCTACAAGTAATTCCCATTCAGTGCCTTGACAAAATATTTCTGGCTACTCTCAGTTCACATAGGCGCATTACATTCAGTCCCAAATTAATTCTGCCTGGTCTTGGTGCCAAAAGCTGGGATTTCAAATAATACAGGTAGAGCTACTGGCACTGTGTAGCGGGAGACACAGTACCTCGAGCAGCAGCGGGGGGGTCTCGAACACAGCTCGGGAGGACTTCCTTCTTGCCCTCTCGACCCATGGTCCTGCAGCTATGGAAAGAGGAGAGGACAGTGGTTAGCTTAAATAGAGGACTTGGGGGCTAGGGGAGGTGCTGGAGGCCAGGGAGCAATGGGAAAACAGCAAGCCGAGATTTCTCCACTTGGGGTTCTCTTCGTCAGAAAAATCCCTCGGTTTCACAGTAATTGAGTGAAGTTCAGTAAAAGCAGCAAAACTATACAAATTCTACAAGCAATTCCCATTCAATGCTCTGACAAAATATTTCTGGCTACTCTCAGTTCACATAGGGTCATTACATTCAGCCCAAATTAATTCTGTCTGGTCTTGGCGCCAAAAGCTGGGATTTCAAATAATACAGGTAGAGCTACTGCCACTGCGTAGCGGGAGACACGGTACCTCGAGCAGCAGCGGGGGGGGTTTCGAACACAGCTTGAGGAGGGCTTCCTTCTTGCCCTCTCGACCCGCAGTCCTGCAGCTCAAGCAGCAGCGGGGGGTCTCGAACACAGCTCGGGGAGGGCTTCCTTCTTGCCCTCTCGACCCGCGGTCCTGCAGCTCGAGCAGCAGCAGGGGGGGTCTCGAACACAGCTCGGGGAAGGATAGAGTGATGGTAGGAGGGAGCTGACATAAATATGGATATGGGAAGTAGTTTGGCCTGGTAGTTCTGAGCTGGCCATCTAGTCTTGTGGAGATAGTGCATGTGTGCGATGCAAGAGATCCTGGGTGGCTAGGGGTGGGTAGATCAATTTTTTTGTGTGTGTGTGTGTGTGTGTGTGTGTTTGGGACTTAACTTTTTTGGGGTCTCTCATTCCCTGATTCCCCAGATATGTGCTCCATGGTCCCCCATCCCCTCATTCTGCTGTCTTGAGTCCCCCCCTGAATAGCCCCTCCCAAAATGTGTCCTGTACCCCAGTGTCAGGCCCCCCCCAGAGTTGCTTATAATAATAAAGGGGGGGTTCAGGCAGGGTGCATAGCCCCCCCCACATTAAAAATGTATGGTACATATTGGGTCCCAGAGAATGTGTTGGGGCTGTCACTCACGTGGGTTTCAGTGTAGTGCACAGTCGCCGTATCTGTTTTCGGTGACGTGCACTTGCTGAGATGTGTGGCACTGTTTTTAGTTTGCTCTTATGGGACAGAACCACTACTAAGTGTGAGGACCTGGAGAGGCCAAATAATATGCAATTATATGGCTTCCCTGAAGCAACTGAGGGGTCAGTCCTCACAAGCCTTTTGTAAAGTTTTTCCAGCAACAGCTTGGCCTCCCGTCTGACTTCCCCTTTCATACTGAGAGGGTACATTGAGCATTAGGGCCTGTTCCTATCTTCAACCAGCATAGATCTCACTCCATTGTGTTTGTAGTTCATGTCATTTGCCACCAAACAGACCAACCTTAATGGATTGTGGAAGAAAAAGAATTGCACTATGAGTGTGGGAGGACTTATGCAGACAGTGATCATTTCCCCAGCATGATGGAGCAGTGAAAGGGGTTGGGCCCCATTTTGGTACTCCTTCAAGAAAAAAACTGTGGTTTCACACACCCCTCCCTGCAAGGCTAAGAGTCTTTTCCTGAAGGTACTGAAGTATATGACAACCCAGACGAAGCCCTGACAGTTTATAAAAGGGTCTCTTTCCTGCTAAGCTATAGAGAGTGTCAGCTGGACCAGAATCCCAAAGAAACTGCTCACCCTTGCAGCTTGTGGCACTACATGATCATAAACAGCAACCAGCAGCAAACTGATGGATATTCAGGACCTGCTACACTTTTTTTCAAAAACATACTCACCAGATAGACTTTTCCATATTGGAGAGCTGAATCTGTGGAGAGCAGTGCCCCAGCATGCTCCAGACTGTATATAGCACAAATGTTAGTAACTTACTTCATCTGCCAGAACTGAAAGCTGTCAATCAAGTTCTCAATGGGCACCTGAAACAGGTTTGTGTAGTTCTACGAGGCCTGGAGCAGGAGAGGGAGGCTGAATCACTTAATTGCAGTGTTGTTGCCCAGTGGGGAGCTCTCATCTCTCAGCCCCACCAGTAGCTAGGCTAACACAGTGACCAACAGCCTACAGTAAATGTTTTAGAGTGTGGAGGGGGAGCCACTCAACTGCACTGCAGTGGTGTCTGTGGCAGCCGCCGAGATGCTCCCTGAATCATTCTGTAGAAAATACACGGTTCTGCACTGTGCATTTTGGGAGGACGTCTGTGTGGTGTGTCACTTAGCTGAATTATGGTAGTTCCTCCATTATATTTACCATGATGGGTACTATGGTACGTCATCAGCTACTTTGAAACTGGTGTGAATCATTAAAGCAGGCTGGTGGATGATAGTTCTCCCTGTCACCCCTAAAGAAAATTAAAACAGATTGAAATGTCCGGATGGATGGATGGATGGATGGATGGATGGATGGATGGATGGGTCAGCCACTCCCACAACTGATCCTGTAGTTTAACCTGCCCAGATGTCTTCCAATCAAAGGCGTGGCAGATATATCTTGAATAAGCTGATCCCTGTTGCAAGAATTTGAAACTGTGCCTACCACCTACAGTATACCTTAGGCAGAAGAGGGAGGACACTTGACAAAGCCAGGAGTACCACAATGTTTCACAGTGGCAAGCCGCTTGTTTTGTTCTAATATTGGTGTTTATGCTGTCTTCCTGAGATGTATCATGTGAGGGAGGAGCTGTGTCGGGACACAGTGTTGCAGGTACAGTTGTTGAAAGGTCCCCTATTCCCACTGTGGGCTAGGCATCTTGCAACTAAGACATAAGTTTGATGGTTTAGTGCACTTATCAGTAAGGTGTTCATGTTTAGCTTCACTTTCTGGACTAAGTATATTACTAAGCCTATACCTGTCCATATGTATGACAAGCTCCTTTTTGCGATTGACTCCTTTTCTCTCCTCAGGACCATTCTCAGTACAGGGGTGATATGAAGGAGCTGCAAGAATAATTCCTTTTTTTGTATAATATATTTATTGGATGACAGTATACATATCACACTACCTTGGCATGTACATCATACATAAAGTTCTAGTACAACATAGAACATATTATATAATCCTGTACTAGGTGTCACTTGTTACAAGCCTGCATTACATCGGGTATTCAGCTGGTACAATTTCTTATCACTTACTGTAATTTTTTTTTTCCATTTAAAGTTTATTAAGTTTTTTAAAACAAAACAAAGCAAACAAAAAACATACAATAAACAATAACATGAGAAAGGATCCAGCAGAACATTGCAAGTGTCACAATAATAAGAGTACATTGAACAGGAGCCATTCTCATATCCCCTCCCCCAATAACATGTCCCAAACAGAAAACAACAAAAAAGAAAAAAAGAAAAGAAAAACAAATTAAAAATCCTCCCCTTGCAACACAGCCAAGCCATATAGATGAATAATTCCAGTGAATCTAAAAAAGAAAAAGTAAACCAGGACTATACAGACTGGATATCTTAGAGTGAAAACAATGTATACAGTGATTCCCATCTTTTCTTGTATCTCTCAGGCTTATTATTAAGACTGGCAATTGTTTTCTCCATCTTCAAATTAGCAAGTAGTTCTTTAAGCCATTCAGAATAAGCAATGTCCTCACTATCTTTCCAATGCCGTAAAATTGCTTTCTTAACAGTCATAGAGATAAGGGCCATATGATATCGTCTGATAGGCATGGTAATTCTACTGTAATCACCTAATTCACAAACTTCAGGAGTAAATAAATCATTGAGACCTAACAAAGGGTCCGTATGTTGTTGAATATTGGCCCACAGAATTGTAGCTTTGGGGCAAGTCCAGAAAACATGATATATAGAGCCTTCTTCTTTACGGCATCGGCTACAGGTAGGAACAGCTGAGAGGCCAAATTTAAATAATTTTTGTGGGGTATAATATAGATTATGTAGTATATGAAACTGAGTAAGATGTAATCTATCTTGGGAGACATATTTATGGCAGTTCTTCCATAGAGTTTCCCATTGTAGTTCTTGTGTAGGGAAAAAGGAAGTCCAATAATCTGAGGGAGCAAAGCCCTTCGGATAAGACCAATTGTATAAAATTTTATAACATTTAGAGACCATTTGTTGAAAGCCAATTAAAATGCCCAGTTCCCTCCTAAAAGCTATTGAGTGTGTTTGAGGGGGAGATATACCAAATACCTTTACAATATGGTCTGGTGGAGAAACTGATGGGGTTAGGAGTAGGCCCTTTGATGGTCAGATGGATTGAAAACTGGATAGCTGGACGCACTCAGAGAGTAGTGGTCTGTGGGGAGCTCTCGAACCCTACAGAGGTTGGTAGTGGGGTACCACAGGGCTCGGTCCTGGGTCCAATCCTGTTTAATGCATACATATCGGACATCAGGGATGGTATAGGGTGTGAAATGAGTCTCTTCATGGGATGACTCCAAGATGGGAGCAGTAGTTGAGGGAGAAGAGGGGAGGTTGGCCCTGCAAGGGACCTGGACACCCTGGAAAGCTGGGCTCACATGAAATTAAATTTCAATATCACCAAGTGCAAGGTGTTGCATCTTGGTCGAGAGCTCCTAAACACAGGTACACCCTGGGAGGGAGGTGCTGGAAGCCTCAACAGGGAAAAAGACCTAGGGGTCATGGTGGATACATGTATGAATAACTCTGAGCAGTGCAGGAGAGCAGCTAGCAAGGCAAACAGGATGTTGGGATGCATCGCAAGAGGATCACCTCTAGGAGCAAGGAAGTGATTCTGCAGCTGTACAATGGACTGGTTAGACCACACCTTGAGTACTGTGTACAGTACTGGAGACCACACTTGAAGAGGGATATACAGCTCCTGGAGGGGTACAGAGGAGGGCAACAAAGATGATCACGAGGGCTAGGGATTTGACTTACGAGGACAGACTTGAGGAGCTCTGCCTGTTTTCATTGGAGGAGAGGAGGGCGGGGACATGATTGAGGTCTTCAAGTACCTCAAGGGAATAAATAGAGTAAACATGGAGGGATCTTTAGACTAAAGCAGGAGGCATCACCAGAGGGCATGGTTTGAAGTTGGAAGGTGGAAGGGTGAGGGGAAAAGAGGAGGAGGTTTTCACTGAGAGGGTGGTGGACCCTTGGAATGCTCTGCCTGGTGAGCTGGTTCAGAGATCCACAGTGGAGGGCTTTAAGAGAGGGTGGGACAGACACAGAAAGTGGATGTATCAGATGATGGCCTGTCCCGGGGGGGTGGGGATGGATGATAGGGGTTTCTGGAGCACAAGGGATGGGAGGGTCTCAGCACCCAACTAAGGATCTAGGTTCGAGCAGACTTGATAGACCATAAGGCCTAATCTGCTGGCAAATAGTATGTTAGTATGTAATAAGATGTCTTAATTGATACATTTTAAAGATACATTTTTATAGGTAACTTCAGGCTAGATAATATCTCGGTGGAAGAAAGCCAAGTATGTTCCTTTAAAATTAAGGAAGCAGGGAATAAGTCATAAATAGGCGCAAGCCAATTGGTAGAGAGTAGGTTATTATTTATTTTCAAATTGGGATTGCCCCCAATTGGTTGCATTAAGTCCCGTGTATGATTATATTTAAGGAAGTTACATAACTGTGAGTGAACTTTAATGGAGGTTGCTATAGGCATGACTTTTAACTGTGCTGGTAATGAGCTAGCCTTGATATGAAAAAGCGCTTCGGGAGTTAAACCATGGGCAGCAATAAGGGATAATTCGATTTTAAGCCAAAGAGGGGCAAATGAAGACGAAAAGAGTTCCTCCCTAGGTAAAAGCCAGTGCAGATATTTGGAAATGTGCCCGACCCAATAATAAAAAGTAAGATGAGGAAGGCGTAGACCTCCTTTGTCTTTAGGAGCAGCCAGTTTGAAATAGGCCAATCTAGGCTGCTTACTAAGCCATATAAATTTGGTAATAATTTCATGTACTTTACGGAACCAAGAGAGAGGTAGCCAGATGTTAAGTAGATTAAGGGGGTAGAAAAGCCTTGGGAAAACATTCATCTTAATTAAGTTAATTCTACCCCATAAAGAAATAGGGAGTTTAGACCATCTGTCAAGGTCTGTTTCAATAATTCTAACTAAGGAATCCAGGTTCAGCTTCTGTAGAAGAACAGGATTTCTAGAAATAGTAATGCCTAAATATTTTAAAGTTTCTTGTTCCCAGGATAAACCAAAAACCCTTACCGAACTTTTGAGAACTTTATGATTGAGGGAATTATAACAGTCTTATCTACGTTTAATTTATAATTGGATAGATGATTATATTCTTCAATAATAGTAAGCATGGGAGGAATCGACTTCTCTGGATGGGATAGTTGTAAAAGGAGATCATCAGCATATGCCGAGACTTTGATTTCTTGATCGTGAACCGGGATGCCTTTAATCCGTGAGCACCCTATTAAACGGCGAATCAGAGGTTCCAGATATAAATTAAAAAGTAGGGGAGATAGGGGGCACCCTTGTCTGGTACCAGATTCTAGTGGAAAAAGGGTTGACATCACTCCATTAGCAGTAATTCGTGCAGAGGGAGCATGGTATAAAGTTTTTATCCAGTGTTGACACTTACTGTAAATTTTATAATTTGTTAGAGTCTAACAAATGAATAGTAAAAAAAGAACTATGCTAATAAACTTCAGCAGAACTAAGTGGTCTGCGTCTGTGTCACAGTTAATTGGCTTTTGTTCTAAGAATAGTATCTAACATCTTTCCCTTTTATATGTCATACAGTGGTCCCCTTATATTTTGTATCATACTAGCCCACTTTGTGCCCAGAGAGCTCTTTCTCCCCCCCCGCCCCAAGGTACCAAGATACCCAGCCCAGACTCTCTCAAATTGATCTTCTGTTCCTTTCAGGCTGTATGTTAGCCTAGCCACAGTTAGTACCCGTATAACAAGTCCTTTCCATTGTTCCAATGTAGGTCCCAAGCTTGTAGTCCATACATTCTGAATCCCCTGTCTTGCAACCACCAGGAGTACTCTTCTCCATCTAGGATATAAGACAATTCCTCATTTTCTAGCCCTTCAATTCCTAAAAGCAATGACTTCCGAGAGAATTCAACAGGTTGGCATCTCATTAATGATATTTCTCTTGATACTCCTCTCCAGTATTTCTCAATCAGTGGGCATCCCCAATAATGATGGAGATATGTCCCTTGTGCAGCATGCTACATACTGGTGACACTTCAGGGAAGAATTTCTGTACCATATGTGGGGGGTGGTATAATCGTTGCATGAACTTATACTGTGCCTCCTTATACTTATTACAAACAAATAACCCTATATGTAATTCTAATAGTAAATTCCAATTACCATCGCTTATCTCTTCCCCATATCCTTTTCCTACCATTTTTTAGCTACTTGCAGGGGTTACTGAAAGAATCTCCTATCTAACTTTACCACCCTCCCTATTAATCCTCTTTCCCGTCTGGCTGCTCCCAAAAGCTCTCTTTCTTTATCTCTCAGTCGAGTCTGCTCTTCCCTATTCCCTATTATTTTTTTACAGTAGTCTCACACTTGAAAGTATTTGTATAAATGTGTGGAGGGGAGATTTAGTGCTGTTTGCAACTCCTGAAAAGAGAGCATGCCATCTCTCGTAACCAAGTTTGCTAGACATCTAACCCCCCTTTTTTGCCAAATTTGGATGCCTTCATCTTCTAGTCCTGGGAGGAAATTAGGGTTGCTTGCTATTGGCACCAACAGTGTATCTGGTGAGTCTGTCTGTTGCCTCTTTCTGATGCGAGTCCAAGCCCTTAGGCTAGCGACTACCTTGGGATTAGGCATTTTAAGTCTAGTGTATGCTTTTAATCCCTCAGCCCCCAGATATCATGACACTCTACCCAGTGTTCCCTCTTCCTAACCAGCTCGCCACCTCATTATCATTTATCCAGTTTTGTATATACCTATATTGGGTTGCCAGGTAGTATCCCCTCACATCAGGGAAGTTGAGGCCACCTTGTGCTGTGGGGGGTTTTAATCTATTAAGACTTATACGAGGCCTTTTGCCTTTCCATATGAAAAGGGCAAAACCCTTCTCCAACTTCTTGACATCATTTACCGTAGGTCCATATGGCAACATCTGCATGATGTATAGGATACGGAGTAGCACATTCATTTTCAATAAGTTAATCCTACCCATCCACGATATGGGTAGTGCCTGCCATCGACTGAGATCCTTTAAGAGATTCTTGATTACAGGCCCGTAATTCACCTCATACAGACTGCCAAGGTCCATGCTTATTTCTGTACCCAGGTATGTAAAGGTACGGTGCACTACTTTTAATCCTAAGGCCTTTGCTCCCTTTCTACAGTGCCCTCACCTAGGAACATTATTTTAGATTTCCCTAGGTTCAGTTTATACCCTGAGAATTTAGCAAATTGTTCTACCACCAGCAATAATTGTGGTACCAATTGCTCAGGGTTTGTCAGGAACAGCAGAATATCATCCGTGTAGTGAGTAATAATATGCCTCCTCCTGCTTTCCCCCTTATTCCTTCTATTCTGGGGTCATCCCTAATTTTGATTGCCAGGGGTTCTATTACCAAGGCGAATAATGGAGACAGAGGGCAACCCTGTCTAGTTCCTCGCTTTAGGTGAAACTCTGGGGAAGGGGTACCATTCGCCAATACTTGGGCCGTTGGGGCACTATAAAAAACACTCACCAATTTTATAAACTCTTCCCCCAACCCAAATCTCCCTAGTATATGTAACATATATTCAGTGTCCATGGACAGGACACATGCTTCCCCCGGGTGTCGAGATCCCCACCATATAACGTTCTACAATCTTCTCATATTGTGGTACGATTGCCTACCTTGAACAAATCCAGTTTGATCAGGATTAACTAAAAGGGGCAAAACTTCTTCTAACCTTTTAGCCAAGATCTTTGTCATTATTTTACGATCCTAGTTCAAAAGGGATATGGGCCTATAGGACCCACATTCCTCCATTATTTTCCCAGGTTTGGGAATAACTGTAATAAGGGCCTGACAGCATGTTCAGGGGAGTCTCTGATCATTTCTTGCTTCCTCCAGGACTTTACACAAGGATCCTGCTATTTCTTTTTTCAGTAATTTATAATATTCTGCCCCCAAAACCGTCGGGGCCTGTGGCTTTGCCAATTTTCAGCTGGCCAATTACTTTTTTCACTTCGTCTGCTGTTATTCTAGCTCCTAATTTCTTCTGTTTTTCCTCACTAAGCTTTGGGATTTTCAATCCTTGAAGGAAATGCTCCCTATTAACCTCAGTGCCCTGACACTCTGCTTGATATAATGCTTCATAGTATTCCTTAAACCATTGCCTAATAGCCACTTCATCCTTTAGTAATCCTCCCTGTTTGTCCCTGATTTTTATTATATGCTTGCTGGTTTTCCCACCCTTCATAAGGCACACAAGAAGGGGGCCCGGTTTGTTACCCCACTCGTACACTTTCTGTTTAGCAAAGAGAATCCTAGTATTAACTTCAGACTCTACATTCAAGTTCAACAGCTCTCTAGCCAGTTTCAGTTCTCTAGCTTTTTTTTCTCCCCCACCCCTAATTAAGTCTCTCTCTAACTCCCCTATTTTAATCTCTAACTTCCTCTGTTTTTGTCATTTTTCCCTTTCTATTTTTGCCGTATACCCAATAATTATCCCCCACATATACGCCTTGCTAGCCTCCCAGTAGGTTCCCTCCCTCTCCACCGTGCCCTGATTATGCTCTTCAAATATCTTCCATTGGTCCTTAACAAACTCCCTGAAGCTCTCTTTGGTTAGCTAATACGTAGGAAACTTCCAATTATTTCTTCTGCTTCCTGGCTGAATCAAATTCACCTCCAATTCCACCATGACATGGTCTGAGAGGAAAATTGGGCTTTGTCCCAGGTTCTTAGTATGCGTGCATAATTCCCTCCGGATATAAATGTAATTGAGCTTCGACCATGAGCCATGTGGACTGGAGAAAAACGTATATTCTTTAAGCCTAGGACTGGCTGTTCTCCAGCCATCAATTAAGCCCAGTTCATTCAGCCTGAGCTGCCATTGCTGAACCACCCTAACTTCTCTATTTCTAGCCCCTCTGTAATCTAAGTTGGAGTCTGCCACGCAGTTAAAGTCCCCACCAAGAATTAGGTTTGGAAATTGTTCCCTGATAAGTATATCTAATATTTCATGGTAAAAGGTCTTGTCATAAACCACTGGTGCATATACATTTCCAAACATAATTTTCTTCCCATAAACCTCCCCCTACTACAAATATGTATCTGCCCTCCCCCGTATCTTTTACTACTCTCTCAGCTGTGAATGGAAACTGCTTATCCATCAAGATGACTGCCCCCCTCTTATGAGAATTATATGCCGCTGCGTGACAAGCCTTAACCCATCCCCCCACCAATTTCTTATGCTCCCCAATGGACAAGTGTGTTTCCTGCAAAAGGGCTACTGTTGCGCCTTTTTTCTTTAGTGCAACCAAGACCTTTGCATGTTTTCCAGGTGAGGTAAATCCCTTTACGTTCCATGAGATGACTTTGCACGCCGGGGATCCATTATTGACCACCTTAGCCATTACACTCTATCAACATGACCCGTTATGCCCCACCAGATCAGAAAACTTCTGTCAGATGTCAGAAAAATCAGATCACAGACCATATATAAAAACACTGAACAAATATCCAAAACTTTAACTAAACATTTCTGTTCCCCCTTCCCCCTCCCTAACCCCAGCTTTAACTGTTTCCCACTCATTATTTTCGTGTTGAATACTTTTTCCAAAATTTGTGTCTAACATAGCTACATAACATTTCAATAAACATGAGTTAACCCCCTATTACACCATACTCCCACTCCGCACTTAGAATACCCCGTCTTAGGCATGCTACATTTATTTATGTCCCCCTCCATCCATTCATATGTGTACTAAGCTCAGGCTGTGTAATTCATATGGCTTCTATTATGCTCCCTTTCATCTCTCTTGTCCCACTTGCACCCGAGGCCCCTTAAAGTCATATATACTCCTGGCCAGCCATTTTTCTCTAGAATAGCATCATCCAGATATTTATTTGCTAAAATAAAACAATCAGTGTGCTGCTCTTAAGTTCATAGGAGGATCAATCATGGCTTCCCAGTCTCTCTCCCCCCCCTCGTCCCTCGAATCAGCCAGCCAGCTCATGGGTAGTAATTTCCACAGATGTATTTATTGGAAACGTCTGCCTACAGTTGCAGGGCAAGATTGACTTACTGAGTTCCTCCCACCCACTTGAGCGCCCTCACATATGCTCCCAGCTGTTGGATTGGGGCAAGCTTGTAGGCCGTATAACTTCGCAGACATTAATAAGCGCACATGTAGGCGCCAGGCCCCGGTTTGGTTTCAGCCACTCCTGGTGCAAAACCCATAATCTGGGAGTCAGTTCTTTCTCTAGTCCACACACGGGAGGCCATTTTTCAAAAAATAAATTACATTTGTTGTCAGCCATACCTGCATAGATCTGAACCATGTTACTGGCCTGGTATTTGTACAAAGTTCTCGTAGGCTGCTATTCAACAGACGAATCCATCCGCACAGTCAGCTAGCATGCAATAGAGAACAGCAGAAAGTGTGAGGGGACTCTATTTCCATCTAATATTTACAGAGTGTTACCAAATTTTGTAGAGAACCCCTCCATCTAGCAGGATCCACTATCCTGCTACCCCTCTCCAAAGGAACAGTTCACCATGAAATCCACTGCTCCAATATTCAGGTTTTCTTGTTTTTACGATCCCATTCGTCGATGAACGTTTGCAGCATCTCAGATTCCCAAAAGGAAAAAGTAGCTCCTTTCACCTTCACTTTCACAGTCACTGGATACACCATAAAGAAATCTAGGCCATGCTTTCTTAAACTGTCCATCTGAGCATTAAATTGCTGCCTCTTTCATTGACTTCTCAAGGACATGTCTTGGTGCAGGGATAACTTATGGCCTTCATGGATTAACTCCCTTTTGTTTCTGAATGCTGCTAAAAGGGCCTGTCTATCTTGATAATGGTGCAGAAGAAATATTATTTGGCGCAGGGGCTGATCATTAGGTGGTCTCAGGGCAAGAGTCCTATGCGCCCTCTCAATTTTAAGTTTATTTTTCACCATGTCCAGCTCTAGGAGTTTAGGTAGCATTTCTGCATAGACTTTCAGTAGATTCCCGCTCTCTGCTCCCTCCGGTAGCCCCCGAATGCGTAAATTATTACGCCAACTGTAGTTCTCTTGATAGTCTAGGGCTTCCTTTAGCTCTTCTAATTCTTTTTCCAGTTTCTGTATTTTATTGGGTACCTCTTTAGTCATCTCCTCAATATCCAACACCCTTTGTTCCACCTCACTAATTTGCCGTGCATGTTGTTTCAGGTCTTGAGCCAGCCCCTTTATTGTCTGTTCTATGCTGTCCCATTGTGGCTTAAGATTGGCCAGAATCTGCTCTGAGACTACTCGGCTTATCGCTGCGTCCTCTGCGGCCGACAGTGAGATCGGGCCTTGTCCTCCCATTGCAGTTCCTCTTGTGCGCTGTTTCTTGAATTTTGTCTGTTTGCCGGGCCGACGGGTTCGATGTAATGTAAATGGGCCTACTTCTGCAGGAAAACAATATATTTATTTAGAAAGAACATTGAAAATGTACTTTTAGCACTTTTATTTAGTTAGTAGCGGAGCTCTGGAGTAGTGTGACCAGTCTCTTAGCTGCTCATTAGTGGCCCCAAGAATAATTCTACCTTTTTTTTCCATTCTTAGCTACTATTTTAGGAAGCTGCGTAGCTCTCCTAGGTCTACCAAAACTCCCCTGCACCATTCTCCCTGCACGGACACTCTTCACCTTTAGAAGAGCTGATCCCACAAAAGGGATCACCCTTTCTCCACCTTGTTGTAGATCTTTTCCACTACTCCTTGGGCCTCATGAGATGAGAGGGGCCTCAGTTTTGCCCCACCTTCAAAATCAAATACCTCCTCAGCTGGAGGCTGGATCTTCCAGTCACATTATCTTACCAGTGCAGTTATCACCTCCCCCTATAAATCTGCAGCAAGCTATGCAGATAGTAGTAGGCTATATGCTCATAGCCATACTTGAGCTCGCACCCTACCTTCCCTTACTGGTTAGAGGGCAAGTTTCTTCTGGCTGGTTGGTTGGTTTGATATTGTTCCTGTTCTTGTTTTCCTTCAAGTTTCATGTGATTGATGCTTTCTTCTGCCATATTATAGACTTTAAGCATATTACAATATTAAAGCATACAGGCTAAGAGGTGTGAGGGCCTGGTCTAAAGCTCGATATTGCTGGAGTGCTACTGGCTTGTAACCCTAGACGGTCCTCCAGTGCCACTGGCTGGCTGTATTTCAGCCCTGACCCATCTGGAGTGGAGAGAGAAGCTGCTGCCTCACAGTTATTAATTTAATTTACTAATTGTATGCTTCTGTATATGTTCTTGTTCTATAGGTATGTTGTTTCTAAATATTTTTGCTGCACAACTGAACCTCAACAAAGTATAGTATCAATGTTTAGCAGTTGTGGCACATGGTGGTCTGATGCATGGACTTACTGGAATAGAGTGTGGTTGCACCCTCACTCTTGGTGGACTTTCAGGGCCACACGCTGGCTTTTATTAGGTCCAGACCCAACGGGGGAGGGGGGAGATGGCATCCCTCTAATTTTTACCTGTCCCACTGAACGCACATGGCTAACATGATCCCCACAACAATTTATTGTCAGAATGTGAGTGACTTAAATAATCCCAACAAGAAATGCAAGGTATTTCCACTATCTGGATAATCGATCCTTCTTTCATTTTATTGCAAGAAACGCACTTGTCAAAGGATGAACATAAAAGCTTATGCCACAGTGGTGTCTTCTCATTATGGCAAGGGTGAGCATAGGATGTGGCAATATTGATCCCTAGAACAACCCCATTTAGACTGGAAAACCCCTACTCAGATACTCAGGGTAGATTAGACATAGCAACAGGACATTATTTAGGAAAGGAACTCACCCTAGCGAGTACATATCTGACTCCCTGGCACCGACAGCCCTACGTGAATTTATTATTTGGAAAAGATCTATAACCTCAACATGGATTACTTATATTAGGAGGTGGTCATAACATGGTGTATGATCCCTTGGGCACCACTAACCCACATCTACCCAGAGATTTGGGGCACAAAATGCAGCAGAATGCTTCTTAAAAACTATGATTGGTTAGATGCCTGGCACTCTCTCCACCCAACCACCAAGTCCTATCCACACTACTCTGCCCTCAATATACACATGAATAGATTATACACAAATCTCAAAGGAACTCCTGCATGTGCTGGCGAAGTGTGACATACTATCTGTCTTTCAGATCACAGCCTCCTGCTTTTCACCCTACAATGGGCCTGAAAAAAAAATACCACTCTTTGGTGTTTTAACAATATTAAACTGGAAGATTTCCGGAATTTCGTTAGATTAAAGACCAACGAAATTATAACTGAAAATGCTCAACCAGACATCTTCACTTAGCATTTTGTGGAATACAGTCAAGGTGGTACTGAGAGAAGAATTAGCTTGTTACACTTCCAAAGTAAAAAAACAGAGAAAAGAGATCAGCACAACTTCAAGAGACATTAGCAGAGACCCAACGCCAGCACATGCAGTGAGATCAAACAGTATGCCCAGTCATCATCGAACTTCAGCAAGAAATCCAGCCAATCCTTAACGCCAAAACTGAAACTGCACCACATTTCCTCAGGCAGAAATATTATGAGGAGGGAGCAAGAGCATCAAAGGTGCTAGCTTAGAGGATCAGGAAACAAGTGATGGAGTCCACTGGCTCATGAATCAGAGGTCCACAATCTATACTATTACATACAGACTAGGACAAAATCCTAAAGGCCTTTCACACCTACTGTGTTATATGAACCTCTATACCCCTGAACAGCCCTCTGACCCACAAAACATCACTTCCTTTCTCACAACAGTACCGCTTCTCTCCCTCATGCAAATACACCTTGACAAACTCACATTACCCATGTCAGACAATGAGCTCATTGAGGCCATCAAACATCTAAAAAAATTACAAAAGCCCAGACCCAGATGGCTACGGGGAGTGGGGGTTATACATCATTTTAGAATGTCCTTCTGACCCCCCCAAACTTGTTCTGCCATCATGGAACTTAGCGACTATATCAGCCGTATTAAAACCGAACAAAGATAGCTCACAGTGTTCCTCCTACAGACCTATACCAGTACTAAACATTGATTACAAAATCATTCTTTTTTTTGAAACTTAGTTTTATTATAAGCAAAAAGTCCACTACAAAGAGTAAAACAACAGTTTTAGCATAGCATATAATAGTGTGCCACCATTAGGGGATATGAAACAGATGTTTTGATCAATTACATCCATATAGAGTCCTATCTTAGGGTGCCATAATCTTTTGTCATAAAAAAATATAAGTTCAGATCTTCTTCTCTTCTTCGGTTTGTTAATCATTCAACATTTCTAACATTGTTGTGCTAAATATAAGACGACAATAAGGAGAAGCAAAAAAATAAGAACACATGGAACAATCCTAAATAACCAACATGGTAATGAATTATGTGGGTACTGTTATTTTCATGTACTAGCATTATTAGGCTTAAAATGCTAGAATCTGAGAACCGAAATACCTGAAGATGACTGCAGGGACTCATTATGTATTGGTGTGACCTGCCTGTTCATCAAACCTCCCTGGCTGGGACCTATGAAACTAAGTGCCCTTCCACCCCCCACTGGTATGCACAACCTCTGATGTGGCATGCAACTCCCATCTAGTCCACAAATCTGTATATTTTGCTAAAGCAAGTCTCAATTTCGCCATCAACTCCTCCATTCTTTTGATATTTTGTACTCTAGAGATCCAAGGCTCGAAAGAAGGAGGGGTTGGTTGCAACCAATTGGCTGTAATCTCCTTTTGTGCCGCAAGGCAAAGGATCTGCAATAATCTTTGCTATCTTTGGTTCCCAGTATCTGTGACCCTGAGCCCCAAGAGCATGGTATTAAAATCAAAGGATATCTGGACCCGCCACAGCTTATTAAGCTCCTCGCAGATCGTGGACCAAAAGTCCAAAATCCTTGGACATGCCCAGAAAATGTGGAAGTGTGACCCAGTCCGACCACACCCCACCAGCAAAAGTCAGAGTTGCCTTGTTTGAAGTGTTTGATAATTGTAGGAGTGTGGAAGAACTGAGTCATACACTTCCATTTAAATTCTCTCCAGCCCAGTGAGGCCGTGACTCTCAATCCCTTCTCCCATGTCTGCTTCCATCTTTTCTTCGGAATGGGAGAACCTGTCTCAGCCTCCCAATTTTCCCCAAGGTCTTCTAGGTCAGGATTGTCTCTCTTCTGTAGCACCTTATAGGTGCCTGCCACTAGCCTGTCCCTACCAGCCAGCCTGAGAGCCCAGTATAGAAAAGTTTGCAATGATACCAGGTCCCTGTTAATCTTTGATTATAAAATCTTTACCATGCTCTTACTCAAAAGACTTGATCCCATTCTTCCCTCTCTTATTAAAAGCTGGATTTTGTTAGGGCTAGACAAACCCAGGACAACATGAAATGTACTCTGCACATTGTACGCCATGCTGCCTGGTCAAAGGGCCCTTTCCTACTCCTGAGTTTAGATGCTGAGAATACATTTGACCAGGTAGCATGGTAATTTCTCTTTGCCACCCTTCAGAAAAGTGGCCTTCCCTTCAGCTTTTATCCCTATACTCCAGACACTATATAAGTTCCCAGAGGCATGTGTGAAAATCAACGGATGGATCTCCCCATTGTCTGCCCTACATAGAGATACTCGGCAGGGTTGCCCCTTGTCCCCTTTGCTTTTTGCACTATACTGTAGTTAGAGCCCCTAGCACAAGCCTTGAGACAGAGCTCACAGTTTACAGGACTGCATCTATGAGGTAGCCATCAGAAATTTGCCTTATATGCGGATAATTTGTTAATACATTTAGCTTCTCGAGATGCTTCCCTTCCTACCTTAGTTATGGACACTTTTGCAGGCAGTCAGTGAAT